>CM035146.1:30525096-31180374 GCA_020205605.1 Panax ginseng | reverse complement strand
TCTGTAATCAAGGTCTTTGTTTGCCTACTTCCTTTGTTCTTATCCGTAATATGAATCGAAGTATCATTCTAGGCACTCCATTTCTATGCCTTTTAATGCCTATTACAAAAATTGATACTTTAGGAATTCATACAACTCTCAATAACAGACATATTGTTTTTGAATTTATTACCGAACCTTACACTAAAGAATTAAATCAAGTCAAAACATGATTTATTCTAAAGAAAAACAAATCAATTTTATTTAGAAAGAAATAAAATTTCTTACTACTGTAACAAAAGAATTTTACAACCTTCTACGGGAAAAAATAAACTAATCCATAAAACTCTTCAAACCGAAATCAGAAGTGATGTCCCAAATGCTTTACGAAGCAGAAAGAAACATATTATTTCTCTTCCTTATATCCCTAGTTTTAATGTGAAAAATATTCCTACTAAATCTCGACCCGGTCGGATGATGAAAGAATATTTACTCCTTTAAAAAACCGAAATTGAGTCCTCCAATGAAAAAGTGATAAAACCTAGTACATCTCCTGAGTTTGTCTTTGCTTTTTCGTCAATAAAAATTCGAAATTGAACGAGGAACTCCACGACTAGTTATCAACTATAAACCTCTTAATGAAGCCCTTCAATGGATTAGATATCCAATTCCGAATAAGAAGGATCTTCTTGACCGACTTCATGATGCCACTATTTTCTCTAAATCTCACCAAAAGACACGAGATAGGAGAATTTTGTGATCAATTCTCTTATGACACAAAATTACAATATCCTCAGAAAGCTAAAAAACAGCAAAGTTCTAAACCTTCCAGATCTTACCGAAAACGTTCTTCTAAGAAATCATCTTTATTTAATTTTTTAAGTAACAATTAGTACATATCTAGTCTATAATACCCTTCAACTTATAATATTTAATATATCCACTAAATATAAATTTGTATTTAAGTTTTAATTTTTACTTAACTTGATGTAATTAATTAAATTATAAATTTGTGCAATAAATAACATAAATATCAAAAATAATAAATATTTATTTTATCAAAAAAATAAAGTCATACACTTTTTACTAATTAAATTTCTTAAAGATTAAAATTTACATAATATACATTCAAATATATTTTTTGTAAAAAAATTACAAATTATAGCAAAAAATTATAATTAATTTTCCCAAATATTAAAATTAAATAAAATAAACTTTGTCAGGAATAAGCATGTGAATGTTATTCCTATTTATATATGATTTGATTATGATATATATGAATGAACATGCAAGTATGCTTGCATTAAGAAAAGATGTAAAGTCCTTTTATAGATAATAGAAACATGTGTACAAGGACTTAGAATGAATTGATCAAGTATGTTAGGTTGATCCTACATAAGCAAAATAGCTTTGTAAAGTCCTTAAAAAGAAATAATGTACAAGGACTATAAACATAGAAAGATCAAGCATGTTAGGTTGATCTTATGATGTAATAGAAAGGCTTGTCTGATCGTCGAGCGCTGCACCAGAAATCGTAGTCTGCCAGGAGAGTCAAGGAAAACTTGAGAGCTATCGAGACATAATAGTAGTCTGCAAGATAGTAGATCTCAGAGTTCGTAGACTGCCAGGAGAGACGAGGAAGGATCGTAGTGTGTCGATGAGAACTTCCTCAGGGCCGTAATCTGCTGAGGAAGTCATGTTCAGAATCGTAGAGACAGCCTGTCTACGAGTCGATCGAATATCTGCCGAAGCCAAGCCAGAAACGTAGACTACACTCTGATTCGTAGAGTCTACTGATGTCGAAGTCAAGTCAAGGATCGTAAACTACACTCTGAGTCGTAGAGTCTATTGAGTACATGCAGAGATCGTAGTCGATCAAGAACAGATGAAGACAACAAGCACAAGGCTGAAATCGTAAAGTGTCAAGATTTGATCTCGAGTCGTAAAATGTCTGCGCGCGCGAAAAAGAGTAATCGTAGAGTGCAGAACTACGACCTCAACAGATGTGCTCATAATGCCAAGGTAGAATCGTAGAGCAAATACGATTATCAACAAATGAGCACTCCCAGAATATCCAAAGGAATGGAGCCTCTGGTTGGCACTGCAAAGATACATCCCATCATAAAGGAAACCAGAGAGCACTCAACGAATGGCATGCAAGCTAACAGAAGATCTAAGCTCCAACCCAATCAGCATCCTGATTGAGTTATGAAGCCATTCAAAATGAAGTCTTCCACAAGGAGATCAGAAGAAGACTTGATGAATCGACTAAGGAAAGTCGTGAAGTGCGAGTGTTGTCGAATAAATGTAAGACGATGATCTTGGAAGCAACCAGGATCGTAGTGTTTGCCAAACAAAGAAAGAACTGATGAAGTGCACACATAGACACTGGACAACTTCTGAAGAACAAGGCTAAAGTGATTAAGCATTGGGTCAGTCTATTGATGATAAGTGAACGGGAGATCACAAGGAGAAAGTGAGCTGGACACGCCACAAATCTGAAGTGTCTTTCTATTTAGAAGGGGTCAGAACAAAGAAGTCAAGTCATCAGTCTCTGAGAGCTGTTGAGGCAAAAAGAAGTGTTAAAGCACTGCACAAAAGAAGGAAGAGGTGTTCTATATTGAAGATCCAATCAACACTCTTCAAGATCGTAGTGTTGTCTCTACCAGTCAACAAGACACTACGATCAGGTCCATGAAGACATGCATCAGAATCGTAGAGTACGAATGGATGAACATTGAAGCATTGACAACGGTTCAATCTGAAGGTTGATATTTGTACAAAAGCTTATTGAGAGCATCGATGCAAAAGGACAACCTCTGATCGAGAAATCAGAAGGAGGAAACAAGTCTTCGACCTGCCCAAGACATTAAAGTGACATATCGTGAGATAGGTGAAACGATGAGAGCGCGATTAATGGAAAAGTAAGACATGTCACATATACAGTCTACATCAAATAACTCGAGATCTGCGAAGCATTTCAAAGAGATTCTAACGGCTACTTCTCAATGGGAAGATTGGGAAGGAGTATAAATATGCCAGAAGTTCAACGATCAAGAGTTGCTGATGATTGCAATGTTGCAGAATCGTTGAGTTGGTTAAAATGCTAACGTTGACTCTACGAGTTCCATCTGAGCTCAAAAAGAACAAGTCTCAGTGACAGTAAGACTACGAAGGTGGAAGTGAAGAAACTTTGAAGATGGACTTGAACAGATCAAAGCTTCACTCAACAAAGATAAGAATGCCCTCTAAATTGGCATCTAAGCTGAGAGCTGAGAAGGACAAGAAGATAGTATTCAGAAGAGTGGCAAAGCACAAGGCAAATCCCAAGAGCCACTCTACGACTCACCATGAACCTAAAGCTGAAGCAGAGAAAGTGCAGAACCATGTCTGCCAACATGTTCAGAATGGTTCAAGAAATGGTGATGGTGCACAGCTGACAATGTACAAAGATGAGCAGGACATAAGAAGATCAGCTGCAAAGAGGACTACACCAAGTTGCTAAGTATAAAAGATGATCAAGCTTAAAGACATTTTAGCAGCTCAGCACCAACCCCCAGTCGGTCACCGCTAAGCAGTTTAAGGAGCTGGGACCACCGGAGTTTTTGGGAAAGCCAGAACCACTTAAGGCGGAGACGTGGTTAAAGCAGATCACCAAGATATTTGATATCTTGGGATGCTCCAAGGAGCTAAAGGTTCCCTTTGCCACCTTTATGTTTCGTGAAGAAGCAGATTATTGGTGGGAATCGTAAAACGCACTCCATCCCGACTGGCACTTTTCAAGATGTCTTGGGAGAAGTTCCAAGAGCTGTTCAATGACAAGTACTTTCCCGAAAGCATTTGTCACATGAAGGAGGTAGAATTTATCAAGTTGGAGCAAAACAACATGACCGTGTCGCAGTATGAAGCCAAGTTTGCCGAGTTATCCCGATTTGCGTCCCATTTGGTTGATAATGAGGAGAGAATGACGCGAATGTTTCTAAGAGGTTTGAAACCTGAGATACGTCAATATCTTATCTCTCATAAACTGTGTTTGTATTCAGATGTTGTTAATAGGGTTCAGTTATTGGAGCGCGATAATGAGTCAACCAAACCAAAAGAGAGCAGCCGACAAAATGATAATACCGGCGATAATAGTCATCAAAGTGGTGATAATAAGCATGGAGGGAATCAACATGTTAGAAATGGTAACCACTTTGGTAGTAATCATGGCCAAAACAATAAGAATGAACATTTCAAGAAGAGAAAGTTCAACAATGACGTAAAGACGTCGGCACCAGCACCCGTTTCAAAGGAAGAAGAATGACCACCGGTTGTATGTTTCAAATGCGAGCAGGGGGACACATCCGTCTAAGCATGTCGCAAAAGAATCCAAAACGTGTTTTAATTACGGAAGAAGGTCACCTAGCTCAATTTTGTCATTATGGTGAAGTCAAGTCCAAATTTGGGATAGTGATGCCAAATGATGTCCCGCACAAGCCAAAAAGCCGTTAGTTTAAGAAAGAGTATTTTTTTTTTTAGTGACAAGGAACACCGAATAAAATTATCACGGGTATGTTAGTCATAAACTCTTGCGAAGTCTATACCATGTTAGATACCGGTTCTACTCACTCTTTTATTTCACCTAGTTGTGTTCAATGTTTGAAGTTAATTCCGGAGAAGTTAGACATTGTTATATCTGTTTAAACTCAGTTCGGAGAAACCTTCGTTACCTCCACTATTTATAAATCTTGTTTAAATCAACACTTTCACGTTACGTGTTGATCTTGTCTCTTTGAAAATACTTGCCTTTGATGCGATTTTAGGAATTGATTGGTTAACTACTCATCATGTTTTCGTAAGGTTGTTAGCTTTCATATTCCTAACCAACCTGTTATGCGAATTCAAGAAACCAAACCACTAAAGTCAATCATTGTCATATCAAGCCATAAGTAAAGAGCCCCGGTCCTTTCGTTGTTGACTTTCTTGTGTGGAATGCACCGAAGCCAGATTTTCTATAGGCGATGTCGTGAATGACGATGACAAGTTAATAGGTATCAATATGACGTACTATCCAAGTCTTGGATGTGGGTCACAGTTTGAATGATATTTCTATTGTTAATAAATTTCCTGACGTATTCTTGAAGACTTTTTAGCCTACCCCTAGAGCATGAAATCGAATTTTGTATTAACCCTGGTACAAAACCCATTTCTTAAACCGTCAAATATTTCTTCAACTAAAATGAACATAACATGCGCTAAAGATGTTGGCTCGAGCTGTTGAAGATTACGATCGTACCATGCAATACCATCGTAGAAAAATCAAACATGGTAGCTAACGCGTTGAGTAGAAGATCGTATGCGGTTACAAGTGCGAATTTACGAACCCACGTGAAGATAACGAATATACGAGTAGAATCGACTTTAATCGATAAAGTTAAAGCCTCAGCTACACACCCGAAATGATGAATGTGAAGAAGAAGGTTCAAGAGGCGTTATTCTAGAAGCAAGATTCGACGAAGAGAGGAAATCTCAACCCTCGATTTAATTGGCCCATTTGAAATCCTCGATGAAGTAGGAACTGTGGCCTATAGACTCGTTTTACTGCCAAGTATGTTGCGTGTTCAGAACATTTTTTTTTTCGTATCTATGTTACGTAAATATGTGGACGATCTGAACCACATTATTAAATTAGAACTAAACGATATAGTAGAAGATTTAACGTATGAGGAGATACATGTTAAAACCTTGGATAAGAAGGATCATATTCAACACTCAAAGGTTATACCTCAAGAGTTAGAATTTGAAGTGAAGTCAAGGTATCCTCACCTGTTCAGCATACCAGGTACGTACGTAAATTTCGAGGGCAAAATTCCATAAGGAGGGGAGATTGTGAGAACCCAAATTTTATGAATAAATATTTAATTTTCTCGAAATAATTTTTTAATATTATGGTGTGTGTTATAGTTGTGGGTAGTATTTATAAATTTTGAAAAGTATGCAAGTTGTTGTATAATATTCGATTGGTCGGAGAATATTCTTTTGGTCGAAGAATATCCGTACGACGGTACAATCATTGGTGGACCCCATAACGGAATTATTGTCGGATTGAGAAAACGACAAAAATACTTTATGAAAATAACGGCGGAAGTTTTACTGTTAATCGTTGAAACACACAGTGTTAAAGTACGATGTCTGGCGTGGTTGCATAAGAGTACACAATACTTATTAATTATTGATGCTTACGTGATAAGTCACTTAGTTTTGTTAGTATTATTAATGTAATAATACGTAAAAAGCTTTTTATATAAAAAATGAATACTTTTATAAAGTTATTCTATAAATAGAATATATTATATTCTATTATGCATAGTGTTGCATAATTCGCATAGTATTTTGCATAGTAAAATCTTTTTATATAAAACATAATACTTTTATAAAGTTATTCTATAAATAGAATATATTATATTTTATTATGCATAGTGTTGCATAAAGTGCACTGCGTAGTGTTTTGCAGCATAGTAAAATATTTTTATATAAAATAGAATACTTTTATAAAGTTATTCGCTTTTATTAGATTATAAATAGAATATATTATATTTTATTTAAAAGATTTTGCTTTAAATATGGACCGTCAGATTAAAGTAAATCAATCTGACCGCTTCATGAGTTAGTTACTATGCGTACCCATTTTTCTATAAATAGAAGCTCATTCCTTCATTATTTTCTTACGAATTCACTTTGAAACTCTGAGAGATAAACTATAGAGAGAAAACTATAGAGAGAAAGAAGAAAGTATTCTCGCTACTTCACTACTTATATATCCAAGATTTTCTTCTTAAGGTAGGAAATATTATTTATTTTACTCGTAAGGGTGTTATTCTTTTGTATTCATGAAGAGAACTTATGTTATACCATTCTTTATTATTCATTGGAATAACTTTTGTATCTACGCTGCTACCCTATACTTGGTGACATTCTTCTATTATTCCGTCTTTACTATTACATTGAATATCCTCACTGCATGCGTTTACTGTAGGACTGATTCTGTCTTTATTATTACATTGGAATATCCTGTTCATGCGTTTACTGCCGGACTCGGTTAAAATCTTTATTATTATTTTGTTGGAATATCCTATCTCATGCATTTTACAATCGGACCGATTCCGCCTTTATTAGTATTCTCGTTGGAATAACTTGTCTATGCGCGCAAGTACCGCATTGCATGGTGATTTCGTTGTTATTCCATTCTTTATTATTACATTTGGAACATCCTCGCTTGTTGCAAGTTTCACCGACCGGTTCCGTTATTTAGTATTTTATTGGAATAACTCGCTCATGCGCAAGTACCGCATGCATGGTGATTTCTTTTGTTATTCCATTCTTTATTATACTCGGTTGGTTAAAGTTTTGACTTCTATACTCCATGAAATTAGTGGAATATCCTTGATATTTGCGCTTCATCCAATATCTTTTCATGGAAATATTCTTCCGAGAATTCTTGAATTTTACTCTACAAAGCGAAGATCGTGTTGACAATTTGGACATTATTAGTTCTCGGATAAATTAATTCTTGAACTTATTTTATTGAATTCTTATATCATTGTCATCATCCTCATGTTTATATTTTTTTGAAAGTCATCTCATGGCTCCAGTAGTGCATAGATGGACTTGGTATGATTATGACCAGGGATTATTCGGTATAATCATAACCGTAATGTTACAAATAATGTGGAAAAAGTCCTCATTGGCCCGTAGTGCATTGATGGACAATTTTTGGTATGATTATGGCTATGGATTCTCTTTGGCCGTTGTGCAAAGATGAATTGTTTTATGGCATTATCAGGACCGTTGATGAAAACTTGATTATCTTTAGCCGTAGTGCATGGATAATTCGTGGTCGTGATACTAAAGAATATCCTTGGCCGTAGTGCATGGGTGATTCGATGATGTGGATTATTTATTAAGCTGAGTCCCAACGATAAAAGTGATGAAAAACCTTTTAAATCATAGAAGATAGTAGATTTTATTCCCTACTTGACTCTTTTAATGGATTTCTTGTTCCGCTGCAGTTAAACTTGATGTTTGTTTTATTGTATCAGTTTAGCACTGTTTAAGGCTAATGATAATTTATTCTGCATTATCTTAGTCATAATATTTCTTACTGGGCTAGTTGAGCTCACCATTTCTTTCACTGTTCTCTTCAGGAAATGAGAATATAGCTGGGATGAGTCGGGGAACGGAGTGATGGTCCTAGATGGTGCATTAGTAGTCCTTACTATTATGTGAAATAGTGTGATAATAATTGTAATGAGGACTCCTTTTGAGTTTGTATACTCTCTAGTAGACAATATTTGTATTCAAACTCACAGTTTATGTTTTGTCATATTGTACACGACAGTTGTATTATTAAGTTGTATTTGAATTTTGTACCATGTATCTGGCGACTTAAGATGGGTGATGTATACCTAATTTTGGGGGTGTCACAGTTGGTATCAAAGCTTAGGGATATGATCCTTGGCTAGGATGTGAGAATAAAACTAGGAGGGGAGAGACGGGGAATTCCTTCGCTAGTATGACCTACCTAAGTTTATTTGGTATTTAATTGGTCGGTCAGAGTATAAAGATAGTATGTGATATGTTAATTAACCCTTGTTTTGTGGTAGTATTTGAAAATGACATCTGAAAATGTTGAAATAAGCAATGGAGCACAGGAGATTGTTGAGTCTCTATAGATCAATAATCAGGACAATGTGCAACAGGATGGCGATAATCCTCCTGTAAACAACAACACTGATCAATTGACGAATGACGGTACGTTTAAGAGCTTTTTAGAATTCATGCAACATCAGGCGAAGGCGGCTCCTATTCATAATGTAGGAGGAAACAATGGCAACCCACGGTTGGTCACTGCTAAGCAATTCAAGGAGCTGGGACCACCAGAGTTTTTGGGAAAGCCAGAACCACTTAAGGCAGAGACGTGGTTAAAGCAGATCACCAAGATATTTGATGTCTTGGGATGCTCCGAGGAGCAAAAGGTTCCCTTTGCCACCTTTATGTTGCGTGAAGAGGCAGATCACAGGTGGGAATCTGTAAAACGTACCCAGCTTGACGCACTCAAGATGTCTTGGGAGAAGTTCCAAGAGCTGTTCAATGACAAGTACTTTCCCAAAAGCATTCGTGACATGAAGGAGGTGGAATTTATCAAGTTGGAGCAAAACAACATGACCGTGTCGCAGTACGAATCCATGTTTGTCGAGTTGTCCCGATTTGCGTCCCATTTGGTTGATAATGAGGAACGAATGATGCGAATGTTTCTAAGAGGTTTGAAACCTGAGATACGTCAATATCTTATCTCTCATAAACTGTGTTTGTATTCAGATGTTGTTAATAGGGCTCAGTTATTGGAACGCGATAATGAGTCAACCAAACCACAAGAGAGCAGCCAGCAAAATGATAATACCGGTGATAACAATCATCAAAGTGGTGATAATAAGAATGAAGGGAATCAACATGTCAGAAATGGTAACCACTTCGGTAGTAATCATGGCCAAAACAATAAGAATGGACATTTCAAGAAGAGAAGGTTCAACAATGACGTAAAGACGTCGACACCAAAGACCGTTTCAAGGAAAGAAGATTGACCACCTGGGATATGTTTCAAATGCGACAGAGGGACACATCCGTCCAAACTGTACGTAGCAATCCAAAACGTGTTTTAATTGCGAAAGAGAAGGTCACCTAGCTCGATTTTGTCATATGGTGAAGTCAAGTCCAGCTGGGATAGTGATGCCAAATGATGTCCCAGACAAGCTAAAGCCGGTAGTTTAAGAAAATCGTTTTTTTTAAATGACAAGGAACTGAATAAAATTATCACGGGTATGTTAGTCATAAACTCTTGCGAAGTCTATCTGACCGTGTTGAATCTGGGTTCTACTCACTCTTTTATTTCACCTAGTTGTGTTTAATGTTTGAAGTTAACTCCGGAGAAGTTAGACTTTGTTATATCTGTTTAAACTCAGTTCGGAGAAACCTTCGTTACCTCCACTATTTATAAATCTTGTTTAAATCAACACTTTCACGTTACGTGTTGATCTTGTCTCTTTGAAAATACTTGCCTTTGATGCGATTTTAGGAATCGATAGGTTAACTACTCATCATGCTTTTCGTAAGGTTGTTAGCTTTCATATTCCTAACCAACCTGTTATGCGAATTCAAGAAACCAAACCACTAAAGTCAATCATTGTCATATCAAGCCATAAGTAAAGAGCCCCGGTCCTTTCGTTGTTGACTTTCTTGTGTGGAATGCACCGGAAGCTTTACTTTCTCGTAGGGTGATGTAAGTGAATGACGATGGCAAGTTGATAGGTATCAATGTGACGTACTATCCAAGTCTTGGATGAGGGTCACAGTTTGAATGATATTTCTATTGTTAATAATTTTCCTGACGTATTCTTGAAGACTTTTTAGCCTACCCCTAAAGCATGAAATCGAATTTTGTATTGACCCCGGGACAAAACCCATTTCTTATAAAATGAACGTAACATGCGCTAAAGACGTTGGCTCGAGCTGTTGAAGATTATGATCGTACCATGCAATACCATCGTAGGAAAATCAAACATGGTAGCTAACGCGTTGAGTAGAAGATCATATGCGGTTACAAGTGCGAATATACGAACCCACGTGAAGATAATGAATATACGAGTAGAATCGACTCTAATCGATAGATTTAAAGCCACTCAAGCTACACACCCGAAGCTGATGAATGTGAAGAAGAAGGTTCAAGAGGGCGTTATTCTACAAGCAAGATTCGACGAAGAGAGGAAATCTCAACCCTCGATTTAATTGGCCCATTTGAAATCCTCAATGAAGTAGGAACTGTGGCCTATAGACTCGTTTTACCGCCAAGTATGTTGCGTTTTCAGAATTTTTTTTTTCCGTATCGATGTTATGTAAATATGTGGACGACCTGAACCACATTATTAAATTAGAACTAAGCGATATAGCAGAAGATTTAACGTATGAGGAGATACATGTTAAAACCTTGGATAAGAAGGATCATATTCAACACTCAAAAGGTTATACCTCAAGAGTTAGAATTTGAAGTGAAGTCAAGGTATCCTCACCTGTTCGGCATACCAGGTACACACGTAAATTTGGAGGGCGAAATTCCATAAGGAGGGGAGATTGTGAGACCCCAAATTTTATGAATAAATATTTAATTTTTTCGAAATAATTTTTTAATATTATGGTGTGTGTTATAGTTGTGGGTAGTATTTATAAATTTTGAAAAGTATGCAAGTTGTTGTATAATATTCGATTGGTCGGGGAATATTCTTTTTATCGAAGAATATCCGTATGACGGTGCAATCATTGGTGGACACCACAACGGAATTATTGTCGGATTGAGAAAACGACAAAAATACTTTATGAAAATAACGGCAGAAGTTTTACCGTTAACTGTTGAAACACCCTTGTTAAAGAAATGCGATGTCTGGCGTGGGTTGCATAGTAGCACCATACTATTAATTATTGATGCTTACGTGATAAGTCACTCGGTTTTGTTGGTATTATTAATGTAATAATACAAAAAAGCTTTTTATATAAAAGCAGTAATACTTTTATAAAGTTATTCTATAAATAGAATATATTATATTCTATTATGCATAGTGTTGCATAGTGTCCGCATAGTGTTTTTACATAAGACAATCTTTTATATAAAATGAATACTTTTATAAAGTTATTCTATAAATAGAATATATTATATTTTATTATGCATAGTGTTGCATAGTGCCCTGCGTAGTATTACATTTGGAATAACCTATCTATCTGCAAGTACAGCATGCATGGTGATTTCTTTTGTTATTCCATTCTTTATTATACTCGGTTGGTTAATGTTTTGATTTCTATACTCCATGAAATTAGTGGAATATCCTTGTAATTAGCTTCATCCAAATTATCTTTTCATGGAAATATTCTTACGAGAATTCTTGAATTTTACTCTACAAAGCGAAGATCATGTTGACAATTTGGACATTATTAGTTCTGGATAAATTAATTCTTGAACTTATTTTATTGAATTCTTATATCATTGTCATCATCCTCATGTTTATATTTTTTTTTGAAAGTCATCTCATGGCTCGTAGTGCATAGATGGACTTGGTATGATTATGACCGAGGATTATTCGGTATAATCATAATCGTAATGTTACAAATAATGTGGAAAAGTCCTCATTGGCCCGTGAATTGATGGGCGGATGTTTTTGGTATGATTATGGCTATGGATTCTCTTTGGTAGTAGTGCAAAGATGAATTGTTTTATGGCATGATCAGGACCGCTTGATGAAAACATGATTATCTTTAGCCATAGTGCATGGATAATTCGTGGTCGTGATACTAAAGAATATCCTTGGCAGTAAGTGTAAATGGGTGATTCGATGATGTGGATTATTTATTAAAATTTGAGTCCCAAATGATAAAAAGTGATGAAAACCTTTTAAATCATAGAAGATAGTAGATTTTATTCCCTACTTGACTCTTTTAATGGATTTCTTGTTCCTTCTGCAGCTTAAACTTGATGTTTGTTTTATTGTATCGGTTTAAGCATTTGTTTAAGGCTAATGATAATTTATTCTCGCATTATCTTAGTCATAATATTTCTTCTTGGGCTAGTTGAGCTCACCATTTCTTTCACCGTGTTTCTGTGAAATGAGAATATATTTGGGACGAAGTCTCAGGAACGAGTGATGGTCCTAGATGGTGCATTAGTAGTCCTCACTATTATGTGAAATAGTGTGATAATAATTGTCTTGAGGACTCCTTTTGAGTTTGTATACTCTCTAGTAGACAATATTTGTATTCAAACTCACAGCTTTATGTTTTGTCGTATTGTACACCGGCAGGTTGTATTATTAAGTTGTATTTGAATTCTGTACCATGTATCTGGCGACTTAAGATGGGTGATGTATACCTAATTTTGGGGGCGTCACACAAGGCCCCATCAAGAAGTCTCTCCTCCACAGACAAGGATAAAGAAGAAAAAGTCCTGACTGCTGAAACCACAAAGCGAAGAAGCAACAGGCTGCTCTAAGAGCCTTTAAGAAAGAAATCTAAGGTGGAAAATAGGCTAGCCCCAGCTTCCCAAAATGGTACATCTGATGAAGAGGAGGACGTAGAGTCAGCAGAAGAAAAAGAGACAGATGTCAAGGCTGAGTCCAACAATGAATGTGAAGCTGGAGTAATGGAAGAAATTGAAGCATCTACTGATAAAGAAGAATGCCCAAGCGCTATGGCTGATCCTCAGAAAAGTCACTCTGCTGATGTAGAAGAGATTCAAGATAACCAAACTCAATCCCCAAATGCAACTTCTCCAACAAGCCCGGATAATGGGTCAAATAATGATGTTTCAAGAGAAGAAGGACATGCCCCTTCCAATCCTGAAAGCCCCCAAGATGGGTCAAAAGGTGATGAGTCCAAAGAATAAGGATCTGCCCCTGCCCTTGCTGAACCTCAAGGAAGCACGTCTGATGAACCAAAAGCCTCTGAGTCTGAAGAGGAAGAAGAGTCTGACTCTCCTAAAACTAAACCTCCAAGAAGAAGGAAGAGCTACTGACTGCAAGCCAAATTAGCCTCTAAAAGGAGCAGTGATCACTCCAATGCTATCATTGAACTAAGTGATGATGAGTTTATATCAAAGGATAAAAGTGCTGAAGATGGAACCAGTGGTGAAGAAGATGAATCAGAGGAAGATCTTGTTGAAGAAGGTTCTAAAAATGAAATACAGGAAGAAGGATTCACTATTGGAAATGATCAAGATGGTTTAGGCTCCAAAAGAGAAGAAATGGAGAATGATTCAAATTCTGAAAATCAGGAATCAAAGGAACCAGAATCATATCTTGTCCTCTCTCCAGCAAAATTCACTAGGAGAATAGTGGTAGAAGTTTCGAATGAACCACCAGAAGCACCACCAAAAAGATGGGTGAACTATGGAGATGAACAACTCAAGGTGGTAAGAATGACTACCTTTGATATGGTTAAAAATTGGAACAACATGGAGCTGGACTGCCAACCATCCTCTACAATCCTGATGATCTGCTTATAAGATGGTTCTTCCAGTGGATGCCTTGGCTAAAAGCACATACTGAAAAGGATGCAAGTTACTTCAGCTGGTGCTATTCTCATTTTCCAAGTATGGAGCTAGTAGCACAAAACTTCCCAAGGGTAAAGAGTTTTGCTACAAAGATGATCACAAACCAGCCCCACTTGAAAGTCTATCGTCATGCTAGAAATCACTATATCCCTTACGATCGTAGAGTGGACTCTGAAGGAAGAAGGACCATGATCAAGGAGATGATCGTAGAGTTTTTTTCACTCTACTGCTGATGGTGTTCAAGGTCAAAATCAGAAACCTCCATCAGCTCAAGCACTGCTATCTGACATTCCTTCATCCTCAATCAGTGATTAGAACTCAACGATTCTTTAGATTCTCAACACTTTTGAAAATCTATCTAAGGATGCAGATCGTAGAGTTCAATCTAATGCTCAACAGGAGACTGCTCAACCAGATGATCAAGTATCTGTGGAGAAGGAGCTGATGAAAAACTCTGATGAATTGAGTGAGAAAATATCTCTATTCACTGAAGAGTCACGGTCGACGAAAATGACGAGAGATAATTCATTCTAGAACAAACTTCAAGCTACTATGACTGATGTATCTCTCAAACTCAAAGAAAGAGATAACATCTATCTGAAGGTCATGCATGATCAGAAGGCAGAAGATCTACGAGCACAGAAGGCCAATGAAGAGCAAATCCAAGCCCTCTCTGACAAGATTGACGACATGAAGCAATCTTTCTCAGTGCAACTTGAGCTAGGCTAACAAGAACTCAAGTTTGAAGTTGCTAACTCCTCTTACCTGATGGAGCAGCTCATAACTAACATGGAGCAGCTCTTTCAGATGATTAATGACAAAAAGTGGGAGAAAAAGAGGCATAAAAAGAGGCAGAGCAAGAGGCATTCGAAGAAGAGCAGAAGGAAAGGAGAGAAGAAGTCAAAGAAGAAGATAGCAAAAGAAGAGGCAGAGTCATCTTCTGAGGGGGAGCCGAAGAATGATGAACCTATATCCTTAGTTTCGAGGGGAGCCGTAGAAGAAGAGAAGCATACATCTGAGGGGGAGCAAAGAAAAGCAGGAAAGTCCATATCTCAAGGGGATCAGGAGCAAGAAGGCCAAACAGATGATTAGCTGATTAGCAGAATCTTGGAAACATATATGGAGCCAAAAGAGGTACATCTCTAACTAGTTAGGTATGTTCTGGATCCAGGATATAAAATGTTAGTGTATTAAATTCCATATCATTATAAATGACATTCATGATTATCTGTTTTAGAAATACAGTTTCTCACTGTATATAAGATTCATTCATAACATGCATATGCACTTATTATTTTTGTCATAATCAAATAGGGGGAGATTGTCAGGAATAAGCATGTGAATGTTATTCCTATTTATATATGATTTGATTATGATATATATGAATGAACATGCAAGTATGCTGCATTAAGAAAAGCTATAAAGTCCTTTGATAGATAATAGAAACTTGTGTACAAGGACTTAGAAAGAATTGATCAAGTATGTTAGGTTGATCCTACATAAGCAAAACAACTTTGTAAAGTCCTTAAAAAGAAATGATGTACAAGGACTATAAACATAGAAAGATCAAACATGTTAGGTTGATCTTATGATGTAATAGAAAGGCTTGTCTGATCGTTGAGCGCTGCACCAGAAATCGTAGTCTGCCAGGAGAGTCAAGGAAAACTCGAGAGCTATCGAGGCAGAATAGTAGTCTCCAAGATAGTAGACCTCGGAGTTAAATAGATCGCCAGGAGAGACGAGGAAGGATCGTGAGTATAAAGTCGAGGAGAACTTCCTCGTACGTAATCTCTATTTGAGGAAGTCATGTTCGTAATCATAGAGACACTCACTGTCTCACGAAGTCGAATCGGTATCCGCCGAGCGAAGCTTAAACTTAGACTACACTCTGAGTCGTAGAGTCTACTGATGCCGAAGTCAAGTTAAGGATCGTAGACTACACTTTGAGTCGTAAAGTCTATTGGGTACATGAAGAGATCGTAGTTGAGCAAGAACAGATGAAGACAACAAGCACAAGGCCGAAATCATAAAATGTCAAGATCTGATCTCAGAAGGGGTCAGGACAAAGAAGTTAAGTCATCAGTCTCTGAGTGCTATTGAGGCAAAAAGAAGTGTTGAAGCACTGCACAAAAGAAGGAAGAGGTGTTCTACATTGAAGATCCAATCAACACTCTTCAAGATCGTATTGTTGTCTCTACCAGTCAACAAGACACTACGATCAAGTCCATGAAGACATGCATCAGAATCGTAAAGTACAAATGGCTGAAGATTGAAGCATTGACAACGGTTAAATCTGAAGGTTGATATTTGTCCAAAAGCTTATTGAGAGCATCGATGCAAAAGGACAACCTTTGATAGAGAAATCAGAAGGAGGAAACAAAGTCTTCGACCTGCCCAAGACATTAAAGTGATATCTCTGACGGGGTAGGTGAAATAGTAGACTGCAGTGTCTAAAAAGTAAGACATGTCACATCTACAGTCTACATCAAATAACTCGAGATCTGCAAAGCATTTCAAAGAAATTCTAACGGCTACTTATCAACGGGAAGATTGGGAAAGAGTATAAATATGCCAGAGCTTCAACGATCAAGAGTTGCTGATGATTGTAATGTTGCAGAATCGTTGAGTTGGTTAAAATGCTAACGTTGACTCTACAAGTTCCACCTGAGCTCAAAAAGAAAAAGTTTAAGTGACAGTAAGACTACGAAGGTGGAAGTGAAGCAATTTTGAAGATGAACTTGAACAGATCAAAGCTTCACTCAACAAAGATAAGAATGCCCTCTGAATTGGCATCTAAGCTGAGAGCCGAGAAGGACAAGAAGATAGCATTCAGAAGAGTGGCAAAGCACAAGGCAAATCCCAAGAGCCACTCTACGACTCACCATGAACCCAAAGCTGAAGTAGAGTAAGTGCAGAACCATGTCTGCCAACATGTTGAGAAGGGTTCAAGAAATGGTGATGGGGCACAACTGACAATATACAAAGATGAGCAGAACGTAAGAAGACCAGCTGCACCGAAGATGATGTGGTCCTATCTCAAAGCAGAATGCAAAGAGGACCACACCAAGCTGCTAAGTATAAAAGATGATCAAGCTTAAAGACATCTTAGCAGCTCAGCACCAACTACAACAACAACAACAAGAAGCCAGGGCCTGAGGGGTCCTTCTCCGAAGGGACTAAATGAAGTTCCAAGCCTGCAAGGCTTGAAGAGTTCCTAAGGAACTAGAGACATTCCAAGGCTGCTGGCCTTGAAGAGTTCTTAGTGAACTAGAGTCCCAAGCTTGCTGGCCTTGAAGGAATCTTAGTGATTCAGGGTGCTGCCCTTCCTTAGTGGAAATCCTGCTAGTTGAAAGCAGAAGAGTGGATTAGGAGCTTGAGTCTCTGAACCACTTAAAACCCCTTTTGTCTTTTACATTATGTCATTTACATTATGTCTATTAACTGCTATAACTGCTATGTATGTTATAACTGCTTACAACCGAACTAACTCTACGAACAATGTATGTATGATTATGAATATATCAATGAAGGAGATCTTTTACTTATTCTGCTGTGCTTGAAAAGATTCTTATGTTTGTCATATGCTAATTTAATAGTAATACAAAATAAAAGAGAAAAGTATTTGAAATTAAAAAGGATCTATTCAACCCCCCCTTCTAGATCTATTGTGCCTACTGGGAACTAACAAACTTATTATTACATAACGAATCTTATTATTCATATACAAAGTATTAAAAAGTATATTAATTATTTTTCTCAAATATTAAACTAAACATAAGTCACACTTAAGCATAATTATTTACAATAAAAATGATAAATGTTATTATTAAAACAAGAAAAAATACATTAAAAATTCTTTTAATCAGATAGAAATAGTAATATATTTTCTTTTATTCAATATTGTATAAAAACAACTCCAACTGTATACTAATGTAAGACCCAAACTTTTATGAATAAAGATGAATTTTTCTCAAAATATATTTTTGAATATTATGGTGTGGATTTGATATAATGTTATAGTTGTGGGTAATATTTATAATTTTTGCAAAGTATGCAAGTTGTCATAAAATATTCGATTGGTCGGGGAATATTCGTACGACGACACAATCATTGGTGGACCCCACAACGGAATTATTGTCGGAGTTAGAAAACGACAGAAATATCTTTTTATAAAAATAACGGCGAAAGTTTTGCTGTTAACTGTTGAAATACCCGGTGATAAAAGTATATTAATACGCGTAGTTGTATAGTAGCACACGGTATTTGATGCTTACGTGAGAAGTCACTCAGTTATACTCAATTATTGCTACAGTAATTGCTGCATAGTATCTCATATTATTGATTCTATTATTGTCACAGTATCATCTGCACAATATTTTATATTATTAAATCAATAATTGAGACGACACAGTTATTCATATTATCATTTGCATTATTGACAATGTCTAGAAAGTTCTGTCGAGGAAAGGGGTTTGGTCACCTAATTGCGCGCCAATAGGGAGAAATCCTTATCGGAAAGCCCCCTCTTTCCTGGGAATAATCTGGTTGTTAATATTGCAAGTTATATTATTGATGAATAATTATTATTTAAAAATGTGTTTTGTGAAGCCAAGTAAGTTGAGATAAATAGAGGGGATTTTTATGAAGTATTTTTGTAATTTTTTTTATTATATGGACCCCCACTTACCCATTTTTTAAAATCGTCGGTAGAAAGTTGTCTCAGTTTTTTTTATGAAAAATAGAATATATTATATTTTATTATGCATAGTGTCTGCATAGTGTTTGCATAGTGTTGCATAGTGTTATATCGTAAAAATCAGAAAATTCTATAGAATTTTTTGCGCGTTCGTGATGCTGCAACTGTTGGTCCATGAATTTTTTTTTCTAAATAGTATCCTTCCATTCTCCTATAAATAAGATGCTTAGTTTAGAATTGAAAATCACACCAGAATCAGAAAATTCTTCTTCTATAATATTGAACGTATTTCTTTCAAGTTTTAGGAAGCTTTGAGTGTAGAAAATAGTACAAGTTTTCATCAAGAATATCTCCTTTTAAGTACTCTCCTATTGGCGCGCAATTAGGCGACTAAACCTATTTCATCGACAGAACTTTCTAGACATTTTTAATAATGCAAATAATAATATGAATAAATTTGTCATCTCAATTATTAATTTAATAATATAAAATATTATGCAGATGATACTATGACATTAATAGAATCAATAATGTGAGATAATATGCAGCAATTACTGTAGCAATAATTGAGTATAACTGAGTGACTTCTCACGTAAGCATCAAATACCGTGTGCTACTATTGTGAGACCCCGAATTTTATGAAATTAAAGTATTCAATTCTTCTATTTTGGTAAATAGTTAAATTGATAAAAGTTTAAAGTTAAGGGTGATATGTGAAAATTTTTCAAAGTAGACAAGTTGTCATAAAATACCCGGTTACTATTTACTTTAGTATTGTTCACTCGAGTATTTGGGGCACTTTTAGTGTCAGAGTACTATTCACGTGTTACTATTTACGGGTTACTATTCACCCGAATATTATTCACTCGGGTATTTGGGACATTTTTCGTGTCGGAGTACTATTCATAGGGTACTATTCCCGAAGTACTATTCACGGGATATTATGCACCCGAAAAATATATTTCTTTTTGGTCTAAATCATTTTTGGGTACAATATTATTCCGTGAGGAGATGTGCTAATTTTTCAGACCGTTGGTTGAAATTATAATAGTAAATCAATATGGATCGTTAGTTTAATGTTTTAATAGTAAAATCTTTTTATATAAAACAGAATACTTTTATAAAGTTATTCCATAAATAGAATATATTATATTTTATTATGCATAGTATTTTGCATAGTAAAATCTTTTTATATAAAATAGAATACTTTTATAAAGTTATTCTATAAATAGAATATATTATATTTTATTATGCATAGTGTTGCATAGTGCTGCATAGTGTTTTTCAGATAGTAATTTTTTTTATATAAATATAATACTTTTATAAAGTTATTCGTTTTATTAGATTATAAATAGAATATATTATATTTTATTTAAAAGATTTTGCTTTAAATATGGACCGTCTGGATTAAAAGTAAATCAATCTGGACCGCTCATGAATTAGATTACTATGCAAATCCATTCTTCATAAATAAAGCTCATTCATTCATTATTTCTTACGAATTCACTAAAACTCTGAGAGAGAAACTATAGAGAGTTCTTCTTCTATAATCTTGAGCGTATTTCTTTAGAGTTTAAGAAAGTTTTGGGCGAAGAAGTACAAGTTTCTTCGAGTATATCCTCGCCTACCAAATGGAATACTCTTCTTCGCACAAAGGTAAGGAATATTATTTGTTGTACTTCGTAAGTGGTATTCTTTCTTTCTTATTCATGAAGAGAACTTCATTATTCCATTCTTTATTATTCGTTGGAATAACTTTGTGATCTGTGGGATACCCTATACTTGGTGAAATTCTTACATTATTCCATTATTTATAATTATGTTGGAATAACTTTGTTTATGCAATCACCGCATACTTGTGAAATTCTTTTGTTATTTCATTTTTATTATTATGTTGAATAACTCTATTTATGCCAAGTACATCATACATGGTGAAATTCTTCTATTATTCCATTCTTTTACGCTTTAATATCTCACATCTGCATGCGCGTACGCATGACTGATTCCATTATTTATTATTACATTGGAATAACACATGCTGTACGATCTATCGCATGCATGGTGATTTCTGTTGTTATTCCATTTTTTATTATTCTGTTGGAATATCTTGTCGGTGCGAATTTTGCCTGACCTGGTTCCGTTCTTTATTATTATGTCGGAATATCCTGTCTGTGCGTTTACGCCGGACCTGGTTCCATTATTTATTATTATGTTGGAATAACCTGTCTATGCGAAGTACTGCATACATGGTGAAATTCTTTTATTATTCCATTCTTTATTATTATGTTGGAATAACTTTGCTACATGCTAAGTAATCGCATACATGGTGAAATTCTTTTATTATTCTATTATTTATTATACTTTGTTGGTTATTGGTTTTACATTTGTATGTCTTTGGCTCAGAGTAAAAAGATGATATGTTGTTGAATATCTTTGGCCAGTAGTGCAAAGATGATCTGTTGTTTGATAGCTTTGACCGTGAAGTGCGAAGATGGACATGTGTATGACATGATCATGACCACTAGTGATACTAACGAATATCCTTGGTCGTAGTGCATGGATAATTTAATGATGTGATTGGCAGGATCATGACCATTAGTTAACAGTTGAATGTCTTTGTCCGTAGTGCACTGACAGGCATTTGATTGGTATGATCATGACCATTGGTTTTATAGTTGAATATCTTTGGCCCGTAGTGCAAAGATAGACAACTGATTGGTATGATCATTGTTATTACATTTGAATATCTTCAGCCTTTGGGGTAAGGATATTGAGTAAATGTTTTATTAAGCCTTTGTGGCAAGAAGGAACTGTTAATTCATATTATTATAAATATGAATTGTGAATTTAACTAACATCTTTGGTTGTTCAGGTGAAGACAAGTGATGAAAGTTCTATTTGTCTTGAGTATAACAAAGAACTATTGATGAGTAGTACAGGAATAAAATATCAACGATAGACTTTTAATCTAGAAGAGATAGTAGATATTATGTTCTACTTGACTCTTCTAATGGATTGCTTGTTCCGCTGCAGTTAAACTTGATGTTTGTTATATTGTATCGCTTTAACAACATTTGAAGGCTAACGATAATTTATTCTGCATTATCTTAGTCATAATATTTCTTACTGGGCTAGTTGAGCTCACCCTTTCTTTCATTGTTCTCTTCAGGAAATGAGAACGTAGCTGGGACTAGTCGGGGAAGAGAGTGATGGTCCTAGATGGTGCATTAGTAGTCCTCATTATTATGTGAAATAGTGTAATAATAAATGCAATGAGGGTGCCATTGGGTGTGGATATTGTCTATAAGGCAATATTCTTGTATAAACTCCCAGCTTATATTTTGTCATACACGACAATTGTATTATTAAGTTGTATTTGTATTTATGTACCATGTATCTGGCGACTCAAGATGGGTGATGTATACCTAATTTTGGGGGCGTCACAACTATGCACGCGTATTACTGTACTTTTATCACCGGATATTTCAACAGTTAACGATAAAACTTTCGCCGTTATTTTTATAAAAAAGATATTTTTGTCGTTTTCTAACTCCGACAATAATTTCGTTGTGAGGTCCACCAATGATTGTGTCGTCGTACGAATATTTCCTGATAAAACAAATATTCCCTGACCAATCAAATATTTTATGACAACTTGTATACTTTGCAAAAATTATAAATATTACCCACAACTATAACATTATATCAAATCCACACCATAATATTCAAAATGCTATTTAGAGAAAAATAATCTTTATTTAAAAAAGTTGGTGTCTTACAACCTCCCCTTCTTATGAAATTTCGTCCCCAAAATTGACGTACGTACCTGGTATGTCGAAGAGGTGAGGATACCTTGATTTCATTTCAGATTCTAACTCCCAGGTCATTTCCTCAACATCGTGGTTTCTCTACAAAACTTTGACTTGAGGTATAACCTTGGAGCGTAGAATATGTTACTTCTTATCCAAGATTTTAACAGGTACCTCTTCATACGTTAAATCTTCTGCTATCTCGTCTGGTTCTAATTCAATAATGTGGTCCGGGTCTTTCACATATTTACGTAGCATAGAAATATATGAAAAATGTTATGAACACGAGACATACTTGGCGGTAAGGCGAGTCTATAGGCCACAATTCCCACTCGATCGAGGATTTTAAATGGGCCAATGAATCGATGATTGAGCTTTCCTCTCTTTCCAAATCTTGTAACTCCTTTCTATGGAGCAACACATAACAATACATGATCTCCAACATTGAATTCCACGTCCCTTCGATGAAGATCAACATAACTCTTTTGTCGATCTTGTGAGGTTTTTATACGTTATCAGATCATTTGAATCTTTTCATTTTTCATGCGTACCAATTCTGGTCCCAACAATGTTGCTTCACTCACCTCATCCCTGCATACTGGAGAACGACACTTGCGTTGTGACGACCCAAAAATTCGGGTTGTCCAGAATTTATGTTTAAAGTATTAGTTATTAATAAAAGGAATTTTTATTTAATAATATTATGTGCTATGTGTTTATTAATCATTCTATAACCTAGGATGATTATAAGTCGGGAGGATTCTTGCTACGAGCTAGATTTAGCGAGTAAGAATTTTCAAGACAAAAAATAAAATAATTCTGGGAACAAAAATATTTCTGGGGGAAAAAGACGAAATAGGCACTAGTCATCCATTTCTGTTCAGAGATTGAGTTTGAATTTTTGAGAAACATGTAATGATAGAATTCTAAGACGTAATGGAATATTCAATAATATTTCAGTTATGGAAAAAATGAAGTTTTCACCTGCGGACTTAAAACCTAAAGGTTAGGAAAGTGAGTTCCGAGAATTTAATGATTTCGTATAATAATTAGGGTTACTATGCGTAAGAAATACGAGTGTAATACTAGTTATTATACGAGTATAGTACGAAGATTATTACGACATATAATACAAATATCGTACGAATTTCACATATAATACAAATATCATACGGGTCTTCTATATATTTTCGTTGCTCACGATGAGGAGAAATCAAGTGGTTAGAAATTTTGCAACGAATTTCTAACGAATTTTGTTTCCAAATTTTGCAACTACTTATGAATTTCGTTGCAAAAAGTGAAAGCCTGACACAATCTGCAACGAAGGACAAATTTTGTTGCTAAACATACACTTTTAGCAACGGCTTATAAAGTCGTTGCCTGAAAAATCGTTGCTAAAGGCCCATTTTTTTGTAGTGTATACAAAACACATAAAACCTGCAAGATCTGAACCCAAGAACTATCTCATCGGATGAGACACGGGAAATCTGGTTACCTGAAATCTCCCGGTCAATCTTGGAATCAATGATCTTTTTGACCATTAATAACATGAAATTTGTGTATCATATGATCGTGATTTCACTTGCAGAGCAAAGAACACATATCAAGCTATGGATCTAACACATAAAACAACAAAAAGTATGAACAGGGAAGAATCTATGGGGTCTGACATTCATTGTCAGAAAACATAAAAAAAATTCCTAGATTTTTGAAAACTCTTATTTCGAGTATCTAGATGTTATGGATTTAGGTTTTAACAACCCAGATCACTAAATGACACTACATATAACATATTACAACACATAAACACAACTTTTAACAGAAGATCACATGATTTTCGAACTAGGGTTTTTATACCTCTTTACACCTTGATCCTTGATTCTGATCTTGTGATTTGTTAATGATAAACGTGGGGCTGTGTTTTGGGACTGGTCTACTACATAAATTCGTGAGTGAGGAGAGAGAGAGACTTGGTTGAGCATTGGTTGAATAAATGAGCAATAAAATGACTTTCTCTCTCTCCATATATATATATATATATATATATCATGTGATACAATGAATGTGATTAATAAATTGGCTGAGTTGCTAGCAATAAAGTCACATTGTCAACCTTGGTAGGTTACCCACTAAAGTGTTAGCCAATTCCACAAGTTTCCTACAATAATACACTAAGGGTATAATTGTCATTAGCCTTAAGAATTTAATGGCATTTTAGTCATTGGTCTAACCCTTAGGGTTTAACCCTAAGGTTTAGCACAAAATTGAAGCATTTCTAGTTTAGGGTTTGTAAAATAAAATAAAATTTTAGTTTCTAAAAATTTTAATTAGGGTTTCTTAATATAGTTTAGGTTTCTAAATATATAGAACTTGCTAATTAGGTTTAGTTCCACTAATTAACATTAAACACTCTAATTTTGCAATTAGGGTTTCCCCACTTGACAATTAAGGTTAGCATAGAAAATTAGGGTTTATAAATAAAATAACAATTTAGTTTCCAAAAATATAAATTAGAGTTTACTAAATATAATTAGTTTTCTAATTTCATTACTTAAACATTTAGGGTTTAAAATCCATTAATTAGCATTAAGAATTACAATTAGCCATTAGGGTTAATAAATTAGAAATTAGGGTTTCTAGAAATTTAAATTTCTAAATATTAATTAGGGTTTCTCTAATTAACATTAAATTCTATAATACGTAACATAATTCATTTAACACTACTACATAACAGTCTCGACCTCATAATTGAGTTTCAAATTAGGGTTTCAAAATTTAGAAATTAGGTTTCCTAATTTAGTAATTAGGGTTCTCAATTAATTAGGGTTCCTACTTAATTAGGTTTTCTAAGTATAATTATGGTTTTACCTAATTAATTTAAATTCTGTAATACACGACATAGTTCACATAACATAGTTACAACACAGTCTCAAACTCATAATTGAGTTTCAAATTAGGGTTTCCATCTAGCAATTATCTAATTATTATTTAAGGTTTCTAATTTTAGAAAATAGGGTTTTAAATTACTAATTAGGGTTTTCCTAATTAAAATTAAATTCTAATAATACATATCATATACCACATAACATAATCACTAGACAGATTTTAAAGTCTCATTTGACTTCAAAACTATGGGTTGTCAGTAAAATTAGGGTTTTGCATATTATAATAAATCTGCTCCCCGGATTAACCTTACACACATAGCATACATATTTATAACACTAACAAATAATAATATAATATTATTATTCTCATTCCTTGATAAAAATCTAAAATTAGGGTTTGGATTCCATATCTGATTTATCTGGCATATATACCTTTATTAATTTAGTTAAAATAATTAACTTAATTAATATAAATTAAATTCATATAATAAAATAAAATAATTTTTATAGTAATTCTAATAACCATTTCATATAATATTTAAATAATATAAAATCATATTTTCATGAAAAATAATTAATAAAAACATTTCTACTATAAAATTAATTATTATAAGAATATAGTTTATAATGTGCAATAATTCTAAAATAAAATTATTTGTAAACATTCATTTTATACGCAAAATTTCTGATTTAATTATATAGAAAATATCGGGTTGTTACATGCTTGGAGGTATCTGATTACATAGGCCACATTTTACATTGATCAAGAATCTCAGTGGACCCGACAAATCTTGGATTGAACTTTCCCTCTTCCCAAATCTTGTAACTCCTTTCATGGAAAAATCGTAACAATACATGATCCCCGATATTAAATTCCATGTCTTTTCGATGAAGATCCAGCATAACTCTTTTTATCGATCCTGTCTTTGTTTGTATCGTTATCGAATCGTTTAGATCTTTTACGTAGTTATGCATACCATTTACGGTCCCAACAATGTTGCTTCTCCCCTCATCCCGGTATCTTTTGAAGCGACACTTTTGTCCATCTGATACTTCAAATGGAGCCACACTTATACTTGCACGATAACTATTGTTGTAGGAGAATTCCCTTAATGGTAGGTACTTATCCCTCCTCCTTTGAAATCTAGGACCTGAAAGTCTTAATAGATCTTCAGAGTTTGAATAGTCCTCTTTGATTGTCCGTCCGGATTTGAGGATGGTATCTTTAAAAGCCAGATAAATAAATCCGTGCCCGTAGCTTTACGTAAGCTAATCCAAAATCATGAAGTGAATCTTGGGTCACGATCCGAAACTATGAATCTTGGCATATCATGCAATCTCACGTAAATGAGATTATGAGTTTGCATGGCATGCCAAAGTATCCATAGTTTGGATCACGACCAAGATTCACTTCACAATTGGGTTAGCTTGCAAAAGCTATGCAATTTACGATTTAGTTCGGCATACCATCCTCAAACCAGACGGGCAATCAAAGAGGACTATTCAAACTCTTGAAGATCTATTAAGACTCGTGTCCTAGATTTCAAAGGAGTTGATAAGTACCTACCATCGTGGAATTCTCCCACAACAACATATCGTGAAAGTATAAACGGCTCCATTTGAAGCATTGTATGGATGAAAGTGTCGCTTCCAAAGATGTCGGGATAGTGGAGAAACAAAATTATTGGGACCGAATTGTACGATAACTACGTAAAAGATCCAAATGATTCACAACGATACAAACCAAGACAGCGATCGATAAAAAGAGTTATATAGATCTTCATCGAAAGGACGAGAATTTAATATCGGGGATGTATTGATACGTATCGCTTCTGGAAGGGAGTTACAAGATTTGGGGAAGAAAGAAAGCAATCCAAGATTTGTCGGTCCATTTGAGATTCTCGATCAATAGGAAATGTGGCCTATAGACTCGCATTACCTCCAAGCATGTCTCGTGTTCATAATGTTTTTCACATATCTATGCTTCATAAATATGTTAAAGACCCAAACCACATTATTGAGTTAGAACCGGACGAGATAGTCGAAGATTTAACGTACGAGGAGGTACCTGTTAAGATCTTGGATAGGAAAGAGCATGTCCTACGCACCAAGGTTATACCACAAGTTAAGATTTTGTGGAGAAACCATGCTATTGAAGAAATAACCTGGGAGTTAGAATCAAAAATGAAAGCAAGGTATCCTCACCTTTTGAAACACAGTATCGTCGTCGTCCAATTTCGAGGACGAAATTTCATAAGAAGGGAAGGTTGTAAGACCCCAACTTTTTAATGAATAAAATAAAATTTCCTCTATTTATTATTTTGAATAATAAAGTGTTAATTTGATATAATACTTTGGTTATGGGTGAAATGTGCAAATTTTGCAAAATAAGCAAGTGGTTATAAAGTATTCATTTTGTCGGGAATATTCTTTTGGTCGTGGAATATTCTTTACAATCGTGGAATATTAAATGCGGCCTGCGCAACCATTTGTGGGCCCCATAACGGATAACTCTGTCGGATGAAGAAAACGACAAGTTTGAGTTTTAATAAATAATCGCATAATGGTTACAAATTAACACTTGTTGGAATACCGGTGGTTAAAATACGATATCTGGCGTGGTTGTCAAGAAGACACGGTATTGCACGATATTTTTGAAATTATTGATTCTTACGTAAGAACTCACTACTCAATAATTATTCTGATAATTATCGCTTGATATTTTATTTTATTGGTTCAATAATTGTTGCGTTGATATTTTATATTATTGTTGTTTCAATAATTATCAACTTGCAATATCTCCATTATCGGATCAATAATTCATATTATTTGAATAATATTATTAGATAGCATTATTGGCAATGTCTAAGGAAGTTCAGTCTAGGAAAGGGGTTTGGTCACCTAATTGCACGCCATAAGGAAAAATCCTTATCGGAAAGCCCCCTCTTTCCTGGGAACGACCTGGTTGTCATAATTGTGATTCTGTAATATTAATTGTGAATAATTAGTTATTGATTTATATGATAAGGAAATATTTATTTTATGTGGATATAAATGATGGATAAATTTATTTTATGTGGTTATAAATGAATGAATTAATGCTGAGATGCTTTATCAGTATTTTATCGGAATGGAGGTTTTGAAAATCGTCCGTATGTGAATTTCGGTCATTTTTCGTTTAGAATTTGAAAAAACTTAAACTAAAGTTGTAGAGAATTAAATTTCCTATGGAAAGCACATGAGATTTGAATTTTTCTGATAAAATGGCTATTTATTATGAATTTTTGAAGTTTCGGAAAATAAAATGTTTTTATTAAAAATATGGTGGGCCCCACTTTTGGTTGGTGAGTAATGAAATGTGCTGGAGTTTATTTTCAAAAGTGGTGGGCTTGAATAGTAGCAGGTAAAGCCATCAGGTAACAGGTTAGTCTGCTATGGCGTTCTAAGCATTTTCCTATAAATAGGGTGCTTAGTTAGAATTGAAAATACACCAGAAACAAGTTTTCTCTCTTTCTCTCTCTATATTATTGAGCGTATTTTGTGAGTATTTAGATACTTTGTGAGTTGTTATTCATCAGTGCAAGTTTCCTTCAGCCTTATACCGATATTCTGATAAGAAGTACTGATATTTTGAGGTAAGGGATGCTATTTTCTTTCTAATGATGTTATTCTTTCAATATTATTATACCGAAATATTGGTACAGATTTTATTATGGAATTTCTACCTTTTTGTGTCCTGGTTACTATTCACATATACGACACTATTCACGTATACGACACTATTCACCGAAAAATGAAATTTTCTCCTTTTTGTCCAAGATGTCTATTATGATTACTATATTTGATTGTATCTATATTTTGATCTTTATTTTTGAATTCTGCTTCACAATAGGTTATTATGGAGTATTTTGGAACTTGGATAAACTAAAGTACGAATCCCTAATCTTTGATCTTTTATCTCAATTTGGATTCGTTTTCTTTTAAGATATTTTTTCATCATCCTCACCCTAAATAATGATATTACTCAATATCTTTGGCCTGTAGTGCAAAGATGAATGATTACCTAATGAGTATCTTTGGCCTGTAGTGTAAAAATGAATGATTACCTAATGAATATCTTTGGCCCGTAGTGCAAAGATGAGCATGTGTTGAGATGAACATGACTAACTGGTGATACAAATGAATATCTTTGGCCTGTAGTGCAAAGATGAATATTTGATTCAAGATGTATATTGATTGATGTTACAAGGATAAAATATTGATGACGGACTTTTAAATCTTAGAAGATAGTAGAATTCTTTCTCTACTGGACTCTTTTAATGGATTGATGTTTTCGCTGCAATTGTTGATCTAAAACTTGCTGTCTATTATATTTTATCAGATTTTTCCTTGTTGAAGACTAATTATAATTTGTTGTATATTATCTTAGTCATAATATTCTTTACTGGACTAGTTGAGCTCACCCTTTTCCTTTTTGTTCCATTGTTCTTCTCAGGAGGAGAGAATTTAGCAGGAACTAGCCGGGGTATGGAGTGATGATTCAAGATAGTTGTTTTAGTAGTCCTCACTATTTTGTAAAATAGTGTATCAATAATTGTAATGAGGACTCTTTTTGAGTTTGTGTACTGTCTATTAGACAATATTTGTATTCAAACTCACAGTATATGTGTTATCGTATTTTGCACGACAATTGTATTACTGAAGTTGTATTTGTTTCTGTACCATGTATTTGGCAACTCAAAATGGGTGATGTATACCTATTTTGGGGGCGTCACAATTATGACCAGGGATTATTCGGTATAATCATGACCATTGATGATTACATGAATATCCTTGGCATTCAAAGTCTTGAGGATGATTCGATGATGTGGTTTATTTATTAAAAATGAGTCTCAAATGATAAAATTGATGATAAACTTTTTAAATCATAGAAGATAGTAGATATCATGCTCTACTTGACTCTTCTAATGGATTGCTTGTTCCATTGCAGATTAAACTTGATGTTTATTATAGTTTATCGGTTTAACATTTGTTGAAGGATAACGATAATTTATTCGCATTATCTTAGTCATAATATTTTTACTTGGGCTAGTTGAGCTCACCCTTTGTTTTCATTGTTCTCTTCAGGAAATGAGAATATAGTTGGGACTAGTCGGGGAACAGAGTGACGGTCCAGATGTTTGCATTAGTAGTCCTCACTATTCAGTGAAATAGTGTGATAATAAATGTAATAAGGAATCCATTTAAGTTTGAATACTGTCTAGAAGACAATATTCGTATTAAAACTCTCAGCTTATGTTTTGTCATATTTTACACGACAGTTGTATAATTAAGTTGTATTTGAATTTTGTACCATGTATTTGACGACTCAAGATGGGTGATGTATACCTATTTTGGTGGCGTCACAAGATCCCCCAAACTTGAAAACTACAATGTCCTCATTGTATTGATAAAGAAATAAATGTGTGAGGACTTCCCTGTAATTAGCTAAGTCTGGGGTGGTTGTGGTTGTTCTTCTTCATCAGAGTCACTTGGTGGAAACCTTTGCATTAGAGCTGGCTGCTGGTTTGGGAATTATGCATTGGGATTGAAGCTATGTAGTGCCGCATTCAAAGAAGCGAATGACGTATTCATAGCCTCGAACATGTGGTCCTGCCTCGCTGCGAGTCATCACATCTCTCTTCGTGCTTCCTTATTGTGCTCATCCACTCGGCGTTGAAATGAAAGAAATGGAGGGCTAGATATGGCATCGGGTTGTGGTGCCGCCTCTGTTCATTGCTCTCCCATCGTCGCATCCGCTTGAAACTCGGCTTCATCCGAGGTGTCTTCAGCGTCAGCTTCATCCTCTGAAGCTGAGGGAAATATAAAGCCTAGTCCTCTAGGATGTGAATCACCCCCGGCCCACACCGCATACAGCACAATCATTTTGGAATCTAGCAGCTGAAGCGGCATCTGAGTGGATTCATCATCGGACCATCGAACACTAGCTTGGCAACACAACCCACAAATGAGTGATGGGTGTGGCAATCCGCCCGAGAAATTTCCTCGTAAGCATCGTCGAATTGAAAAACTGATTATAGCCCCGACTTCGATGATGAAATCTTGCACTATTGCGTATAAAAGTAATGCCTTTTCTTTGGTCACATCCAATGTGTGTGTGGACAGAAATAGCTTGGCACACAAGAATGCATACCATATCTTCCCATACCTACAGAGATCCTTACTGTGAAACACAATGCCTCCTTTTCGACCTTTTATCCAAGTTGTACCCGGTTTAGTCATCTCCTTCAAAATAGCCTTGAAATCAGGATCAAAATCATATAAGTGAGCATACTGGAAATGTTTAGGCACTCGTAACTGGTAATAAGTGTTGATGGCATCAGCACTGAACGGAACTAATCTACCCCGCACAAAAGTGTTGAAAGGGGCCTTGTCCTCGGTGTTAGCATAAAATTCTTTGACCACACTTACAACGGCGACCTTGGATTCCTCCATGAACTTGTTCCACACTTTCTGATATATCTTTTGCATAATTTCACTATCGATATGGTCCGGTGCTAACCCTCGCTCCGGTGTAAGTGCTTTTGTTACCATGTAGTCGTAACGGTCGACGGCGGCGACAATTTTGAATTTTCGCCGATCAAAGGTCCGTGTTGGTTGTGCGGACCCTGAACTTTCTCCCCTTTGTCGTTTGGATGTCGGTTGGGATGCCATTGAATTGAAAATCAGTAAGTTGTAACAATAAAATTCCCCCCAAACTTCACTCACACAATCTGTCAAACACTTGGTGTGCACACTATTCTATCCCCCAAACTTGATGATTTTGCTTCTACTATGGTGATAGAAGATGAAGAATTGGAAGAAAAGTGACTCACTCTCAAGTGCAATATGAATTCCCTCAATAATAACCCTAATTCGTAGCTTTCTAAGTTTGAGTTGAATGTATGTGGTGAACTTGGGTTGTGAGGGTGAGAATTTATAGAGATGATAGGATGGTGCCAGGTTGTGGTGTGAAGTAATGGGGTTAGTGGGTAATTGTGTTAATGAAGTGGGATGATGGAGTGTAAGTTGCCAAAAACGTGGTTAGAGAGTGGGTGGTTTGGTGTTTCAGTTGGGAGTGAGAGGTTTAATTGATGAAGAAAAAGTAGTAGTGGGCACAAAATGTAACTGTCGAAACAAGGCTTTTTCGAATTCCAGGACCCCTGCCCCAGCGGGGGAAATTATGCCTAAAAGGCCCGCCCCGGCTAGCTTGCTTCCTATAAATGGACTGGAGAGACCCTCGCCCCGGCGGGGGGTTTGTGCTTGAAGGGGTCCGCCCCGACGAGCATGCCTCATGTTAAAGGCCTTTGTTTTCCTTATTTCTTCCTTGCAACTCCAAACCATTATCATATTAAGTACCTGGAAAACCATGAAACATAAATGTGAGTAGATTTTGAGCAATTTTAAGCATGATGGTAGGATTTATCTAAAATGACTTATACTAAATAATATTCTAAACTATCATCTAACTACTATGGATAAAATTATGAAGAATAAAAGTACGATTGGGTTGCCTCCCAATTAGGGCTTGATTTTAAGTCGTTCAGCCTGACTAATTCATGTTTATGGTACGTTGGATAATGTGATTGCGATGACATCCATGTTTTATTTGCCACCCCAATAATGCTTCAGCCTTTGACCATTGACCTTGAACGTTTCCAATGGATTCCTACTGTAGAGTTCAACGGCGCCATGTGAGAAAACTCTTTTGATGGTAAATGGGCCCGAACATCGTGATTTTAGCTTCCCTGGAAACAACCTCAACCATGAGTGAACAATAGTACTGATTGTCCCGTCTCGAACGTTCTTTGCATAATTTTCTGGTCGTGCCATTTCTTGACCTTTTCTTTGTATAATTTGAGTTCTCGTAAGCTTGAAGTCAGAATTCATCGAGCTCGTTTAACTGAAGTAATCTCTTTTCACCCACAACTGTTTGCTCGAAGTTAAGTTTCTGAATAGCCCAGTAGGCTTTGAGTTGTAACTCCACTGGAAAGTGACATGCTTTCCATAGACCAATTGATATGGTGACATACCATATGGTGTTTTATATGCAGTCCTGTAGGCCCATAGTGCATCGTCCAATTTGAGAGACCAATCCTTTCGATTCGGATTCACTACCTTCTCCAAAATTCTCTTTACCTCCCTGTTCAAAACCTCAGCTTGCCCACTTGTTTGGGGATGATATGCTTTAGCTACCTTATGGTTGACCCCATACTTTGCCAAGAGGGCTACAAACGATCTATTGCAGAAGTGACTACCTTCATCACTTATAATAGCTCTTAGCGTGCCAAATCTCGTAAAAATATTCTTCTACAAGAATTTGAGAACCACTTTGGCATTGTTAGTTGGGAGTACTACGGCTTCAATCCATTTTGATACATTGTCAACTGTAAGCAAAATATACTGATTACTGAACGATTGACCTGGCAAACGAGCCCAAGGCCCGCCCCGCCCGCCAAAAACTGGGCTTTGGGCCGTATTTTTTAAGCCCACGAAAACTTAGGGCCATTTTGGCTCGACCAGTTCTTTGGCTTTGAAGGCCCAATTTCGTAATGACTTGGGCAAGTGGCCCATGATTTTTTTTTTAAAATAAAATGTTACTACTTGTGGGTTTTGAGGATTGAACACAAGACTTGTAAGTAAATAAATAAGAGTTCAAACCAACTGAGCTACAATAACTATTTGTTTTTAATGCAATCTTCAATATATTTTAACTATAATTGAAAACTACAATTAAGATATGTAGTTAATGTAGATCGGAGAAAAGGGTTGATCAAACACGTCTGTCAATGATTTACAAGAAATAATAGCCACACTCCTCAAGACGGACAAAGGCAAAGATTCAAAACGCGACTTTGGTGACGTCCCACTTAGTCAAGAATTAACCCTGATCTATCTTAATTAATACATGGCATAGAATTTTAAAAACTTATTATTTATATATTTACAGATAAATTACCACATATATGATCTCATGAAATACTGTTGATTAGGGGGTAGGGGTTCTACCCAAAACTATAAGTTTAAGCGGGTTTCTTCCTGTATAAGCGCTTTTAGTTAAAATAATATAATGTTCGATATATAAAAGCTGTTTCTAAGAAATAAGAATCGGTTATAATTATCTCATTAACGATTGATATGTTTGTTTTGAATCGATTCTTGCTTTTTAGTATGGTAATCTAAAAGCTCAAGCAAGGAAACATAATAATTAATCTAAACAATAATTAAAACTTACGGAAGAAGAGTCTTGGATATCTTCAAACCACAGATTTATATATATCAAATATTTTACAGAGAGAGGTACAAGGAGAATACAAAAGAAAATTGCTAAGAAAAGTTCTGCCTCAACAATGGGTGAGGTCTCCCAATTTATACAAGTGAGAAGATAAGAAAGGATCTGGCCTGTCCTGGATTGTGGAGTCGGTTGGCAGTCCTTATCTTTTCTTCTTTATATCTCAGCCGTGGGAAGTGGAGGGCATGAGACAAGCTGTCAGATGAGTGGATTACAGCTGGTTGGCATCTTCTGATGATAGAGGAGAAATTTGTTCGCTACTTTCTAATGGTGGAGCTACTTTGTGGTTGTCCTTTTCGATTATCGACATCAGAATGGAGGATAGCTTTATGCTTTTCCTTTTCCTTTCTTGTGTTGTTCCATTTTTTCTGAAATCATGGAGGTGAGAGAGTCCCAAAAGTCTCCCATCATAGGCTCCGGTTCCTGACTTTCTCCAACTAAGACATTGAATTCATTGTCATCCTGTTCAGATTCTTCATTATCGCTAACAGTTTTCATGGAACTGTCGTCTTGCGTGAATGATTGTAAGAATTGGGTTTTCATATAGTCCATGGTCTTGACTATTAATTACATTTCGCTTAGATTTGGAAATTTCTGCTTTTAAATCGGTTTGAATCTTGACAAAAGGATTAATCGATGATGGTGTTTGGCAGCTTTTGAGGATAACATCCAAGCGAGTGCTGCTGGGTATGGTTCTCAGATAGATTTCAAAAAGTTACGTAACGTGATTAAGACCTTTATCCCACCACTTGGTAAAAAATACTCTTTTTAAGCGAGGGATTTTATTCTGATAATCGCACTTTGAAAATCCCACTTCCAAATCCAAGGAATCCAAAACGGATTATGAAATGGGTAAACAGTTTTTGCATAGATAACTCTTTATTTACTGGTATATGGGCATAAGCAACTTGCCATTCTTTGAATGTCATCGAATAGATTCGGTAGAGTTTCTATGGTAATTCCAAGCTTATCCCACCAAACGGAAAACCAAGTTAGAATTTCGTTTTTAGAACATCCGACGGATATCTGGATAAACCAGAATGGTTACGGATAGGATTCTCGATAATAGAAAACATAAGTAAAGGAATCAATATAATCCCAATAGTCAGATCTAGTTTCATTGTATGACCGAATCAACAATGACGGTGGTATGAGGATTAATACCCCAATTGGCAAGAGGCATAATACTCTTGACAATGGGTTTCTTGTATTGAATTGGGCTAGATGGTTTAGATGGATCATGAAGCGTATGCTTAATGTCCATAGATCTTGCTTTCAATAATAATCTGCTTTCATACACATAGCGATCATCGGTTAAAGCGGGAGGAGGCTCGCTGAGTCGTTAAATAACGCTCTCTTGATCTCCCATGGATCTTTCATCCATTTTTCATCATTCTCATTCAATGAACAATACTGCTTTCTTCCACATTTCGATTTGGAATATACTTTGTTAGGGTAGTAGAAGAACATCTTTTCTTGTTGGTCGGCTAGAAGAAGTCAAGAATTCTTTGGTTTGAGTATTCGGACTAGGAAATTTCAGTATAATATAGATTTTTCTTCCTCACCTCGTTGATCATGACTCGACCTCTCTTGGTCATTCCCGCAAATATTCTCTCGGTCGAAAAATCCGGGTAAAAATTACTTTTTCCTTTGATATACTCAATATCAAAGTCAAATCTCGATAAAATACTTTACCAAGTAGCAAATATCCGTTTGGAAGCTAAATTTTGAACATCTTTTTTAAAGATTTGTTTTTGCAATGAACAATCAACTCTAATTAAAAAGTGTCTTTGATTTAAAAGATCATCCTGAAATTTTAAAACACATTTGACAATTGAAAGGCATTCTTTTTAATAGTAGGATAATTTAAAGAAGGTCCTTTCCAAGTTCACTCAAGTAAAACGAATAAGATCCTCTTTATTACTTTTAGGATTAAATTGTTTTAAAATACCACCATATCCTCAGTATTAGAAGCGTCGGTTCGAACGATCTTTTTCCATTCGGGATTAGGTAAGGACAAACAAGGTAACTGTTTAACTCTAGATTTAATTTTTCTTCTCGCATCGAAGATGTTCTTCATTCCAAGGTGAAGGATTTTTCCGAAGGCGAGTATACAGAATAGAAGCATCTTGGGAAAGATTTGGATAATAATCTCGAATATAATTTAAACTTCCCAAAAATCTCTGCAGTTGATTAATATCTTTTATTTCATCCGAAAATTTAGATGCAAATTCAATACATCTATCAATTGGAATAATAGTTCCATTGGAAATATTATGTCCAAGAAATCTGATCTTTGTTTGGAAAAGTTTCATTTTGGGGGCAGAAACTACCAAACCATTTTTTATGAGAACATTTTTAAAAATATTTAAATGTTTTATATGTTGTACAATAGATGAAGAGAAAATTAAAACATCATCAATGTAATGTATAATAAATTCAAAGAAAGGGGTTAAAAATATCATTCATGATGTCTTTGGAATTACGAAGGTCCATTTTTACTCCAAATGGAAGAACATTCCATTCAGTAGTGGCCAAAAGGTCTGTAAAAGCGCTTTTATAAGTATCTTGTTCTCTAATTTGAATTTGCCAAAATCCACGATTTCATATCGAATTTAGAAAAATAGTGGCATCATGAAGTTTGGCCAAGAAGATCCTTCTTATTCTAATTGGATATCTAATCCATTGAAGGGCTTCATTAAGAGTTTTATAATTGATGACGAGTCGTTGGAGTTCCTCGCTCAATTTTTGAATTTTTATTGACATAAAAGGCGAAGATGACCTCGGGGAGAGGTACTAGGTTTTATTAATTTTTTTACATTGGAGGACTCAATTTCGGCTTTTACAAAGGAGTAAATATTCTTTCTTCATCCTCGATCGGTCGAGATTTAGTAGGAATATTTTTCTCATTAAAACTAGGGATATAAGGAAGAGAAATAATATGTTTCTTCCTGCTCCGGAAAGCATTTGGGACATCACTGCAGATTTCAAATTTGAAGAGTTTTATGGATTAGTTTAATTTTTCCTCAGAGAAGGTTGTAAAATTCTTTGTTACGTAGTAAGAAATTTTATTTCTTTCTCTAATAAAATTGATTTGTTTTTCTTTAGAATAAATCATGTTTTGACTTGATTTAATTCTTTAGTGTAAGGTTCAGTAATAAACTCAAAAACAATATGTCTGTTATTGAGAGTTGTATGAATTCCTAAAGTATCAATTTTTGTAAGCATTAAAAGGCATAGAAATGGAGTGCCTAAAATGATACTTTGATTCATATTACGGATAAGAACAAAAGAAGTAGGTAAACAAAGACCTTGATTACAGATTAAGGCTTCAGGAATTTTATACTTTATATTCATAGTATTTCCACTTGCACTAGTTAAAGATTGAGTGGTCTTCTGAAAGTATTTGGTAGGGATAAGACCTTCCTGGATACAGTTCATATCAGCACCACTATCAACTAGGGCAATGGCGTCTTTGATAATAAAGTCTGGTTTAATAATAAAATTTATTCTAATATACCATTTCTGGAAGACTACTTGATTCATTAACATTAAATAATTGCTCGGAGGATTCTCGGTTTATCAAAGGATTCGGGTTGTTTGGAGGATTCTATATTATCCTCGCTTTTGTGATTTAACTTATTTTTAATATTGGTTAAATCTTGAAAGATAATAATATTATTATTCTCAGAATTGTTTTATTTCAGATTTTAAAATATTTATTTCATTTTTAAATCTCGGATTGTAGTTGGCTTCTCAAAGGTAGAAACGCTACGAATACGTTTCATAACCTCTTTCATCTTTATCTTCGGTTAATAGGAAGGGTGTCTTGACCTTACGTGTTTTATAAATGATTTCCAAAATTTTAATTTGATCTCCTGGATCTTTAACTGCATTCTACGAGGTCTAGAAGGGATTTCGGTGGTCGCTTAAGACATTATCTTTGGGACCTCAAATATCTAAACCATTCATCTCGACGATTGCTTTCCAAAGAATTAGCTTCAAGAGTCAGACATATTACGATTAACGATGCAGTTTGACATTGTTCGTTGTCGTAATTATTATCAGATTCTGAATAGACTTCAACTAGATCATTTTCTGAGCTGGACTCGGAGTCATTATTAGACAAACAATTAAGAATTTGCTGTTGAATTTCCTCATCAAGGGATAATTCATTAAGCTTTTGTTTTAATTTTGAATTGCATTTATTAGCAAAGTGTCTTGTCTTTCCGCATTTATAGCATTGAATTTTGGATTTATCTTTCTTTCTGCTACTCTTTCTTTTTCTGGAAGATTTTTCAGGGGTTTTGGTTTTTGAAGATTTCTTAGAAGAACGTTTTCGGTAAGATCTAGAAGGTTTAGAATTTTGCTATTTTTTAGTTTTCTGAGGATACTGTAATTTTGTGTCATAAGAGAATTGATCGCAAAATTCTCCTATCTCATGTCTTTTGGTGAGATTCTGTTTTTTCATTAATTGTTGGAGTTTCATATCATTACATAATGATAATCCCTCTTCGATAATTCTTTGAAATAAGATGGCCATAAGAATCTTTTGGTCATAAGGTATACTAATACTGATTAAATGTTTATCTCTAATTTTTTCAAACTTTTTCTGCAAAGAAAGTAGGAAGTCCATCTACAAATTTAGCATCTGCTCTTTGCATGACTTTCATTAAAAGACATCTTTATACCATCTAAAATGGGTTAAGGATGGGCAACGAAGGTTCTGTAAAAGTTCTCTACTTACTCGGTATTTGACCGCCCCGTCCCTACAAAATGGTGAATGATAGCTTGAACTAAGGTGTAACAAGCATCTTCTCTTACGGTTTCAGATTTTAGTAATAGGGTCGATCATTCTTATAGGATTGAAGGATTTCAGTTCTTTGGTTATCAGTGAGTACATTATCCCACCATCCTTTAAGAATGCCAGTAAAACCATTTACTAAGAAACGACAGATCTGATGGTCTGTGTTTTCATTCTGTTTGCAGACTGTTGCATACATTAAGATATGATGGATACTTTCAAAAATTTGATATTCTGTTTTACCATCGATATTCCATTCATAGATAGTCTTACCATGGTAAGACTTTTGGGAATGAAGAAAGTCTTCTTCATACAGAATATCCTGAGGAGTAGGTCTGGGGTAGTAATACCTACTGGGTCCAGATAGAGCCATTCTATTAATAGGCTTTCGGCTATAAGTAGTTTTATTAATATTTTGCATCTCCTAAAAATTATTCTGGATTTCAAAAATATTAATAGGGGAAAAATCGGAATCATCTTCTTCATTATCAGTATTACTATTACTAGTATGAGAGGAAGGTTGTCCGGACATCATATTGAAATGGGATGAGGATGCAGTGTGAGTTTTAAATCTTTCATTTTGTTTAAAAGAGATTATCAATAAAACTATCACTTTTTTTAGAAGATTTCATTTTAAAATTACTAACTTCTAAATGTGGTTTTATAGTTTTACTTGGGTTGAAGGTCAATTTTTTGAGGAATAATCGACAATTATCATTAATATGATTTATTTGTTCTTCTATCCTCAGTTAACTGTTTTCCCTACAGATTTGAAGGAATAGATTAGTATAATTATTACTGCTTAGACAAAGGCAAAATGTCTTTAATCTTAACATCATCTTCTTGATGAGAAACTTGAAATATCAACATACGGATTAATAACTAATGGTTTCAAATTTTCATTTCCCGAGCTAAGTTCAAGAGACTTAGGAGGGGGATGGATAGATTGAATAATATTACCATTTGTAGTAATCCAATCCTTTTGATATCCAGTTAATACATTTAATTGACTTTCATTATAAAATTCTGATTTTAGGACAAAATCATAATACCATTTGGCAAATGGTAAAATACACTGGTTATTATTCAGATAAGCATAATAATTAGCTTTAATTTCTGGCTAACTTATCATTATCATGATTTTTAAAATACCAATTTCTAAAATTTTGATATTTATCCTGCATGAACTCTGGTTTAAACATTGGCGAATTTTACTATTGGGAGAAAAATCCATTTAACACTCAAAATTCATGTCACTAGTAGTTGGACTGTAAGGTCTTCTATTTTGAGGAGTAGCCTCATAAATACCATGAGGTATTTGATTTTCAGAAATATGAATTCCTCTAACAATGTCTTCATTTTGATGGACTCATTCTTTGGGATTTTTAGACTCTTGATAAACAGATTTCTAAAGGGTCGAACCACAGTATTGTCTCAGACGATTCAGGAAAATCAATATTATAAGAAATATTGTTTATAGAATTTACTTGATTTAAAAGGTCTTTGAAATTTTAAATAAACATTTCCATTCTTGGTCCGGATAACATCTTCAATGTTTTGTCTAATTATAGGTCTGGTAGGAACGGCATTAGTAATTTGCCATTGTTTTGGAAAAGTAATTTCTTCCCAAGGGATCATTCGGGAATAGCCACTTGACTACTAAAGAGGTTAGTATCAATAAGACGATGTCCTTGTTGGCTTTGCTTTCCGATATAGGGATTTAAAGTCGTTAAAACTTTAAGGTGTATACTTAATAAGATGGCAAAAGGAGGGATCCGGGTAGGTATTCATAACCGTGAGATATAATTCTCATTTCTAAAACTTTTGATGATTATTATCGATTAGGGCAATACTTAAATTTGGATAGATATTAAAGTATCTTTGGTCCATGGGCAAGACTAGTTTCAATAGCTCCCATGAGAGAGGCTTTCCGGTTAAGACACCTACCATCTCTAAGTGTACACTGAATACTGGTATTTTGGCCAAGTAAAGTCAAAGGTTTAAAGGCTACTTGGACAAGTCCTATATGAACATATTTATATTTTTGCAGAAAAGGCTATAAGTCTTCAACATGCAATAAATATAAAATTTCATCGTTATTCTGTAAAGGAACAACATGCTCAAAGGTTTTTATTATTCTTTTACTGATAAAATCAAAGGTTCCAATTTTATAAATTGTTTCTGGTTTAATTTTAGGAATAGTCCATTTATCTAAGGCTTCCTTTACATCCTGATAAGCTATGAGTTCGGTTGCTTCCACTGTAGAAGCTGAAGCATTAGCTACGGTAGAAAGAGAGGTTGAAAAATCAGTCATTTTTCAAGGGTGACCATATATGTGTAATCTATGAGTAAGTTTACAGTACCTTTTGGCCACTACGAATGGACTGTTCTTCCATTTGGAGTAAAAAATGGACCTTCAGAATTCCAGCACATCATGAATGATATTTTTAACCCCTTTACTGAATTTATTATCTGTTACATTGATGATGTTTTAATTTTCTCTTCATCTATTGAACAACATATAAAACATTTAAATATTTTTAAAAATGTTATCATAAAAAATGGTTTGGTAGTTTCTGCCCCCAAAATGAAACTTTTCCAAACAAAGATCAGATTTCTTGGACATAATATTTCCAATGGAACTATTATTCCAATTGATAGATGTATTGAATTTGCATCTAAATTTCCGGATGAAATAAAAGATATTAATCAACTGCAGAGATTTTTGGGAAGTTTAAATTATATTCGAGATTATTATCCAAATCTTTCCCAAGATGCTTCTATTCTGTATACTCGCCTTCGGAAAAATCCTTCACCTTGGAATGAAGAACATACTGATGCAGTAAGAAAAATTAAATCTAGAGTTAAACAGTTACCTTGTTTGTCCTTACCTAATCCCGAATGGAAAAAGAACGTTCAGACCGATGCTTCCAATACAGGATATGGTGGTATTTTAAAACAATTTAATCCTAAAAGTAATAAAGAGGATCTTATTCATTTTACTTCAGGAACTTGAAAAGGACCTTCTTTAAATTATCCTACTATTAAAAAAGAATGCCTTTCAATTGTCAAATGTGTTTTAAAATTTCAGGATGATCTTTTAAATCAGCACTTTTTAATTAGAGTTGATTGTTAAGCTGCAAAACAAATCTTTAAAAAAGATGTTCAAAATTTAGCTTCCAAACAGATATTTGCTACTTGGAAAAGTATTTTATCGATGTTGACTTTGATATTGAGTATATCAAAGGAAAACATAATTCTTCTGGGATTTTCGACGGAGAATATTTGCGAGGAATGACCAAAGAGAGGTCGTGGCCACATGCGTCAACGAGGTGAGGCGAGCAAATCTATATTATACGAAATTTCCTAGTCCGAATACTCAAACCAAGAATTCTTGACTTCTTCTAGCCACCCAACAAGTAAAGATGTTCTTCTACTACCCGTAACAAAGATATTCCAAATCGAAATGTGGAAGAAACAAGATTGTTCATTGAATGAAATGATGAAAATGGATGAAAGATCCATGGGAGATCAAGAGACGTTATTTAACGACTCAATGGTCTCCTCCCGCTTTAACCAAATATCGCTATGTGTATGAGCAGATTATTATTGAAACAACATCTATGGACATTAAGCATACGCTTCATGATCCATCTAAACCAACTAACCCAATTCAATACAAAGAAAACCAATCGTCAAGAGTATTATGCCTCTTGCCAATTGGGGAATATTAATCCTCATACCACCCGTACTGTTGATTCCAGTCATACAACAGAAACCAAATACAGCTATTGGGATTATATTGATTCCTTTACGCATGTTTTCTATTATCAAAATCCTATCCAGTAACCATTCTGGTTTATCTCAGATCATCCAGATGTTCTAAAAAGCGAAATTCCCAACTGGTTTTTCGTTTGGTGGGATAAGCTTGGAATTACCATAGAAACTCTACCAGAATCTATTCAAACAACATTCAAAGAATGGCAAGTTGCTTATGCCCATATACCAAGAAATAAAGAATTATCTATCTGAAACCTGCTTACCCATTTCATAATCCGTTTTGGAATTCCTTGGATTTGGAAGTGGGATTTTCAATCTGATTATCGAAATAAAATCCCCGCTTAAAAAGAGTATTTTTTACCAAGTGGTGGGATAAAGGTCTTAATCACGTTACTTAGAACTTTTGAAATCTATCTGAGAATCATACCCAGCCTCGCTTGGATGTTATCCTCAAAGCTTCGCCAAAGACCATCATCGCTTAATCCTTTTGTCAAGATTCAAACCGATTTAAAATGAAATTTCCAAATCTAAGCGAAATGAAATTAATAGTCAAGACCATGGACTATATGAAAACCCAATTCTTACAATCATTCACGCAAGAGGCAGCAGCCCATGAAAAGCTGTTAGCGATAATGAAGAATCGAACAGACGACAATGAATTCAATGTCTTAGCATTGCAGAAAAGTCGAGAACCAGGAGCTCACGATGGGAGACTTTTGGGACTCTCTCACCTCCATGATTTCGAAAAAAAATGGAACAAGATAAGAAAGGAAAAGGAAAAGCATAAATCTATCCTCCATTACAAAGATGTCAATAATCGAAAAAGGACAACCACAAGTAGCTCCACCATCGAAAGTAGCGACCAAATCCCTCTATCATCGAAGACGCCACCGGTATAATCCACTCATCGGACAACTTGTCTCATGCCCTCCACTTCCCACTGAGATATAAAGAAGAAAAAAGATAAGGATCGCCAACCACTCCACAATCCAAGAACGCCAGATCCTTTCTTATCTTCTCACTTGTATAAATTGGGAGACCTCACCCATTGTTGAGGCAGAACTTTTCTTAGCATTGTTCTTTTGTATTCTCCTTGTACCTCTCTCTGTAAAATATTTGATATATATAAATCTGTGGTTTGAAGATATCCAAGACTCTTCTGTAAGTTTTAATTATTGCTTCCGTTAATTATTATGTTTCCTTGCTTGAGCTTTTAGATTACCATACTAAAAACAGTAATCGATTCAAAACAGCATATCAATCTGCAACAGATAATTATAACCGTTCTTATTTCTTAGAACAATTTTATATATTAGAACATTATATTATTTTAACTAAAACTGCCATACAGGAAGAAACCTGTCGGCTTATAGTTTTGGGTAGAACCCCTACCCCCTAATCAACAGTATTTCATGAGATCATATATGTGGTAATTTATCTATAAATATATAAATAATATGTTTTTAAAATTCTATGCCATGTATTAATTAAGATAGATCAGGGTTAATTCTTGATTAAGTGGGACGTCACCAAAGTCGCGTTTTGAATCTTTGCCTTTGTCCGTCTTGAGGAGTGTGGCTATTATTTCTTGTAAATCGTTGACAGACGTGCTTGATCAACCCTTTTCTCCGATCCTTCCCTTAATTGATTGAGATATGTAGTTAATGTAGGTAATTAAGTAATCGTGTTTGTTTGTATTATTGTTTATTATTAATTATTTTATTATTTTTAATATTTATTATTATTACTATTTCTGGTCTAACAAAGAGTTTGGAAAAAAAAATAAAATAAAGGGAGAAGCAGCATGAGTCAGTAAACATTCGTAAGCCAGTTGCCGGCCACTACCACACGCCATATGGCCGGCCAAATTTCTTATTCACCATGGACCTCATATTTTAGCCCACCAAAACCCGGCCTTTTTGCCCCTTCTTACCACTGTGTAAGCTAGGTCTACTAAACGATGAAGGAAATGGCCCTATAAAATCAATGCCCCAAATGTCAAAAATTTCAACTTCCAAGATCGTTTGTAGTGGCATCTCATTTCTTTTCGATATGTTGCCCACCCTTTGACATCTATCACAAATTTTAACAAAGCGTGGGCGTCCTTAAATAGTGTAGCCCGATAAAACACGGCTTGAAAGCACTTTTGTCATTTGTTCTCTCACTACCATAATGTCCCCATATGCAGATGAGTGACATTCATGCAATATGTTCTTCACTTCACTATAGGGCACACATCTTCTAATCATCATGTCGGTGCACTGTTTGAATATGTATGGCTCATCCCACATGTACCACTTAACGTCATGTATGAATTTCTTTTTCTGCTGCCGTGTAATATCAGGGGGAATGATGTTGCTCACTAAATAATTAGCGAAGTCTGCATACTATGGAAATTCCATATTGATCCCAAACAACTGCTCATCCAGAAATGACTCATTAATTACACATCTTTCCTCTTCTTTTTTACCCTGATTTTCTAGCCTAGACAAATGATCTGCAACTTGATTCTCCGTCCACTTTCTATCCTTTATTTCAAAGTCAAATTCTTGTAGAAGGAGAATCCATCTGATAAGGCGTGGCTTAGCATCTTTTTTTGAAATTAAGTACCGAATAGCCGAGTGATCTTTATAAACTACCACTTTTGTCTTGATCAAATATGCCCAGAATTTATCAAATGCGTATACCACTGCAAGTAATTCCTTTTCCGTAGTTGTGTAATTCATTTGGGTCTCCGTAAGTGTTTTACTATCATAGTATATGACATGGAATACCTTCTCTCGGCGTTGACCCAAAACAACCCCAACCGCATAGTCGCTTGCTTCACACATTAACTCAAAGGGCATATCCCAATACGGTGCGACGATTACGGGAGCTGTAGTCAATTTCTTCTTCAATAGCTCGAATGCCAATTTACAGTCCTCATCAAACTTAAAAACTGAATCCTTTTCTAAAAGACTGCATAAAGGTTTTGTAATTTTAGAGAAGTCTTTTATAAATCTCCTATAGAACCCAGCATGTCCCAAAAAGCTTCGAATTCCCTTAACTGAACTTGGTGGAGGAAGATTTTCAATTGTTTCCAGCTTCGCTTTATCAACCTCTAATCCTTGAGCTAAGACCTTATGCCACAAAATTATTCCTTTTCAACCATGAAATGGCACTTTTCCCAGTTAAGGACCAAATTCGTGTCTGTGCATCTCTGTAAAACCATCACCAAATTCTCTAGACAAGCATCAAAATCATCCCCATAGACAGAAAAGTCTTCCATGAAGACTTATATATTTTTCTCCACCATATCCGAGAAGACGGCCATCATACACCTTGGAAGGTCGCGGGTGCATTACACAAACCGAATAACATTCTCTTGAATGCGAATGTGCCGTATGGGCACCTAAAAGTAGTCTTCTCTTGATCCTCAGGAGCAATGACTATCTGATTATACCCTGAATATCCATCCAATAAGCAGTAGTACTCGTGTCCCGCTAGTCTGTCCAACATCTGATCGATAAAGGGCAAAGGAAAGTGATCTTTGCGGGTTGCCTTATTCAACTTCCTATATGTGACGCCCCCAAATCCGGGTTACCTGACCCCTGAGTTTGGTGTTCATGATCCACAATATAATAACATCTAACTACCCATTTAAATATAAATAGGAATACATAACTTATTAACATAAGTTGTTAATACATAAGTCCCAGGTTTTCTAACCTTAAAATTACAAACATACCCCTTAGATAAACAAAAAGGGTTTACAAATACAACATAATAATAAGTTCTTTATAACTACTCCAGCATCTTGCCTTTGCCTTTATTCTTCTTCGACCCGCTGGCCTCTTCGTTCCTAGCTGAAATGTTTTATTTATAGCAAGGGTGAACAACAAGTTTGCCCCGCAAGTTAAAACAAACAATAAATGTATACGAATTAATAAGAACAAACTATCTATTTTGATAGAATGAAACCAAAGTTCGCTGAACTTTGAAATAGCTGAACAAATCGTTAATCAATAACAAGTCTTCTCGTATTCTAGGCAACGCAATTATCTGATAATGAAAGAGTATAACACTTTCAAAGTTTCTACGATATTCTATTGAATAAACAAGAATCAATTCTTCACAATAACAAAGTGGAATGTTTTCCAGATTTATGCTGAGCGATCCATTGGATCTAGAACTTCTACTTTCTCGGGTATCTGTAGCGCCCCCAAATCCGGGTATCTTCCAACCCGATAGATGGTGCTATACTGTACAACATTCATACATTCATTCAATTGAAAAGTCTCAAAGAACGAACATAACTTCTATATATTTAAAGTAATATTTATATTTTCCAAGTTCTATACCCGTTACAAAGGTTCTTTGTCATAATATCAGTTAAATTACAACAATAGACCTATACTATTACAAGACAGCTTAGTAATCTGCCTTAGCTTTTCCTTTATCCTTTTTCGATCCTTCGGGACGTTCAGTCTTAGCTGCATTCATATGGTTCAAGCAAGAGTGAGCATAACTAGCTCAACAAGTATAACAATTTAATAACAACACGCTTGATACATAAAAATCGTATATCTTCAATAACTGAACAATAGTTATAAAGTACTATTGATAATTCAAAATAGCACTTCATCTTTTCTTTCAAATTGTTTTACAATAACAACAATATTTAGTAAAACATTCACTCCGGTCAGAGACCTCGAGTATTTATTCTTTATTGGAAAAGGACAACCCGGAAGCAAGTCCGTAAGCCCGATATTACTTACGAGCACTTCTAGGTGATCAGCCTATTATACTCTATGTTGATTAACACTACATCCTTTAAACATATGCACGTTTAAGCATTTGGCAACCTCACGTGCCTGTCGTTTTACCGACAAAACATTTGTTTAACATTTCAGTCTTCTTTTGAAAACCATATCAAGTAGTTGACAAAAGATATCAACATTTGATAATACATGAATAGATTATCAATACATCAAGTCTAGCCAAAGGAATTGGCTTCAACTTTATCATAACTCAATTCATGCGAAAGAATACATGAACCTCAAAAACTTGTTCAAATTGAACTGAGACAAGAGTTAGAATACTTGCTCAGGCGTCCTACTACGGTATTTTAACTTTATGTTCAAGTCGTTCAAGTCTCTACAATACATGATCACATAATGCCTTACATTAGGTCACATATTATCAAGTATGTATATGACTATATCCTACCCTTCATTTCAATCTAATTGTGTATTAGATTGAGTTACTATTCATTCCAGTTTATCATTACTCTTCCATTTATATTCGACTAGGTTATCTCAACCTTTACATTACATTCCTTAAGGTTTAACAAAGTTTAAACAATGTTACGTTACATTCCTTAAGTTGTGTTTACTTCCTTTTCTTTTCTTTGTACTTAGAAACATTCATTACTATTTTTGTTTTGAGACTGGCGCTGCGACGCCATCTTTATACCTACATCTCATGACAAGTATGAGCTCTTAATATCATTGTCCCGGACTTGGCTATTTGCACATGAGTCCTTACTTAATGGGGCACCGCGACGCCATACTCTCCAGAGGTTGTTGGTACTGCTTCATGGCGTCATGCCACAATATTATTATATTATAGTTCATATGCCATGCGAACTCTTGCGATAAGGTGCTTCGATTCTTTCGCTCAGCATGGCCGGTCTTTTTACTTGGGGTTGGCCATATGCGGCCAACTCATGTCACCAGATACCAAATTCAGTTTGTGAATTTCCCGGATGCATAACTTCTTCGTTATAAGTCCGAATTGTCATTCAAAAGCCTACGGTTCACAAATTACATAATCTATATGACCATTCAAGAATTTTATCTATTCGACTTTGTTTGCTAAAAATTCACCTATTGGTTCATTTTTAACGAAAACGATAAATGTTCGTGAACGTTCAACGCTCGTTTCTTCATTCTATGTCCGAATCCGGTCATTTTCAAGTCCGCAACTCTTAAATGCAAAATATGACTTGTCTCCATTGGAAAACAATGGTTCCGAGTTCAAACACAAAATTTGACTTCCATTCCGAGAATTTTATGAATTAACGATTATCGTCCAATCGTGCAAATTCCTAATGATTCTTCCTTTTTATGATTTGTTCAACATTACAAATGAACTTCATTCATCATGTGAACATCTCAACAAACGTAATACAACAACTTATATTCATTGTTATATTTTAGACTTATTCTTCATGAAACTTATAACTTGTCATTTATAAACTACTTAAGATTTGATTATTCATGACTTATGACAATTAAGGTTTCTTAATCATCATACTTATATGTTCTTAACATATAACTTAATTTAGATATATATATGATTCATATAATCATATAAGTTCTTAATTCACTTTTCTTACTAAACTCATCACAAGTTCATATTTTCATACTTAACATTCAAGGTTAACTTATAATAAGTTTATAACTTTTATAAGTTTAAATGACTTATTGCCAACTTATGTGGCTTAAGTTCATGACTTATACATTCTTCTTGTTTCTTATCATTCATGTTTCTTAATTCATCTTTTCTTATCATCCTATCATGGTAGAGATAGAAGATAATTGAGAAGAAGTCTTACTCTTTTGAAGTCTTGGTAAGGTAGATTTTTCTTCTTCTTGCTTATGGAATGACTTATGTGTAGCTTATTCTCTCTAACACTTAAGCACTTTAGAAGTGTTGGATTATTTGATCAACCAACAAATGACTTGTAAGCTTCTTCTATTTATAGACTTTCCAAGGTTAGGGTAGATTGGTCATTAAATCATCCCACCTCCTTAAGCCACCTCCTTACTATTCATTACTTGTTAACCACTCTCTTATCTCTTACTTGGCCATTACTTCAAAGTCTTGGTCAATACTCCTAAGTCTCGGTCATTACACTTACTTGATCACCACATTACTTGGTCACCACAATAACCATATCAAATATGGTTTGCCCCATGGGTCATACAACCCATGGATTCTAGCTTGGGTTTACTTTAATTCAATCTTTGGGTTTTGCATTAATAACCACTAGTTGGTTCATTAATTAATAGTTGGGCTTCTCTCTTTAATTCACTTGGACTTGTATATAATTGTTAACCAGTCATCCAAGTCCATTAACATTTCTTAATACATATTAATGCTGTATTATTTTTGTATTATAATTCATATAGAATTTATATACTAGATTTCATCCTCATACAAACTCAGTATAATACTTCATTATTATACTGTTTTCATTATTTCATACAATACCAAGTATCATACAATTATTACTTATTCCTTAACACTTCGTTTTGCTTAACATTTATAAATTAAGTCCACAAGCGAATTATTACATTTTCTATAACTAGATTTTTATTACATAATCCATCTTACCTTGTTATTCCATCATTACGTATTTCTTGGAAACTCATAATTATATCCCGAGCAAATACCGATGAATAGTGTTTTTCAAAAAATTTCTCGGAAAACTTTTATTTTCGTCTTGGAAATTCAAACACTTTAATTCATCCACGTAGCTCAAAAACTACGACATTCTAACATCAATAGGTTATACAATGACAACCATCTTGATAATACATGGAATATGATTTTATTATTATAAAATTATTTTACAATAAGATCCGAATTTCTCGGTCATTACAGTATCTATTAAAGATTTACTTTGATACATACGCATGAGTATCAGATAACCATAAAGATTAAATCATACTCCTCTGCAAGTACTTAGAGCCGGCTAACTCCTTGTACCCGATATTATGCATAATACTTAGGTTGCGCGCAATGGTCGAATATACGACTTAAAAATGTTCCCTTTATATAAAAGGTTGATCTTCTCAGTCTCAGAATCAAGATTTGATTTAACAACGAAATTTAATGATTTCAATTTTTATTTACTTATCGATCTAGCTGAAATAATTGGCATCGATCTATCAATAACAATTGAATTCTCTTCTCGAATCTATCAAGTTCTAACAAATGTTCGTCTAGCTAGAATAATTTTTCAACATAATTTGACAATAAACAGGAATTATCTGTCTCATCAATTCTATCTTCTGAATATGAATATCCAACAACGGTTTATTCTATAAATGTATATTCTCCGAATCAATAATTCAATTTGAATTATTAATCATGCACTAACCTGCGAATAATCAACAATAAATTCCACAGGACATGGTATAATTAGCAATAATTAACCATTATAATAATTGAATGAATATAACTCAAGGTTGAGTTAGGAAACTTGCCTTCCAAATTGATTACAAATTCTTACACAATATAATTAATCGCATTCAGTAAGACCTATATTCAACAAATGCTGGGGTCTCACAATTAACACAATCATTTATAACACGTAACAATCATGATTTTACAAACTTCTCTAGACACATTATCATATAGCCACATTAGTGTTTATAACCTTATATAAACACTTAACAAGTCTAACTAGTTAGGTCTGGTTGGACTTTGGTCCGTTCTCGGTGTTCTAGACACCTTATCCGATAATTAACACATTGATTGTCAATTAAACTTAGTCTCTAAAATTCAATATTATTTTAGATAAGTCAAATATCATTTATAATATTTTTGGGAAGCTTTTAATAATTTATAAACAATTATTATAATTTATAATAATTTTTCCAACACTTAAATCATTTTTAAATGATTTAATTATCAAATAATCTTATTATCATTAATATTTAATAATATAAAAATATTAATGTTATACTTGTCAAAATATTAAAGTTATTATTAATAACTTAAAATATTTTAAATCATCAATATTCTACTTAAATAATTTTTAAAATAATTAAAATCATTTTAAATCATCACCATTAATATTTAAATAAATGAAAATATTAAAAGTCATTAATTATAACTTAAAATATTTTTAAATCATTTTTCTCATTTTAAATGATTTTAAATCAATAAAACCATTTTTAATTCATTTATTTATTTAATTAAATAAATAAATAATCTAATATCATCAATATTAATTTATTAATGAGAATTCTCCAAAAATATTGAAAATTATATTTTAAAATCCCAAATATTTTCTAACACTTTATTCTTATTTAAAATGATTTTTAAATCAATAAAATGATTTTTAACTTATTTATTTAGTTTAATAATTAAATAAGTAATATCATTAATATTAATTTATTAATAAAATTCTCCAAAAATATAAAAAGTCACATTTTATAACTCAAAATATTTTTAAATACATTATTCTTATTTAAAATAATTTTTCATAATATTAAATCATTTTTCTCTAATTTATTTAATATACTAATTAAATAAATTAAATATTATTTTATTCAAATAATTATAATTATTAAAGAAAAATGGCCCAAATAATTAAAAGTTATTTTTAGAATTTAAAATGATTTTTAAAACTATTTTTAGTAATTTTATAATTTATTTCTATTTTAAATAATTTTGAATATTCAAAAATAAAATATTAAAAAACCGTCATTTGTAGGCCTTTAGCGATTAAAAAGCGTTGTTGTTGGTGTTCTTGAGCTCAAGAACAACGACAAATTTAAACAATCTGAAGTCTGCTCGGGTTAATGAGTGTATAATTTTCTCAGACATTTACATCTGAGCTAACTTAGACACGGATCATGTAGTGAAAATGTAACTCTACAATATCCAACCGGCATCATGATCATACAACAAACAAACAAGAAGATCCAGCGTCTCAAAGTTCTTGTCAGATCACTTCTGGGTAACCCAGAAACCCAGACAGTGTCAACTAGACACTTTCAAGCTCGATTTAATTTATGTTCTGGTCATGGTTTTGGTTCTTTCTTGGTTGTTATCTGTAGTATAAATGACAAGGAACAACACTTAAACAACAGATCAACCAAACAACAACAACATCACAAATTACATCTTGGTCAAAGGATGTCAAAAACGTAGTTCATCTGTTTCTGGGTTTTCCAGAAACGGTGTCCGTGAACGGATGGTCTAGTTTGACCACATTTTACGTTCGATCAGTTGATGTTTTAAAGGATATTAAGGCTTGGATCTATAGTGTGACGCCCCCAAAACAGGTATACAACACCCAACCCATTCTGAGTCGCCAAATACATGGTACAGAAAAACTACAACTTCATTAATACAATTGTCGTGCAAAATACGACAACACATAAACTATGAGTTTAAATACAAATACTGTCTAATAGAGAGTATACAATCTCAAAAGGTGTCCTCATTAAAATTATTGATACACTATTTTACAAAATAGTGAGGACTACTAAAACAACTGTCTTGAACCATCACTCCACACCCCAACTAGTTCCCGCTATATTCTCGCCTCCAGAGAAGAAAAATGGAACAAAAAGGAAAAGGGTGAGCTCAACTAGCCCAGTAAAGAATATTATGACTAAGATAATGTACAACAAATTATCCTTAGTCTTCAACAGGGAAAAATCTGATAGAATACAATAGACAACAAGTTTTAGATCAACAACTGCAGCGGAAACAACAATTCATTAGAAGAGTTAAGTAGAGAATGAAATCAACTATCATCTATGAATTTAAAAGTCCATCATCGATATTTTATCCCTGTAACATCAATCAATATACATCATAAATCAAATAGTCATCTTTGCACTACAGGCCAAAGATATTCATCAGTTGGTCATGTTCATCTAAACACCTCTTCATCTTTGCACTACGGGCCAAAGATATTCATCAGTTGGTCATGTTCATCTAAACACCTGTTCATCTTTGCACTACGGGCCAAAGATATTCATTATAAAATCATTCATCTTTGCACTATAGGCCAAAGATATTCAGTTATATCATCATTTAGGACTGAGGATGATGAAAAATATTTTAGAGAAAACGAATCCAGTGAAACAAAAGAACAAATATTAAGGATTCGTACTTTAAACAATCCAAGTTCAAAAATACTTTATAAATAATCAGAGTGGAGTAAAATTCAGGAATGAAGATCAAAACATAGATCCAATCAAAGATAGGAATCATAACAGACAATCTTGGACACAGAAAAGAAAATTTAATTTTTCTGTGAATAGTGTCGTATTCGTGAATAGTGCCGTATACGTGAATAGAGCCGTATACGTGAATAGTATCTCCGACCTCAAAAGATAGAAATTTCACAAAAAAAACATCATCACGCTTCGTGAATAGTACTCGTGAATAGTAACTCGTGAATAGTAACTCATGAATAGTAACTCCGACATGAAAAAGTTCCAAATTTGATAAAAAGTTCAGAACAATATTTCGGCATAATTATATTGAAGAAGATAATATCATTTAAGAAGAAACAACATCCCTTACCTCAGAAAGAATAGTACTTACATGGTGGAATCTCGGATATAGTCTGAAAGAACTTGCACCGTATAGCAATACTCAAAGTACTAAAATACTCACAAATACGCTCGATATTATAGAGAGAGAAAGAGAGAGAAATCTTTAGTTTCTGGTGTGATTTTCAATTCTAACCTAAGCACCCTATTTATAGAAAATTGCTTAGAACACTATAGTAGAAAATTTAATAAAATATTAATATATATTATAAATTTCCTTAGCCCAACTTTGAAGATCTGAATTCAGATCATTTATAACATATGTGAGCCCACTAATTGCACAAAAATGTTTTTCTCAAAATAATTAACTAAAACTCCCAAAAATCAATTATTTCTAACTTCTAACTTCAATAATTCATAACAAATAGCTCTTTTGTCAGAAAATTCGAATCTCGTGACTTTTTATAGGAAATTCAATTCTCTACAACTTTGCGTAGAAATTTTTCTAAATTCCAAATAAAAATTGACCGAAATCCACATACTGATGATTTTACAAAAGCTATAATCAAATTTCACCAAGAAATGGGGTCCAATTTAACACACAAAACATGTTTTAATCATGTAATGCAACAAAAATACTCTTCCTAATCATATACTCATATATCCCACATTCATTGTAAAATATCATCATTATTATATTATTAAAATAATATATTTAAATATTATTTTATCAGAAAAAGATAAAATATTAATTTCTAACAATTGTCACATTAAAAATTTTCTCCATCTATATCCACATAAAATCAATATTTTCCTCATCATATAAATCAATAATTAATTATTCACAAATAATATTATAGAATCACAGTACTGACAACCAGGCCGTTTCAGGAAAGAGGGGGCTTTCCAATAAAGATTTCTCCTTACTGGCAATTAGGTGACCAAACCTCTCCTTAGATGTAACTTTCTAGACATTACCAATAATGTTTTCTAATAATATTATTCAGATAATATGAATTATTGTCTGATAATGAAAAATAATACGTAGTGACAATTATCAAAATAATGGTAATATAAAAAATCAACGCAACAATTATTGAATCAATAAAATAAAATACTAAACATTAATTCATCGTAAAAATTATTGAGTAATGCCTTCTTTCACGTAAGAATCAATAATTGGTGCAATACTGCAGTGCCATGCTCAACAACGTGTATTCATCGTGTTTTTAACCACCGAGTATTCCAACAAGATTAATTGGTAATAACTACGCCGTTATTTATAAACAACTTATACTTGTCATTTTTTCATCCAATCGCTTTCATGGGGGCCACAAGGTCGCTACCGTCAGCATTTAATATTCTCGATAAAGAAGAATATTCCAAAACCAAACGAATATTCTTCGACAACAATGAGTATTTTATAACCACTTGCTTATTTAAAATATTTAAGATTTTTTACCCATAACTAACCACATTAATCAAATCAACCCTTACTATTTCAAAATGATAAATAGAGGAAATTAAATTTCAATTATTAATAATTTGGGGTCTTACAACCTCCCTCCTTATGAAATTTCTTCCTCGAATCGACGTCACGTATTCGATGTTTCAAAAGATGAGGATACCTCGCTTTCATTTCCGTTTCCAACTCCGAGGTCATTTCCTCAATAGCATGGTTTCTCCACAAAACTTTAACTTGTGGTATGACCTTCGTACGTAGGACATGCTCCTTCCTATCCAAAATCTTGACAAGTACCTCTTCATACGTTAAGTCTTCATTATCTCGTCCCTGGTTCTAACTCAATAACATGGTTCGAGTCGTCCACATATTTACGTAACATCGATACGTGAAAAACGTTATGAACACGCCATATATTTAGCGGTAAAACGAAGTCTATAGGCCACAGCCCTATTCGATCGAGGATTTCAAATGGACTAATAAATCAAAGGTTTGAGCTTTCCTCACATCGCCAATTCTCGATTTTGGAATAACAACTTCTTGTACCTCCTTCTTCATATTCATCAGTTCCGGGGTGTAGCTTGAACGTTTTTAACTTTATCGATTAAAGTCGGTTCTACTTGTATATCATCACGTGAGTCCCTAGAGTCTTTAACTCTATATCTATCATTTGTAAGTTATATGAAATGGGTCTTTGACAATATCGCATTCGTGATCAGATAATGATCTTTTACTCAACACGCCGCCTACCACGCTCGCTTTTCCGTGATGGTATGGTCGTAACATGTGTGCAAATGAGTCTCCTATTGAGTTCTTCAAGCTTTTTCCACATTCCTCGCTTCCATTCGAATTTTGTATCTCTACGAGTCACCGCTGCGTTAATGGAGTAAATGATTCGAGAAAATCTTTCCACAAAATCTTCGATAATAACCAACTAAGCATAGAAAGCTACGATTTTGATTATCGACATAGGTTGCTTCTCAACTGTGACTCATATCCCAATCTTGGATAGCACGTCACAATGACACCTATCAGTTTACTACCGCACGAATATGGCGTCCCCTACGGAGAGTCTGGCTTCTGTGCATTCCACAAAGGAAGTCACCAGATAAAGGCTCGTACCAAATTTATAGTTGAATTTTTAACTCCTCGAAGTTCAATAGAGCCATTCGATATGATATTTTAGAAGTGGGTTTTGTACCGGGATTCAAATATGATACAAAATTCAATATCACACTTTGGGAGTAAGCCAAGAAATTCTTCAGAAATACGCCAGAAAATTTTTAATAACAATGTAAATATCATTCAAATCGACGTATTTTTTATTCAAGTCCATAACATGGGCTAAGAAAACTTGACATCCGCTTTTCAATAAACGAATGACTTTTATGGCTTGATATGAAAGTGTTTGACTTTAATGGTTTGGTTGCTTGAATTCAATAACAAAGTTGCTTAGGAATATGAAAACTAACAACCTTACGAAAGCAATCAATTTTGGCATGATGAGTAGTTAATCAATCAATCCCCAAAATCACATCGTAAGCAAGTATCTTTAAAGAAATAAGGTCAATGTAATGCGATGGTGCCAACTTTGATCAAACAAGATTTATAAATAGTGGATGTGATGAAAGTTTCTCCTAACGGAGTTTCCACAGATAGGTCAAAGTCTAATTTCTCCGGAGTCAAGTTTAAACGTTGAGTACAAGCAGGAGAGATAAATGAATGGGTAGCACCGGTATCTAGTAATTTATAAACTTCGCATGAATTTATGATTAGCTTACCCGTGATCACCTCGTTTGGGTTCCTCACATGTTGACCCAAATCACGACAAACGCTTTCCAGAACCGCTGACTTTGACTTTTCTCGGGACAACCTTTTGAGTCACCATCCCACTCGGGCTTGGTTTTGCTACTGCATAAATCTCGAGCGATATGTCCTTCCTTTCCACAATTATAGCATACCTTGAACCGTCAGGATAAATTTGAATGTGTCCCTCTTTTCCACATTTATAAAGATACGACCGGTGGTCGCTTCTCTTCCCTTAAAACCGATTCTTGCTAGTCTTTGACGCTTCGCATGTCATTGTTGAATATCCTCTTTTTAAAATCTCCCCCCGACTCGCTTCTTCTATTTTCATGGCCACGATTACCACCAGAGTGGTTGTCGCTCTTGTCCGTATTTTTCTTTCTCCGCCGGTTATCGTTGTTCGATGATCGCCACCACCTTAGATGATCCTCGTCATGGCTCTCGGTTGAACGTATTCGCTATCTCTCGCCTAATAATTGAGCCCCGCTGACAACATCCGAATATAAAGAAAATTTATGAGAGATAAGATATTGCCGAATCTCTAGTTTTAAACCTCTTAAAACATCCTCATCATTCGCTCCTCATTCTCTACCAAATGAGGTGCAAACCTCGATAACTCGCGAACTTCGACTCGTATTGGGACACCGCCATGTTTTTTGTTCTAGTCTAATAAACTCTACCTCTTTCATATGGCGAATACTTTCGTGAAAGTATTTTTTGTTGAAAAGTTTCAAACGCTTCCCAAGACATGCGAGCGGCGCAGTCAGGTACGCTTTCACACATCCCACCAAGAATCTACCTCGCCACGGAACACATAAAGGTGGCGAATGGAACCTCTTCTCCTCCGCATCCCAAGACATCGAATATTTTGGTAATTTTCTTGACCCATGTTTCCGCCATGATGGGATCCGCTTTCCCTTAAATTCGTGGTCCCAACTCTTTGAACTCGCTGGTCAGTGACAAGTCAAGGCTGCTATATCATTTCCACCCATATTCTCGCATACACGAGTCTCCTCGTCTGGTTTTGTATGAACTCAAAAAAGCTCCTAAACATCCCGCTGTTCATCGCTCCGCTTTCGGTGGTGTTGTTTACGGAGGAATATTTCCTTCCTTGAACGCGCCCCTCGGGTGGTGATTAAAGGTGTTTCCACTGGTCTCATTAACTCCACCGCTAATATTCTCACCGCCATTCTTAAATACCGCTTATAAAACAAGGGTTAATTAAACAAATTAACATATCAAATATTAACCATATACTTCAATCGACCAACAAATAAGCTTAGGTATGATACACTAGCGATGGATTACTCGTTTCTCCCCTCCTAGTACTATTTCCCGATCTCCGCCAGAGACCATATCCCTAAGCTCTGATACCAACTGTGACGCCCCCAAAACAGGTATACAACACCCAACCCATTATGAGTCGCCAAATATATGGTACATAAATAACTACAACTTCATTAATACAATTGTCGTGCAAAATATGACAACACATAAACTGTGAGTTTAAATACAAATACTGTCTAATAGAGAGTATACAAACTCAAATGAGTCCTCATTAAAATTATTGATACACTATTTTACAAAATAGTGAGGACTACTAAAACAACTGTCTTGAACCATCACTCCACACCCCAACTAGTTCCCGCTATATTCTCGCCTCTAGAGAAGACAAATGGAACAAAAAGGAAAAGGGTGAGCTCAACTAGCCCAGTAAAGAATATTATGACTAAGAAAATGTACAATAAATTATCCTTAGTCTTCAACAGGGAAAAATCTGATACAATACAATAGACAACAAGTTTTAGATCAACAACTGCAGCGGAAATAACAATTCATTAGAAGAGTTAAGTAGAGAATGAAATCTACTATCATCTATGAATTTAAAAGTTCATCATCAATATTTTATCCTCGTAACATCAATCAATATACATCATAAATCAAATATTCATCTTTTCACTACAGTGCCAAAGATATTCACCACTGGTCATGTTCATCTAAACACTGCTCATCTTTGCACTACGGCCAAAGATATTCATCGACCGGTCATGTTCATCTAAACACCTCTTCATCTTTGCACTACGGACCAAAGATATTCATCAGTTGGTCATGTTCATCTAAACACCTGTTCATCTTTGCACTACGGGCCAAAGATATTCATTATAAAATCATTCATCTTTGCACTACAAAAAAGATATTCAGCTATATCATCATTTAGACCGAGGATGAAGAAAAATATTTTAAAGAAAACGAATCCAATGAAACAAAAGAACAAATATTAAGGATTCGTACTTTAAACAATCCAAGTTCAAAATACTTCATAAATAATCACAGTGGAGTAAAATTCAAGAATGAAGATCAAAACATAGATTCCAATCAAAGATAGGAATCATAACAGATAATCTTGGACACATAAAAGAAAATTTAATTTTTCGTGAATAGTGTCGATTTCGTGAATAGTCTTAGTATCGTGAATAGTGCCGATAAATGAATAAATAACTCACCACGAAAAGATAGAAATTTCACAAAAAAACATCATCATAAGCTTCGTGAATAGTACTCGTGAATAAGAACATAAATAATAATTCGTAACTCGTGAATAGTAACTCGTGAATAGTAACTCATGAATAATAACTCCGATATGAAAAGTTCCAAATTTGATAAAAAAATTAACCAATATTTTGGCATAATGATATTGAAGAAGATAATATCATTTAAGAAGAAACAACATCCCTTACCTCGCAAAAATAATAGTACTTCCGATCGAATAATCGGATATAGTCTTTGAAAAGAACTTGCACCGTATAGCAATACTCAAAGTACTAAAATACTCATAAATACGCTCGATATTATAGAGAGAGAAATCTTTAGTTTCTGGTGTGATTTTCAATTCTAACCTAAGCACCCTATTTATAGGAAATTGCTTAGAACACTAAAGCAGAAAATTTAACAAAATATTAATATATATTATAAATTTCCTTAGCCCAACTTTGAAGATCTGAATTCAGATCATTTATAACACATGTGAGCCCACTAATTGCACAAAAAACGTTTTTCTCAAAATAATTAACTAAAACTCCCATAAATCAATTATTTCGAACTTCTGAACTTCAATAATTCATAACAAATAGCTCTTTTGTGTCGTAAAATTCAATCTCGAGAATTTTTATAGGAAATTCAATTCTCTACAACTTTACGTAAGAAATTTGTTCCAAATTCCAAATAGAAATTGACCAAAATCCATACCGGATGATTTTACAAAGCTATAATCAAATTTCAACAAGAAATGGGGTCCACCGACACACAAAAATGTGTTTAATCATTTAATGCAACAAAATACTCTTCCTCCTCATATACTCATATATCCCACATTCATTGTAAAATATATCATCATTATTATATTATTAAAATAATATATTTAAATGAATTATTTTATCGTAAAAAGATAAAATATTAATTTCTAACAATTGTCACATTAAAAATTTTCTCCATCTATATCCACATAAAATCAATATTTTCCTCATCATATAAATCAATAATTAATTATTCACAAATAATATTATAGAATCACAAGATCGACAACCGGTAGCTCCTCAGAAAGAGGGGGGCTTTCAAATAAAGATTTCTCCTTACTTGCCGCAATTAGGTGACCAAACCTCTCCTTAGATGTAACTTTCTAGACATTTCCAATAATGTTTTCTAATAATATTATTCAGATAATATGAATTATTGTCTCGATAATAAAAAATACTGTGTAGTGACAATTATTGAAATAACAGTAATATAAAAAAATCAACGCAACAATTATTGAATCAATAAAATAAAATACTGAACAGTAATTACTTTAAAAATTATTGAGTATTGCCTTCTTACGTAAGAATCAATAATTGGTGCAATAACATGTGCTACTATTCAACAACGCCAGACATCGTGTTTTAACCACCGGTATTCCAACAAGATTAATTCTGTAATAACTCTACCAAGTTATTTATAACAACTTATACTTATCATTTTCTTCATCCAATTGCTTTTTTACATTATGGGGCCCACAAAGAGACCTGCTCATTTAATATTCCATTTAGAATATTCCACGACCAAACGAATATTCTCCGACAACAATGAGTATTTTATAACCACTTGCTTATATTTGAAATATTTGCGCATTTTACCCATAACTAACCACATTAATCAAATCAACCCCTTACTATTTGAAAATGATAAATAGAGGAAATTAAATTTCAATTATTAATAATTTGGGGTCTTACATATAGGCCAGACAATAAGCTACATATTTACTACAACAACATCAACAGCAAACATCATAACTGACAGATATTAGAGTTTGAATATCATGTCAGACCCTATTTTTAAAATTTTAGGGTTACCCATATTTCAGCTGGTCAAGCTCGGTCAACGGTGTTTGACCATGAATAAAATGAAATCTAGACATGAACTGACTGTGATACCACTTGCAGATTAAAGCCAACATACTAGGCTACAAATTCAAAACTTAAAACAACAAAAATCTTAAACGAGCAATGATCTGTGGGCACTGACATTACATGTCAGACCACAAAAAATTCTCAAGAACAGTTTTTGAAAAACATCATTTTAAGGCACTTTGATGCTATGGATTCATGATAGATCATCATAGATCTTCATAAAACATCCAATAGCAAGATTCTAAACGCAAAAACACAAAATTTATCTAAGCATACAAGATCAAATTAGGTTTTAGGGTTTATACCTTCTTGATAGATATTTGATCTTTATCTTCCTAATCTGATCTAGGTGTTCTAGTAACTGATATTGGGACTGAATTGCTTATCAAAATCGTAGGCTTGGGAGAGAGAGAGTTGGTGAGAGCAAAAGATAAAAATGGCAAAGTAAATGATTTTTCTCTCTCTAAATCTCTTAAATAAGCCATGACTTGTTGCTAGATCTGATGTGCTGTCAATTGGGGGTTGTTTTGCTGTGATTTAATAAGTCACAAAGTCAAGATAGTTGTTCACCCACTAAAGTCTTGGCAATTATACAAGTTATCAAATTAAAAAAATGTAAAAAGGGCATTTTTATCATTTGTAAATTAATTTTAATGGCAATCTTGACAAATGCATAAACCCTTAGGGTTTAACCCTAAGGTTCTAACCCTCAGGTTTTAAATAATTAGTTTCCAAAAAGTTCTAATTAAGATTTTAATTAGAAAAATAAAATTTCTAAATTACAATTAGGGTTTATAAAATAGAAATTAAAATAACTAAAATATAATTAGGGTTTTCTAATCATATTAAAGTTTAATAAACACATTAAGCTTACTAATTAGGATTAGGGTTTCCTAATTAGGGTTTTAGGATTCCCGAATATGAAATTAGGGTTTCCCGGCGTATTATTAGGGTTTTTAACTGTATAATTGGTTTTTTAAATCTGAGATTAGGGTTTCTAATCTCTTATTAAGGTTTATTAATTTTAAACCTTATCCGATAAATCATTGATCAATATCTCTATACAGTACAAATACATACTCTTCAATATAATTATTTTAATTATATTTTCTACCGAATCCCTAACCAGAAATTAGGGTTAGGGTTTCTAAAGCTGTTAAGCACAACTCTACTCTAAATTTATTAGTCAATACACAAATTGACTCATTCTCCAAACTCGTATCACAGTTACACAAGACAATATTAATTAAAAAAAATTTATTTGTAAAATTTTAATTATTCGAAATACCGGGTTATCACACTATAATCCATGCAAACCCTCCATCCAGTCATTGTCTTTGTCGGAATTAGCTCATTGTCATCATTTTGTACCACGATCATTCCTCCCTTTTTTGGCACACATTAAACTGGACTAACCCACTTACTGTCTGAAATCGGGTAGATGATACCTGCATCCAACCATTTCAGGATTTCTTTCTTCACTACTTCTTTTATGATTGGGTTGAGCTGTCTCTGTTGCTCCACTGTCTGTTTTGCATCGTCTTCCATCAGAATTTTGTGCATGCAAAAGGATGGGTTGATTCCCTTGATATCTACAATTGTCCATCCTATGGCCGATTTGCGGTCTCTAAGCACTCTCATCAACTTTCTTCCTGCAATTCGTTAAGTGCAGCAGAAATAATCACAGGTAAAGAATTAGAATTGCCTAAATATGCATACCTGAGATGTTTAGGGAGTGGTTTAAGTTCAAGAGTCGGTGGCTCCTCCAAAGACGGTTTCATCCTCTTTGTGGCTTTTTCCGCCGTGTGCAATGGTTCAAAGGGTGCTTTAAATATGCTAACTCATGGCAGGGAGTCTAGCATCTACAAGTAATCCAGAAATTCCAGATCATCTAAATCTTCATCTCCCAATAAGGTTGATTCCAATGGATCATTAGCCAAACTTTTAACCATGTCTTCGCTGATTATCTAATCAATGTCATCCATCCTGAAACACTCCTCTTCATCTGTGGGGAATTTCAAGGCCTTGAAAACATTGAATTTTACTTCTTGATCTTGGACCCTCATCGTTAGTTCTCCTTTTTGTACGTCGATGAGCGTCCTACCCATAGCCAAGAAAGGTCTCCCTAGGATAATTGGGATGTTCTTATCTTCCTCAAAATCCAGAATTATGAAATCCGCGGGGAATATAAACTTGTAAACCTTGACCAATATGTCCTCTACAATGTCTCTCGGGCACGTCACTGACCTATCCGCCAACTTCAATGAGATGTTCGTAGGCTTTGGAGCTGACAAACCCAATTTTGTATAAACTGATAACGGCATAAGGTTCACACTTTCCCCCAAATCATATAGACATTTGTTGAATGCCATGTTCCCAATCGTGCACAGAATGGTGAAACTCCCCGGATCTTTCAACTTTGGTGGCAACTTTCACTGTAAAATCGCACTACACTCCTCTGTTAATGCCACTGTTTCGAAATCTTCCAACTTCTTTTTCTTGGACAAAATCCCTTTCATGAATTTCGCATAACTTGGCATCTGCTCTAGGGCTTCTTCAAACGGGATGTTAATATGAAGTTTCTTAAAAACTTCCAAAAATTTTGCGAACTTCTTTTCTAATTTCTGCTTTTGGATTCTCTGCTGAAACGGCGGTGGAGGATAGACAACCGATTCGTTAACTGTTTTGCTCTTTTCCACTTGTTTTTCTTCCCCCTATCTGTGCTCAACCACTTTATTTTCACTATCTGTCTTAACTTCCTTTGTAGCCAAATTTTCTATTTTTTGACCCTCAAGCTGTTTTCCACTTCGCAGCATAATTGCCTAACATTGCTCGTGATTACTGTGATGACCCGGAAATTCGGGTTGTCCAGAATTTAAGTTTAAAGAATTAGTTATTAATAAAATGAATTTTATTAATACTATTATGTGCTATGTGTTTATTAATCGTTCTAGAACCTAGGATGATTATAAGTAGGGAGTATTCTGGCTACAAACTAGATTGAGCGAATAAGAATTTTCAAGACGAAAATAAGATTTTTCCGGCAACAAAATATTTTTGGGGAAAAAGACAAAATAGGCACTATTCATCCATTTCTGCTCGGAGATTTATTTTTAAATTCCGAGAAGTTATTGATTACGTAAAATGTTGAGACGTGATGGAATATTCAATAATATTTCAGTTATGGCAAAAACAAAGTTTTCACCTGCGGACTCAAAACCTAAGGGTTAGAAAAAGTGAGTTCCGAGAATGTAATGAGTACGTATAATAACTAGGGTTATTATGCGTGAGAGATACGAGTATGATACTAGTTATTATACGAGTATAGTACGAAGATTATTATGACGTATAACATGAATATTGTACAAACTATATACGAAGAGATTACGAGAATACGAGAATAGAATGCGTAGAATACGACTAGTCTTAATGGACTTTGAGTTCATGGACTTTGTAGAATCTAATTGGACTTGGATTATGTCAAGCCTAATGCTATGTGAAATCAAGCCCAAGATAGGCCCAATAAGAATTAGGGTTAAGGCCCAAACCAAGAAAAGAAATCGCGGATCGAACCGATGGGTAATTGGATGGGTAAAAACATTGGGACAACCCATGGGCATGTGGGCCGGCCACTTGGCCACCAAGTAAGGGTGGTGGCCAAGTAAACTTGGTGGCTAAGCCTTGGAGGAGGTGGGAATAGTAAGGAGGTGGGGGCGAAATGACTAAATTGCCTTAGCTTTGGTTTTCTATAAATAAGAAGCTAGATTTCATTATTTTGAGATTTTGAAAAATCCTACACTAGAGAGAGAGAGAGAGAGAGAGCTCGGATATAGAGGGAGAAGGAAGAGCGTGAGCATGAATGCTCGGATCAAAAGTGATTGTGAAATAGAAAAGCTTGCAAACCGCCGACTTTGTATAACGGAAGAGGATTAAAGAAGAACGGTAATCCGAACCCTAGTTTCTTCTAATTTTTCTTTAAGTTTAATATGTTTAAAACATAACTTAATGAGAATAAGAAGTAAAAGAGATTAGTAATGATTTCATATGGTTGAAATCATGAGAAAACAAAGAAATAAGAATTAGAAGTTTAATTTAGAAATTTCTTAAGGAGGTATAAGATTCGTAAGGATTTTGAGCGATCCGAAGGAATTATATGAATAAGTAGGTGAAATAAGTAAGGAATGATGTTCTATAACATCAAATTCCAATAAAAAGTGAAATCATAATCCAAAATACCAATTAAAATGAAGAACGAACGAAGAACACGAAGAACACGCGAAGAACACGAAGAACACGCGAAGAACACGAAGAACGTTGTTGATGGACAAATTTAAAACCATCGTAGGATAATTGTTGTTGATGGACAAGTTTAAAACCATCGCGTATAAGTTAAATGTGTATTGCTTGGTTAGGAACGGTAGAAATGTTCATGAAGAACGGATTAAAACTTAGCTATAACGAAGTTATGGCGAAAATTTCATAAAAGACAAACGAGAATTAGAAAGTTAATAAATGAACCCGACGGTGTAGGGTTTCATAAGAAAGTAAGAGAACATAGAAAACGTGAGTCATATACTCAAGAACGAACAAGTTCCGAGTTCGGATGATCGAATTACGGACGAACAAATGAAGAGCGTTAAAAGCGTAAAAAATGAACAAATGGTGAAGATCAAGCCAATCGAATGGCACATTAAAAGATTCAGAATGAAGTTCTATCTGAGGGGTATTGAAGTAAGTAAGATAAGGAAGAGAATGGCTTTAGAACGACCTCGTTCCGAGTTATAACGAAGGAGTTATGAGATCGCAAAGTAAGCATCTCAAAATTGATTTAACACTTAGAGAAATTTTCTAGGTTAGGGCTTTGGCGCCAGTGGCGCCAGATCATGCCTGCTGTAGAGGCGTGGCGCAGAGCTGCAATCGAGGCCGGGTCAAAACTCAAACTCGTGCTACAACAAGTGAGAGAGAACGAAGGGAGGAGTGGCGCAACATGCCAAGAGTTGAAAAAAGCAGAGATGAGCTTTTAACGCTCTTTACTCTTGGGGAAATATAAGGGAAGATAAAGAATATAATATTCAACTAATGTATCACTTAATCAAGTGATGTAAACCTTTATTAAAGGTTGGACGTATAGATTAAACAAGATTAAATGACAAAGAATATAAACGCGGGTTACGTAATCGATATCCGGGGACCGTAGTCGCGATGAACGAACGTGATGGATTGCTATGGTTGTGATTCCTTAGAGGTTGAGCGACGAGGGTAATGAGCCTGAGGTTCATGTAATGGATAAAGAAAGTATTAAATAGTATATGAATTATCAAGAAAGCCGTAACAAATGGTAATAAGATTAATGAAAGCCGAATGTGAGTCGATAAAGAATGAATCCGGAGGGATGACATTTAGTTGTCAGAAAGCCGTAAGGAATAAGAAATTGACTTAATCGAACATTATAGTTTAATAGTTCGTATAAGTTAAGAGAAGTTAGGTTGTGGTACAATCGTAACTTTGATGGTTGACATATGGGAGCTGGGCTAAACAATTCCTTCAGAGAGCGAAGGTATATACGAAACTAGCAACCGATCTAACTCACTGTTATGGGCAGTGTAGACGAGATGGGAACTTGTTTGTTGGTTGTTTGTGGGAAACCACTCGGAGTACCATATGGACTACTAGCAGAGAAGAGATGTGTGCTGAGTCTTAGAGAAATTATAAGAAGAAGACAAGAATATAATCATCCAAGATGATGAACGTTGAGTTAGACATCTCTGTATATCATGAAGCTGTAAACTGGTAAAGGAAGTTAGTCGCGTAAAATTATATTGCAAGAATGCAAACCCTAAGAAGTAAAGTTAAGTAAATCCATGCGTAAGTTCAATATATGACTAATTGGTGTTTATGTTTTCTCCTTATGTGTTTTATAGGAATTGAAATGAGCGATTCAAATGTAAGTCGTAGTTAGAAGCATAAGGCAAGTTTCCTAACTTTATTCATATTACATGAATGCTAGTTTCTTAAACTTCTCAGATGTTGTACTTGAGAAGTCCTGTCTATATGCGAATGTGCGATATTTATACAAGGTGGTAGAGTATATGAGGCCTTGAGCCATAATTTGAACACTTTGGTGTTTCTATGATATGCACTGTTCTGTGATTGAGCTGTTCAATACAAGTATGTTTTGTTTATACATGAACCGTTATTGTTAAGTCTGTGCTAATGATTCTAGCCAGACAGGATGTGTATGAAAAAGGTAGTGGAATGAACGTATTTCAAAGTGAAAGTGATTAATGTTTTAAGATGATAGGAATCGAGACTATTCCTATTATTCAAGCTGCTTCATAACCTTTATTCGATTAAAGAAGTTCTAAAGAAATATTTTAATTCTGAAGTTGTTTGTTCAACTGTTATGACTTGCTGAGCAATTGAATGCTCACACTTGCTTTAAATGAAAAACAATTTTCAGCGAACAAGGTTAGAAGAAATTAAGGATCCCATAAAGATCAAGCTGACGGTATCCAGATGAAGTACCATTCAGAAGGTGAATGAGCAAGAAGATCAAGTGAAGACTTGTAATGTAAAAAGATGAAATTGAATTATAGACTAGTTTAATGAACTATTATGTATCCTTAGTGGCGAATAAAATTCACTCTTGTAAGATGAAATGAATAATGTAATTATCATTATTTGTAATGAAAGAGGTTATAAGGTTTCTAGAACCTGGGATTTGAGAGTGTATGTCGTTATATTTCAGTATATAATGATGTATGTTGGATGAATGATGTACTCGTGACACACGGAATTCGGGTGTGAAGATAGATCGAATTTTGGGGCGTTACAAGTTGGTATCAAAGTTGATAGGTTATAAACCTTAGGTAGGAGTACCTAAGACTATAATCGTAAAGAGAAGGATAAAAAGATCACCTTGTGATCATAGTGACTCGTAGTAACAGATGAGTTGTTAAACGATGAATGATTTGTAGCAAATGCTATGAATGAAGGGTACTATGAAGTAGTACGGGAAGAAGAACTTAGATTGAGTTGTGAAGGATAATATATGACTTAAAGAAAATTCGTATTAAGTAGAGAGAGATTTAGAAGTTGTAAAATTTCAATTGAGGACTCATGTGATAGCTGAGTTGTATGAACCTTTGTATGGGCAGAGGTTTGTGCTTGGTGTAACAACTACTTAGCTTATTACAATGATAATCAATGGGATTGGTCGCGCTATTAAGATGTATATGATGAGAAGGTGAATCTTTTCTCATGTATATACTTGATAGGTAGAGAACGATAAGGTAGGTGCGAGTTCTTGAAACACATACTTATGATAAGTTCGTGACTCATAATAATATGGTATGTTTTCGAACGTCTCAGCGAATGGACGCCTATGGTCTGTTTGGATAGTTCTTAAACTCATATTATTGTGGAAAGTTCCTGAACTCATAATGTGTGGTAAGTTGATGGACTGTACTAACGTATAGGAATGGTTAGATTGAAAACACGTTGTTTTCAGTAGGCTTAGCAGTGAAGGTGCTAGAGAAGATTAAGTATTGTCGCAGTAAGATAATGAAGGAAGGTGGAGAATAGGATATTCCAAGTCATCTAGATATGCTAAGATTTCGAAGTTTATTGAACTCGTGCTGATATGTACATTTTGAAAAGGAAAGAATTGGTTCAACTTTTGGAACCAACAGACTTTAAAAGAGTTATTCTTGATATGTTTATGCTAATTGCTTCAGCTAGACGAAAATTGATTTAAAAATATCAAAATGAATTTTATATCATCAGTGCATTCGATGCAAGGATGGTAAAAGGATGGAGTTATTAATGCAATTGAACCTGGTGTTGGAGGTGATCTTAGGATTAATAACCCGCTATGGTATGATGTATAATGATGAAGTCACAAACTTACGAAGTCCTCAACGTACTGTGAAAAGTACGGTATCATGACGTCATAAACTGTTTTGATGTATTGTGAAAATAATTTAAAGAAGTAGTCGATGTCAATTGAGTTGACTAGACGAATGTTTCACGTAGATATCCAATTTATTGGTATGGTCTAAGCTACTTGATTTGGCTAGACAAATGGTATGTCATCGAGCTTTCTTTGAGAACTTGTGCCAAACCAAATTGTTTTGGTGCGAAATCTAATGATTTAGTCTGAGGAGAACATGGAAGAGGTAGTTACTTTCTTTGTGATTGTAAACTGACCGTTAAAGAAGGGCTTACGACGAAATGCTGTTTAACCTAGTAAGAGATCATGGTCAATTTGACCCCTCAGCAAAAGTATGAAACGTTTTAAAAGGAAATTTTATATTCCTCGTTATTCCTTCTACTTCATGATTCTTGATAGGTTATGGGGGTTAGGAATGAGGGAAAGATAAGAACTCCGTTGAAGGGAAGTTGAGAAGAAAGGTAGGCTAAAATTTCGAGGATGAAATTCTGTGAAGAAGGGGTGAATGTGATGACCCGGGTAAGGGTGTGGTTTTAGGAAATTCCGAGGACGGAATTTTTATAAGGAGGGAAGAGTGTGACGACCCGGAAATTCGGGTTGTCCAGAATTTAAGTTTAAAGAATTAGTTATTAATAAAATGAATTTTATTAATACTATTATGTGTTATGTGTTTATTAATCGTTCTAGAACCTAGGATGATTATAAGTAGGGAGTATTCTGGCTACGAACTAGATTGAGCGAATAAGAATTTTCAAGACGAAAATAAGATTTTTCCGGGAACAAAATATTTTCAGGGAAAAAGACGAAATAGGCACTATTCATCCGTTTCTGCTCGGAGATTTATTTTTAAATTCCGAGAAGTTATTGATTACTTAAAATGTTGAGACGTGATGAAATATTCAATAATATTTCAGTTATGGCAAAATGAAGTTTTCGCTTGCGGACTCAAAATCTAAGGGTTAGGAAAAGTGAGTTCCGATAATGTAATGAGTACGTATAATAACTAGGGTTATTATGCGTGAGAGATACGAGTGATACTAGTTATTATACGAGTATAGTACGAAGATTATTACGACGTATAACATGAATATCGTACGAACTATATACGAAGAGATTATGAGAATACGAGGTAGAATGCGTAGAATACGACTAGTCTTAATGGACTTTGAGTTCATGGACTTTGTAGAATCTAATTGGACTTGGATTATGTCAAGCCCAACGCTATGTGAAATCAAGCCCAAGATAGGCCCAATAAGAATTAGGGTTTTGGCCCAAACCAAGAAAAGAAACTGCGGATCGAACCGATGGGTAATCGGATGGGTAAAACCATTAGGGCAACCCATAGGATGACCCATAGGCATGTGGGCCGGCCACTTGGCCACCAAGTAAGGGTGGTGGCCAAGTAAACTTGGTGGCTAAGTCTTGGAGGAGGTGGGAATAGTAAGGAGGTGGGGGCGAAATGACTAAATTGCCCTAGCTTTGGTTTTCTATAAATAAGAAGCTAGATTTCATTATTTTGAGATTTTGAAAAATCCTACACTAGAGAGAGAGAGAGAGCTCGGATGAAGAGGGAGAAGGAAGAGCGTGATCACGAATGCTCGGATCAAAAGTGATCGTGAAATAGAAAAGCTTGTAAACTGCCAGCTTTGTATAACGGAAGAGGATTAAAGAAGAAGGGTAATCCGAATCCTAGTTTCTTCTAATTTTTCTTTAAGTTTAATATGTTTAAAACATAACTTAATGAGATTAAGAAGTAAAAGAGATTAGTAATGATTTCTAATGGTTGAAATCATGAGAAAACGAAGAAATAAGAATTAGAAGTTTAGTTTATAAATTTCTTAAGGAGGTATAAGATTCGTAAGGATTTTGAGCGATCCGAAGGAATTATATGAATAAGTAGGTGAAATAAGTAAGGAATGATGTTCTATAACATCAAATTCTAATAAAAAGTGAACTCATAATCCAAAATATCTATTAAAATGAAGAATGAACGAAGAACACGCGAAGAACACGAAGAACGTTGTTGATGGACAAATTTAAAACCATCGTAGGATAATTGTTGTTGATGGACAAGTTTCAAACCATCGCGTATAATTTAGATGTGTATTGCTTGGTTAGGAACGGTTGAAACGTTCATGAAGAACGGATTAAAACATAGCTATAACGAAGTTATGGCAAAAATTTCATAAAAGACAAACGAGAATTAGAAAGTTAATAAATGAACCCGAAGGTGTAGGGTTTCATACGAATGTAAGAGAACATAGAAAACGTGAGTCATAAACTCAAGAACGAACAAGTTCTGAGTTCGGATGATCGAATTACGGACGAACAAATGAAGAGCGTTAAAAGCGTAAAAAATGAACAAAGGGTGAAGATTAAGCCAATTGAATGGCACATTAACAGATTCAAAACGAAGTTCTGTCTGAGGGGTATTGAAGTATGTAAGATAAGGAAGAGAATGCCTTTGGAACGACCTCGTTCCGAGTTATAACGAAGGAGTTATGAGATCGCGAAGTAAGCATCTCAAAATTGATTTAACACTTAGAGAAATTTTCTAGGGTTAGGGCTTGGCGTTGCAGCCAAGACGGCTGGCGGCGCATCAGTGTTGAAAAAAAGCGAAGCTTTTGAGCTTTTAACCGCTTTCGACTCTTGGGGAAATGTAAGGGAAGATAAAGAATATAATATTAAACTAATGTCTCACTTAATCAAGTGATGTAAACCTTTATTAAAGGTTGAACATATAGATTAAACAAGATTAAATGACAAAGAATATAAACGCGGGTTACGTAACCGATATCCGGGGACCGTAGTCACGATGAACGAACGTGATGGATTGCTATGGTTGTGATTCCTTAGGGGTTGAATGACTAGGTTAATGAGCCTGAGGTTCATGTAATGGATAACTAAAGTATTAAATAGTATATGAATTATCAAGAAAGCCGTAACAAACGGTAATAAGATTAATGAAAACCGAATGTGAGTCGATAAAGAATGAATCCGTAGGGATGACATTTAGTTGTCAGAAAGCCATAAGGAATAAAAAATTGACTTAATCGAACATTATATTTTAATAGTTCGTATAAGTTAAGAGAAGTTAGGTTGTGGTACAATCGTAACTTTGATGGTTGAAATATGGGAGTCAATAAACAATTCCTTCAGAGAGCCGAAGGTATATCTGAAAGCGGCAACCGATCTAACTCACTGTTATGGGCAGTGTAGATGAGACGAGAACTTGTTTGTTGGTTGTTTGTGGGAAACCACTCGGAGTACCATATGGACTACTAGCAGAGAAACGATGTGTGCTGAGTCCTAGAGAAATTATAAGAAGAAGACAAGAATATAATCATCCAAGATGATGAACGTTGAGTAAGACATCTCCGTATATCATGAAGCTGTAAACTGGTAAAGGAAGTTAGTCGCGTAAAATTATATTGCAAGAATACAAACCCTAAGAAGTAAAGTTAAGTAAATCCATGCGTAAGTTCAATATATGACTAATTGGTGTTTATGTTTTCTCCTTATGTGTTTTATAGGAATTGAAATGAGCAGTTCAGCGTAAGCTGTAGTTGGGCATAAGGCAAGTTTCCTAACTTTATTCATATTACATGAATGCTAGTTTCTTAAACTTCTCAGATGTTGTACTTGAGAAGTCCTGTCTATATGCGAATGTGCGATATTTATACAAGGTGGTAGAGTATATGAGGCCTTGAGCCACAATTTGAACACTTTGGTGTTTCTATGATATGCACTGTTCTGTGATTGAGCTGTTCAATACAAGTATGTTTTGTTTATACATGAACCGTTATTGTTAAGTCTGTGCTAATGATTCTAGCCAGACAGGATGTGTATGAAAAAGGTAGTGGAATGAACGTATTTCAAAGTGAAAGTGATTAATGTTTTAAGATGATAGGAATCGAGACTATTCCTATTATTCAAGCTGCTTCATAACCTTTATTCGATTAAAGAAGTTCTAAAGAAATATTTTAATTCTGAAGTTGTTTGTTCAATCATATGACTTGTTTGAGCAATTGAATGCTCACACTTGCTTTAAATGAAAAACAATTTTCAAATAACAAGGTTAGAAGAACTTAAGGATCCCATAAAGATCAAGCTGACGGTATCCAGATGAAGTACCATTCAGAAGGTGAATGAGCGAGAAGATCAAGTGAAGACTTGTAATGTAAAAAGATGAAATTGAATTATAGACTAGTTTAATGAACTGTTATGTATCCTTAGTGGCGAATAAAATTCACTCTTGTAAGATGAAATGAATAATGTAATTATCATTATTTGCAATGAAAGAGGTTATAAGGTTTCCGAACACAGGATTTGAAAAACCCAAAACCCTAATAATTCCTATTTCTCATATGTATTTGTAAATGTGGAATCCTGTTATATAAATAAAATTTCTCTTGCTCAATGTGTTACGTGTTATTATATACTTGGTTTGACAAAATTGACCAAATAAATTTTTATCCTAAAAACGCCGCAGGTTGTGTCATTCTTCTTTAATAGTTGTTACACCTCGCGATTGATATGCTTAAATTTTTTTCCATAATCTAATAAGACTTTTCGATAAAATTATTTTGACAAGTTGCTTTATCGCGGCTTTACAAAATTGACAAAAAATTTTTATCCGAAAAAAGCGTCGTGTGTCGTCGGACTTTTCAAGAGATTAGTTAGTGTCGTGCTTGTTAGGATTAGTGAGAAATTTAGGTTAGTAAACCCTAATTAACAAAAACCCAACCCTAATTAGCAAAACCCTAACCCTAATTTATTAATTAAACCCTAATTAGCTAATCTAACTCTAATTAGCTTATGTTAACACTTAATCATGGTTAGTAAAACTTCTATTAGGTACTAATTAACATTACTTAACATTCCTAATCATTAGAAACAAAACCCTAATCAAGATTAGTGAAGATTTAAACATAATTAAGCTACTAACTTAATCAACTAGCTCACAAGTAGGTTGGGAGTCACCATTACAAGTTTCAAAACATCACATGACATGCTTCCAAACTCCCAAGCATCAAAGAGTCACAAATCGATCTTTATGGAGGCAAGTAGGTGGAAAAATGACCAAAAAGCCAAGTTGGAAAATTCTATAAATAGGAACCTTAGGGCTGAGCAAACCCACAAATTCTCAAAGCCTAGATACACTTATAAACCTACCATATCAAGCCTAGGTGTTATCAAAGAACAAGATCGTAAGCTAGAATCATAAATTTCTCAAGAAAAGGTGCAAACCCTAGTTCATAAATTTCTCTTTGATCTTATGTTAGATTTGTTGTTTAGATGTTTAGAATATTGTATTAGGATGTTAGAAAGTATGCTAGAGTGGTAGAACACGCTTTCATAACATCTAGATGCCTTAATTAAGCGCTTTTATGAAATCTGGGAATTTTGAAAAAATGGTCCGATGTACCAATGTCGTGGCTTTTCGATTCATGTGTTTATGTTTTGGTCTCATTAATCGATTGATATTCATAGCCCGTAAGTAGGTCTTTAATCTGAAAAGAAAACAGTTCGTATGAACCATAGATTCCAAGATATAATCAATCAAAGTGGGTTGACTGCTCACTTAAGTTGGTTTTCCGGTTGCCCGTAAAGCTCAAGAACAAATTTGAACCTTACTTTCTTTGACCAATTCGCTTAATCATCTTCCGATTGTTAATTGTTTATGTTTTTGTTATAAATTGGTACTGTATACATACTACATATCTATGATCTTCAATCAACAAACAACTCATAGGATTATCAAATTATCGGTCAAAAGTAGTCGATCGAGTACGACCGAAGTTTTCTTGGGTTTTCCAGTAAAACCAAGAACACGAAGAACAGCTTGTTAGTGTGATTTTGACCATCATAAATAGAGATCTTAGAATTACGATTTGTTCATGTTAATGTTATATATATGTACCCTCGGTATATAGACTACATGTTACAACAAACAAAACATACATCTAATACAATCAATCAAAGTTATTCAAGCCACAAAACCGCTGACCGGCTTTGACCACTCGCTCGGGTTACCCGTAAACCCAAGAACAAATCTCGACAAAGAATTTTGAATCTTTATAATTTCTTGTTAGATGTAGATTAAAGCCCCGCTTATCGCTTTGATCTTGTACTATTACATGAGTACTACAACACCAATACTGATCTAACCGAAAATCATTACCAATACCGAAGTTATTTAATGGTCAAACTAGCCACTCGACCACGAAAGCAATCTACGCTTAGAAACTCAAGAACACCTACAACGACACTTTCTCTCACACCGTAGAGCTTTAATGATTTACAAAATTATTTTTTTAGAAATAAATTATAAAAAATTAGAAATAATTAATAAAAAATAGCTTTTAAAAATTATATTAAATTATTATAAATTATTTCGATATTTCTACAAAATGTAATAATTATTTTATTTTATTTAGATATTATTTATAATTAACTTATTAATAAAGTAATTAGAATAATTACTTTTAAATACTAAATAATTATGTAAAAATATTATTATTGAAATAAAAATCATAATAATGATTATAAATTATTTAATAATATTAAATAATGTTTTTATAAAATTTTAGTAAATATAAATTACTTATAAATAGAGATAAATGGTTTAAAAATCATTTAAAGGATAAATAAATATTTTAAAAATACTTTAAACCTTCTAAAATATATTATAAGGATAATTAAATTATTTAAAATAAACCAAATTTTATAAATAAAATTTAGTTCATTTATCAAAGGTATTAAAAGTCAAACCCTATTAAATCTAACCCTAGATTAAATAAATGTTTTATTTGAGTATCATATCAATACTAACGTGTTAGATTTATATTCTTGAACGCTATAGTACTTAATAGCGCTCAAATAGTATAACTTGAATCGATCTACGCTCAGCAAGTCTTCTATACCCAATTTATTACTTATGCAAAATTTATCAACCCTCATTTATTCACCGAACAAGATTCTATCTTGCTATATCATTGATATAATACACCTATGTTGAATTACCTATTATTGAAAAGTTATTGCTATAGTTCCAAAGATGACTAAGAAATGAATTATTTATTCATATGATATTGTTTATTGAGCATAAACTGTTGTGTCAAGCCAAATTATTTTGGTAAGACAATCATATACTGAAGTTGAGTATCCCGTAAGGGAGCAAAGTGTAGTCAATGAATATATTGACAGTAAATTGTAAGTGTAATTGAGCACTGTAGGTGATATGCATACTCCTAGGATGTTGAATAGGCTGATCCCCTATCTCACATCTGAACAGAATTTCTAAGTCTTTGTGACTGACAGAAATGATAAAAATTCCAGAACTAGTTGGAATTAGAAATCCAGAAATGGTAACAACTATCAGTTGAAATTTGAATTGTTATAATTCTTCAAATCCTATATTGTTATAAATATACAACTTGCTGAGCATGTCATAGCTCACCCTTGCAAATTATTCCCTTTGCAGTTTTAGATGGTAATCCTGGAACATCTGGAGTAGATAAAGGGAAGCGTCCCTACATAGATTAGATTATATTCTTGTCTGTATGAATACCTTGTAATAAGAACTCAAGTATGAGAATTTTGTAATCGAATCATAATATTATGATATATATAACATCTTTTATTTCCGCAACCGTGTTTTCTTACATATATAGATGTAAAGTAAGATGTCTTCTATTCTAGTTGAGATCCTTGGGAACTATTTATCTGAGTGAGGGTGTTAATAGCATGGACTGTTCATGTTGTTATTAATACTCAATTTTAGATAGATAGTTACTATCGATACGATAAGATATAATCGCATGACATGTACTATACATCCGGGGTGAGGGTATTGGTAATATGGATCGCTCATGTTATTATCGATATCAATTTTGGATAGATAGACTCTAGTCACAGATATAGCTCATATATTCAAGTGAGGGTATCCAAACACAAAGAATATTTCTCTTGGGAATTACCATCTCATATGGATACCGTGAATCTTGAATCTATGGGAATTATATCCGATAGTCCCTCTATCTAATGTAATATTTTAATCGATACCATGGGTGTATAGATTTAAATGCATTATGTTAATTCTCTCAGAAACACCATACCGGATACCACGGGAGTATAGGTATGGGGGTGTTACAATTTTGGTATCAAAGTTATTAAGGCTATAGATATAAGGAAGAGTTTTCTTAGTATATAGTCTTCGAGTCCGTAAAAATTTTTAAAAGACATATAAAATATAACATTAAAATTATTATGTTGTGTAAACCTTTATACCAAAGATTTATGGAGTTTTCTTTTTATAGATGGCCAACTCTAATGTCAAGAAAGAGTGATCAATCCACCGCAAATAGAGTCTTTTATAGCTAGTGATGCGTAGAAGAAGAATTGCTTCATGATCAACAACTGCTTGATGTCAAGAAGAAGAAGATCCAGTGGCTGGACAATTAATGAGAATAGATGAGCATGATGAGGCAATGGCATCACCACCGCAGATAAATGTAATGTGAGAACAATAAGATGAAGTTTAGGCGATTTAATGAATGTATGCTAATGGATGAAAGGAGTCATAGTCATCATCACCGAAAAGTACAACCGCACTCATGCACATAGGAGCAGGAGGGAAATTCAACCAAGACTTCTTAAAACATCTCCGGGAGTTCGAGATACTTTTAATGATTTGCAAAGGTTGTAAAACCGATATCCAAGAGAGGAGAAGAAAATCGCTTATCTTATCGATCGATCCGTGGTTTGTCACATGATCCAAGATTCCTTTGATGATATCAATGAATTCTAGAGAGTAGATAGAGGTTGGATGCTTTATATTAGTACAATAAAGAAGCATTCAAAGTTTGTATTGTGATAAGTACTCGTAATATACTAGTATGTTTAAAGTTGTTGTAAGACCATGAGTTATAAATAAACAATATGTTTTGGTTATTTAAGAATCTTATGTGAATCTTTTTTTGTTGTTTTATGAATCATGCCACCAACCGTAAGACCCCAAAGAGAAATGAATAATGAGGATAATCCAACTCAACAGCTAGTAGATATGATGTTAGAGTAATAAATGCACTCTATAAACCAAAATACATCCTTTAAAGACTTTAAATTAGTTGACCACCTGAATTTAAAGGTACATTAGAACCTCAGAGATGCACGATTTTGGATTTCTAGATAGAAAAATTCTTCCTAGTAACCAATGTTAGTAATAACTGTAAGACAACTTTTGCAACTTTCTTCTTGAAAGGTGAAGCTAATTATTGGTGGAATCAACCAAAGGTCGAGTAGAAATCGAAATTGTTCCTCGGGATAGATTTAAAGAGTTGTTCTTTGAAAACTATTTTTCCCAATCCCTAAAAGACCGAATGGAAATAAAATTTCGGACTTAAAACAAGGAGATCTTATCAGTAACTCAAAGATACGCCTAAGTTTAATGAACTATCCAGTGTTTGCTCCTCATCAAGTGACTACCGAACTTAGAAAGACTCAGAGGTACCAAGAAGGTTTAAAACCTCGATTCGAGTAAATTATCGCTGCTTCAAATCAAAACTTTCTCTGAAATACTAGAGAAGGCCACTATAATTGAAAGTGAGAATGAAAATCTCGCTAAGTTTCATCAGGACAAAAAGACTCAGAATGAGAAGGGGAAAAGTAAGACAGAGACGATGGTTAGAACTGATAAAGGATTTTGACTGTGAAATCTTATATCATCCCTAAGAAAGCAAATGTTGTAGTGATGCGTAAGTAGAAAAGAATCAAGAAAATTGAATGTATTAACCACCAATGATAGGTTTAATAAAAGACTTTGAAAAGTTAAAATTGAGGTGGAATGTCCAACTACCTCTACCCAAAAATTATATATTTTAGAAGGAGTTTCATCTCTCGCCGATAAAATTAAAGAGATACAGAGAAGGATGAAGAGTGTCAAAAGTTTAAATCTAATTCCACACATAATAAGTATAATAAATTTCAAATAGATACGGATGGAATAATAAGATATGAAAATAGAATCTGGATTCCGTTAGATCAAGCTTTAAAAGATTAAATTTTGAACGAAGCACATAATTCTAAATTTGCCATACATCCCGGCAAAGATTAAAATGTTCAAAGATTTAAGTCGACACTTTTGGTGGTCGAATATGAAAAGGAAATAGCTGAATGGGTAAGTAAATGTCTCACGTGTCAAAGGGTTAAGGCGTAACATCGTGGCCAAGTGGTTTACTTCAACCCTTACCAATTCCTCGAGTGGAAGTGGGAACATATAACCATGGACTTTGTAGTGGGCCTTCCAACTACACAAAAAAGGCCATAATGCCATTTGGGTAATAGTTGACCGCTTAACTAAATCCGCTTACTTTTTACCTATTAAAATTACTCATAACCTCGGATCACCTTGCCAAATTATATATTCATGAAATTATCTCTAGGCATGGAGTACCGCTTTCCATAGTATCGCATCGAGATCCACGCTTTACTTCAAATTTTTGGAAGAGTCTTCGTAAAAATTTAGGAACACAATTAAGACTAAGTACAACTTATCATCCTCAAACCGATGGATGAGTGAGAGAACCATACAAACATTAGAGGATATGTTGAGAACATGTGTCATAGACTTCAAAGGAAGTTGGGAAGACTAGCCACCTTTAGTCGAATTCGCCACAACAATAGTTATCATGCTAGCATAGGTATGCCACCCTATGAAGCCTTATATGGAAGAAAATGTAGAACGCCTATGTGTTGGGATGAAGTCGGGGAAAGACAAATGTTAGGACCTCAAATAATTCAACAAACCAATGAAACTATCGTAATCATACGTCAACGATTACAAGCATCTCAAGATCGACAAAGAAAATACGCCCGATCCACATCACAACAACAAAAATTTTAGCGTAGAAGCCATGTATTCTTGAAAGTATCTCCTTGAAGGGCAAGATACGCTTTTGGCAAGAAGAAGGAAAACTAAGTCCGAGGTTCATCGACCTTTTGAAATTTTGAGAAGAATTGGTGAAGTTGCTTATGAAATAAAGACTACCACCGAAAGTTAAACCATATTCATAATGTGTTTCATGTGTCCGCTTTACGACCATACAAACCTCGATTATAAACACGTTATAAATTATGAACCTATCCAAATCAAGAAAATCTTTCTTATGTAGAAGAACTCGTGCAAGATCGTCGATCGTAAAGAGCAAGTCCTCCGTAATAAAGTGATAGCATCTGCTAAAGTAATATGGAGAAATCAAACGTCAAGAAGCTACATGGGAGCTTGAAGATAAAATGCGCGAGAATTATCCTCATCTTTTTTACTTAACATGTATCGTAATTTCGAGGATGAAATTTTATTAGTGGGGTGAATGTAAAACCCAAAACCCTAATAAGACTCGTATGTATAAATCTCATATATAAAATAAAATTTCTCTGCTCAAATGTGTTACGTGTTATTATATACTTGGTTTGACAAAATTGACCAAATAAATTTTTATCCAAAAAACGCCGTGGTTTTGACACCTCGTGCTTAATTTTTTTTTCCATAATCGGACTTTTCTAGAAAATTATTTTGACAAGTTGCTTTGTCGTGCTTACAATCGACAAAACGCTTTGTCGCGGCTTTTTAGGATTAGTGAGTAAACCCAATTTAGCAAAAACCCAACCCCTAATTAGCAAAACCCCTAACCCTAATTTATTAATTAAACCCTAATTAGCTAATCTAACTCTAATTAGCTTATGTTAACACTTAATCATGGTTAGTAAACTTCTATTAGGTACTAATTAACATTACTTAACAGTCCTAATCATTAGAAACAAAACCCTAATCAAGATTAATGAAGATTTAAACCTAATTAAGCTACTAACTTAATCAACTAGCTCACAAGTAGGTTGGGAGTCACAATTAAAAGTTTCAAAACATCACATGACATGCTTCCAAACTCCCAAGCATCGTAAGAGTCACAAATCGATCTTTATGGAGGCAAGTAGGTGAAAAATGACCAAAAAGCCAAGTTGGAAAATTCTATAAATAGAACCTTAGGGTCGAAAGCAAACCCACAAATTCTCAAAGCCTAGATACACTTATAAACCTACCATATCAAGCCTAGGTGTTATCAAAGAACAAGATCGTAAGCTAGAATCATAAATTTCTCAAGAAAAAGGTGCAAACCCTAGTTCATAAATTTCTTTGATCTTATGTTAGATTTGTTGTTTAGATGTTTAGAATATTGTATTAGGATGTTAGAAAGTATGCTAGAGTGGTAGAACACGCTTTTCATAACATCTAGATGCCTTAATTAAGCCGCTTTTATGAAATCTGGGAATTTTGAAAAAATGGTCCGATAAATTAAATGTCGTGGCTTTTCATTCATATGTGTTTATGTTTTGGTCTCGTTAATCGATTGATATTCAGAGCCCGTAAGTAGGTCTTTAATCTGAAAAGAAAATAGGTTCGTATGAACCATAGATTCCAAGATATAATCAACAAAGTGGGTCAACTGCTCACTTGAAGTTGGTTTTCCGGGTTGCCCGTAAAGCTCAAGAACAAATTGAACCGCTTACTTTGATCGAATTCGCTTAATCATCTTCCGATTGTTAATTGTTTATGTTTTTGTTATAAATTGGTACTGCATACATACTACATATCTATGATCTTCAATCAAACAAACAACTCATAGGATTACCGAAATTATCGGTCAAAAGTAGTCGATCGAAAGTATTTAATCGAAGTTTTCTCTCGGGTTTTCCAAAAACCAAGAACACGAAGAATGCTTGTTAATGATTTTTTGACCATCATAAATAGAGATCTTAGAATTACGATTTGTTCATGTTAATGTTATATATATGTACCGCATATAGACTACATGTTACAACAAACAAAACATACATCTAATACACATCAATCAAAGTTATTCAAGCCACAAAATCGCTGACCGACTTTTGACCAATCGCTCGGGTTACCCGTAAACCCAAGAACAAATTTCTCGACAAAGAACTTTGAATCTTTATAATTTCTTGTTAGATGTAGATTAAAGCCCGCTTATCGCTTGATCTTGTACTATTACATGAGTACTACAACACCAATACTGATCTAACCAAAAAATCATTACCAATACCGAAAGTTATTTAATGGTCAAACTAGCCACTCGACCACTTGAGCAGCATTCACGCCTAAAAACTCAAGAACACCTACAACGGACACTTTCTCGCACACCAGAGAGCTTTAATGATTTTATTGTAAATTATTTTTTAGAAATAAATTATAAAAAATTAGAAATAATTAATAAAAAACAGCTTTTAAAAATTATATTAAATTATTATAAATTATTTCTATATTTCTACAAAATGTAATAATTATTTTATTTTATTTAGATATTATTTATAATTAACTTATTAATAAAGTAATTAGAATAATTACTTTTAAATACTAAATAATTATGTAAAAATATTATTATTGAAATAAAAATCATAATAATGATTATAAATTATTTAATAATATTAAATAATGTTTTTTATAAAATTTTAGTAAATATAAATTACTTATAAATAGAGATAAATGGTTTAAAAATCATTTAAAGGATAAATAAATATTTTAAAAATACTTTAAACCTTCTAAAATATATTATAAGGATAATTAAATTATTTAAAATATAACCAAATTTTATAAATAAAATTTAGTTCATTTATCAAAGGTATTAAAAGTCAAACCCTATTAAATCTAACCCTAGATAAATAAATGTTTTATTTGAGTATTGTTATCAATACTAACGTGTTAGATTTATATTTTTGAAACGCCATAGTACTTAATAGCTGCTCGAATAGTATAACTCGATCGATCTACGCCAAAAAGTCTTCTATACCCAATTTATTACTTATGCAAAATTTATCAACCCTCGCTTTATTCATTTAACAAGATTCTATCTTGCTATACCGTTGATATAATACACCTATGTTGAATTACCTATTATTGAAAAGTTATTGCTATAGTTCCAAAGATTTACTAAGAAATGAATTATTTATTCATATGATATTGTTTATCGAGCATAAACCGTTGTGTCAAGCCAAATTATTTTGGTAAGACAATCATATATCAAGTCGAGTATCCCGTAAGGGAGCAAAGTGTAGTCAATGAATATATTGACAAAGAAATTGTAAGTGTAATTGAGCACTGTAGGTGATATGCATACTCCTAGGATGTTGAATAGACTGATCCCCTATCTCATATCTGAACAGAATTTCTAAGTCTTTGTGATCGATGTAAATGATAAAAATTCGTAACTAGTTGGAATTAGAAATCCGTAAATGGTAACAACTATCAAAAAAATTTGAATTGTTATAATTCTTCAAATCCTATATTGTTATAAATATACAACTCACGAGCATGTCATAGCTCACCCTTGCAAATTATTCCCTTTGCGATTTTAGATGATAATCCCGAACATCCGGAGTAGATAAAGGGAAGCATCCTACATAGATTAGATTATATTCTTGTCTCTATATGAATACCTTGTAATAAGAACTCATTATGAGAATTTTGTAATCAAATCATAATATTATGATATATATAACATCTTTTATTTCCGCAACCGTGTTTTCTTACATATATAGATGTAAAGTAAGATGTCTTCTATTCTAGTTGAGATCCTTGGGAACTATTTATCCGAGTGAGGGTGTTAATAGCATGGACTGCTCATGTTGTTATTAATACTCAATTTCAGATAGATAGTGGTTACTATCGATACGATAAGATATAATCGCATGACATAATTTATACTATATCATCCGGTGAGGGTATTGGTAATGGACTGCTCATGTTATTATCGATATCAATTTTTTGATAGATAGACTCTAGTCACAGAGTATATGCTCATATATTCAAGTGAGGTATCCAAACACATGAATATTTCTTTCTCTGGGAATTACCATCTCATTTCATGGGATACTCGTGAATCTTGAATCTATGGGAATTATATCCTCGATAGTCCCTCTATCTAATGTAATATTTTAATCGATACCATGGGTGTATAGATTTAAATGCATTATGTTAATTCTATGTAAAGAACATACCATACCTTGGGTGATACCACAACGAGTATAGGTATAAAATAAAAATGTTTGAGTAAAATCGACTAATTAAACCGATATCGCAAAATATTAAAATCTATACTAAGTCCCCGACAACGGCGCCAAAAACTTGTTGGGTAAAATCTAATTACGCACAACACGCAAGTATACGTGGTTAACAAGTAATATAATAATAAGTAAAGTATTGTTCCCTCATAGACTAGTAAGAAATTACTCTCACAATTACCAATTTCCTATTAATCCTGATTTTATTAAACTAATAAATTTCAAGTTTGAACTAAAAGTATTAAAAATATTAAAATCACCAAACAATCAACAAACCCTAAAAATTGAATTTTCAAACAAATATTGGAGAATTAGGCTTACGACTTCACTCTAAGCATCACTCTGATTATTACACCTTTATTCTAGTTTAATTCACTATCCCAGTTTATTAATCAAGAACACGTATGTAGCACTAGCCACCTCTCGATGTACTAATACCGTATTAACTCAAATCCACAAATTAGATAGAATCAAGTTAAACACCTTAATCAACTAACTCACTATATTTCTATGTGAATTACAATTAAAGAAGGTTTAAGTTCAAGTTCTTTATCTGATTACATGCGATGTCAAGCATATCTCTACCCTAACATTCATCAAGATTTTGTTCATTCACAAAATTCAAGAACACATGCTATATTAACTAAGTCTAAACTCGTACTTCCTTTCTCAAATTAAAACAAATCCACAAAGAACTGTTGATCAGGCAATTCATAAATTCAAGCTCAAATTAATATAGATAAACTGGATAATAGCTTAATAAACTGAAAATCAAAGTTACATATTCATCGTTCCTCTTAAAGATCCGTCATAAGCATAAAAAGTACTTAGTTCATCATCAATGAAATAATAACTGAATAAATTAAAGATATCATCCTCCCAATTACAAATATAAAACTAAAGAAGAAAAATAATTCGGAACACCCTTCACTTTAGCCTTAAAATGCACTTGATATGAAAGTTCCTTCAAAATCTTCACTCCAATGCTTGATATGAAAATCTATCCTTAATCTCTGTTAATTGCCTTGCGTCATTATGATCTTGTTGTTTGTTGTTCAATATATATCCAATACCCTCATTCTGAGTGCAATCCCATGCCATTTAGAGTCCCAAAGCATTCCACGCACTAAAGCTCACGATCCAGCAGTATTTGAATCAAATTAGGATACTTTGTTTCGGGACCCCTTGCCCCCGTGCCGGTATTGGCTTACACAAGAGGCCGCCTTTACGGGCTTGTCTCCGCTTACGAGTATTGGACCCCTGCTCGACGGGTGTAAGGTTTATAAATGCATTTCCTGCAACTAGTGTAAGACCCCAACTTTTATGAATAAAGATTAATTTTTCTCGAAATATATTTTTGAATATTAAGGTGTGGATTTGATATAATGTTATAGTTGTGGGTATTATTTACAAATTTTGCAAAGTAAGAAAGTGGTTATATAATATTCGATTGGTCGGGGAATATTCGTTTTAACAGGGAATATTCGTATGACGACACAATCATTGGTGGACCCAACAACATAAGTATTGTTGTAGTTAGAAAATGATAGAATTATCTTTTTATAAAATAACGATGAAAGTTTTACCGTTGTTGAACTACCCGGTGGTAAAAGTATAGTAATACGCGTGGTTGCATAGTAGCACACGGTATTGATTATTGATGCTTACGTGAGAAGTCACTCAGTTATACTCAATTATTGCTACAGTAATTGCTGCATAATATCTCTCATACTATTGATTCAATTATTGTCACAGTATCATATGCATAATATTTATTATTATTAAATCAATAATTGAGACGACAAAGTTATTCATATTATTATTTGCAATATTGACAATGTTTAGAAAGTTCTATTGAGGAGAGGTTTGGTCACCTAATTGCGCGCCAATAGGGAATTTTTTTTATCGGAAAGCCCCCTCTTTCCCGGGAATGATCTGGTTGTTAAATATTATGAGTTACAATATTAATGATGAATAAATTCGTATTGATTAAAGATGAAATTGATATTTTCATTGTGTTGGGATTATTAGTGTTAATGGAAATGGACATCTATTTCGATAATAATTGATGTCTGGAGGTTATATTTACCAATCAGGTAATTAATCGGATAAATGAGCAATTAATTGATATTAATTCACATGCTTATAACTATTTGTTCACATGTATGTACTATTGATTAACATGCATGTAATATTAGGGGAGGTGCTGCAAGATTGATAATACTTGCATGACTAAATTAAAAATAGAAGTATAGATGAAGGTACTATACTGTAACTATTTTTTTCAAATGTGTGTACTATTGATTCACATGAATGTACTATTGATTCACATGATGTACTATTAGGGGAGGTGGTTCAAGTTTGATAATACTTGCAGGACTAAATTAAAAATGAAGGAAAAGATGAAGGTATTATACTATAATATTTTGAGCCCCAAAACGTGCAATTATCGAAACTATATTTTCCTATAAATAGAAGCTCATTCTTTTTTCATTCTCACCAATTCACTAAGACTCACAAGAGAAATTATAGAGAGAAAGAAGACGAGAAGTTTGCTACCTCACTATTCCAGTATCTAGTCTTTTTCATAGGTAATGGATATTATTTTATTCAGTATTCATAGGAATAATATTTTCTTTCATACTCTGTAGTATGTGAGTAATATTATTTCGTCTCGTATTCCTGATTATACCCTCATTTTGTTAAAGTATTGCTTCTATACTCTGTCAAATTAGTAGAATATCCTTAAAATTTGTGCTTCATCTAGTATCGTTTCACAAGGATATTTTCTACACATTCTTGTTAAATTTTAAGCTTTTCATGTCGGAGTACTGTCCATGAGTAGTATTCATTTTTACGGTATTATCTACAAAGTACTATTCATGGGGTACTATTCATAAAGTACTATTCACGGGGTACTATTCACAAAGTACTATTCATGGGTACTATTCACGAATACTATTCACAAAGTACTATTTACATGGTACTATTCACAAAGTACTATTCACGAGTACTATTCACGGGGTACTATTTTCGAAGTACTATTCATGGGGTACTATTCACCCGGGGAATTATTCATGACAAAAATTGATTTCTATGCTGTCCAAATCATTTTTGATACAATATTATTCTTTAATTTTACTCCACAAAGCAGTATCGTGTTGACAATTTGGACATTATTAAATTCTGGATAAATTAAGTTATAAATGTTTAAAAATTTATCCTTTGCTTTCTTTTAATTGAATTCTTATATCATTGTCATCATCCTCATGCTTATATTGTGATAAAAGTCATCCGTGGCTTACGTGCATAGATGTACTATTGATTGGTATGATTATGACCAGTGATTATTCAGTATAATCATAATCATAATGTTACAAATGATGTGGTAAAAATCCTCATTGGCCTGTAGTGCATTGATGGACAGTTGTTGGTATGATTATGACCAGGGATTATTCGGTATAATCATGACCATTGATGATTACATGAATATCCTTGTCCTATAGTGCATGGATGATTCGATGATGTGGTTTATTTATTAAGCTGAGTCTCAGCGATAAAATTGATGATAAACTTTTTAAATAATAGAAGATAGTAGATATCATGCTCTACTTGACTCTTCTAATGGATTGCTTATTCCGTTGCAGTTAAACTTGATGTTTATTATATTTTATCAGTTTAACACTGTTGAAGGCTAACGATAATTTATTTTGCATTATCTTAGTCATAATATTTCTTACCGGGTTAGTTGAGCTCACCCTTTGTTTTCATTGTTCTCTACAGGAAATGAGAATATAGCTAGGACTAGTCGGGGAACGGAGTGACGGTCTAGATGTTTGCATTAGTAGTCCTCACTATTCAGTGAAATAATGTGATAATAATTGTAATGAGGACTTTATTTGAGTTTGGATACTCTCTACGAGACATTATCCGTGTTGAAACTCTCATCTATGTTTTTTCGTACTGTATAAAAGAAGTTTGTATTTAAATTCTGTACAATGTATTTGGCGACTCAAGATGGGTGATGTATACGTATTTTGGGGGCGTCACAGTTGGTATCAAAGCCAGGTTATCTGATCCCTGGATGAGATGTGAGACAAGAACTAGGAGGAGAGAGATGGAGAATTCCTTCGCTAGTATGACCTACCTAAGTTTATTTGGTATTTATTTGGTTGGTCAGAGTATAGGGATAATATGTGACATGTCAATTAACCCTTATTTTGTGGCAGTATTTGAAAATGGCATCCGAAAATGTTGAGATAAGCAATGAAGCACATGAGACCGTTGAGTTACCAACGATTAATACCCAGGATAATGTGCATCAGGATGGAAATAATCCTCAGGAAAACAACAACGCTGACCAAATGATGAACGATGGGATGTTCAGAGGCTTTATGCAATTCATGCAACATCAGGCGAGAACGACTCCTGTTCAAAATGCAGTTGGAAACACTGGCAACTCTCGGACGGTCACCGCTAAACAGTTCAAGGAGCTGAGACCACCAGAGTTTATTGGAGAGCCAAAACCACTTAAGGCGGAGACGTGGATAAAGCAGATCACCAAGATATTTGATGTCTTGGGATGCTCCGAGGAGTAAAAGGTTCACTTTGCCACCTTTATGTTGCGAGGAGAGGCAGATTATTGGTGGGAATCAGTAAAGCGTACTTAACCTGCCGCACTAAAGATGTCTTGGGAGAAGTTCCAAGAACTGTTCAACGACAAGTACTTTCCCGAAAGTATTCGTCACATGAAGGAGGTAGAGTTTATCAAGCTGGAGTAAAACAATATGACCGTGTCGCAGTACGAAGCTAAGTTTGCCGAGTTTTCCCTGTTTGCGTCCCACTTGGTTGATAATGAGGATAGAATGATGCGGATGTTTCTAAGAGGTTTGAAACCCGAGATATGTCAATAACTAATTTCTCATAAACTGTGTTTGTATTCAGATGTTGTAAATAGGGCTAGTTATTGGAGCGCGATAACAAGTCAACCCAACCAAGAGAGAGCAGCCGACAAAATTATAATACCAGTGGTAGCAGTCATCGAAGCGGTGACAACAAACGTGGTGGAAGTCAACATGCCAGAAATGGTAACCACTTCGGTGGTAATCATGGCCAAGACAATAAAAGTGGGAATTTTAAAAAGAGGAGATTCAATAATGTTGGAAGGACGTCAGCACCAGCACCTGTTGTTAAGGAAGAAGAACGACCGCCAGTCGTATGTTACAAATGCGGAGGGGAGGGACACATCAGTCCAAACTATACGTGTAACGCCCCCAAAATAGGTCCAATCCAACCAACCTATTTTGAGTCGTCAAAAACATGGTACATAAAACAACTACAACTTTATTACTACAATTGTCGTGCAAAATACAACAACACATATGTTGTGAGTTTTGATACAAATATATACCAACTGTGACTCATGTCCCAACCTTGGATTGTACGTCACAATGGCACCTTGCATAAAGGTACAGTTAATAACTGTTTTAGAAATTAAAATCTTTGGGAAGTGCTCAAGGAAACCTTCGTACATGGGAGGCCATGCGTCTAGGTTATGATAGATATCATATGCCCACAGAATTATCCTTGGTTGACCCAATAAACCCCAAAGAAAAATGAGAAGATTACTATCATATTCTTTCCAATGGTGAGTCTTCTCTTGACATATCATTATCTCCACCGTCTCTAATTGAGAATTATACTTCAACCAAACTCCAAGATCATATAGATAGTGCTTGTAGATATACTCAGCAAGTGGATGTGCACAACCATGTCTTATGATAACACGAGGTTGTATATCATTAGACATCTTGTATGAACGTTGGGTTTGCCTCACCTTATTTGATTCACCAAATATAACTACTAAATGATATATAGAATACAACACACTTTTCTATACTGTTTAGGGAGAACCTCCACAGCTAGAGACCACCGTTCTATTCTCTTGTTACCCCCACTCGACCCAGCTACACTCTTATTACCTGAAAGGAATTGTGAAGCAAAAGGGTGAGCATAACTAGCTCAGTAAAGAATATCATAACTAAAGATAATTAAATTATCAATAGCCTTTGTCAGAAATAAATCAGAGATTTAGAACATATGGTAGATGATAAAATTTTTCAACCATAGTTGCAGCGGAACGAGAAATCCATTAGAAGAGTCAAATAGACCATAATGTTTATTATCTTCTCTATGTTAAAAGTCCACCAACAATGTTTTATCCCTGTAACATCAATCAACAATTTTGATCCACAATCATATGAATAACTCATAATCATAATTGTGGTTCTAAATTCCTTTTCGCATTCAAGACGAAGATAATTTTCATCATTGTCTTTACCTGAAATGTGACACCCCCAAAATTGGTATACATCACCCATCTTGAGTCGCCAGATACATGGTAAAGAATACAAATACAACTTAATTATACAACTATCGTGTAAGGTACGACAAAACATAAGCTGTGAGTTTTAATACAAATATTGTCGTCTAGACAATATACAAACTCAAATTCAATATTATTACATTTATTTTCCCACTTATTCACTGAATAGTGAGGACTACTAATGCTATCATCTGGACCGTCACTCCGTTCCCTGACTAGTCCCAGCTACGTTCTCATTTCCTGAAGAGAACAGTGAAAGAAAGGGTGAGCTCAACTAGCCCAGTAAGAAATATTATGACTAAGATAATGCATAATAAATTATCATTAGCCTTCAACAGTATAATAATTGATAGAATACAATAGACAACAAGTTTTAGATCAAAAACTGCAGTGGAACAAGCAATCCATTAGAAGAGTCAAGTAGAGAATAAAATCTACTATCTTCTATGATTTAAAAGGTTTTTCATCACTTTTATCGCTGGGACTCAGCTTAATAAATAATCCACATCATCGAATCACCCCTTCACTACGGCCAAGGATATTCTTTAGTATTATGACCACGAATTATCCATGCATTACAGCTTAAGATAATCATGTTTTCATCAACGGTCCTGATCATGCCATAAAACAATTCATCTTTGCACTACGGCCAAAGAGAATCCATAGCCATAATCATACCAAAAATTGTCCATCAATGCACTACGGGCCAATGAGGACTTTTTCCACATCATTTGTAACATTACGGTTATGATTATACCGAATAATTCCTGGTCATAATCATTCCAAGTCCATCCATGCACTACAGGCCACAGATGACTTTCAACATAATATAAGCATGAGGATGATGACAATGATATAAGAATTCAATAAAAGAAGTTCATGAATTAATTTATTTAGGAACTAATAACGTCCACATTGTCAACATGATACTGCTTTGAAGAGTAAAATTCAAGAATGCTCAGAAGAATATTTCCATGAAAAGATACTGGATGAAGCGCAAATATCAAGGATATTCCACTAATTTCATGGAGTATGGAAGTCAAAGTTTTAACCAACTGAGTATAATAAAGAATGGAATAACAAAAGAAATCACAATGCATGCGGTACTTCTCATAGACAGGTTATTCCAACAGAATAATAATTAACGGAACCAGGTCATGCGTAAAGCACAGACAGGATGTTCCAACAGAATAATAAAGAACTGAATAATAACAGAAATCACCATGCATGCGGTATTCGCGATAGATGAAGTTATTCCAATAGAATACCAATAAAAGACGGAACTAGGTCCCACCAGAAAAGCATACATACATGATATTCCAAATGTAATAATAATAAAGACGGAACCAGTCCCACAGAAAACTCACAGTATACGATATTCCAATGAATAATAAAGAATTAAATAACAGAAGAATTTCACCAAGTATAGGGTATCCCGCGTATACAGGTTATTCCAACACAATAATAAAGAATGGAATAACAGAAGTTCTCTTCATGAATAAGAAAGAAAGAATACCCCTTATGAGTACAACAAATAATATTCCCTACCTTAAAAAGAAGAGTACTGGATATAGGAGTAGTGAAGTAGCAGAATACTTTTATTCTTTCTTTCTATAATAATTGCTCTAAAGCTTTTGTGAATTGGTGAGAAATGAAGGAAGAATGAGCTTCTATTTATAGGAAAATATAGTTTCGATAATTGCACGTTTTGGTGCTCAAAATATTACAGTATAATACCTTCCTCTTTTCCTTCATTTTTAATTTAGTCCTGCAAGTATTATCAATCTTTCACCAACTCCCCTAATAGTAAATCATGTGAATCAATAGTACAATCATGTGAATAAATAGTACAATTATGTGAATAAATAGTGTAATCATGTGAAAAAATTAATTACAGTATAGTACCTTCAACTATACCTCCATTTTTAAATTAGTCATGCAAGTATTATCAATCTTGCACCACCACCCCTAATAGTATAAGAATGTGAATCAATAGTACCCCGTGAATAATAACTCGTGAATAGTTACTCGTGAATAGTAACTCGTGAATACTAACTCGTGAATAGTACTCCGACAAGAAAAGTGCTCCGAATACCCTAGTGAACAATATAACCTCCAGACATCAATTATCATCGAAATAAATGTCAATTTCTACTAACACTAATAATCCCAATACAATAGAACAATCAATTTCATCTTTAATCAACACAACTTATTCATCATTAATATTATAACCCATAATATTTAACAACCAGGTCGTTCCCAGGAAAGAGGGGGCTTTCCGATAAGGATTTCTCCTTATTGGCGCACAATTAGGTGACCAAACCTCTCCCTGAGAGAACTTCTAGACATTGTCAATATTGCAAATAATAATATAAATAACTTTGTCATCTCAATTATTGTTTTAATAATATATCATATTATGCAGATGATACTGTAACAATAATTGAATCAATAATATGAAAGATATGATGCATCAATTACTGTAGCAATAATTGAGTATAACTGAGTGACTTCTCACGTAAGCATCAATAATCAATACCGTAGCTACTATGCAACCACAGCGACATTCTTTGTACTTTTTAACACAAGATTGTTTCAACAGTTAACGGTAAAACTTCCGCCGTTATTTTCATAAAGTATTTTTGTCCTTTTCTCAATTCGACAATAATTCCGTTGCGTGGTCCACCAATGATTGTACCGTCGTACGGATATTCTCCGACAAAAAGAATATTCCCCGACCAATCGAATATTATATAACAACTTGCGTACTTTTGCAAAATTTATAAATATAACCCACAACTATAACATTATATCAAATCCACACCATAATATTTAAAAAATTATTTTTAGAAAATTAAATATATATTCATAAAATCTGGGGTCTCACAATCTCCCCTCCTTATGAAATTTCTCCCTCGAAATTTACGTACGTACTTGGTATGCTGAACAGGTGAGGATACCTCGACTTCATTTCAAATTCTAACTCTTGAGGTATAACCTTTGAGTGTTGAATACGATTCTTCTACCAAGATTTTAACACGTATCTCCTCAAACGTTAAAGCATCCGTTATCTCGTCCGGTTCTAAATTAATAATGTGGTTCGGGTCGTCCACATATTTACGTAACGTTGTTACGTAAAAAAAAATGTTATGAACACGCGACATATTTGGCGTTAAAACGAGTCTATAAGCCATAGTTCCTACTCGATCGAGGATTTCAAATGGGTCAATTAAATCAAGGGTTGAGATTTCCTCTCTTCATCGATTCTTGCTTCTAGAATAACGCCCTGTTGAACCTTCTTAATTCTTCACATTTATCGACTCAAAATTGTAAGCTTGGCGGCTTTAACTTTATCGATTAAAGTCGATTCTAATCGTATATTCGTTATCTTCACATGGGTCCCTAGATTCGTTAACTCTATCTTCATCATTTGTAAGTCGTACGAAATGGGTCTTTGTGTTAACAACATCGCACTCGTAAATGCATATGATCTTCTACTCAACGCATCAGCTACCACGTTCGCTTTCCCACGATGGTATTAAATGGTACGATCGTAATCTTCAACAGCTCGAGCCAACGTCTTTGGCGCATGTTATGTTCGTTTTAAGTAAAGAAATATTTGAGGATTTTAGAAATGGGTTTTGTACTGGGGTCAATACAAAATTTGACTTCACGCTCTAGGGGTAGGCTAAGAAGTCTTCAAGAATACGTCAGAAAATTTATTAACAATAGAAATATCATTCAAAACTGTGACTCTCATCTAAGACTTGGATAGTACGTCACATTGATACCTATCAACTTGACATCATCATTCACGACGTCGCCTATAGAAAGTCTGGCTTCGGTGCATTCCACACAAGAAAGTTAACAACGAAAGGACTGGGGCTCTTTACTTATGGCTTGATATGACAATGATTGACTTTAGTGGTTTGGTTGCTTGAATTCGCATAACAGGTTGGTTAGGAATATGAAAGCTAACAACCTTACGAAAAGCATGATGAGTAGTTAACCAATTGATTCCTAAAATCACATCAAAGGAAAGTATTTTCAAAGAGATACGATCGACAGGTAACGTGAAAGTGTTGATTTGAACAAGATTTATAAATAGTGGAGGTAATGAAGGTTTCTCCCAACTGAGTTTCAACAGATAAATCCAAATCTAATTTCTCCGGAGTTAAATTCAAACATTGAACACAACTAGGTGAAATAAAAGAGTGAGTAGAACCGGTACTTAACATGGTATAGACTTCATAAGAGTTTATGACTAACATACTCGTGATAATTTTATTCAGGTTCCTTGTCACAAAAAAAAAAACGTTCTCTCTTAAACTACCGACTTTGACTTTTCTGGGACGGCCTTTGGTGCCTCTATCCTAACTGAACTTGTCTTCGGTGAACGAAAAAATCGGGCTAAGTGACCTTCTCTTCCACAATTATAACATGCTTTGGACGGCATCACGCAGTTTGGACTGATGTGTCCCTCCCAATCGCATTTGAAACATACGACCGGTGGTCGTTCTTCTTCCTTTGAAATGGGTGCTGGTGCTGTTATCTTTCCATCATTATTGAACCTTCTCTTCTTGAAATTTCCACTTCTATTATCTTGGCCATGATTACCACTGAAGTGGTTACCATTTTGGCATGATAATTTCCCCCACGATGGTTATCATTGTCCCGATGGCCGTTGCCACTGGTACGATTATTATCGTGTTGTTGGTCATTGCCTTTTGGCTGTACTGACTCATTATCGCGTTCCAATAACTGAGCCCTATTCACAACATCTGAATATAAACAAAGTTTGTGAGAAATGAGGTATTAACGTATATTTCGTTTCAAACCTCTTAAAAACATTCGCGTCATTCGCTCCTCATTATCGACCAAATGGGATGCAAACCGAGACAACTCGGCAAACTTAGCTTCGTACTGCGACACGATAATATTGTTTTGCTCCAGCTTGATGAACTCCACCTCCTTCATGTGACGAATACTTTTGGGAAAGTACTTGTCGTTGAACAGCTCTTGGAACTTCTCCCAAGACATCTTGAGTGCGTCAGTCTGGGTGCGTTTTACAGATTCTCACCAGTAATCTTCCTCTTCACGCAACATAAAGGTGGCAAAGGGAACCTTTTGCTCCTATAAGCATCCCAAGACATCAAATATCTTGGTGATCTACTTTAACCATGTCTCCGCCTTAAGTGGTTCTGGCTTTCCTAAAAACTCCGGTGGTCCCAGCTCCTTGAACTGCTTAGCGGTGACCAACCGTGGGTTGCCATTGTTTCCTCCTGCATTATGAACAGGAGTCTCTCTCGTCTGGTGTTGCATGAATTCTAAAAAGCTCCTAAATGTACCGTCGTTCGTCCATTGATCAGTATTGGTGTTTATAAGAGGATTATCGCCATCCTGTTGCACGTTGTCCTGATTATTGATTTGTGGAGACTCAACGGTCTCCTGTGCTCCATTGCTATTCTCAACATTCTCGGATGTCATTTTCAAATACTGCCACAAAACAAGGGTTAATTAACATATCACATATTATTCCTATACTACGACCAGGCCAATTAAATATCAAATAAACTTAGGTAGGTCATACTAGCGAAGGAATTCCCCGTCTCTCCCTCTTAATTCTATTCTCACATCTTAGCAGGATCATATCCTAAGCTTTGATACCAATCGTGGCGCCCCCAAAATCTCGGTATACATCACCCATCTTGAGTCGCTTGATACATGGTATGAATACAAATACAACTTAATTATACAACCGCGTAGTGCAGGTACGACAAAACATAAGTCGTGAGTTTTAATACAAATATTGTCGTCTAGACAATATACAAACTCAAATTCAATATTATTACATTTATTTTCCCACTATTTCACTGAATAGTGAGGACTACTAATGCTATCATCTTAACCGTCATTCCGTTCCCTGACTAGTCCCAGCTACGTTCTAATTTCCTGAAGAGAACAATGAAAGAAAGGGTGAGCTCAACTAGCCCAGTAAGAAATATTATGACTAAGATAATGCAGAATAAATTATCATTAGCCTTCAACAGTATAACAACTGATAGAATACAATGGACAACAAGTTTTAGATCAAAAACTGTAGCGGAACTAGCAATACATTAAAAGAGTCAAGTAGAGAATAAAATCTACTATCTTCTATGATTTAAAAGGTTTTTCATCACTTTTATCGCTGGGACTCAACTTAATAAATAATCCACATCATCGAATCACCCCTGCACTACGACCAAGAATATTCTTTAGTATCACGACCACGAATTATCCATGCACTACAGCTTAAGATAATCATGTTTTCATCAATGGTCCTGATCATGCCATAAAACAATTCATCTTTACACTACGGCCAAAGAGAATCCATAGCCATAATCATACCAAAAACTGTCCATCAATGCACTACGGGCCAATGAGGACTTTTTCCACATCATTTGTAACATTACGGTTATGATTATACCGAATAATTCACGGTCATAATCATTCCAAGTCCATCCATGCAATACAAAAATACATGATGACTTTCAACATAATATAAGCATGAGGATGATGACAATGATATAAGAATTCAATAAAAGAAGTTCATGAATTAATTTATTTAGGAACTAATAACGTCCACATTATCACATAATCTTTGCTTTGAAGAGTAAAATTCAAGAATGCTCGTAAGAATATTTCCATGAAAAGATCTTTGGATGAAGCGCAAATATCAAGGATATTCCACTAATTTCATGGAGTATGGAAGTCAAAGTTTTAACCAATCGAGTATAATAAAGAATGGAATAACAAAAAAAATCACCATGCTTGCGGTATTACGACAGACAAAGTTATTCCAACAGATAATAATTAATTAACGGAACCGGTCATGCGTAAAGCACGCATGTGGATGTTCCAATGTAGAATAATAAAGAACTGAATAATAACAGAAATCACCATGCATGCGGTACTTCGCATAGACAGGTTATTCCAATAGAATACCAATAAAGACGGAACTAGGTCCGGCGTAAAACGCACATACATGATATTCCAACAGAATAATAATAAAGACGGAACCAGGTCCGGCGTAAAACTTACAGATAGGATATTCCAACAGAATAATAAAGAATTAAATAACAGAAGAATTTCACCAAGTATAGGGTATCCGGCAAATCACGAGTTATTCCAACACAATAATAAAGAATGGAATAATGAAGTTCTCTTCATGAATAAGAAAGAAAGAATACCCTTATGAGTACAACAAATAATATTCCCTACCTTAAAAAGAAGAGTACTGGATATAGGAGTAGTGAAGTAGCAGAATACTTTTATTCTTTCTTTCTATAATAATTGCTCTAAAGCTTTTGTGAATTGGTGAGAAATGAAGGAAGAATGAGCTTCTATTTATAGGAAAATATAGTTTCGATAATTGCACGTTTTGGTGCTCAAAATATTACAGTATAATACCTTCCTCTTTTCCTTCATTTTTAATTTAGTCCTGCAAGTATTATCAATCTTTCACCAACTCCCCTAATAGTAAATCATGTGAATCAATAGTACAATCATGTGAATAAATAGCATAATCATGTGAAAAAATTAATTACAGTATAGTACCTTCAACTATACCTCCATTTTTAACTTAGTCATGCAAGTATTATCAATCTTGCACCACCACCCCTAATAGTATAAGAATGTGAATCAATAGTACCCCGTGAATAATAACTCGTGAATAGTAACTCGTGAATACTAACTCGTGAATAGTACTCCGACAAGAAAAGTGCTCCGAATACCCTAGTGAACAATATAACCTCCAGACATCAATTATCATCGAAATAAATGTCAATTTCTACTAACACTAATAATCCCAATACAATAGAACAATCAATTTCATCTTTAATCAACACAACTTATTCATCATTAATATTATAACCCATAATATTTAACAACTTGGTCGTTCCTGGAAAGAGGGGCTTCCTCCGATAAGGATTTCTCCTTATTGGGCGCCTGATTAGGTGACCAAACCTCTCCCCGAGAGAACTTCTAGACATTGTCAATATTGCAAATAATAATATAAATAACTTTGTCATCTCAATTATTGTTTTAATAATATATCATATTATGCGAGATGATCTTCAGTAACAATAATTGAATCAATAATATGAAAGATATGATGCATCAATTCTTCGTAGCAATAATTGAGTATAATCGAGTGACTTCTCACGTAAGCATCAATAATCAATACTGTATGCTACTATGCAACCACGCCAGCGTATTCTTGTACTTTTAACAATCGGGTGTTTCAACAGTTAACAGTAAAACTTCCGCCGTTATTTTCATAAAGTATTTTTGTCCTTTTCTCAATTCGACAATAATTCCGTTTCGTGGTCCACTTAATGATTGTACTGCGTCGTTTGGATATTCTCCTCCCAACAAAAGAATATTCCCACCAATCAATATTATATAACAACTTGCGTGCACTTTTGCAAAATTTATAAATATAACCCACAACTATAACATTATATCAAATCCACACCATAATATTTAAAAAATTATTTTGAGAAAATTAAATATATATTCATAAAATCTGGGGTCTCACAATCTCCCCTCCTTATGAAATTTCTCCCTCGAAATTTACGTACGTACTTGATATGCTGAACAGGTGAGGATACCTCGACTTCATTTCAAATTCTAACTCTTGAGGTATAACCTTTGAGTGTTGAATACGATTCTTCTTCCAAGATTTTAACACGTATCTCCTCAAACGTTAAAGCATCCGTTATCTCGTCCGGCTCTAAATTAATAATGTGGTTTGGGTCATCCACATATTTACGTAACGTCGATACGTAAAAAAAAATGTTATGAACACGCGACATACTTGGCGGTAAAACGAGTCTATAAGCCATAGTTCCTACTCGATCGAGGATTTCAAATGGGTCAATTAAATCAAGGGTTGAGATTTCCTCTCTTCATCTATTCTTGCTTCTAGAATAACGCCCTGTTGAACCTTCTTAATTCTTCACATTCATCAGCTCCGGGTGTGTAGCTTGAGCGGCTTTAACTTTATCGATTAAAGTCGATTCTAATCGTATATTCGTTATCTTCACATGGGTCCCTAGATTCTTTAACTCTATCTTCATCATTTGTAAGTCGTACGAAATGGGTCTTTGTGTTAACAACATCGCACTCGTAAATGCATACGATCTTCTACTCAACGCATCAGCTACCACGTTCGCTTTCCCACGATGGTATTAAATGGTACGATCGTATTCTTCAACAGCTCGAGCCAACGTCTTTAGCGCATGTTACGTTCGTTTTAAGTAAAGAAATATTTGAGGGTTTTAGAAATGGGTTTTGTACTGGGGTCAATACAAAATTCGACTTCACGCTCTAGAGGTAGGCTAAGAAGTCTTCAAGAATACGTCAGAAAATTTATTAACAATAGAATTATCATTCAAAACTGTGACTCTCATCTAAGACTTGGATAGTACGTCACATTGACACCTATCAACTTGACATCATCATTCACGACGTCGCCTATAGAAAGTCTGGCTTCGGTGCATTCCACACAAGAAAGTTAACAACGAAAGGACTGGGGTTCTTTACTTATGGCTTGATATGACAATGATTGACTTTAGTGGTTTGGTTGCTTGAATTCGCATAACAGGTTGGTTAGGAATATGAAAGCTAACAACCTTACGAAAAGCATGATGAGTAGTTAACCAATTGATTCCTAAAATCACATCAAAGGTAAGTATTTTCAAAGAGATACGATCGACAAGTAACGTGAAAGTGTTAATTTGAACAAGATTTATAAATAGTGGAGGTAATGAAGGTTTCTCCCAACTGAGTTTCAACAGATAAATCCAAATCTAACTTCTCCGGAGTTAAATTCAAACATTGAACACAACTAGGTGAAATAAAAGAGTGAGTAGAACCGGTATCTAACATGGTATAGACTTCATAAGAGTTTATGACTAACATACTCGTGATAATTTTATTCAGGTTCCTTGTCACAAAAAAAACGTTCTCTCTTAAACTACCGGCTTTGACTTTTCTGGGACGGCCTTTGGTGCCTCTATCCTAACTGAACTTGTCTTCGGTGAACGACAAAATCGGGCTAAGTGACCTTCTCTTCCACAATTATAACATGCTTTGGACGGCATCGCGCAGTTTGGACTGATGTGTCCCTCCCAATCGCATTTGAAACATACGACCGGTGGTCGTTCTTCTTCCTTTGAAATGGGTACTGGTGCTGCTATCTTTCCATCATTATTGAACCTTCTCTTCTTGAAATTTCCACTTCTATTATCTTGGCCATGATTACCACTGAAGTGGTTACCATTCTTGGCATGATAATTTCCCCCACGATGGTTATCATTGTCCCGATGGCCATTGCCACTGGTACGATTATTATCGTGTTGTTGGTCATTGCCTTTTGGCTGTACTGACTCATTATCGCGTTCCAATAACTGAGCCCTATTCACAACATCTGAATATAAACAAAGTTTGTGAGAAATAAGGTATTAACGTATATTGGGTTTCAAACCTCTTAAAAACATTCGCGTCATTCGCTCCTCATTATCGTCCAAATGGGATGCAACCGAGACAACTTTCGGCAAACTTAGCCTCGTCTTCGCGACACTGGCCATATTGTTTTGCTCCAACTTGATGAACTCCACCTCCTTCATGTGACGAATACTTTTGGGAAAGTACTTGTCGTTGAACAGCTCTTGGAACTTCTCCCAAGACATCTTGAGTGCGTCAGTCTGGGTGCGTTTTACAGATTCCCACCAGTAATCTTCCTTTTCACGCAATATAAAGGTGGCAAAGGGAACCTTTTGCTCCTATAAGCATCCCAAGACATCAAATATCTTGGTGATCTGCTTTAACCATGTCTCCGCCTTAAGTGGTTCTGGCTTTCCCAAAAACTCCGGTGGTCCCAGCTCCTTGAACTGCTTAGCGGTGACCAACCGTGGGTTGCCATTGTTTCCTCCTGCATTATGAACAGGAGTCTCTCTCGTCTGGTGTTGCATGAATTCTAAAAAGCTCCTAAATGTACCGTCATTCGTCAATTGATCAGTATTGGTGTTTACAAGAGGATTATCGCCATCCTGTTGCACGTTGTCCTGATTATTGATTTGTGGAGACTCAACGGTCTCACATGGCTCCATTGCTATTCTCAACATTCTCTGGATGTCATTTTCAAATCTTGCCACAAAACAAGGGTTAATTAACATATCACATATTATCCCTATACTCGATGAACCAATTAAATATCAAATAAACTTAGGTAGGTCATACTAGCGAAGGAATTCCCGTCTCTCCCTCTTAGTTCTATTCTCACATCTTAGCCAGGATCATATCCTAAGCTTTGATACTAACTCTGACGCCCCAAAAATCCAGTATACATCACCCATCTTGAGTCGCCAGATACATGGTACGAGAATACAAATACAACTTAATTATACAACCGTCATGTGTGCAGGTACGACAAAACATAAGTCGTGAGTTTTAATACAAATATTGTCGTCTAGACAATATACAAACTCAAATTCAATATTATTACATTTATTTTCCCACTATTTCACCGAATAGTGAGGACTACTAATGCTATCATCTTAACCGTCATTCCGCTCCCCGACTAGTCCCAAATACGCTTCTAATTTCCTCAAGAGAACAATGAAAGAAAGGGTGAGCTCAACTAGCCCAGTAAGAAATATTATGACTAAGATAATGCAGAATAAATTATCATTAGCCTTCAACAGTATAACAACTGATAGAATACAATGGACAACAAGTTTTAGATCAAAAATTGCAGCGGAACAAGCAATACATTAAAAGAGTCAAGTAGAGAATAAAATCTACTATCTTTTATGATTTAAAAGGTTTTTCATCACTTTTATCGCTGGGACTCAACTTAATAAATAATCCACATCATCGAATCACACCTGCACTACGGCCAAGAATATTCTTTAGTATTACGACCACGAATTATCCATGCACTACAGCTTAAGATAATCATGTTTTCATCAACGGTCCTGATCATGCCATAAAACAATTCATCTTTACACTACGGCCAAAGAGAATCCATAGCCATAATCATACCAAATACTGTCCATCAATGCACTACGGGCCAATGGGGACTTTTTCCACATCATTTGTAACATTACGGTTATGATTATACCGAATAATTCCTGGTCATAATCATACCAAGTCCATCCATGCACTACAGGCCATAGATGACTTTCAACATAATATAAGCATGAGGATGACGACAATGATATAAGAATTCAATAAAACAAGTTCATAAATTAATTTATCTAGGAACTAATAACGTCCACATTGTCAACATGATACTGCTTTGTAGAGTAAAATTCAAGAATGCTCAGAAGAATATTTCCATGAAAAGATACTGGATGAAGCGTAAATATCAAGGATATTCAACTAATTTCATGGAGTATGAAAGTCAAAGTTTTAACCAACTGAGTATAATAAAGAATGGAATAACAAAAGAAATCACCATGCATGCGGTATTACTTAGATAGACAAAGTTATTCCAACGAGAATAATAATTAACTAAACCAGTCATGCGTAAAAACACGGAGAGGATGTTCCAATGTAATAATAAAGACCGAATAATAATGAAATCACCATGCATGTGGTACTTGCATGACATGTTATTCCAATGAGAATACCAATAAAGACGGAACTAGGTCCGTATGAAAACGCATACATACATGATATTCCAATGTAATAATAATAAAGATTTTAACCCAGTGCTACGTAAAACTCACGCATGGATATTCCAATGTAATAATAAAGAATGAAATAACGAGGAAGAATTTCACCAAAGTATAGGGTATCCTACAGTATACAAAAGTTATTCCAATGAATAATAAAGAATGGAATAATGAAGTTCTCTTCATGAATAAGAAAGAAAGAATACCCCTTATGAGTACAACAAATAATATTCCTACCTTAAAAAGAAAAGTCTTCGGATATAGGAGTCTTTGAAGTAGCACAATACTTTTCTTCTTTCTCTCTATTATAATTGCTCTAAAGCTTTTGTGAATTGGTGAGAAATGAAGGAAGAATGAGCTTCTATTTATAGGAAAATATAGTTTCAATAATTGCACATTTTGGGGCTCGAAATATTACAGTATAATATCTTCCTCTTTTTCTTCATTTTTAATTTAGTCCTGCAAGTATTATCAATCTTGCACCAACTCCCCTAATAGTAAATCATGTGAATCAATAGTACAATCATGTGAATAAATAGTATAATCATGTGGAAAAAATTAATTACAGTATAATACCTTCAATAATACCTCCAGTTTTAACTTAGTCATGCAAGTATTATCAATCTTGCACCACCACCCCTAATAGTATAAGAATGTGAATCAATAGTACCCCGTGAATAATAACTCGTGAATAGTTACTCGTGAATAGTACTCCGACACGAAAAGTGCTTTGAATACCCGAATAAATGTCAATTTCTACTAACACTAATAATCCCAATACAATGGAACAATCAATTTCATCTTTAATCAACACAACTTATTTATCATTAATATTATAACTCACAATATTTAACAACCAGGTCGTTCCCAGGAAAGAGGGGGCTTTCCGATAAGGATTTCTCCTTATTGGCACGCAATTAGGTGACCAAACCTCTCCTTGACAGAACTTCTAGACATTGTTAATATTGCAAATAATAATATAAATAACTTTGTCGTCTCAATTATTGATTTAATAATATATCATATTATGCACGGATGATATCAGTAACAATAATTGAATCAATAATATGAAAGATATGATGCGTGAATTCTCGTAGTAATAATTGAGTATAATAACCGAGTGACTTCTCACGTAAGCATCAATAATCAATACCGGTAATGCTACTATGCAACCACGCCAGACATCTTGTGCTTTTAACACCGGTGTTTCAATAGTTAACGGTAAAACTTCCGCCGTTATTTTCATAAAGTATTTTTGTCATTTTCTCAATCTGATAATAATTCTGTTGCGGGGTCCACCAATGATTGTACCGTCGTACGGATATTCCCCGACAAAAAGAATATTCCCCGACCAATCGAATATTATATAACAACTTACGTACTTTGCAAAATTTATAAATATAACTCACAACTATAACATTATATCAAATCCACACCATAATATTTAAAAAATTATTTTGAGAAAATTAAATATTTATTCATAAAATCTGGGGTCTCAAATGAAACATCAAAGATTATGGTTATACCAAATCACAGTTCCTGTTTATAATCATACTAATAAATTCATCTTTGGACTACGGGCCAAAGATATTCATTAACATTTCATCCTTGCACTACAGGCCAAAGATATTCATTATCATTTCATCCTTGCACTACACACCAAAGATATTCAATAACAGGTCATCTTTGTACTACGGGCCAAAGATATTCAACAATAGGTCATCTTTGCACTACGGGCCAAAGATATTCATCAATAGTTCATCTTTGCACTACAGGCTAAAAATATTAATATCTCAAAGAAATACATAATCATTTCAGAATTTATATAAACCATAATTATAACCATGTTGATCAATTCACCTTGCACTTAAGCTAAAAATATTCCATTGTAAATTCAATGGTCATGATCATACTAGTCAACAATTCAACTTTGCACTACTGGCCAAAGAGAACCCATAGTCACGATCATACCAATACTTTACCCATCTTTACACTCAAGTCAAAGAGAAATTCCATCACCGTGGTTATAAAATGTTATATATGATAATAAAAATAATAGGATCAACAACTACATTTAATTTCAAGAGCAAGATTCATAAATCAGTGATTTCATAACACCTTAATCCAAATATTATAAATCACTTAATAATCTCATAATCTAATATTATTAATATTACCACAATATCTTAATCATTTCTTAAACTTATAAACAATTTATTTTAATTATTTATACTTTACTAATTAATGCATTTAATCATTCGAAAATGTCAAACTCATAAGATTTCATCACCAATAACCAAAACCCTCATCAAAAATCTGCATATACCTTATATAGGATTCTTAAGCCATAAAATCCTATTTTCCAAATTTCTTACTTCACATAACATATTTAATTCATTTACTCATAACTAGACCATTTTCATAAAAAATACCAAATCAGTTTCAAAAATATTTCTTTTCTAGGATTTAGCATAATATAGTCCCATATTGAACATATATTTTTCTCAGAATTTTTAAAATTCATTTACTATTTTTCATATGGCCAAAACTGTCGAATATTTAGACATTTATCATAAATTATACTTTTGTCCAAAAATTATGAAATTTTCACGGTATACTTCAGTTATATATATGTACTCCCAGTAAAAATTTCATCAATTTTGGAGTTAACCACAAGGAGTTATAAGCGTTTACTTTTAAAATAATATTTTCTCATAAAATCCATAACTCTTAATCTATATATATCCAAAAATCGCCATTTTTGGACACAATCAACAAAACTCATCAAATTATCATTTCAAATTTTTCAAGAATTTTTGAAGGTTCGCAAAAATTTTGAAACTAAAAAACATAATAACCCTTAAAATCCCTTACTATCCCTTACCTCAAAAGAGCAGTACTGGAATGTCGGATATAATGCTGAACGAACTTGCACCATATAGCAACACTCAAAATATCTAAATACTCACAAAATACGCTCAATAATATAGAGAGAGAAAACTTCAGTTTCTGGTGTGATTTTCAATTCTAACCTAAGCACCTATTTATAGGAAATTGCTTAGAACACCAAAGCAGAGAATTTATTAAAATAATATTATTTATAATAAAATTTCCTTATCACACCTTTGAATATGAATTCAGTAATTTAACACATGTAAGTGGGGCCCACCAAAGTGTAAAAAACGTTTTTCTTAAATAAAACAATTAAAACTTCCAAAAATTAATTATTCTAGAACTTCGAAACTTCAATAATTCATAATAAATAGCCCTTTTATCAGAAGAATTCGAACCACATGTCTTTTCCATAGGAAATTCCATTATCTACAACTTTACAGAAGAAATTTTTCCCAAATTTCAAACAAAAATTGACCGAAATCCACAAACGGACGATTTTACAGGCTATAATCAGATTTCAGTCAAAATTTGTGTACACCATCATGTTTAACATGTGTTAAACATTTTTTGTAACACACAAAACATGTGTTTAGCATTTAATGCAACAAGACTACTCTTCCTCCTCATTTATTCATATATCACACATTCATTGTAAAAATATCACCATTATTATATTACTGTAATATAATAATATATTTTATCAGAAAAGATAAAATATCAATTTTCAACAATTGTCACATTAAAAATTTTCCCCATCTATAACCACATAAAATGAATATTTTTCTTATCATATAAATCAATAATTAATTATTCACAAATAATATTACAAAATCACAATCTTGTAAACCAGTGGGTTCCGGAAAGAGGGGGCTTTCCAATAAGGATTTCTCCTTCTTGGCACAATTAGATGACCAAACCTCTCCTTGATGAACTTTCTAGACATTGCCAATAATGCTATCTAATAATATTATCCAAATAATATGAATTATTGATCCGATAATGGGAAATCTTGCGTGACAATTATTGAAACAACAATAATATAAAATATCAACGTAGCAATTATTGAATCAATAAAATAAAATATTGAACAGTAATTACTGTAACAATTATTGAGTAATGTCTTCTTACGAAAAAATTTATCATGCTTCATGAATAGTACTCATGAATATATAGTAACTCATGAATAGTAACTCGTGAATAGTAACTCATGAATAGTAACTCATGAATAGTAACTCGTCAGTAGTAATTATAAGAAAAATTGAATACTTTTATTTCATACAATTCGGGGTCTTACAGTACGCAGTAGTCCAAAGCATGTTACAATTGTGGAAGAGAAGGTCACCTAGCATGATTTTGTCATGCACTGAAGTCAGGTTCAGCTGGGATGGAGGCATCAAAGGTCGTCCCAGACAAGACAAAACTAGTAGTTCAAGGGAGAGTGTTTGTCATAACCTCCCAAAAAGCGAGGAATCCAAACGAGGTGATCACGGGTAAGCTATTCATAAACTCTAGCAAAGTTTATACCTTATTTGATACCGGTTCTACCCATTCTTTTATTTCTCCTACTTGCGCTCAACGTTTAAATTTAACTCCGGAGAAATTAGACTTTGATTTATCTGTTGAAACTCCATTGGGAGAAACCTTCATTACATCCACTGTTTATAAGTCTTGTTTGTTTCAAATCAGTAACTGCACGTTACTTGTCGATCTTATCTCTTTGAAAATACTTGCATTTTATGTGATTTTAGTAATTGATTGGTTAACTACTCATCATGCTAAAATCAATTATTTTTGTAAGGTTGTTAGCTTTCATATTCCTAACCAACCTATTATGAGAATTCAAGAAACCAAACCAATAAAGTCAATCACTGTCATATCAAGCCATAAAGCTATTCGTTTATTGAAAAACGGATGTCAAGCTTTCTTAGCACATATCACAGATTTAAATAGAAATACGTCAGATTTGAATGATATTTTTATTGTTAATAAATTTCCTAATGTATTCCCTAAAGAACTTCATGGCCTACCCCCAGAGCGTGAAATTGAATTTTGTATCGACCTTGAATCCAGTACAAAACCCATTTCCAAAGCCCCATATTGAATGGCTCCTATTGAACTTCAGGAGTTAAAATCCTAACTACAAGAATTGTTAGACATCAGTTTCATTCTTCCTAGTACATCTCCTTGGGGTGCTCATGTTCTATACATGAAGAAGAAAGATGGAAGTATGCGACTTTGTATTGATTATCGGGAGTTGAATCATGTCACCATAAAAAATAGGTACCCGTTGCCTCGTATTGATGATCTGTTTGACCAGTTGCAAGGCGCTAAATTCTTTTCTAAGATCGATCTTCGTTCCGGATATCATCAATTAAAGATTAAAACTGATGACATTCTAAAGACTGCTTTCAGAACTCGGTACGGGCATTACGAATTCCTAGTCATGTCTTTTGGATTGACTAATGCTCATGCTGCATTCATGGATATGATGAACCGAGTATTCAAGGAATATTTGGATCACTTTGTGGTTGTCTTTATTGATGACATCCTCATTTACTCCAAAAGCCGTGAAGATCATGAGCAACACTTGAGGCTGATACTCCAAAAGATTCATGAAAACAAGTTATATGCCAAGTTGAAGAAATGCGAGTTCTGGCTTAAGGAAGTAGCATTTCTTGGGCACGTGATATCAAATCACGGAATATTTGTTGACATGGAAAAGATTGAAGCAATTCAAAACTTGGAGTAACCTAAGTCAGTGATCGAAGTACGTAGCTTTTTGGGCTTAGCTGGTTATTATCGGAAGTTCGTGGAAGGATTTTCTCGAATCGTTACTCCATTAACTCAGTTGACTCAAAAAGATACAAAATTCGGTTGGAGTGAGGAATATAAGAAGAGTTTTCAAGAACTCAAGAGAAGGCTCATTTCAGCACCTGTTCTGACAATACCAGCTTGTTCGGAGGGATTTGTCATATACTGCGATTCTTCAGGCAAAGGTTTAGTGTGTGTTCTCATGCAACATGGGAAAGTCATAGCCTATGCCTCATGAAAACTCAAAGAATATAAGAGAAATTACCCTACTCATGATCTAGAGTTGGCAGCTGTCATTTTTGCGCTTAAGATTTGGAGGCATTACCTGTATGGAGAGAAGGTGGAGATCTATACGGATTATAAAAGCCTCAAATATTTCTTCACTCAAAATGAACTCAACATGCAAAAACTATGATGGCTTGAGCTATTGAAAGATTACGATCATACCATTCAATACCATCCTGGAAAAGCGAACGTAGTAGTTGACGCATTGAGTAGAAGATCATATGGGGGCACGAGTGCAATATTGTCAATGCAAAGGCCCATTTTGTATGACTTACAAAGGATGAAGATAGAGTTAAAGACTCCAGGGACCCATGTGATGAGGGCGAATATATGAGTAGAACCGACTTTAATCGATAAAGTTAAAGCTGCTCAAGCTACAAACCTGGAGCTGATGCGTATGAGGAAGAAAGTGCAAGAAGGTGCTATTCCGGAAATAAGAATCGATGAAGAAGGAATACTTCAAGTAAACTCCAGACTTTGTGTTCCTAACGATTCTGACTTGAAGTATAAAATCATGATGGAGGTGCACAACACACCGTTTGTAATCCATCCTGGGAGTACAAAAATGTATCGTGATCTTCGACATACATTTTGGTGGAGAAATATGAAGAGTGAGATAGCGGGGTTTATCTTGAGATGTCTAACTTGTCGACGAGTCAAGGCGGAGCATTAAGTGCCAAAAGGTCCATTGTAACCACTTAAAATTCCAGAATGGAAGTGGGAGCACATTACCATGGATTTTGTTACTGGTCTTCCCAAGGTTTCTCAAGGCATAGATGAGATTTGGGTTATTGTTGATAGATTGACCAAGTCTGCTCATTTCTTACTAATACGAGAAACTTATACACTTGAACGTCTTGCTCATATGTACATAAACGAGATTGTAAGATTGCTTGGTATACCAGTATCCGTAGTTTCTGATCGAGACCCAAGATTCACTTCACGATTTTGGGTTAGTTTGCAAAAAGCTATGAAACGCAGTTCACGATTTAGTTAGGCTATCATCCTCAAAGCAGACGGAGGCGGTGGAGAGGACTATTCAAACTCTTGAAGATTTATTAAGACTCTGTGTTCTTGACTTCAAAGGAAGTTGGGACAAGTTCTTACCATTGGTGGAGTTTTCCTACAACAACATTTATCAAGCAAGTATTGGCATGACTCCATTTGAGGCGTTGTATGGAAGAAATTGTCATTCTCCAGTATGCTGGGATGAGGTGGGTGAAGCAATATTGTTGGGACCGGAGTTGGTACATATGACTACTGAAAAGATTTAAACGATCCGATAACGTATAAAACCTCACAAGATCGACAAAAGAGTTATGCTGATCTTCATCGAAAGGATGTGGAATTCAATATTGGAGATCATGTGTTGTTACGTGTTGCTCCATGGAAAGGAGTTACGAGATTTGGAAAGAGAGGAAAGCTCAATCCTCGATTAATTGGCCCATTTTTAATCCTCGATCGAGTAGGAACTGTGGCTATATAGACTACTTTCTGCATAAAGTATGTCTCGTGTTCATAACATTTTTCACATATCTATGTTACGTAAATATGTGAAAGACCCGAACCACATTATTGAATTAGAATCAGATGAGATAGCGGAAGATTTAACGTATGAGGAGATACCTGTTAAAATCTTGGATAAGAAGGATCATATTCTACGCTCCAAGGTTATACCTCAAGTCAAAGTTTTATGGAGAAACCATGATGTTAAGGAAATGACCTGAGAGTTAGTATATGAAATGAAGTCAAGGTATCCTCACCTCTTCGACATACCAGGTACGCACCCTAATTTTGAGGACGAAATTTCATAAGAAGGGGAGGTTGTAAGACCCCAACTTTTATGAATAAAGATTAATCTTTCTCGAAATATATTTTTGAATATTATGATGTGGATTTGATATAATGTTATAGTTGTGGGTATTATTTACAAATTTTGCAAAGTAAGCAAGTGGTTATATAATATTTGATTGGTCAGGGAATATTCATTTTAACAGGGAATAGTAAATGCGATGACACAATCATTAGTGGACCCCTACAACGAAAGTATTGTCGTAGTTAGAAAATGATAGAATTATCTTTTTATAAAAATAACGACGAAAAGTTTTACTGGTTAAAGCTGTTGAACTACCCGGTGGTAAAAGTATAGTAATGGCATTAGTTGCATAGTAGTACGGTATTGATTATTGATGCTTTACGTGAGAAGTCACTCGGTTATACTCAATTATTGCTACTGATAATTCTTTGCATAATATCTCTCACATTATTGATTCAATTATTGTCACAGTATCATCTGCATAATATTTATTATTATTAAATCAATAATTGAGACGACAAAGTTATTCATATTATTATTTGCAATATTGACAATGTCTAGAAAGTTCTATCGAGGAGAGGTTTGGTCACCTAATTGCGCGCCAATAGGGAGAAATTCTTATCGAAAAGCCCACTCTTTCCTGGGAATGATCTGGTTGTTAAATATTGCGAGTTATAATATTAATGATGAATACATTCGTATTGATTAAAGATGAAATTGATATTTTCATGGTGTTGAGATTATTAGTGTTAGTGGAAATGGACATCTATTTCGATAATAATTGATGTCTGGAGATTATATTAACCAATCAGGTAATTAATCGGATAAATGAACAATTAATTATTATTAATTCACATGCTTATAACTATTTGTTCATATGTTTGTACTATTGATTCACATGCATGTACTATTAAGGGAGGTGGTGCAAGATTGATAATACTTGCATGACTAAATTAAAAATAGAGGTATAGATGAAGGAACTATACCGTAACTATTTTTTTCACATGTGTGTACTATTGATTCAAATGAATGTACTATTGATTCAAATGATGTACTATTAGGGGAGGTGGTATAAGTTTGATAATACTTGCAGGACTAAATTAAAAATAAAGGAAAAGATGAAGGTATTATACTGTAATATTTCGAGCCCCAAAATGTGCAATTATCGAAACTATATTTTCTTAATAGAAGCTCATTCTTCTTTCATTCTCACCAATTCACTAAGATTCACAAGAGCAATTATAGAGAGAGAAGCTATAGAGAGATAAAAAGAGAAATCTGCCTACCTCACTTTATTCAAATTATCTCTTCTTGGAGGGAATGGATATTATTTTGTTCAGTATTCATAGGAATAATATTTTCTTCCATACTCTGTAGTATTTGAGTAATATTATTTCGTCTCGTATTCCTGATTATATCCTCATTTTGTTAAAGTATTGCTTCTATACTCCGTGAAATTAGTAGAATATCCTTGAAATTTGCGCTTCATCTAATATCATTTCACAAGGATATTTTCTACACATTCTTGTTAAATTTTAAGCTTTTCATGCCGGAGTACTGTCCATGAGTAGTATTCATTTTTACGGTACTATTTATAAAGTACTATTCATGAGGTACTATTCATAAAGTACTATTCACGGGATACTATTCATAAAGTACTATTCACGAGTACTATTTACAAAGTACTATTCACGGGGTACTATTCACAAAGTACTATTCAAGGATACTATTCACAAGTAATATTCACAAAGTACTATTCACGAGGTACTATTCCCGAAGTACTAATCATGGGGTACTATTCACTCGGGTACTATTCACCCGGGGAATTATTCATGACAAAAATTGATTTCTTTGCTGTCCAAATCATTTTTGATACAATATTATTCTTGAATTTTACTCCACAAAGAAGTATCATGTTGACAATTTGGACATTATTTAATTCTGGATAAATTAAGTTATAAATCTTTAAAAATTTATCCTTTGCTTTCTTTTAATTGAATTCTTATATCATTGTCATCATCCTCGTGTTTATATTGTGATAAAAGTCATTTGTGGCTTACGTGCATAGATGTACTATTGATTGGTATGATTGTGACCAGGGATTATTCGGTATAATCATGACCGTAATGTTACAAATGATGTGGTAAAAATCCTCATTGGCATGTAGTGCATTGATGGACAGTTGTTGGTATGATTATGACCAGGGATTATTCGGTATAATCATGACCATTGATAATTACATGAATATCCTTGACCCGTAGTGCAGAGATGATTCGATGATGTGGTTTATTTATTAAGCTGAGTCTCAGCGATAAAATTGATGATAAACTTTTTAAATCATAGAAGATAGGAGATATCATGCTATACTTGACTCCTCTAATGGATTGCTTGTTCCGCTGCAGTTAAACTTGATGTTTATTATATTTTATCAGTTTAACATTGTTGAAGGCTAACGATCATTTATTTTGCATTGTCTTAGTCATAATATTTCTTACTGGGCTAGTTGAGATCACCCTTTGTTTTCATTGTTCTCTTTAGAAAATGAGAATATAGCTGGGACTAGTCGGGGAATGGAGTGATGGTCCAGATGTTTGCATTAGTAGTCCTCACTATTCAGTGAAATAGTGTGATAATAATTGTAATGAGGACTTTATTTGAGTTTGGATACTCTCTACGAGACATTATCCGTGTTAAAACTCTCACCACGTTTTCTGTGTCTTGTATAAAAAGAAGTTTGTATTTAAATTCTATACCATGTATTTGGCGACTCAAGATGAGTGTTGTATACCTATTTTGGGGGTGTCACAACTAGGCTCCTGTCTTCTGACTTTGCTTAAGCTCCAAACTTTCTCAGTTTTTGCCACATTTGCTTCCTTTTCGATCACTTGCCACACCAACCAACCTACACACAAAATAACAATAAACAAGTAAAAATAAACTAGAAAACCAGGAATTAACACCGATTAAGCGTGAATTAGGAATCGATTCGCGGGTATAAAACCCACTTATCAGTTACGCATACCCAATTGACATAGGACTCATACAAAGATGATTCCTCACATATATACTAACTTAGAACAATTAAACAACAATTACAAATAATTTAAATCCTTTAAATTCCATGTTTTATACAAAACCACCATTTTTGACATACTTTACAAAAATCATCACTGTGATCACAATTCTTGTCCAAATTAACTCATTCAAACTATGTTCTCTTCGTTTCTTAATGAACTAACATATTCAAGGATAAATTTACAGATTATTTTACAAATTAACCACCAAATTTGGTACTTTCAAAAGACATATGTAAAAACATACACTACAAATACTTCCTTCTTAAACATAATTAGCATACAATTTCTTGTCTAAATACAAACTCTAACATCACAAATACATATAATCACAAGTTATCAGTTAGTTGTATATCAACAATTTAAAAAAAAATGAATTCACAGAACTTTGAAATTTATGCCGTAAAACCTATATATATACATATATATAATATTAAGGTTATAGAAAATACCTTCTCTTGCTTTGAATAATCCTTGCTAAAAACCCAAAAATTGTTTTGGAATTCTCATACTTTCTCTCAAACTCTCTCTAATCTCTTTCAAGTTTCTCTGTATTCTTCTTCTCTCTTTCTCAGTATAAGCCAATTCACGTAAAGCCAACTGACACTTAAGCGTAAACATAATAAACTGATAAGGCCATAATACGTATACTTAATATAACAGTTACAAAAATGTAAACGTATATAGGTTATAAATATATTTTATTTATTATTTGATTTCTTTGATTTATTATAATTAAAATTTAAAATTCAAAAGCCATAAGACTTTGTTTGGCAAAACACTTTAAAAATTAAAGACTTAATACCTTTAAGCCTTGTTTGGGCAAATCCATTTAAACTACTTTAATTTATTTTAATAAATCATTTATACTATAGTTTATAGTCCCATATTATTTATTTAGATTTCCATATCCAATAACACACTAAATAAATTTTCCACTTAATTCAATTATCACAAAATTATAATTTCATTATAATTTTTATTTAATAAATTAATATACCATTTTAAATTATTAATTTAAAATAACAATATAGCATTTCATGTTATCTTTAATAACTCGCTAACTATTAAATTAAATTAAATTAGAATGTTATCTAATAAATTTAATTCACAAATATTTACTAACAACAACCACATCATTAAAATAACAATTACATCAATAAAATATTTATTTAACTTAATAAATATTTTAAATTACAAATAAAATCTTGGATTGTTACATCCTTCCCTCCTTACAAGGATTATGTCCCCAGAATCACAACTCAAACAATACATTCATCACATTCTTTCCTCCTTACAAAGATTTTGTCCCTAGAATCGAAGACACAAATTAAAAAAATAACTCAGGGTAGTTCTTCATCATTTCATCTTCGAGTTCTACGTAGCCTCTTCGACATTGTGGTTTCTCCATATCACCTTCACAGAAGGTATCACCTTATTCCTGAGCACTTGTTCTTTCCTGTCTACTATCTGGATAGAAACCTTTTCATAAGACAAATCTTTACTGAACTGCAACGGTTCATACTCTATCACATGTTTGTAATCGGGTTTATACGATCGCAACACCGACACATGAAAAAGGTTGTGCACATGTTCTAATTCTAGAGGTAAAGATACCTCGTAAGCCACTTCTCCCACTCTTTCAGTATCTCAAAAGGTCCAATAAACCTTGGGCTTAACTTTCATTTCTTGCCAAAACGAATTTTTCCCTTCCAAGGAGAAACTTTCAGGAAAACGAAATTTCCTACGTCAAATTTACGATCTTGTCTGTGTTGATCAGCATACTTCTTCTGTCTATCTTGAGTAACTACCAGCCTTGCTCTGATGAGCTTAATAACTTATACGGTCTGTTGCACCAGATCTGGTCCTAACAGTTGACGTTCACCAACTTCATCCCAATATAGTGGAGTTCTGCATGTTTTGCCGTATAATGCCTCGTATGGCGGCATGCCAGTGCTTGCATGGTAACTGTTGTTGTATTCAAATTCCACCAACGGTAGATGATTATCCCAGTTTTCTTTGAAATCCATGATGCATGCTCTAATCATATCCTCTAACGTCTGGATTGCTCATTCGCTTTGACCATCGGTTTGCGGATGGTATGCCGTACTCATCTTCAATTGTGTTCCTATGCATTCTTGTAGTCTCTTCCAGAAGTTTGATGTGAACCTCAGATCTTTGTCTGATACAATTGATATTGGAATTCCATGTCTTGAGACGGTCTCATTGATGTACAGTTTTTCCAGCTGATCGAGATTAAATCTAATCTTTATTGGCAAAAAGTGTGCTAATTTTGTTAATCTATCCACTATCACCCATATCGCATCATATCCCTTCTGAGTCGTTGGAAGACCTACCACAAAATCCATCGTGATATGCTCCCATTTCCATTCTGGTATTTCCAACGGTTGAAGTAATCCGCTTGGCCGCTGATGTTCTGCTTTTACTCTCTGACACATCAAGCATTTTGCAACACATTCTGCAACGTCTCTTTTCATATTTGGCCACTAAAAGTGCCGACACAAATCTTGATACATTTTCGTACTTCCCGGATGAATCGAATATCTTAAATTATGAGCCTTTGTCAAGATTTCTTCTTTAATATCCGGTACTATTGGAACCCAAATTCGTCCCTTGAATCTTAGCATTCCTTCGGTATAAACCTTGTACTTCACCTCACTACCCTCGACCGTACTTTCCTTTATTTATCTACATTCTTCATCTTGTAGTTGAGCATTCTTTACCTTGTCCATCAAAGTTGGACTAGCTTCTATCTGGAATAGTCGTTCATCAGATTCTTTTGGAAATTTGATCTCCAACTCTAGCCATGCCATTGCTAAAATGAGCTTCTCCTGGTTGGTTAACAACATCAACTTTTCTCAATCTTTCCTACTCAAGGCATCTGCAACCAGATTTGCTTTGCCCGGATGATAAAAGATCTCACAATCATAATCTTTTATTAATTCCATCCATCTCCTTTGATGCATGTTCAGATCTTTCTGTGTGAAAATATACTTCAGACTCTTATGGTCTGTGTATATCTCATATTTCTCTCCATAGAGATAGTGTCTCCATATCTTCAGATCAAATACCACCGCAGCCAACTCTAAATCATGAGTCAGATACCCTTTCTCATAGTCCTTCAATTACCTTGATGCATACACAATGACTTTACCGTTCTGCATAAGGACACGACCTAATCCTTTATGTGAGGCATCACTATACACCACAAAGTTTTCTGTATTATCAGGTAATGACAACACAGGTGCCACACTGAGCTTCTTCTTCAAATCTTTAAAACTTTCTTCTCACTTTTCTGTCCAAACAAATTTTATAGCTTTTCTTGTCAAATTTGTCAACCGAGTGGAAATCTTTGAAAAATCGTGAATAAACCGTCTGTAATAACTTGCCAATCCCAAGAAACTTCTTACCTCCGATGGAGTTCTTAGTTGTTCCCAATTTATTACAGCTTCAACTTTTGATGGATCCATTTAAATCCCATCCTTATCAATTACATGGCCGAGAAATTGTACATGTTCCATCCAAAATTCGCATTTAGAGAATTTCGCGTACAACTTTTCTTTTCTTAATGTCTCCAGCATCAAACGTAAATGTTCCACATGTTCTTCTTGAGATTTGGAGTACACCAAAATATCATCGATACATACCACCACAAACTTATCTAAAAATGGTTTAAACACCATGTTCATCAAATCCATGAATGCAGCAGGGACGTTGGTTAAACCAAAAGACATTACCAGAAACTAGTAATATCCATACCGAGTTCTGAATTACGTCTTCGGTACATCCTCCTTCCTTACTTTTAATTGATGATACCCACTTCTCAAATCTATTTTTGAGAAGTATCTAACACCCTTTAATTGATAAAACAAGTCATCTATTCTTGACAACGGATATTTATTCTTAATAGTGATTTTGTTTAATTCCCTGTAATCAATGCAAAGACACATTGACCCATCCTTCTTCTTCACGAATAACATTGGCGCTCCCCACGTGAAAGTAGTATGCACACAAGCCAATCATGTTTGATGATAAAGCACATACTTTGTAACAATCTTATTCATTTATTAATAAAAGGTATTAATTTATTAAAGGGTTTTAATTATCTACATGATGATGTTTTATTATATGTGATAAACCTATAGTTTTAAGCAATGCTTTTAGAATAATGATGATGATCATTCTAATGAGATCTAAATTCTTAGAAAGCTTAAAACTAAAATAGTTCCCAATCGTTGGATTACTAAATGGGGGATTATGAATTCGGATAGATTGGTACATACGTTACTTGCTCATTGGATGAGTATGATTGATCTCATGATTATTTGTGTGAAGACACTAAAGCAAGTATGTAGGTGCGTATTGGAGAATAAGTTCACTGAACATGGCTCGCTAAGGAATACCTAATGGAGTTTTACTTGCCTGTCAATAGGAATTCCTGTAGTGATAGTAGTACAAGTGATCCTTGGACTTGAGATCATCATAGTATCTTGCGTATAATAAATTATACTTTGACTTATTCCTTAAGACCCTTAGGGTATATCAAAGGGTATGCTTGGGTATAATAAATTGTACATGGTGATAATGTATGATCAATAAAGAATCTACCGCTTCTAGTAGAAGAAGAGAAATGTCATATGTGATTCGATAAATGACAACCCAAATGAGTCCTTGGCCAAGGCGAGAATGAAATTAGAAATGAGTTTCTAATTTATATTATTTGAAGTTGTGCATTTAAGAGTCGAAATACATATAATTAAATAAATTAAGACTTGACAGTAATTCCATGTCTTGTATTTTATTGGGACATTGTATGGTGGAAGGATTGAATTGTACGGTAACTATTTACTCAGATGTTCTTTTATATATAATTAATGTTGAAATCTATATTATATGGAAAGTCGTTAATCGCTAGGGAGGCTTATCCCTATTGTAGAATAAATATTATTTATTTAAATAAATTAATAGTTTAATTTATTTATTTAAATAAGATTAGAATTCTTCTAATTGATTTATTCATAATCAGTTTAATATGGAGAACCTAAAAGGTGACACCATAAAATGAAGAATAATTATTTAAGAAGTTAATGGCATAATCGTAATAATAAGTTAAGTATATTTAATTTAATTTATGGTGATAGAATAAATTAAATAGCTTAATATTTATTATTTAATATTTTGAAAATATTAAATATAAATTAATGAGATGAGTCTTATTATTATTATTACTATTATTATTATATAATTCTAAAGGAGTTTAGGAAGTAATTAATAAAAGTACTCTCATATATTCCTAATAGGATTAGGAGTTTAAATTAATTAAAAGAGTTTAATTAATTATCCCTAATAAGATTAGGGAGCTTAATTAATTAAATAATACCTATTTTCTAATTAGATTAGAAGGGTTAATCGATATCTTTATAAGAAGATTCTTATATCAGATATCAATATACGTGATTCCAATTGTTGGAGAGTACACCCTTTTTCTATGAGAGATAGAAAAATTAGGATTTTTTCAAATACCCATGCCAAACACTTGGGTGGCTAACGTTGATCAAAAGAAGGAATCAAACTTAGTGGATTCAAGTTGAACGCGAAAAGGATTGGAGGTGAACTTGTACCTGAGGAAGCTTGAATCTTCAAGGGTATGATTCTTGTTCTTTATCTTTTCGTTTTAATTAATAATTGTGCATAAAGGATGATCCGGGTATATCGTTTGTAAAAATTTTAAACTCTAATTTTCATGCTTTCGCTTATTTTGTGCAATTTGATTGCGTTTATGAATATTACAAACCTAACAGTGGTATCAAAGCTAACCTTTTATACGAATTATAAATTGTTTTAATTTGATATGTATATTGATATGTGTTTAGAACAATTTAATTGGACATAAATTGTTGGTGTAAAATTTGTTTTTTGAAAAAATAAAATAAAAAAATAAAAAAATTGCGAATCCCGTTTTTTATTTTTTGTTGAATCCATGGTTATTCTAATCTTGCCAGAAGATTATTTCTTCCTTATTTAGTTAATGTGTGGTTTGATTTTGTTTTGAAAAAGCGTGGACAAGGGATAACTTTTATATGATCTTTGGACATGGAAGATCAGTAACTTCGCTTTATATATATATATATATATATATATATATATATATATATATATATATATATGAATCCATCCACAACAACCAGTTATTGGGAGCAACCCATTTTTGGCCAACCGCTACAGCCTGTACCGGCCCTTATGCAAATATTTTTTTTTATAAGCCACTACAACCTGTAGCGGCTGGCCAAAAATGAGTTGCTCCCAACAACCGGTTGCTATGGATGGAATCCCTATATATATATATAGTATATATAAACCGTACGGTTATTACTATATTATATATTTATATATATATATAATATTCTCAATTATTTTGTAATTAATTTTTTATTTATTTTAATCTTAAAGTAAAAGGTTTATTTTAATATTAAAATAAAAGAGTTTATTTTAATCTTAAAATTAGATTTCATACTAGCTAATTGGAGTTGGAATTGGATTCCATGATAAATAATTGGAGTTAAAATTGGATTCCACGTTTCCTTAAATAAATGAGTTTATTTAGATATGAAATAAGATGTCATATTATTCAAAAATAAAAGAGTTTATTTGTGAATATGAAAGAGAATCTGTATTTCTCTAAATAAAGGAGTTTATTTAGATATGGAATAAGATTTCGTATTATTCAAAATAAAAGAGTTTATTTGTGAATAGGAAAGAGAGTTCGTGTTTCCTTTAATAAAAGAGTTTTTTTTTTTTCACTTGGAATTGGATTCCATAATTAATTAAAATAAATGAGTTTATTTTGATTAAAATAAATGAGTTTATTTTATTCAAAATTGGATAAATTAAAATAAAAGAGGTTTATTTTGATTTAAATTTGGATTAAAATAAAGGAGTTTATTTTGATTCAAAATTAGATTTTATGATAACTAAATTTGTCCATTAAATAATATCAATATATATTGAATGTTATTTATTGATGCATATGGTGATGTGTATGATAATAAATGAGATTTATTATGGATTATTGACCAATATGATTGGATTTTATTTTAGTTGGATGCATGAATGTATGAGTTTGATTAAATGGGGTCTTCGTACCTCGTCTTCTCTAATTGTTTTTAATGTAAATTCTAACTCCCTCCTATGTACTTCCCCTGATCGACTTTTCTATTTATTTTAAATAGTTTTGTAATAGGAATAGTTAGAATTAATTTTGAAGAATTGGAAATCAAGGAGCAAGGAGCACTTGAAGACCCGTTTGTAATGGAGCTTGGGATTTAAATGTAATAGTTATATTTAAATATTAATTCTTGCACTCCTAGGGTTTGACCTTTTGGTTCACTTGGTGGCTCTAGTGAACCAAACTAGAATAAAAGTCCATAATCAATCCAGGTAGAATATAGTATTCTATATGTGCATGCTTATACTATATATATATATTATGCAAACAGGCTTTGCATGTTAATTATTATGACGCGTATTTTATATATATATATGTGTATGCACGCTAAACAATATGAGACAAATAATAACAAACCCCTCCAAGATTTTATATTAAGTCCTAAGCGTTCAAATATATTTGGAATGTAACGCCCCCAAAATAGGTATACAACACCCATTCTGAGTGACCAAATACATGGTACAGAAAGCAAACTACAACTTCAATAATACAATTGTCGTACAAAATACGACAACACATACTGTGAGTTTAAATAAAAATATTGTCTTCTAGACAATATCCACACTCAAATAAGTCCTTATTACAATTATTCAAACACTATTTTACAGAAATAGTGAGGACTGCTAAAACATCTTTCTAGACTATAACTCCATACCCCGACTAGTTCCTGCTATGTTCTCACCTCCTAAGAAAAATGGAACAAAAAGGAAAAGTGTGAGCTCAACTAGCCCAGAAAAGAATATTATGACTAAGATAATATACAACAAATTATCGTTAGTCTTCAACAGGGAAAAATCTGATAAAATATAATAGACAACAAGTTTTAGATCAACAATCGCAATGAAACAACAATCCATTAGAAGAGTCAAGTAGAGAATGAGTTCTACTATCTTCTAAGATTTAAAAGTCCGTCATCAATTTTATCCCTGTAACAACAATCAATATATATCTTTAATCAATATTCATCTTTGCACTACAGGCCAAAGATATTCATTTGTATCACCAGTTAGTCATGTTCATATCAACACCTGTTCATTTTCGCACTACGGGCCAAAGATATTCATCAGTTAATCATTCATCTTTGCACTACAGGCCAAAGATATTTAGTAATATCATCATTTAGGACTGAGGATGATGAAAATATTTTAAAGAAAAAAGCGAATCCAATGAGACATGTAAGGACAAATAGTAAAGATTAAGTATAACAGTTTATCCAAAAGCAATAATATTCCATAATAACCAATTTTGAAGCAAAATTCAAGAATAAAGATCAAAACATGGATACAATCAAAGATAGTAACCATAATAGACATCTTGGACAAAAAGAAGAAAATTTCATTTTTTCTATGAATAAAGTCGATAATCGTGAATAGTAACTCCACACACAAAAATTCCAAATTTGATAAAAAGTTCATACCAACATTTACGTATAAATGATATTGAAGAAAATATCATTTTAAGAAGAATATAACACCCCTTACCTCAAAATATCAGTACTTCTGATCGGAATATCGGTATAAGGCTGAAGGAAACTTGCACTGATGAATAAAAACTCACAAAGTATTTAAATACTCACAAAATACACTCAATAATATAGAGAAAGAAAGAGAGAAAGCTTATGTTTCTGGTGTGATTTTCAATTCTAACTTAGCCCTCTATTTATAGGAAAATATTAGCAGACTTGACCTGCAACTTGATGGCTTTACCTGCTACTATTCCCACCCACCACATTTGAAATAAAATTCAGCACATTTCTTCACCAACCACAAGTGGGGCCCACTCAATTCTAGAATTTTTCACCAAAATGCTAAATTCGGATACTTCAACAATTTCCAACCAACCACCTCTTAAAATTAATAAAAATCATACGTTCATTTTTAACGGTTTAAAATTGTGGACATATACTCAACTTATATATGTATAACATATCCAAAAATTACAACGATCCAACAGGTTGGATTAAAAATTATAACTCACGATATATATCTCAAAAATACCGATTTAATTTTTTAATACCTTCATTCCGACAAAATAATTTGATAAAACACCTCAACATTAACTCTTTCATTTTTAACCACAATAAATATATCCAACATTTATATCCACATAAAATAAATATTTCCTTATCATATGAATCAATAATTAATTATTCACAAATGATATTACAGAATCACATTTATGACAACCAGTGCCGCTCCTGTGAAAGAGGGGCTTTCCAATAAGAATTTCTCCTTCTTGGCCGCAATTAGGTGACCAAATCTCTCATTGATGTAACTTTCTAGACATTGCCAATAATGCTATCTAATAATATTATTCAAATAATATGAATTATTGATCTGATAATGGGAAATATTGTGCAGTGACAATTATTGAAACAACAATAATATAAAATATCAACGCAGCAATTATTGAATCAATAAAATAAAATATTGAACAGTAACTACTGTAACAATTATTGAGTAGTGCCTTCTTACGTAAGGATCAATAATTCAACAAATTATCGTTAGTCTTCAACAGGGAAAAATCTGATAAAATATAATAGACAACAAGTTTTAGATCAACAACTGCAGCGGAAACAACAATCCATTAGAAGAGTCAAGTAGAGAATGAGTTCTACTATCTTCTAAGATTTAAAAGTCCGTCATCGATTTTATCCCTGTAACAACAATCAATATACATCTTTAATCAATATTCATCTTTACACTACGAGCCAAAGATATTCATTTGTATCACCAGCTTAGTCATGTTCATATCAACACTGCTCATCTTCGCACTACGGGCCAAAGATATTCATCGATTAATCATTCATCTTTTGCACTACAGCCAAAGATATTCATAAATATCATCATTTAGGATTTGCGGATGATGAAAAAATATTTTAAAGAAAACGAATCCAAAGGAGATGTAAGGACAAATAGTAAGAATTAGTATAACGGTTTATCCAAGATCAATAATACTCCATAATAACCAATATTGAAGCAAAATTCAAGAATAAAGATCAAAACATGGATACAATCAAAGATAGTAACCATAATAGATATCTTGGACAAAAAGAAGAAAATTTTATTTTTCGGTGAATAGTGCCGTATTCGTGAATAGTGCCATATACTTGAATAGTACCGTATACGTGAATAGTAACCCCGACACAAAAAGTTCCAAATTTGATAAAAAGTTCATACCAACATTTCGGTATAATGATATTGAACAAATATCATTTTAAGAAAAATATAACACCCCTTACCTCAAAATATCGCATTTTTGATCTGAATATCCAGTATAAAATCAAGAAAACTTGCACTGATGAATAGAAACTCACAAAGTATTTAAATACTCACAAAATACACTCAATAATATAGAAAGAAAGAGAAAAGCTTATGTTTCGGTGTGATTTTCAATTCTAACTTAGCTCTCTATTTATAGGAAAATATTAGCGACTTGACCTCGCAACTCCGATGGCTTTACTCGCTACTATTCCCACCCACCACATTTGAAATAAAATTCAGCACATTTCTTCACCAACCACAAGTGGGGCCCACTCAATTCTAGAATTTTCCACCAAAATGCTAAATTTGATATTTCAACAATTTCAAACCAACACCTCTTAAAATTCATAGCAAATTATATCGTTCATTTTTAACGGTTCAAAATTTGTGGACATATACTCAACTTATATATGTATAACATATCCAAAAATTACAACGATCCAACTATTTGGGATTAAAAATTATAACTCACGCAATATATCTCAAAAACACTTTGGTTTAATTTTTTTAATACCTTCATTTCGACAAAAATACTGATAAAACACCTCAACATTAACTCTTTCATTTTTAACCACAATAAATATATCCAACATTTATATCCACATAAAATAAATATTTTCTTATCATATGAACAATAATTAATTATTCACAAATAATATTACGTAATCACATTTATGATAACCGTGCTGCTCCTCAGAAAGAGGGGCTTTCCAATAAGAATTTCTCCTTCTTGGGCGCCGCAATTAGGTGACCAAACCTCTCTAGCCGATGTAACTTTCTAGACATTACCAATAATGCTATCTAATAATATTATTCAAATAATATGAATTATTGATCCGATAATGAGAAATATCAGGCGATGATAATTATTGAAACAACAATAATATAAAATATCAACGCAAAGAATTATTGAATCAATAAAATAAAATATTGAATAAAGAATTACCGTAACAATTATTGAGTAGTGCCTTCTTACGTAAGGATCAATAATTCATCAATATCGCATCCACGCCAGACATCGTATTTTAACCTGGGGTATTCCAACGTTGTTAATTCAGAACAACTACTGTAGTTATTTATAAAAACTCAAACTTGTCGTTTTTTTTCATCCGACAATTATTCTGTTATGGGGCCCACAAACTGCGCCGTCGTACAAATATTCCCCGACAACAAGAATATTCCACGACCAAATGAATATTTTCCGACAATAATGATTATTTTATAACCACTTGCATATTTTGCAAAATTTGCACATTTCACCCATAACTAGAGAATTATATCAAATTAATACCTTATTCACAATAATAATTAGAGAAAATTCGATTTTATTTATAATAAGTTGGGGTCTTACATGAGATATGGAACGTCGCCTTCTAGCATGATAAAAAATAATAGAGTATTAATTAATTATTATAAGTTTGTTGTGTCACCACAAGACTTATCTTAATTTTTTGAGATGTTAATTTATCACATTTGATGCTTATAAAGAAAATTGAACAATGTTGTTTTGTTATGTCTGTAAAGCCCCCAAATTCGGGTACTTGAAACCCGAATTTATCAGTCATATTATTTTTAAATTACTTAATATAATTTTAAAATATTTATTATAATTTATCATGAATTTTCAAACATCGGAATCATTATTAAATGATTTAAATATTAATCAATTCTATTATCATTAATATTTAATTAATAGTAAACTATTAATGAAATTATTTTCAAAATGTTAAAGTTATTTATAATAACTTAAAATACTTTTAAAGTATTAATATTACCCTTAAATGATTTTTAAAACAATTAAAATCATTTTTAAATAATAACCATTAATATTTAAATATTAATGTACTATTTATCAAAATATTAAAAGTCTTTAATCATTACTTCAAATATTTTTAATTCATTTATATCCTTTTAAATGATTTTTAAATTAATAAAACCATTTTTAAACTATTTATTTAATATAATTATTAAATAAATTTAATATCATTAATAATAAATTAATAATTATTAATATTAAATTATTAATGAAATTATCCTTTAAATATTAAAAGTTATATTTTATAACTTAAAATTTCTTTAAACACTTTATTTTCATTTAAAATGATTATTATAATATTAAAATCATTTTTAAACTAAATTATTTAACATAATTATTAAATAACTTTAATACCATTAATAATAATTAATTAATAAAATTTATCTTTAAATATTAAAAGTTATATTTTATAACTTAAAATATTTTTAAAACCTTATTATTATTTAAAATGATTTTTAATATAATAAAATGATTTTTAATTAATTTATTTAATTCATTTGGTAAATAACTTAATGATCATTAATATTAAATAATTAATGAAATTTGCTTTAAAATATTAAAAGTTATATTTTATAACTTAAAATATTTTTAAATAACTTATTATCATTTAAAATGATTTTTAATATAATAAAATCATTTTAATTAATTTATTTAATATATTTAATAAATAAATTAATTATCAATAATATTTAAATAAATACTAATATTTATTAAAAATATTTCAAATTATTAAAAGTTAATTTTTACAAATTAAAAATAATTTTTCAAATAATTTTTGTAATTTTCAGAAATTAATTACTATTTTTAAATAATTTTCAGAATTTAAATAATTAATTTTAAGAAAAGTGTCACTAAAGACTGCCTATAGCGACAGAACCGTCGCTATAGGTGTTCTTCGTGTTCTTCATGAAACCTAGATCTTCATAGCCAGTTTGCAAGGTATCGAGTTTGACCAAGATTTCTGGTCAGATTCTGATGTTACTGGGCATGTTATTAGTCAGGTATTGTAGTACTAATGCATGACTACAGGATCCAACAACTAACATGGCTAAACAACACATAACAAAGTAGATCTGAGAGCCATGATTAAGTCGTCAGAGTCGTTTTCTTCATTTTCTGGTTACCCGAAATGAAGAACGATTCGACTAGCTAGTTTTGGGCTTCCATAACTTGTTGATCATGTGATGTTTCATTATATAATGCATCCAAAGGTATACCCAATATGACAAGGAAGAGCTCTTTTACATTATATCATTTGAAACAACAACACATCAAACATAACAAAGTAAATCAAACCATGCCGAATTTACATGGTCAAGCGTTCTGTGTTACCCGTAAAATAGCTTCCATGTTAAATCATCTAGTTTGACCATCCATTGCAATCATCCCGCTTTGATATTTAGGAGATGTTAAGGCATAAACATATAATATAAACTACATATTACAACTTAGATACCACAACAACAACAAAAATCCCATAACCTGCCAGATCTAAGTGATTAAATCTATTGTGAGATCTCGTTTTCATGGCTTTGCGAAATTTTTGCCGGAAAAGGCCTTGGCCAATGTCGGTCAACGACTTTTAACCACTAATAACTCCAAATATACACATCCAATGACCCTGATCCCACTTGCAGATTAAACACCACATTACAAGCTACATATAACAACTTAAAAACAACAAAACTCGTAAACAAGTAAGGATCTGTGGTCACTGACATTCGTTGTCCGACCACAAATTAAACTTTTTCCAGATTTTGTAAAATGCTAGATCCGAGCCTATAGATGTTATGGATCTAACATCTATCAACCCAGATCACTTAATAAGACTCCATACAACATATTTAACACATCAAACTAACATCTAAAGCAATGTAATTAATGGATGATTTCTTATAGGGACCAGATTTCTTCTTTGGGTTTTATACCTCTTATAAACAATCTTGATTTTTGGCTTCTGTTTTTGTTATGGATATTAGTGGGGCTCGGTTTTGTGACTGATAAATGAAGGGAAAATCGAGGGTTTTAGAGAGAGAAGCTCAAGGATGAGAGATGGGAAAAATGCTAGCAAATGAATTTCTCTCTCTCCAAATCTATTTATACAAGTGTATGATGCATGTATGGCTGATACAAGTGGCTGGTTGTTGGAGTTTTTAGCACATGGGGTAGTTTTTATCAATTATAGGATTTCCAATTTAGGGTTTGCACAAATTTTTTTTTTAATAAATTTTTAGTTTCTACAATTTTGAAATTAGGGTTTTCTTAATTAAATTAATTTTCTACTTACTTTATACATGAACATTAGGGTTTAGATCATATAATTATCATTAACCTTGCTAATTTAACAATTAGGATTTACAATTAGTAATTAGGTTTTAAAATTACTAATTAGGGTTACAAAATATAGAAATTAGGGTTTCTAATTTAGTAATTAGGGTTTTCATGATTAACAATTATAATTCTAATACATGTTAATTAATCACATTAACACAATTTCTGACTAATCACCTTATCACGATTTCAACCAATCTCAAACTCTAATTTGAGTTTCAAATTTGGGTTTTCTCATTTCCGAAATTAGGGTTTTATAAAGATTAGGGTTTCTAGAATTTTAATTTGGGTTTACCTAATTGATCATTTAATACACAACATAAAACATATAACACAGTTATATAACAGTCTTAAACTCACAATTGATTTTCAAATTAGGGTTTTTCCCAGTAAAACTAGGGTTTAACCAATTAATAATAGGGTTTTGAAATTAAACACCATAATTGACCAACCATCCTCAATACGTACATATAGTACATATTTATAGCACTGAAAAATTAAAATGTAATTAATATTATATTATTATTCTCATTCCTTGATAAAAATCCAAAATTAGGGGTTGGATTTCATATCTGACTTATTCTTCATATTTAACCTTAATAATTAAGGTAAAATAATTAACTTAATAATCTGTACTAAAATTCATATAATAAAATAATTATTATAATTATTCTAAAAATCATTTCATATATTATTTAAACAATATATGTTTATATTTTCATGGAAACTAATTAATAAAACATTTCTACTATAAATTAATTATTATAAGAATATACTTTATAATAATCAATAATCCTCAAATAAAATTATTTGTAATCATTTATGTAATAATATATTTTTATTTACCACATAAGTACATATACACATTATCTTGTACGAATCCTCATCCTTAAAATAAAATAAAATAAAAATTTATACGCAAAATTTCTTATTTATTTATATAGAAAATATCGGGTTGTTACAATGTCACCACAAGGACAATATTTTTCTTTTTTGAATATATGGAGTGCTAGGTTGGACTTAACTTAGATAATTTTGATTTGGACGTGCCACCACTTGATCAAAATAATCTAAAAGACAAAAATAAAAGGAGTTGCATGATGATGTAATTGACACCATTTATATTCACCTATTCGTTTATATATAGTTTGTTGTGTCACCGCAATTCATATACATTTGAAATGTGATCCTTATTCTCACTAGCAAATATTTAATTAGATTTTGCCGAACTATATTAGTGAGGGTAATATAGTTTGAAGGAAATAGTGGGAGATACCAATTTAAAAACAAGACCTAAATTATTTTGGAAATTAATAAAAGAATGTATGATATAATGTTGTTAAATTACAAATTCATTTACAGAATTTTACAATGTCTAAATTATTATCACTATGAAGCATATTAGATGTTATTTAAGCAGACCGAATTAAGTAGATTGGTTAAGGAATTTGAGAATAGTTCTCATGGCTGAAAAGCTATCTTATGTCCTTAATACGCTTATCCCTGCAATGGTTGCGAACAATGCCTCCGAGGAAGAGATTGCTACTTTTAGAAAGTGACAAGATGATGCAGTTGGCTCATTACATCATTCTCACATCCATGAGTAACGCGTGCTTGAAATCGAAGATGAAACTATGGATGCTCCTACTATATTCATGCACATCAAGTAGTTGATGGTGAGGAAAGTGGACTGATAGATATCAAATATCTAAGGAGCTCTTCCGATATAAAATGATCGATGACACTACAGTACAGATAAAAGTCATTAACATTATCAATTTGATTGATCAATATTTAGGACAACAAGTTTTGTCATGGATGGAGAGTTGAGACAAGATTTGATCTTGTACTCACTCCCGGACTCCTTTCACAATTGTTGTGAATTTTTCATATGAACAAGCTAGATATCAGCCTCGCTGATTTGCTTAACATGTTGAAAATGTTGAGAGTCACTTTCCAACCAAGAAAGACCATGTCTTCTTGGTAGGGGCAAAGGATCTTCTAAAAAGAAAAACGATTCAAAGACGGTGTGGCGCCCCCAAAATTAGGTATACATCACCCATCTTGAGTCGCCGAGATACATGGTACGAGATTCAAATACAACTTAATAATACAACTGCTGTAGGTACAATACGACAAAATATAAACCGTGAGTTTGAATACAAATATTGTCTACTAGAGATTATACAAACTCAAAAGGAGTCCTCATTACAATTATTATCACACTATTTCACGAGATAGTGAGGGACTACTAATGCACCATCTAGGACAATCACTCCATTCCCAGACTAGTCCCATTCGTTCTCATTTCAAGAGAACGGTGAAAGAAAGGGTGAGCTCAACTAGCCCAGTAAGAAATATTATGACTAAGATAATGCAAAATAAATTATCATTAGCCTCCAACAATGTTAAACTGATAAAATACAATAGACATCAAGTTTAATCTGCAGTGAACAAACAATCCATTAAAAGAGTCAAGTAGAGAATAAAATCTACTATCTTTTATGATTTAAAAAGTTTTCATCACTTTTATCATTTGAGACTCAACTCAATAAATAATCCACATCATTAAATCATCCACACTTTCTGGGCCAAGGATATTCTTTAGTATCACGACCACGAATTATCCATGCACTACGGGCCAAAGATAATCGTGTTTTCATCAACGATCCTGATCATGCCATAAAACAATTCATCTTTCCTCCCTTGGCCGAAGAGAATCCATAGCCATAATCATACCAAAAACTATCCATCAATGCACTACGGGCCAATGAGGACTTTTAATTTTCACATCATTTGTAACATTACGGTCATGATTATACCGAATAATCCCTGGTCATAATCATACCAAGTCCACTATGCACTACAGGCCACAAATGACTTTCAACATAACATAAACATGAGGATGATGACAATGATATAAGAATTCAATTAAACAAGTTCAAGAATTAATTTGTCCAGGAACCAATAAAGTCCAAATTGTCAACATGATAATTCTTTGTAGAATAAAATTTAAGAATGCTCAGAAGAATATTTCCATGAAAATCTTTGGATGAAGCGCAAATATCGAGGATATTCCACTAATTTCATGGAGTATAGAAGTCAAAATTTTAATCAATGAGTATAATACCGTATGGAATAACAAAAGATATCACCATGCATGCGGTACTTTGCATAGACGGTTATTCCAACGGAATAATAATAACGGAACCAGGTCGGTGAAATTCACACCCAACAGGATGTTCCAACAAGAATAATAAATGCGAATAATAAATGATGGAACTAGGTCCGTGATATAGCACGAGCGAGGATATTCCGCGAATAATAATAAAAGCGGAATAATAAAAATGGAACCAGTCCGGCAGTATTTACAGACATGGATATTCCGGCGAGAATAATAAAGACGAATAATAGAAGAATGTCACCAAGTATAGGGTAGTCTCATGTATCTGGGTTATTCTAGCGAGAATAATAAAGAATGGAATAACAGAAGTTCTCTTCATGAATACAAAAGAAATAAAATTCCTTCTGCAAGTAAAATAATGCTTGATATAAGAGTAGTGAAGTAGCGAAAACTTTTCTTTTATCTCTATAGTCTCTATATAGTTTTTCTCTCTAGAGTTCAATGAATTAAAGAAAATAATGAAGGAATGAGCTTTTATTTATAGGAAAATGGAATGCATAGTAACTAATCCATGAACGGTCCAGATTGATTTACTTTAATCGGCGGTCCATATTTAAAGAAAAATCTTTTAAATAAAATATAATATATTCTATTTATATAAAAAGATTTTTACTATGCAAACACTATCTTGGGCACTATGCAAACACTATGCATAATAAAATATAATATATTCTATTTATAGAATAACTTTAATAAAGTATTCGCATTTTATATAAAAAGATTTTTCTATACAAAATACTATGCATAATAGAATATAATATATTCTATTTATAGAATAACTTTAATAAAGTATTCATTTTATATAAAAAGATGTTTCTATTTTATTACGTTAATAATACGAATAAAAGAAAATTTCTAAATCAACAATAATTGAATCAAATAATGTGAGATATTATAAAGAACTATTATTATAATAATTGAACAAAACCGAGTGACTTCTCACATAAATATAAATAATCAATACAGGTATTGCTACTATGCAACGACCCATGCAGACATCGTTGTTCTTTACTACCGAGTAGTTCAACAAGATCAACAGTAAAAAAACTCAGTAGTTATTTTCAATAAAATATTTTTTGTCGTTTTCTCAATCGACAATAATTCCGCCAGGGGTCCACCAATGATTGTGTCGTCGTACGAATATTTCCTGTTTAAAATGAATATTCCCCGACCAATCGAATATAATATGACAACTTGCATACTTTGCAAAATTTGTAAATACTACCCACAACTATAACATTATCTCAAATTCACACCATAATATAAAAAAATTATTTCGAGAAAATTAATTCTTTATTCATAAAATCTGGGGTTTCATAGACGGTAAATAGAAAGGCAAAAATAAAGGATAATAAGAACAAAACTAATATGGATAGCAAAGGAGTTTGCTTCCACTACAATAAGCCTGGACATTGGAAAGAAACTTCAAGAAGCATCTTGCAGAGGATAACCAGAAGAAGCTTAGTGAAGTTTCTGTTACAAATACAATTTTGTTCATGATTTAAAATAAATTTTTCTTTAAGTCAAGGTTCTACTTGGGTATTGGATACCGACTTTAGTTATCATAAATATAGATTTATGAAGGGACCAAGCAGAAGTAGAAAGCTAAACAAAGATAAGTAATCCTATTTGTGGGAAATAAAGTAAAGGTTGCTGCATTAACCATAAAAACTTATAGTTTAGCATTGCCTACGGACAAATCTATTAAGTCAATAAGTTGTTATTGTATTTTAGTTCTCGTTAGAAACATTATTTCCAATTTGTTGTTGGACAATGAAATCTTTGGTATTATACAATAGACAACAAGTTTAACTGCAGCGAAACAAACAATCCATTAGAAGAGTCAAGTAGAGCATAATATCTACTATCTTTTATGATTTAAAAGTTCATCATTTTACCGCTGTAACACTGCTCAATATATAATCCACATCATCGAATTATCCATGCACTACGGGCTAATGATATTCGTTAGTATCACATCCATGAATTATCCATGCACTACGGGCCAAGGATATTCATTATTATCACATCTACGAATTATCCATGCACTACGTGCTAATGATATTTGTTAGTATCACTAGTGGTCATGATCATGTCAACAACTATCCATCAATGCACTACGGGCCAATGAGGACTTTTACCACATCATTTGTAATATTACGGTCATGATTATACCGATATATAGTCATAATCATACCAATCAACATTCCATCTATGCACTACGAGTCAAAGATAACTTTTATCACAATATAAGCATGAGGATGATGAGAATGGTATAAGCATCAAACAAACGAAATCAAGGATAAATATTTAAGATTTTTAATTTATCTAAAGTTTAAAAATGTCCAAATTGTCAACATAACAACTACTTTATGGAGTAAAATTCAAGAATAATATTCATGTATCAAAATAATCTGGACAGAAAAAAAATCAATTTTTGTCATGAATATTACCCCGGGTGAATAGTACCCCGACATGAAAAGATCAAAATTTAACAAGAATATTCAGAAAAATATTCTTGTGAAACGATACTAGATGAAGCGCAAATTTCAAGGATATTCTACTAATAACAAGGAATATAGAAGCAATACTTAAACAAAATGAGTGCTGAATTATGAATCTGAAACGAAATAATATTACTTACATACTACAGAGTATGGAAGAAAATATTATTTCTTACGAATATTGAACAAAAATAATATCCCTTACCTTAAAAGGAGAATATTTTTGACTGGTATAACGGGGATTTTCTTGAAGAAAACTTGCACTGTTTTCTACACTCAAAGCTTTCATAAACTCTAAAGAAATACACTCAATCTTATAGAAGAAGAATTCTCTGATTCTGGTGTGATTTTCATTTCTAAATTAAGCATCCAATTTATAGGAGAATGACATGATACTATTTAGAATTTTTCACGGGTGAACAGTGGGGGTATTCACGGACAAATTCTCGGGCGTAGAAATAAGAATTCACATGATTTTTACTATGTTGAACTATGTAGTACTATGCAAACAATAAAATATAATATATTCTATTTTACATAAAAACAAAACTTTATAATATATATATATATATATATATATATATATATATATATATATATATATAACTCATATATATATTGTGACGCCCCCAAAAAATGGTATACATCACCCATCTTGGGTCGCCAAATACATGGTACAAAATTCAAATACAACTTAATTATACAACAGTCGTGTAAAATACGACAAAATATAATCTAAGAGTTTTTAATAAAAATATTGTCATCTAGACAATATACAAACTCAATGGAGTCCTCAATACATTTATTGTCACACTATTTAACAGAATAGTGAGGACTACTAATACTATTATATGGACCGTCACTCCGTTCCCCGACTAGTCTCGGCTACGTTCTCATTTCCTGAAGAGAACAGTAAAAGAAAGGGTGAGCTCAACTAGCCCAGTAAAAAATATTATGACTAAGATAATGCAGAATAATTTATCATTAGCCTTCAACAATGTTAAACTAATAAAATATAACAAACATCAAGTTTAACTGCAGCGGAACAAGCAATCCATTAGAAGAGTGAAGTAGAGAATAAAATCAACTATCTTGTATGATTTAAAAGATTTTTCATCACTTTTATCGCTGAGACTCAGCTTAATAAATAAACCACATTATCCTTGCACTACGACCAAGGATATTCATTAGTATCACGACCACAAATTATACATGCAGTACGGGCCAAGGATATTCGTGTATTCATCAATGGTCATGATCATGCCAACAACTGTCCATCAACGCACTACGGGCCAATGAGGACTTTTATCACATCATTTGTAATATTACGGTCATGATTATACCGAATGATCCCTGGTCATAATCATACCAAGTCCATCTATGCACTACAGGCCACATATGACTTTCAACAGAATATAAACATGAGGATGATTACAATGATATAGGAATTCAATAAAACAAGTTCAAGAATTAATTTATCCAGGAACCGATAACGTCTAAATTGTCAACATGATACTACTTTGTGGAGTAAAATTCAAGAATGCTCAAAAGAATATTTTCATAAAAAGATACTGGATGAAGCGTAAATATCAAGGATATTCCACTAATTTCATGGAGTATAAAAGCCAAAACTTTAACCAACTGAGTATAATAAAGAATGGAATAACACAAGAATTCACCAGGCATGCGATAGTCCGCACAGACCGGTTATTCCAACAGAATAATAAATAATGGAACCAGGTAATGCGTAAATGCACAGACATGATATTCCAACTGAATAATAAAGAATGGAATAACAAAAAAATTCACCATGCATGCGATAGACCGCACATACATGTTATTCCAACAGAATAATAAATAATAGAACCAATCAAATGCGTAATAATGACGTATGAATGTTCCAATAGAATAATAAAGAATGGAATAACAGAAGAATTTCACCATGTATGCGGTACTTCGCATAGACATGTTATTCCAATAGAATAATAAATAACGGAACCAGGTCATGCGTAATTCGCACAGACAGGATGTTCCAACAGAATAATCCGCTTGGCCGCTGATGTTCTGCTTTTACTCTCTGACACATCAAGCATTTTGCAACACATTCTGCAACGTCTCTTTTCATATTTGGCCACTAAAAGTGCCGATACAAATCTTGATACATTTTCGTACTTTCCGGATGAATCGAATATCTTAAATTATGAGCCTTTTTCAAGATTTCTTCTTTAATATTCGGTACTATTGGAACCCAAATTCGTCACTTGAATCTTAGCATTCCTTCGGTATAAACCTTGTACTTCACCTCACTACCCTCGACCATACTTTCCTTTATTTATCTACATTCTTCATCTTGTAGTTGAGCATTCTTTACCTTGTCCATCAAAGTTGGACTAGCTTCTATCTAGAATAGTCGTTCATCGGATTCTTTTGGAAATTTGATCTCCAACTCTAGCCATGCCATTGCTAAAATGAGCTTCTCCTGGTTGGTTAACAACATCAACTTTTCTCAATCTTCCCTACTCAAGGCATCTGCAACCAGATTTGATCTCCATCTCCTTTGATGCATGTTCAGATCTTTCTGTGTGAAAATATACTTCAGACTCTTATGGTCTGTGTATATCTCACATTTCTCTCCATAGAGATAGTGTCTCCATATCTTCAGATCAAATACCACCGCAGCCAACTCTAAATCATGAGTCAGATACCCTTTCTCATAGTCCTTCAATTACCTTGATGCATACACAATGACTTTACCGTTCTGCATAAGGACACGACCTAATCCTTTATGTGAGGCATCACTATACACCATAAAGTTTTCTGTATTATCAGGTAATGACAACACAGGTGCCACACTGAGCTTCTTCTTCAAATCTTTAAAACTTTCTTCTCACTTTTCTGTCCAAACAAATTTTATAGCTTTTCTTGTCAAATTTGTCAACCGAGTGGAAATCTTAGAAAAATCTTGAATAAACCGTCTGTAATAACTTGCCAATCCCAAGAAACTTCTTACCTCCGATGGAGTTCTTAGTTGTTCCCAATTTATTACAGCTTCAACTTTTGATGGATCCATTAAAATCCCATCCTTATCAATTACATGGCCGAGAAATTGTACATGTTCCATCCAAAATTCGGATTTAGATAATTTCGCGTACAACTTTTCTTTTCTTAATGTCTCCAGCATCAAACGTAAATGTTCCACGTGTTCTTCTTGAGATTTGGAGTACACCAAAATATCATCGATCCATACCACCACAAACTTATCTAAAAATGGTTTAAACACCATGTTCATCAAATCCATGAATGCAGCAGGGACGTTGGTTAAACCAAAAGACATTACCAGAAACTCGTAATATCCATACCGAGTTCTGAATTACGTCTTCGGTACATCCTCCTTCCTTACTTTTAATTGATGATACCCACTTCTCAAATCTATTTTTGAGAAGTATCTAACACCCTTTAATTGATAAAACAAGTCATCTATTCTTGACAACGGATATTTATTCTTAATAGTGATTTTGTTTAATTCCCTGTAATCAATGCAAAGACACATTGACCCATCCTTCTTCTTCACGAATAACACTGGCGCTCCCCACGTGAAAGTAGTATGCACACAAGCCAATCATGTTTGATGATAAAGCACATACTTTGTAACAATCTTATTCATTTATTAATAAAAAGTATTAATTTATTAAAGGCTTTTAATTATCTACATGATGCTGTTTTATTATATGTGATAAACCTATAGTTTTAAGCAATGCTTTTAGAATAATGATGATGATCATTCTAATGAGATCTAAATTCTTAGAAAGCTTAAAACTAAAATAGTTCCCAATCGTTGGATTACTAAATGGGGATTATGAATCCGGATAGATTGGTACATACGTTACTTGCTCATTGGATGAGTATGATTGATCTCATGATTATTTGTGTAGTGAAGACACTAAAGCAAGTATGTAGGTGCGTATTGGAGAATAAGTTCACTGAACGTGGCTCGCTAAGGAATACCTAATGGAGTTTTACTTGCCTGTCAATAGGAATTCCTGTAGTGATAGTAGTACAAGTGATCCTTGGACTTGAGATCATCATAGTATCTTGCGTATAATAAATTATACTTTGACTTATTCCTTAAGACCCTTAGGGTATATCAAAGGGTATGCTTGGGTATAATAAATTGTACATGGTGATAATGTATGATCAATAAAGAATCTACCGCTTCTAGTAGAAGAAGAGAAATGTCATATGTGATTCGATAAATGACAACCCAGTAGTCCTTGGCCAAGGCAGAATGAAATTAGAAATGAGTTTCTAATTTGTATTATTTGAAGTTGTGCATTTAAGAGTCGAAATACATATAATTAAATAAATTAAGACTTGACAGTAATTCAATGTCTTGTATTTTATTGGGACATTGTATGGTGGAAGGATTGAATTGTACGGTAACTATTTACTCAGATGTTCTTTTATATATAATTAATGTTGAAATCTATATTATATGGAAAGTCGTTAATCGCTAGGGAGGCTTATCCCTATTGTAGAATAAATATTATTTATTTAAATAAATTAATAGTTTAATTTATTTATTTAAATAAGATTAGAATTCTTCTAATTGATTTATTCATAATCAGTTTAATATGGAGAACCTAAAGGGTGACACCATAAAATGAAGAATAATTATTTAAGAAGTTAATGGCATAATCGTAATAATAAGTTAAGTATATTTAATTTAATTTATGGTGATAGAATAAATTAAATAGCTTAATATTTATTATTTAATATTTTGAAAATATTAAATATAAATTAATGAGATGAGTCTTATTATTATTATTACTATTATTATTATTTAATTCCTAAAGGAGTTTAGGAAGTAATTAATAAAAGTACTCTCATATATTCCTAATAGGATTAGGAGTTTAAATTAATTAAAAGAGTTTAATTAATTATCCCTAATAAGATTAGGGAGCTTAATTAATTAAATAATACCCTATTTTCTAATTAGATTAGAAGGGTTAACTGATATCTTTATAAGAAGATTCTTATATCAGATATCAATATACGTGATTCCAATTGTTGGAGAGTACACCCTTTTTCTATGAGAGATAGAAAAACTAGGATTTTTTCAAATACCCATACCAAACACTTGGGTGGCTAACGTTGATCAAAAGAAGGAATCAAACTTAGTGGATTCAAGTTGAACGCGAAAAGGATTGGAGGTGAACTTGTACCTGAGGAAGCTCGAATCTTCAAGGGTATGATTCTTGTTCTTTATCTTTTCGTTTTAATTAATAATTGTGCATAAAGGATGATCCGGGTATATCGTTTGTAAAAATTTTAAACTCTAATTTTCATGCTTCCGCTTATTTTGTGCAATTTGATTGCGTTTATGAATATTACAAACCTAACAGTGGTATCAAAGCTAACCTTTTATGCGAATTATAAATTATTTTAATTTGATATGTATATTGATATGTGTTTAGAACAATTTAATTGGACATAAATTGTTGGTGTAAAATTTGTTTTTTAAAAAAATAAAATAAAAAAATAAAAAAATAAAAAAATTGCGAATCCCGTTTTTTATTTTTTGTTGAATCCATGGTTATTCTAATCTTTCCAGAAGATTATTTCTTCCTTATTTAGTTAACAGTGGTTTGATTTTGTTTTGAAAAACGTGGACAAGGGATAACTTTTATATGATCTTTTGGACATGGAAGATCAGAAACTCGCTTATATATATATATATATATATATATATATATATATATATATATATATATATATATATATATATATATATATGAATCCATCCACAACAACCGGAGCTATTAGGAGCAACCCATTTTGGCCAACCGCTACAAATTCTGCACTTTACTTATGCAAATATTTTTTTATAAGCCACTACAACTCAGTAGCTACCGGCCAAAAATGAGTTGCTCCCAACAACCTACTGCTATGGATGGAATCCTATATATATATATAGTATATATAAACTGTGACAGTTATTACTATATTATATATTTATATATATATATAATATTCTCAATTATTTTGTAATTAATTTTTTATTTATTTTAATCTTAAAGTAAAGGTTTATTTTAATATTAAAATAAAAGAGTTTATTTTAATCTTAAAATTAGATTTCATACTAGCTAATTGGAGTTGGAATTGGATTCCATGATAAATAATTGGAGTTAAAATTGGATTCCACGTTTCCTTAAATAAATGAGTTTATTTAGATATGAAATAAGATGTCATATTATTCAAAAATAAAAGAGTTTATTTGTGAATATGAAAGAGAATCATATTTCTCTAAATAAAGGAGTTTATTTAGATATGGAATAAGATTTCGTATTATTCAAAATAAAAGAGTTTATTTGTGAATAGGAAAGAGAGTTCGTGTTTCCTTTAATAAAAGAGTTTTTTTTTCACTTGGAATTGGATTCCATAATTAATTAAAATAAATGAGTTTATTTTGATTAAAATAAATGAGTTTATTTTGATTAAAATAAAATAGTTTATTTTATTCAAAATTGGATAAATTAAAATAAAAGAGGTTTATTTTGATTTAAATTTGGATTAAAATAAAGGAGTTTATTTTGATTCAAAATTAGATTTTATGATAACTAAATTTGTCCATTAAATAATATCAATATATATTGAATGTTATTTATTGATGCATATGGTGATGTGTATGATAATAAATGAAATTTATTATGGATTATTGACCAATATGATTGGATTTTATTTTAGTTGGATGCATGAATGTATGAGTTTGATTAAATGGGGTCTTCGTACCTCGTCTTCTCTAATTGTTTTTAATGTAAATTCTAACTCCCTCCTATGTACTTCCCCTGATAAACTTTTCTATTTATTTTAAATAGTTTTGTAATAGGAATAGTTAGAATTAATTTTGAAGAATTGGAAATCAAGGAGCAAGGAGCACTTGAAGACCCGTTTGTAATGGAGCTTGGGATTTAAATTTAATAGTTATATTTAAATATTAATTCTTGCACTCCTAGGGTTTGACCTTTTGGTTCACTTGGTGGCTCTAGTGAACCAAACTAGAATAAAATTCCATAATCAATCCAGGTAGAATATAGTATTCTATATGTGCATGCTTATACTATATATATATATATATATATATATATATATATATATATATATATTATGCAAACAGGCTTTGTATGATAATTATTATGACGCGTATTTTATATATATATGTGTATGCACGCTAAACAATATGAGACAAATAATAACAAACCCCTCAAAGATTTTATATTAAGTCCTAAGCGTTCAAATATATTTGGAATGTGACGCCCCCAAAATAGGTATACAACACTCATTCTGAGTGACCAAATGCATGGTACAGAAAGCAAACTACAACTTCAATAATACAATTGTCGTGCAAAATACGACAACACATACTGTGAGTTTAAATAAAAATATTGTCTTCTAGACAATATCCACACTCAAATAAGTCCTCATTACAATTATTCAAACACTATTTTATAGAAATAGTGAGGACTGCTAAAACATCTTTCTAGAACTATCACTCCGTACCCCGACTAGTTCCTGCTATGTTCTCACCTCCTAAGAAAAATGGAACAAAAAGGAAAAGTGTGAGCTCAACTAGACCAGTAAAGAATATCATGACTAAGATAATATACAACAAATTATCGTTAGTCTTCAACAGGGAAAAATCTGATAAAATATAATAGACAACAAGTTTTAGATCAACAACTGCAGCGGAAACAACAATCCATTAGAAGAGTCAAGTAGAGAATGAGTTCTACTATCTTCTAAGATTTAAAAGTCCGTCATCAATTTTATCCCTGTAACAACAATCAATATATATCTTTAATCAATATTCATCTTTGCACTACAGGCCAAAGATATTCATTTGTATCACCAGTTAGTCATGTTCATATCAACACCTGTTCATTTTCGCACTACGGGCCAAAGATATTCATCAGTTAATCATACATCTTTTGCACTCTGGGCCAAAGATATTTAGTAATATCATCGTTTAGGGTAGAGGATGATGAAAAATATTTTAAAGAAAACGAATCCAGTGAAACAGAAGGACAAATAGTAAAGATTCGTATAACAGTTTATCCAAGATCAATAATATTCCATAATAACCAATTTTGAAGCAAAATTCAAGAATAAAGATCAAAACATGGATACAATCAAAGATAGTAACCATAATAGACATCTTGGACAAAAAGAAGAAAATTTCATTTTTTCTATGAATAGTCTTGAGATACGTGAATAGTAACTCCCCACACACAAAAATTCCAAATTTGATAAAAAGTTCATACCAACATTTCGGTATAATGATATTGAAGAAAATATCATTTTAAGAAAATATAACACCCTTACCTCAAAATATCGATCATTTCGATCGAATATCGGTATAAGGTCAAGGAAACTTGCACCGATGAATAGAAACTCACAAAGTATTTAAATAGTCACAAAATACACTCAATAATATAGAGAAAGAAAGAAAGAAAGCTTATATTTACGGTGTGATTTTCAATTCTAACTTAGCCTCTATTTATAGGAAAATATTAGCGTACTTGACTTGACAACAACTGATGGCTTTACTCGCTACTATTCCCACCCACCACATTTGAAATAAAATTCAGCACATTTCTTCACCAACCACAAGTGGGGCCCACTCAATTCTAGAATTTTCCACCAAAATGCTAAATTCGGATACTTGAATAATTTCCGAACCAAATACCTCTTAAAATTCATAAAATCATACGTTCATTTTAATGGTTCAAAATTTGTGGACATATACTCAACTTATATATGTATAACATATCCAAAAATTACAACGATCCAACTATCGGATTAAAAATTATAACTCACGAATATATCTCAAAAATAATGGTTTAATTTTTTAATACCTTCATTCCAAACAAAATACGATAAAACACCTCAACATTAACTCTTTCATTTTTAACCACAATAAATATATCCAACATTTATATCCACATAAAATAAATATTTCCTTATCATATGAATCAATAATTAATTATTCACAAATGATATTACGTAATCACATTTATGACAACCAGTAGCTCCTCAGAAAGAGGGGGCTTTCAATAAGAATTTCTCCTTCTTTCATGGCAATTAGGTGACCAAATCTCTCCTGATGTAACTTTCTAGACATTGCCAATAATGCTATCTAATAATATTATTCAAATAATATGAATTATTGATCGATAATGGGAAATATTAGGCGGTGACAATTATTGAAACAATAATAATATAAAATATCAACGCAAAGAATTATTGAATCAATAAAATAAAATATTGAATAATAACTCATGTAATAATTATTGAGTAGTGCCTTCTTACGTAAGGATCAATAATTCAACAAATTATCGTTAGTCTTCAACGAGGAAAAATCGATAAAATATAATAGACAACAAGTTTTAGATCAACAACTGCAATGAAACAACAATCCATTAGAAGAGTCAAGTAGAGAATGAGTTCTACTATCTTCTAAGATTTAAAAATCCGTCATCAATTTTATCCCCAGAATAACAATCAATATACATCTTTAATCAATATTCATCTTTTGCACTACGTGCCAAAGATATTCATTTATATCACCGATTAGTCATGTTTACATATCAACACTGCTCATCTTCTTCTACTGCCCAAAGATATTTATCGATTAATCATTCATCTTTTTACTCTTTCTGAGCCAAAGATATTCAATAATATCATCATTTAGAATTGCGGATGATGAAAAATATTTTAAAGAAAACGAATCCAAAGGAGACGGAAGGACAAATAGTAAGGATTCATTATAACAGTTTATCCAAGATCAATAATACTCCATAATAACCAATTTTGAAGCAAAATTCAAGAATAAAATTAAAACATGGATACAATCAAAGATAGTAACCATAATAGATATCTTGGACAAAAAAGAAGAAAATTTTATTTTTTCTTGAATAGTGCCGTATTAAGTGAATAGTGCCATATACTTGAATAGTGCCGTATACGTGAATAGTAACCCCGACACAAAAAGTTCCAAATTTGATAAAAAGTTCATACCAACATTTCGGTATAATGATATTGAAGAAAATATCATTTTAAGAAAAATATAACACCCCTTACCTCAAAATATCGATTTACGATCGGAATATCGGTATAAGGCTGAAGAAAACTTGCACTGATGAATAGAAACTCACAAAGTATTTAAATACTCACAAAATACACTCAATAATATAGAGAAAGAAAGAGAGAAAGCTTATGTTTCTGGTGTGATTTTCAATTATAACTTAGCCCTCTATTTATAGGAAAATATTAGCAGACTTGACCTGCAACCTGATGGCTTTACCTGCTACTATTCCCACCCACCACATTTGAAATAAAATTCAGCACATTTCTTCACCAACCACAAGTGGGGCCCACTCAATTCTAGAATTTTCCACCAAAATGCTAAATTCGGATATTTCAACAATTTCTCGAACCAACACCTCTTAAAATTCATAGCAAATTATACGTTCATTTTAACGGTTCAAAATTTGTGGACATATACTCAACTTATATATGTATAACATATCCAAAAATTAAACGATCCAACGGTTGGATTAAAAATTATAACTCACACAATATATCTCAAAAACACCGGGTTTAATTTTTTAATACCTTCATTCAATAAAATCTTGATAAAACACCTCAACATTAACTCTTTCATTTTTAACCACAATAAATATATCCAACATTTATATCCACATAAAATAAATATTTTCTTATCATATGAATCAATAATTAATTATTCACAAATAATATTACAGAATCACATTTATGACAACCAGGCCGTTCCCAGGAAAGAAGGGGCTTTCCAATAAGAATTTCTCCTTATTGGCGCGCAATTAGGTCACCAAACCTCTCCTTGACAGAACTTTCTAGACATTACCAATAATGCTATCTAATAATATTATTCAAATAATATGAATTATTGATCTGATAATGAGAAATACTGTGCAGTGACAATTATTGAAACAACAATAATATAAAATCAACGCAGCAATATTGAATCAATAAAATAAAATATTGAACAGTAACTACTATAACAATTATTGAGTAGTACCTTCTTACGTAAGGATCAATAATTTATCAATACTGTGCATCCACGCCAGACATCGTATTTTTAACCACCGGTATTCCAACAAAGGTTAATTGTAAATAACTACTGCCAATTATTTATAAAAACTCAAACTTGTCATTTTTTTTCATCCGACAATTATTCTGTTATGGGGCCCACAAACTGCGCCGTCGTACAAATATTCCCCGACAACAAGAATATTCCACGACCAAATGAATATTTCCCGACAATAATGATTATTTTATAACCACTTGCATATTTTGCAAAATTTGCACATTTCACCCATAACTAGAGAATTATATCAAATTAATACCTTATTCACAATAATAATTAGAGAAAATTCGATTTTATTTATAATAAGTTGGGGTCTTACATGGAATATGGAACGTCGCCTTCTAGCATGATAAAAAATAATAGAGTACTAATTAATTATTATAAGTTTGTTGTGTCACCACAAGACTTATCTTAATTTTTTGAGATGTTAATTTATCACATTTGATGCTTATAAAGAAAATTGAACAATGTTGTTTTGTTATGTCTGTAAAGCCCCCAAATTCGGGTACTTGAAACCCGAACTCGGTGCTTCACGATACCATTTCTATAAGCGAAATAATACTAATAATAATAACAATAATATAAAGTTCAAACTTAATTTACATAATTATCAGAGTCTAGCTCCCAAGAACGTAACCTTTATTACATTCATTATATATCATTGTCTTAATAGTCTCAAACTATTACATAGAATACCACAAATCTTATTTGGTTAGCTTTCCTTTTCCTTTGTTTCTGCATGAGCTTTCTGGTTCTTCACACTTAGCTGAAAATATTTAAATTAAGGATGACCATTTGAGTGCCCAGCAAGTAATAGAAATTATATATATAAGCTGAAAGAATTTAAATATTTTCTTTATACTATCCTTCTACAACGATTCAACAGTTGTGAAGTAATCTGTACCAATGATAATAATATATCAATTCTATACCAAATTTTTTGAAACTACGTACTGACTATAAATATGGTTTAGGTGGCATGCTATGAACATTGTTTTCAATTTTTGAATAGGTTAAACAGAAACTCATCTGCAAACTATCATAACTTACGGGCACGGGGGGTGATCAGCCCGTTATGCCCTGCATTGATCAATATTACATGCAAGAACGAGGGTATCGTTCACTCTGTCCGCCTTGGGCGCATAAAAGTTTTCCCGTGTAGGGATGTTTATACTTGTTTGGGTTCCAAATCAAAGGTTTTTATCTTGTTCAACAATAATCTATAATTCAACATATATATATACGGGTAATTGACAAAGGTGTATCAACATGTGATTAAATACAATGATTATTCAAGTGGGGACACTTGTATAACCATTTATAGAAATTAACGAACAAAATATATATATCTGAATTACCATATACTAACATGTTGATAATCAATGAGCGTATATAATATAAGGTTAATAATCTGTACAGTAATAATATAATTCATAAATATTCTTACTCATGTCCATTGCATAAAGAAAAAACAAAGGTGAGATACTTGCCTGATGCGCTGCTTACAGTTCACAACTTAGTTTTATCATTTATATCACGACCTATCATTAATCAGATCATTCGTTTCGATTAGAACAATATACTATAACATATAGTACTACAATTTGCAGTCAGCACATAACCTAATCACATTATTACCCATGTTTAACAACCATTGAATCACAAATAATCACATATCTGATTAAATTATCTAAGTCCATATCAATTTCTGAAACATGTCGGTGTACCGATAGCTTTATCGGGTAATTATCGAGTCTAAGACTTCATTCTGTAACTCAATATCTATAAATATAAGTCATATTATTTTTAAATTACTTAATATAATTTTAAAATATTTATTATAATTTATCATGAATTTTCAAACATTGGAATCATTATTAAATAATTTGAATATTAATCAATTCTATTATCATTAATATTTAATTAATATTAAACTATTAATGAAATTATTTCCAAAATGTTAAAGTTATTTATAATAACGTAAAATACTTTTAAAGTATTAATATTACCCTTAAATGATTTTTAAAACAATTAAAATCATTTTTCAATAATTACCATTAATATTTAAATATTAATGTACTATTTATCAAAATATTAAAAGTCTTTAATCATTACTTAAAATATTTTAATTCATTTATATCCTTTTTAAATGATTTTTAAATTAATAAAACCATTTTTAAACTATTTATTTAATATAATTATTAAATAAATTTAATATCATTAATAATAAATTAATAATTATTAATATTAAATTATTAATGAAATTATCCTTTAAATATTAAAAGTTATATTTTATAATTTAAAATTTCTTTAAACACTTTATTTTCATTTAAAATGATTATTATAATATTAAAATCATTTTTAAACTAAATTATTTAACATAATTATTAAATAACTTTAATACCATTAATAATAATTAATTAATAAAATTTATCTTTAAATATTAAAAGTTATATTTTATAACTTAAAATATTTTTAAATACCTTATTATTATTTAAAATGATTTTTAATATAATAAAATGATTTTTAATTAATTTATTTAATTCATTTGGTAAATAACTTAATGATCATTAATATTAAATAATTAATGAAGTTTGCTTTAAAATATTAAAAGTTATATTTTATAACTTAAAATATTTTTAAATAACTTATTATCATTTAAAATGATTTTTAATATAATAAAATCATTTTTAATTAATTTATTTAATATATTTAATAAATAAATTAATTATCAATAATATTTAAATAAATACTAATATTTATTAAAAATATTTCAAATTATTATAAGTTAATTTTACAATTTAAAAATAATTTTTCAAGTAATTTTTGTAATTTTCTAAATTAATTACTATTTTTAAATAATTTTTAGAATTTAAATAATTAATTTTAAGAAAAGTGTCACTAAAAGATCTATTTATAGCAGAGCGTAACTGTCGCTATAGGTGTTCTTCGTGTTCTTCATGAAACCTAGATCTTCATAGCCAGTTTGCAAGGTATCGAGTTTGACCAAGATTTCTGGTCAGATCCTGATGTTACTGGGCATGTTATTAGTCAGGTATTGTAGTACTAATGCATGACTACAGGATCCAACAACTAACATGGCTATACAACACATAACAAAGTAGATCTGGAGCCATGATTAAGCTGTCAGAGCTGTTCTTCATTTTCTAGGTTACCCAGAAATGAAGAACAGTTCGACTAGCTAGTTTTGGGCTTCCATAACTTGTTGATCATGTGATGTTTCTGTTATATAATGCATCCAGTGTATACCCAATATGACAAGGAAGAGCTCTTTTACATTATATCACTGAAACAACAACACATCAAACATAACAAGGCCGGTCAAACCATGTCAGACGACATGGTCAAGCGTTTTTTGGGTTACCCAGAAAACAGCTTCCATGTTCGTCTGTCCTAGTTTGACCATCCATTGCAATCATCCCGTTTGATATTTAGGAGATGTTAAGGCATAAACATATAATATAAACTACATATTACAACTTAGATACCATAACAACAACAAAAATCCCATAACCTGCCAGATCTAAGCGATTAAATCTATTGTGAGATGCTGTTCATGGCTTTCTGGGCTGCCCAGAAAAGGCCCGGTCAATGTCGGTCAACGACTTTTAACCACTAATAACTCCAAATATACACATCCAATGACCCTGATCCCACTTGCAGATTAAACACCACATTACAAGCTACATATAACAACTTAAAAACAACAAAACTCGTAAACAAGTAAGGATCTGTGGTCACTGACATTCGTTGTCCGACCACAAATTAAACTTTTTCCAGATTTTGTAAAATGCTAGATTCGAGCCTATAGATGTTATGGATCTAACATCTATCAACCCAGATCACTTAATAAGACTCCATACAACATATTTAACACATCAAACTAACATCTAGCAACAGAATTAATGTACAGATTTCTTGCTAGGGTTTTATACCTCTTATAAACAATCTTGATTTTTGGCTTCTGTTTTTGTTATGGATATTAGTGGGGCTCGATTTTGTGACTGATAAATGAAGGGAAAATCGAGGGTTTTAGAGAGAGAAGCTCAAGGATGAGAGATGGGAAAAATGCTAGCAAATGAATTTCTCTCTCTCCAAATCTATTTATATAAGTGTATGATGCATGTATGGCTGATACAAGTGGCTGGTTGCTGGAGTTTTTAGCACATGGGGTAGTTTTTATCAATTATAGGATTTCCAATTTAGGGTTTGCACAAAATTTTTTTTTAATAAATTTTTAGTTTCTACAATTTTGAAATTAGGGTTTTCTTAATTAAATTAATTTTCTAATTACTTTATACATGAACATTAGGGTTTAGATCATATAATTATCATTAACCTTGCTAATTTAACTATTAGGATTTACAATTAGTAATTAGGTTTTAAAATTACTAATTAGGGTTACAAAATATAGAAATTAGGGTTTCTAATTTAGTAATTAGGGTTTTCATGATTAACAATTATAATTCTAATACATGTTAATTAATCACATTAACACAATTTATGACTAATCACCTTATCACGATTTCAACCAATCTCAAACTCTAATTTGAGTTTCAAATTATGGTTTTCTCATTTCCAAAATTAGGGTTTTATAAAGATTAGGGTTTCTAGAATTTTAATTTGGGTTTACCTAATTGATCATTTAATACACAACATAAAACATATAACACAGTTATATAACAGTCTTAAACTCACAATTGATTTTCAAATTAGGGTTTTTCCCAGTAAAACTAGGGTTTAACCAATTAATAATAGGATTTTGAAATTAAACACCATAATTGACCAACCATCCTCAATACGTTATATACAAATACATATTTATAACCGAAAAAATTAAAATGTAATTAATATTATATTATTATTCTCATTCCTTGATAAAAATCCAAAATTAGGGTTTGGATTCCATATCGACTTATTCTTCATATTTAACCTTAATAATTAAGGTAAAATAATTAACTTAATAATCAGTACTAAAATTCATATAATAAAATAATTATTCTAAAATCATTTCATATATTATTTAAACAATATATGTTTATATTTTCATGGAAACTAATTAATAAAACATTTCTACTATAAATTAATTATTATAAGAATATACTTTATAATAATCAATAATCCTCAAATAAAATTATTTGTAATCATTTATGTAATAATATATTTTTATTTACCACATAAATACATATACACATTATCTTGTACGAATCCTCATCCTTAAAATAAAATAAAATAAAAATTTATACGCAAAATTTCTTATTTATTTATATAGAAAATATCGGGTTGTTACAATGTCACCACAAGGACAATATTTTTCTTTTTTGAATATATGGAGTGCTAGGTTGGACTTAACTTAGATAATTTTGATTCGGACGTGCCACCACTTGATCAAAATAATCTAAAAGACAAAATAAAAGGAGTTGCATGATGATGTAATTGACACCAGTTGTCTACCTATTTGTTTATATATAGTTTGTTGTGTCACCACAAGGTCATATACATTTGAAATGTGATCCTTATTCTCACTAGCAAATATTTAATTAGATTTTGCCGAACTATATTAGTGAGGGTAATATAGTTTGAAGGAAATAGTGGGAGATACCAATTTAAAAACAAGACCTAAATTATTTTGGAAATTAATAAAAGAATGTATGATATAATGTTGTTAAATTACAAATTCATTTACAGAATTTTACAATGTCTAAATTATTATCACTATGAAGCATATTAGATGTTATTTAAGCAGACCGAATTAAGTGGATTGGTTAAGGAATTTGAGAATAGTTCTCATGGCTGAAAAGCTATCTTATGTCCTTAATACGCTTATCCCTGCAATGGTTGCAGACAATGCCTCTGAGGAAGAGATTGCTACTTTTAGAAAGTGACAAGATGATGCATAGTTGGCTCAATACATCATTCTCACATCCATGAGTAACGTGCTTCAGCGTCATCATGAAACTATGGATGCTCCTACTATATTCATGCACATCAAGTAGTTGATGGTGAGGAAAGTAGGACTGATAGATATCAAATATCTAAGGAGCTCTTCCGATATAGAATGATCGATGACACTACAGTACAAATAAAAGTCATTAACATTATCAATTTGATTGATCAATATTTAGGACAACAAGTTTTGTCATGGATGGAGAGTTGAGCCAAGATTTGATCTTGTACTCACTCCCGGACTCCTTTCACAATTGTTGTGAATTTTTCATATGAACAAGCTAGATATCAACCTCGCTGATTTGCTTAACATGTTGAAAAATGTTGAGAGTCACTTTCCAACCAAGAAAGACCATGTCTTACTGGTAGGGGCCAAAGGATCTTCTAAAAAGAAAAACGATTCAAAGACGGTGTGACGCCCCCAAAATTAGGTATACATCACCCATCTTGAGTCGCCAGATACATGGTACAGAATTCAAATACAACTTAATAATACAACTGTCGTGTACAATACGACAAAACATAAACTGTGAGTTTGAATACAAATATTGTCTACTAGAGATTATACAAACTCAAAAGGAGTCCTCATTACAATTATTATCACACTATTTCACAGAATAGTGAGGACTACTAATGCACCATCTAGGACAATCACTCCATTCCCCGACTAGTCCCAGCTACGTTCTCATTTCCTGAAGAGAACAGTGAAAGAAAGGGTGAGCTCAACTAGCCCAGTAAGAAATATTATGACTAAGATAATGCAGAATAAATTATCATTAGCCTCCAACAATGTTAAACTGATAAAATACAATAGACATCAAGTTTAATCACAAATGAACAAACAATCCATTAAAAGAGTCAAGTAGAGAATAGAATCTACTATCTTTTATGATTTAAAAAGTTTTTCATCACTTTTATCGCTGAGACTAAACTCAATAAATAATCCACATCATTAAATCATCCCTGCACTACAGGCCAAGGATATTCTTTTGTATCACGACCACGAATTATCCATGCACTACGGGCCAAAGATAATCGTGTTTTCATCAACGATCCTGATCATGCCATAAAACAATTCATCTTTCCTCCCTTGGCCGAAGAGAATCCATAGCCATAATCATACCAAAAACTATCCATCAATGCACTACGGGCCAATGAGGACTTTTAATTTTCACATCATTTGTAACATTACGGTCATGATTATCCGAATAATCCTCAATCATAATCATACCAAGTCCACTATGCACTACAGGCCACAAATGACTTTCAACATAACATAAACATGAGGATGATGACAATGATATAAGAATTCAATTAACCAAGTTCAAGAATTAATTTGTCCAGGAACCAATAAAGTCCAAATTGTCAACATGATAATTCTTTGTAGAATAAAATTTAAGAATGCTCAGAAGAATATTTCCATGAAAAATACTGGATGAAGCGCAAATATCAAGGATATTCCACTAATTTCATGGAGTATAGAAGTCAAAATTTTAATCAACTGAGTATAATACCGTATGGAATAACAAAAGATATCACCATGCATGCGGTACTTTGCATAGACGGTTATTCCAACAGAATAATAATAACGGAACCAGTCGTGAAATTCACAAGCGGCTGTGATGTTCCAAATGAATAATAAATGCGGAATAATAAATGATGGAACTAGGTCCCACAGATATAGCATGCATGATATTCCGGCGTAATAATAAATACTAATAATAAAATGGAACCAGTCCCAAGATAGCACGATGGGATATTCAAGGTAATAATAAAGATGTAATAATAGAAGAATATCACCAAGTATAGGTAGTCTCATAGATATCTTTGGTTATTCTAGCGTAATAATAAAGAATGGAATAATGTAAGTTCTCTTCATGAATACAAAAGAAATAAAATTCATTACCGTAAAATAATACTTGATATAAGAGTAGTGAAGTAGCAGAAAACTTTTCTTTTATCTCTCTATAGTCTCTCTATATAGTTTCTCTCTCTAGAGTTCAGTGAATTCGTAAGAAAATAATGAAGGAATGAGCTTCTATTTATAGGAAAATGGAATGCATAGTAACTAATCCATGAACGGTCCAAATTGATTTACTTTAATCTGACGGTCCATATTTAAAGAAAAATCTTTTAAATAAAATATAATATATTTTATTTATATAAAAAGATTTTTACTATGCAAACACTATCTATGAGGCACTATGCAAAACACTATGCATAATAAAATATAATATATTCTATTTATAGAATAACTTTAATAAAGTATTCTGTTTTATATAAAAAGATTTTACTATGCAAAACACTATGTATAATAGAATATAATATATTCTATTTATAGAATAACTTTAATAAAGTATTCTGTTTTATATAAAAAGATGTTTCTATTTTATTACGTTAATAATACGAATAAAAGAAAACTTCTAAATCAACAATAATTGAATCAAATAATGTGAGATACTATGCAAAGAACTATCAGTAGCAATAATTGAACAAAACCGAGTGACTTCTCACATAAATATAAATAATCAATACTTGCAGTGATACTATGCAACCACGCGTATTCATCAGTACTTTTAGTACCGAGTAGTTCAACAAAGATCAACAAATAAAACTTCCGCCGTTATTTTCAATAAAATATTTTTGTCGTTTTCTCGATCAAAATAATTTCGTTGTGGGGTCCACTAATGATTGTGTCGTCGCATTTAATATTTCCCTTAAAAGCGAATATTCCCCAATTAATCGAATATAATATGACAACTTGCATACTTTGCAAAATTTGTAAATACTACCCACAACTATAACATTATCTCAAATACACACTATAATATAAAAAAAATTATTTCAGAAAATTAATTCTTTATTCATAAAATCTGGGTTTCAACAGATTTCGGTAAATAGAAAGGCAAAAATAAAGGATAATAAGAACAAAACTAATATGGATAGCAAAGGAGTTTGCTTCCACTACAATAAGCCTGGACATTGGAAAGAAACTTCAAGAAGCATCTTGCATAGGATAACCAGAAGAAGCTTAGTGAAGTTTCTGTTACAAATACAATTTTGTTCATGATTTAAAATAAATTTTTCTTTAAGTCAAGGTTCTACTTGGGTATTGGATACCGACTTTAGTTATCATAAATATAGATTTATGAAGGGACCAAGCAGAAGTAGAAAGCTAAACAAAGATAAGTAATCCTATTTGTGGGAAATAAAGTAAAGGTTGCTACATTAACCATAAAAACTTATAGTTTAGCATTGCCTACAGACAAATCTATTAAGTCAATAAGTTGTTATTGTATTTTAGTTCCCGTTAGAAACAATATTTCTAATTTGTTGTTGGATAATGAAATCTTTGGTATTATACAATAGACAACAAGTTTAACTGCAGCGAAACAAACAATCCATTAGAAGAGTCAAGTAGAGCATAATATCTACTATCTTTTATGATTTAAAAGTTCATCATTTTACCGCTGTAACACTGCTCAAATCCACATCATCGAATTATCCATGCACTACGGGCTAATGATATTCGTTAGTATCACATCCATGAATTATCCATGCACTACGTGCTAATGATATTTGTTAGTATCACCAGTGGTCATGATCATGCCAACAACTATCCATCAATGCACTACGGGCCAATGAGGACTTTTACCACATCATTTGTAATATTACGGTCATGATTATACCGATATATAGTCATAATCATACTAATCAACATTCCATCTATGCACTACGAGCCAAAGATGACTTTTATCACAATATAAGCATGAGGATGATGAGAATGATATAAGCATCAAACAAACGAAATCAAGGATAAATATTTAAGATTTTTAATTTATCTAAAGTTTAAAAATGTCCAAATTGTCAACATAACAACTACTTTATGGAGTAAAATTCAAGAATAATATTCATGTATCAAAATAATCTGGACAGAAAAAAAATCAATTTTTGTCATGAATATTACCCCGGGTGGATAGTACCCTGACATGAAAAGATCAAAATTTAACAAGAATATTCAGAAAAATATTTTTATGAAACGATACTAGATGAAGCGCAAATTTCAAGGATATTCTACTAATATCAAGGAATATAGAAGCAATACTTAAACAAAATGAGTGCTGAATTATGAATCTGAAACGAAATAATATTACTTACATACTACAGAGTATAGAAGAAAATATTATTTCTTACGAATATTGAACAAAAATAATATCCCTTACCTTAAAAGGAGAATATTTCTGACTGGTATAACGGGGATTTTCTTGAAGAAAACTTGCACTGTTTTCTACACTCAAAGCTTTCATAAACTCTAAAGAAATACACTCAATCTTATAGAAGAAGAATTCTCTGATTCTGGTGTGATTTTCATTTCTAAATTAAGCATCCAATTTATAGGAGAATGACATGATACTATTTAGAATTTTCACTAAAGTGAACAATTGGGGGTATTCACTTAGACGAATTCTCAAGCGTGAAATAAGAATTCACATGATTTTTACTATGTTGAACTATGTATTACTATGCAAACAATAAAATATAATATATTCTATTTTACATAAAAACAAAACTTTATAATATATATATATATATATATATATATATATATATATATATATATATATATATATACTCATATATATATATATTGTGACGCCCCCAAAACAGGTATACATCACCCATCTTGGGTCGCCAAATACATGGTACAAAATTCAAATACAACTTAATTATACAACAGTCGTGTAAAATACGACAAAATATAATCTAAGAGTTTTTAATAAAAATATTGTCATCTAGACAATATACAAACTCAATGGAGTCCTCATTACATTTATTGTCACACCATTTAACAGAATAGTGAGGACTACTAATACTATTATATGGACCGTCACTCCGTTCCCCGACTAGTCCCGGCTACGTTCTCATTTCCTGAAGAGAACAGTAAAAGAAAGGGTGAGCTCAACTAGCCCAGTAAAAAATATTATGACTAAGATAATGCAGAATAATTTATCATTAGCCTTCAACAGTGTTAAACTGATAAAATATGACAAACATCAAGTTTAACTGCAGCGGAACAAGCAATCCATTAGAAGAGTGAAGTAGAAAATAAAATCAACTATCTTCTTGATTTAAAAGATTTTTCATCACTTTTATCGCTGAGACTCAGCTTAATAAATAAACCACATCATCCCTGCACTACGACCAAGGATATTCATTAGTATCACGACCACAAATTATACATGCACTACGGGCCAAGGATATTCGTGTATTCATCAATGGTCATGATCATGCCAACAACTGTCCATCAACGCACTACGGGCCAATGAGGACTTTTATCACATCATTTGTAATATTACGGTCATGATTATACCGAATGATCCCTGGTCATAATCATACCAAGTCCATCTATGCACTACGAGCCACATATGACTTTCAAATGTAATATAAACATGAGGATGATTACAATGATATAGAATTCAATAAAACAAGTTCAAGAATTATTTTATCCAGAACCGATAACGCCTAAATTGTCAACATGATACTACTTTGTGGAGTAAAATTCAAGAATGCTCGTAAGAATATTTCCATAAAAATCTTTGGATGAAGCGTAAATATCAACGATATTCCACTAATTTCATGGAGTATAAAAGCCAAAACTTTAACCAACCGAGTATAATAAAGAATGGAATAACACAAGAATTCACCAGCATGCGATAGTCCGCATGTAATTCTAAGTTATTCCAATGTAATAATAAATAATGGAACCAGGTCATGCGTAAATGCACAGACAGGATATTCCAACTGAATAATAAAGAATGGAATAACAGAAAAATTCACCATGTATGCGATAGACCGCACATACATGTTATTCCAACAGAATAATAAATAATGGAACCAGGTCATGCGTAATATGCACAGACAGAATGTTCCAATAGAATAATAAAGAATGGAATAACAGAAGAATTTCACCATGTATGCGGTACTTCGCATATACATGTTATTCCAACAGAATAATAAATAACGGAACCAGGTCATGCGTAATTCGCACAGATAGGATGTTCCAACAGAATAATAAGGGATGGAATAACAATAGCTCTCTTCAAGAACACGAAAGAAATAATACCCCTTACCTTAGAAAAATTGGATACTGGAATAGTGAGGTAGGAGACTTCTCTTCTTCTTTCTCTCTATAATAATTGCTCTAAAGCTTTTGTTAACTGGTGAGAAGACTTCTCTTCTTCTTTCTCTCTATAATAATTGCTCTAAAGCTTTTGTTAACTGGTGAGAAATGAAGGAAGAATGAGCTTCTATTTATAGGAAAATATAGTTTCGATAATTGCACGTTTTGGGGCACAAAATAATACAGTATAATACCTTACTCTTTTTCTTCATTTTTAATTTAGTCCTGCAAGTATTAACAAACTCGCACCACCTCCCCTAATAGTAAATAATATGAATTAATAGTTCATCATGTGACTCAATAGTATAATCATGTGAAAAAACTAATTATAGTATAGTGCCTTCAACTATACCTCCATTTTTAACTTAGTCATGCAAGTATTATCAATCTTGCACCAACTCCCCTAATAGTACAAGAATGTGATTCAATAGTACACACATGTGAACAAATAGTTATATAAACATAGGAATTAGTAGCAATTAATTGCTCATTTATCTGATAAATTACCCGATTTATCAATATAACCCCCAGACATCAATTATCATCGGAGTAGATGTCGATTTCCACTAACACTAATAATCCCAACACAATGGAACTATCAAATTCATCTTTAATCAACACAACTTATTCATCATTAATATTATAACTCACAATATTTAACAACCAGGTCGTTCTCAGGAAAGCGGGGGCTTTCGGATAAGGATTTCTCCTTATTGGCTCGCAATTAGGTGACCAAATCTCTCCTTGACAGAACTTCTAGACATTGTCAATATTGCAAATAATAATATGAATAACTTTGTCGTCTCAATTATTGATTTAATAATAATAAATATAATGCAGATGATACTGTGACAATAATATGAGAGATATGATGCAACAATTACTATAGCAATAATTGAGTATAACTGAGTGACTTCTCACGTAAAGCATCAATAATCAATACCGTGTAGCTACTATGCAACCACGCCAGACATCAGATACTTTTACAACCGGGTAGTTCAACAGCTTTAATGGTAACACTTTCGCTTATTTTTATAAAAGATAATTACGCCGTTTTCTAACTACGACAATACTTCCGTTGTGGGGTCCACCAATGATTGTGCCGTCGTACGAATATTCCCTGTTAAAACGAATATTCCCCGAACAATCGAATATTATACAACCATTTGCTAATTTGCCAAATTTGTAAATATTACCCACAACTATAACATTATATCAAATCCACACCATAATATTCAAAAATATATTTCGAGAAAATTATTCTTTATTCATAAAAGTTGGGGTCTTACAACCTCCCCTTCTTATGAAATTTTATCCTCGAAATTAGGGTACGTACCTAGTATATCGAAGAAGTGAGGATACCTTGATTTCATTTCAGATTATAACTCCCAGGTCATTTCCTCAACATCGTGGTTTCTCCACAAAACTTTGACTTGATGTAAGACCCCAACTTATTATAAATAAAATCGAATTTTCCTCTATTTATTATTGTGAATAATAAGGTATTAATTTGATATAATACTTTGGTTATGGGTGAAATGTGAAAATTTTGCAAAATAAACAAGTGGTTATAAAATATTCATTTTGTCGGGGAATATTCGTTTGGTCGTGGAATATTCTTTCTGTCGGGGAATATTAAATGCACTGGTAGCGAAGAATTCACTTTTGCCCCATAACGAGATAAATTGGTCGGATGAAAAAAATGACAAATTTGAGTTTTTACAAATAACGATTTAGTTATTACTGAGTTAACAATCGTTGGAATACCGGTGGTTAAAATACGATGTCTACGCGTGGTTGCACAAGAAGCTTTGCCTGCTTTTGTACAAAGATATTTTTGAATTATTGATTCTTACGTGAAGGCACTACTCAATAATTGTTACAGTAATTACTGTTCAATATTTTATTTTATTGGTTTAATAATTGTTGCGTTGATATTTTATATTATTGTTATTTCAATAAGTCACTGCACAGTATTTCCTATTATCGGATCAATAATTCATATTATTTGAATAATATTATGAGATATCATTATTGGCAATGTCTAGAAAGTACTATCAAGGAGAGGTTTGGTCACCTAATTGCGCGCCAGTAAGGAGAAATCCTATCGAAAAGCCCCTTCTTTCCTGGGAACTGCCTGGTTGACATAATTGTGATTCTGTAATATTATTTGTGAATAATTAGTTATTGATTTATATGATAAGAAAATATTTATTTGATGTGGATATAAATGATGGATTTATTTATGTGGTTATAAATGAAGGAATTAATGTTGAGGTTTTTTATCAGTATTTTGTCGGATTGGAGGTATTAAAACATCAAACCAGTGTTCTTGAGATATATTGCGTGAGTTAAAATTTTTGATCCGACCGTTGGATCGTTGTGATTTTTGGATATGTTATACATATATAAGTTGAGTATATGTCCACAAATTTTGAAACGTTAAAAATGAACATATGATTTGTTATGAATTTTAAGAGGTGACTGGTTCAGAAATTGTTGAAGTATCCGAATTTATTATTTTGGTGGAAAATTCTAGAATTGGTGGGCCCCACTTTTGGTTGGTGTGAAATGTGCTCAAATTGAATTTCAAATGTGGTGGGTGGAAATAGTAGCAGGTAAAGCCATCAAGTAGCAGGTCAAGTCTGCTTCGGCGTGCGAACATTTTCCTATAAATAGAGGGCTAAGTTAGAATTGAAAATCACACCAGAAACAAGTTTTCTCTCTTTCTCTCTCTATATTATCGTGCGTATTCTTGTGAGTATTTTGATTTTTTGAGTGTTGCTATACGGTGCAAGTTCCTTCGGCACTATATCCTATATTCCAGTCAGAAGTACTGTCTTTTTGAGGTAAGGGATATTATTTTCTTCGTAAATGTTATTATTTCTTTCGATATCATTATGCCAAAATATTGGTCTAAACTTTTTATCAATTTGGAACTTTTTGTGTCGGGGTTACTATTCAAGTATACGACACTATTCACGTATACGGCACTATTCATGAATACGACACTATTCACCGAAAAAAATGAAATTTTTTTCTTTTTGTCCAAGATGTCTATTATGGGTACTATTTTTGATTGTATTCATGTTTTGATCTTTATTCTTGAATTTTGCTTCAAAATTGGTTATTATGGAGTATTATTGATCTTGGATAAACTGTAATACGAATCTCTAATATTTGTTATTTTGTTTCACTGGATTCGTTCCTTTAAAATATTTTTCATCATCCTTAGTCCTAAATGATGATATTACTGAATATCTTTGGCCTGTAGTGCAAAGATGAATGATTAACTGATGAATATCTTTGGCCTGTAGTGCAAAGATGACTGATTACCTAATGAATATCTTTGGCTCGTAGTGCAAAGATGAACAGGTGTTGAGAGTAATACAAATGAATATCTTTGGCCTATAGTGCAAAGATGAATATTTGATTAAAGATTTATATTGATTGTTGTTACAGGAATAAAATATTGATGATGGACTTTTAAATCTTACAAGATAGTAGAACTCATTCTCTACGTGACTCTTCTAATGGATTGTTGTTTCCGTTGCATTTGTTGATCTAAAACTTGTTGTCTATTATATTCTATCAGATTTTTCCCTGTTGAAGACTAATGATAATTTGTTGTATATTATCTTAGTCATAATATTCTTTACTGGGCTAGTTGAGCTCACCCTTTTCCTTTTTGTTCCATTTTTCTTCTCAGGAAGCAAGAACATAGCAGAAACCAGTCGGGGTATAGAGTGATGGTCCTAGATAGTTGTTTTAGCAGTCATCACTATTTTTTGTAAAATAGTGTATCAATAATTGTAATGAGGACTTATATGAGTGTAGATATTGTCTAGAAGACAATATTTGTATTTAAACTCACAGTATATGTGTTGTCGTATTTTTTCACGAAAATTGTATTACTGAAGTTGTATTTGTTTATGTACCATGTATTTGGCGACTCAGAATGGGTGATGTATACCCATTTTGGGGGCGTCATAGTTGGTATCAAAGCTTAGGGATATGATCCCTGGCTGAGATGTGAGACAAGAACTAGGAGGGGAGAGATGGGGAATTCCTTCGCTAGTATGACCTGGCTAAGTTTATTTGGTATTTATTTGGTCGGTCAGAGTATATGGATAATATGTGACATGTTAATTAACCCTTGTTTTGTGGTAGTATTTGAGAATGGCAGCTGCAAATATTAACGATGGAGTGAATGAGACAGTAGAGACACCTTTAATCACCACCCAGGGGAACGTGCAACAGGAAGGCAATATTCCTCCTATAAACAACACTACCAAACAAATGATGAATGATGGGATGTTTAGAAGTTTTTTGCAATTCATGCAAAATCAGACGAGGGAGACTCGTGCACAAAATACGGGTGGAAATGATAGAAATGTGCGGCTTATTGCTGCTAAGCAGTTCAAGGAGCTGGGACCACTAGAGTTTTTAGGAAAGCCAGAACCACTTACGGCAGAGACGTGGATAAAGCATATCACCAAGATATTTGATGTCTTGGGATGTTCCGAGGAGCAAATGGTTCCCTTTGCCACCTTCATATTGCGAGGAGAGGTAGATTACTGGTGGGAATCTGTAAAGCGTACTCAATCTGCCGCACTGAAGATGTCTTGGGAGAAGTTTCAAGAATTATTCAACGACAAGTACTTTCGCGAAAGTATTCGCCACATGAAGGAGGTTGAGTTCATCAAGCTGGAGCAAAACAATATGAACATGTCACAGTACGAAGCTAAGTTTGCCGAGTTGTCCCGATTTGCATCCCATTTGGTTGATAATGAGGAGAGAATGACGTGAATGTTTCTGCGAGGTTTGAAACCCGAAATACGTTAATACCTCATTTCTCACAAACTTTGTTTATATTCAGATGTAGTGAATAGGGCTCAGTTATTGGAGCGCGATAATGAGCCAGCCCAACCGAAGGATAACGAGAAACAACACGATAATAATCGTATGGGCAAGTAAATGATCCATCGAACAATGATAACCATCGTGGAGGAAATTATCATGCCAGAAATGGTAACCACTTCGATGGTAATCATGGACAAGATAATGGAAGAAATGATTCAAGTGGAAATTTCAAGAAGAAAAGATTTAATGATGACGGGAAGACGTCGGAAACAACACCAGCACCAACAACAAATTCTAGGGGAGGAGAACGACCGCCAGTTAGATGCTATAGATTCGGAGAGGAGGGACATATAAGTCCAAACTATTCACAACTTTCCAAGATATGTTTTAGTTGTGGAAAATACAGTCACATAGCTCGATTTTGTCCTGTAGCGAAATCAAGTCCAGTTGGGACGGTGGCACCAAAGGTGGATACGGACAAAACAAAGTCAGTGGTTTCAGGAAGAGCATTTTTCGAGACTTCTCAAAGAGCGAGTAACCCGAACGAGATTAGCACGGGTAAGTTAATTATAAATTCTTGCAAAGTCTATACCTTATTAGATATCGGTTATACCCACTCTTTTATTTCTCCTGCTTGTACTCAACGTTTAAACTTGACTCCGGAGAAATTGGAATTTGACTTATCTGTGGAAACTCCGTTAGGAGAAACTTTTATCATATCCACTGTTTATAAATCTTGTTTGATCCATGTGGGCACAATCACATTATGTAAGACACCAACTTTTTGAATAAAGATTAAATTTTCTCGAAATATATTTTTAAATATTATGGTGTGGATTTGATATAATGTTATAGTTGTGGGTAATATTTAAAAATTTTGCAAAGTACGCAAGTTGTTATATAATATTCGATTGGTCGGGGAATATTCATTTTAACAAAGGAATATTCGTATGCTAACCACACAATCATTGGTGGACCCCACAACGGAATTATTATCCGATTGAGAAAAACGACAAAAATACTTTATGAAAATAACGGCGGAAGTTTTACTGTTAACTGTTGAACTACCCGTAGTAAAGTAAAGTACGATGTCTGGCGTGGTTGCATAGTAGCACACGGTATTGATTATTGATGCTTACGTGAGAAGTCACTCAGTTATACTCAATTATTACTATAGTAATTACTGCATCATATCTCTTATATTATTGATTCGATTATTGTCATAGTATCATCTGCATAATATGTTATTTTATTAAATCAATAATTGAGACGATAAAGTTATTCACATTATTAAATTATAATATTTACAATGTCTAGAAGTTCCGTCAAGGAGAGGTTTGGTCACCTAATTGCGCGCCAATAGGGAGAAATCCTTATTGGAAAGCCCCCTCTTTCCTGGGAACGACCTGGTTGATAAATATTGTGAGTTATAATATTAATGATGAATGTTGTTAAAATTGAAGTTGTGTTCGGAGTTGAATTTGGAGACGTGGACGTGATATTTGAGTCCGAAAAGATGAAATTAGTAAAAATAGTCTATAAACACAAAATTTTCCAAAATTCACTTTTTGGTCAAAAAGTCAACAGTTGACTTTTTCAGGAAAAGTCAAACTTCGAAATTTCAAAATTTATATTTTTGATAAAAATGGTTTCATTGTGTTGGAATTATTTGTGTTAGTGAAAATCGATAATTATTTCGATAATAATTGATGTCTGGAGGTTATATTGACCAATCGGGTATTTAACCGGATAAATGAGCAATTGATTGCTATTATTTCACATGATTATAACTATTTGTTCACATGTGTATACTATTGTTTCACATTCTTGTTACTATTAGGGGAGTTGGTGCATGATTGATAATACTTGCATGACTAAGTTAAAAATGGAGGTATAGATGGAGGTACTATACTGTAATTCATATTTTCACATGTCTAGAACTACTGATTCACATAATTTACTATTGAATCACATTATTTACTATTAGGGGAGGTGGTGCAAGTTTGAGAATACTTCCATGACTAAATTAAAGATAAAGGAAAAGTTGGAGGTATTGTACTGTAATTTTTCGAGCCCCAAAACGTGCAATTATCGAAACTATATTTTTCTATAAATAGAAGCTCATTCTTCCTTCATTTCTCACCAATTCACAAAAGCTTTAGAGCGATTATTATAGAGAGAAATTATAGAAAGAAGAAGAGAAGTCTGCTACCTCACTATTCCAGTATACAGTTTTTCTAAGGTAGGGAGTATTATTTCTTTCTTATCTATGAAGAGAACTTCTATTATTCCATTCTTTATAATTCTGTTGGAATAACCTGTATATGCGGGTAACCCTATACTTGGTGAAATTCTTCTGTTATTTCATTCTTTATTATTCTGTGGAATATCCCGTGCATATGTTTCTACGGGGACTGGTTCCGCTCTTTATTATTCTGTTGGAATATCTTTGTTCATGCGCTTTTATGCGGACTTCGATTCCGCCTTTATTATTACATTGGAATATCATGTATGTATGCGTTTTATGCTGGACTGATTCCGTTATTTATTATTCTCGTTGGAATGACTCGCACTTTATGCGATCTATCGCGTGCTTGGTGATTTCTTTTGTTATTCCATTCTTTATTATACTCGGTTGGTTAAAGTTTTGACTTCTATAATCCATGAAATTAGTGGAATATCCTTGATATTTTGCGCTTCATCCAATATCTTTTCATGTAAATATTCTTCCGAGCATTCTTGAATTTTACTCTACAAAGCAAAGATTGTCGTGTTGACAATTTGGACATTATTGGTTCTTGGACAAATTAATTCTTGAACTTGTTTTATTGAATTCTTATATCATTGTCATCATCCTCATATTTATATTTTTTGAAAGTCATCTGTGGCCTCAGTAGTGCATAGATGGACTTGGTATGATTATGACCGATGATTATTCTTGTAATCATGGCCGTAATATTACAAATGATGTGGTAAAAGTTCTCATTGGCCGTGAGTGCATTGATGGACGCTTGTTGGCATGATCATGACCATTATTGAATACACAAATATTCTTGGCCCGTAGTGCATGGATAATTGTGGTCGTGATACTAAAGAATATCCTTGCAGGGGTGATTCGATGATGTGGATTATTTATTAAGCTGAGTCCCAGCGATAAAAGTGATGAAAAACCTTCTAAATCATAAAAGATAGTAGATTTTATTCTCTACTTGACTCTTTTCATGGATTGCTTGTTCATCAAGCAGATTAAACTTGATGGTTGTTATATTGTATCGGTTTAACATTCATTGAAAGGCTAACGATAATATATTCTGCATTATCTTAGTCATAATATTTCTTACTGTGCTAGTTGAGCTCACCCTTTTACTTTTATTGTTCTCTTTAGGAAATGAGAATGTAGCAGGGACTAGTCGGGGAATGGAGTGACGGACCAGATGATAGCATTAGTAGTCCTCACTATTCTGTGAAATAGTGTGATAATAATTGTAATGAGGACTCCTTTTGAGTTTGTATAATCTCTAGCATACAATATTTGTATTCAAACTCACAGCTTATGTTTTGTCGTATTGTACACGACAGTTGTATTATTAAGTTGTATTTGAATTCTGTACCATGTATTCGACGACTCAGAATAGGTGATGTATACCTGTTTTGGGGGCATCACAGTTTGTATCAAAGCTTAGGGATATGATCCCTGGCTAAGATGTGAGACTAGAACTAGGAGGGGAGACACGGGGAATTCCTTCGCTAGTATGACCTACCTAAGTTTATTTGGTATTTAATTGGTTGGTCAGAGTATATGGATAATATGTTGCATGTCAATTAACCCTTATTTTGTGGCAGTATTTGAAAATGGCATCCGAGAATATTGAGAATAGCAATGGAGCACAAGAAGCCGTTGAGTCTCCACAGATCAACAATAAAAATAATGTACATCAGGAAGGCGACAATCCTCATGCAAACAACAACATTGACCAAATGATGAACGATGGAATGTTCAGAGGCTTTATTCTATTCATGCAACATCAAAGTAGAGCGGCTCCATCCAAAATGTGGTGGAAACACTAGAAACTCTCGGACGATTCTGCTAAAGCAGCTTCAAGGAGCTGGGACCACCGGAGTTTATTGGAGAGCCAAAACCATTTAAGGCTGAATCATGGATAAAGCATATCACCAAGATATTTGATGTCTTGGGATGCTCCGAGAGCAAAGGTTCCTTCGCCACCTTTATGTTGCGTGAAGAGGCAGACATTCTTGGGAAATCAGAAAAGCGCATTACCCGACTGGCCTTTTCAAGATGTCTTGGGAGAAGTTCCAAGAGCTATTCAACGACAAGTACTTCCCCGAAAGTATTCGTCACATTAAGGAGGTGAAGTTTATCAAGTTGGAACAAAACAATATGACCGTGTCGCAATACGAGGCTAAATTTGTGGAGTTATCCTGGTTTGCATCCCATTTGGTCGATAATGAGGAGCGAATGACGCAAATGTTTTTAAGAAGTTTGAAATCAGAGATACGTCAATATCTTATTTCTCATAAATTGTGTTTGTACTCAGATGTTGTAAATACGGCTCATTTATTGGAGTGCGGTAACGAGTCAACCCAACCAAGGGAAAGCAGCCAGCAGCATAAAAATACCAGTGGCAATAGTCATTGAAACGGTGACAACAAGCGTGGAGGGAATCAACATGCCAGAAATGGTAACCACTTCGGTGGTAATTGTAGACACTCGAAATTTTCTGTACTACTGTTACTAACATTGCAGGAGGACAGATTCGTCTTTTAAGAGGGAACCCTGAAAGACAATCGAAACCCGTACCTGATACTACCGGAAGTTCAACATCAACCCCGGATCACAATCTGGGAGTAACAAATCCAACCTCGGATGTAACCCCGAGGCATGCAGATCTAATACTAAAACTCACACTGGAGAAGACCGATTAATCTCGGAGATGACCCCGAGGTATCCAGTCTCAGTCCCAACCATGGGAATAGCCACCAACCTTGGTGATGACCCCAAGGAATGCAATTTCGGAGATAACCCCGAAAATGCTTGTTTCAAATGCAACCAGCTTCAATCTCGGTGCTCACAATGAGATGCATTGTACCAACCCGGTAATAACATCGAGAAGACAGGCACACCTCAAAGGTGACAATGAGGACCTTCAACAATTGCAGCAGTCCAATCTCAGCGAAGTCTGGGCAACGTCTGCTTTATCAGCCTAATCCGGCGATAACACCGGTGAAAGAAACATCGTCATCTCATCAACACGATGCCACATCACGTCTCTACGCAACAATGTCCCACGAGACTAATTAATCCTGAGTGACTATTGTGCGGGGTAACGGATGAAAGTTAAAGCTTGAAGACCAGAGGGCAGCGTCCCATCTTCAATGACTTCGCACAAACTCTAATCCCATGCCATCGTACAACTCTAGACAACGGCAGTCCGAAATAGGTCTTATATACCTCAAACGGATGCCCGAATTGCGCTTCTGAAAGTTCGAGTGGACATTACAATGCCTAAGTGCACGTACTTCGAGACGACCCGACCCGAAAAACCCGGGCCAACCCGGGTTGCCTCTGGTACACCTGCGGCTCAGCCGCAGGTACACCTACGGCTAATATGCCTATAAATAGAGGGCTTGGGGTGCTGATTTTTAAGAGAAAAAGACGGAAACCACGCACAATTCGCTCACTTTTCGCCCATACAAATGTATTTTCCCTTTTAAACACACAGCGAGCTCATATATAGCCTCTTTTGTACCCACAAAAGCCAAGTGTTTACCCACTCTAAAGATATAGAAGCCTTTTTAGCGATCATTTGTAAGCCTTCTCTCACACACTTTAGTTTTTTTCTTCATCTTTGCACACACCCTTCTACATGTTGAGAGTCGTGTTGCTCGCTTTTGCCTAACTTCTATCCGTGGTTTATTCCAACAGATATATATTATATATATATATATATATATATATATATATATATTAACTAACATTATCGAGTTATGCCTCGATTGAGTTTAGACTTGATGCAGGCGAGCGCTTATTTGCTTTTCTATATATATATATATATATATATATATTATATATATATTGCGTGTCGAACTTTTTCGATGAGCCTAGACTTGATGCGGAGCATTTATCGCTTTAATATATATATATATATATATATATATATATATATATATATATATATATATATATATATATTAACTGTGTGTCGAACTCTGTTCGATGAGCCTAGATTTTATATTCGGTGCATTTATTCGCGTTTATATATATATTTATACTTATATATATGAACTGTGGTCGAACTCTGTTCGATGAGCCTGAATTTTACATCCGATGCGTTTATTGCTTTTATATATATATATATATATATATATACATACATATATATATTTATTTTTGTCCTGCCTGGAGTTTCCTTCGTGGTAGTTGATCACTCTTACAGCTTTATTTACATTTCTGATCCCCCATGGAGGTGCTTCGTGGTTGGTGATCATGTCTGTATATATATTTACAGCTTTTATATATATATACATGCTTACTTCTTTCTTATAAATTGCAGCATTTTGTGCGCCTAGGAATCATGTGATCACAGATTCATCCCATTGGATCTAGATTCGGTTCCCGTGATGGACATTTTTCAAATTGTATGTGACTTGTAAATTATTATCTAAGTGTCTGAATTTCCTCAGATGGTTTCCATACTCACGAGGAAGTCGGCATTATTTTTGTATAATATTTTCGTACGGATGCCTCGCATCCGTCAAATAAAATCAATCAAGTCGATAACTTAATAAAGTGGGAGTGTCAAAGGTCTCAATTCCTATTTAGCATTAGGGTTTGAAAAACCTCTTTTATAAAACATCACTGCCATATCTTGCTAAAAACTGAATTTTTACATAAATTCAAACCCTGTGAATATAGGTTCGAACGAGGCCTCGCACAACTTCTATATAACAACACATTAACCCCCCCCACACACACTCAGATAATAGTTTCTTGAAAAGAGGCGGTCACACCGTGGTAACACGGATGTCGAGAAGTGCCTAACACCTTCCCCGCATAACCAAGTCCCTGGACCCTAAATGAATCTCTTGTTTCACCAATTCAGAGTATATAATGATGTCACATCACTCGGGTCAATGTGCAAACCTTTTCTCGGTTGTGTTGGTACAACCATTTAAAAAACCAACTGGCGACTCTTAACAGTCCATCGTCAACATTATACATGTCGGACCTTTTTCACTTGTTTTTTCAAACAAATCTCACTTAAAATGAGAACACCAAAGAACAAGTAACGGAAAGGGACATCCAAAAATCTCGACGTCGACAGGTGGCGACTCTGTTGAGGACTCCAGTAAAAGGACTTAAGCCGCTATTACAAACTTTTTTAAAACTAGTATCTGCTTGTGTGTGGATGTTGCATTTATATTTAATGAATGTGTACGAATGCATTTCCTTATTGCACTTAGTGGTTCGCACCATAACTGCTTGTGATGCTAGTGCTTCGCACCATAACTACTTGTGATATTAGTGCTTCGCACCATATCTGCTTGTGATATCAGTGCTTCGCACATGTCATCATTTTCATACGGTGAGACGCGATGTATGTGAATGTGTGTTGTGTGGTCCCTCCACTAGGAGGCTATCCCATCGGTGTTTGATTACTGGACTCGTGAGAAGACTAATTCTCTGAGGCTCAGGAAAGGCACCACCCAAATTCGCTCCAGTTGAAAGACTGGATTAACTTCCCGTCTAGTAGATTGTGATGATTTGGGAACCTTCATGCCAAAAAGCCGCGAGAGTAACCTAAGATAGGTCAGCCTCTAATAAACCCAAAACGGAGGAAAATCTTTTCATGCTCTCATTTCAATTACTTGTAAACACAATTACTTGTAATTTCATTTCATATCTATCTCCATATAATGAGAAATATGAAGAAATGTGTACACATACATGCTACAAACAGCTGACATCCGTTATGCAGGATAAAATTCCTAAAATGGACACATCGCGTAGCATGTTATTATATACATCCCCTAAAGACTAAACTATGCCAGTCTTTCGCAGGGAATCAATCGGACCTACTACCCGTTCAAAGTCCAAAAAGGCAACAGGCCTACAGTCAATCATGTCGTCATCCTACCAGACTGAACTTAATCCAGTCTCTCGCAAAGAATTTGACGGATTAAGCAAACAGATTAAAGATTTGGCTGTTTTACTCAAAGAATTACACCAGTCTACACAGGGTTAGAAAATACCCGTACATACTAAATCCTCCACACAAGGAGGAATCCAGGTCATTACCATACCTGAAGCACAGTTGGATACGACCAACAAAACTCTTGATGCCGCCCATCTCACTGGAGATCCAAACACTGGTGACATAAAAAAGAAAGTCCTCCAAATGGAAGAGACCCTTTGCGCTATCAAAGGAATTGGAACACACGGGAGTGTTTCATATGCTGATCTGTGTATTTTTCCTGGTGTTCATTACCCATAAAAATTTAAAACTCCTGACTTTGAAAAATATGACGGGTTAGGAGATCCTTACAAACATTTAAAAGTGTTTATTGGAGAACTTGGATCCTATGCAGAGGATGAAAAACTCAGAATGCAATTATTCCAAAAGAGTCTAACTAGAGAAGCCTGCTCGTGGTACACAAGATTAGACAACTCCAAAATCCATAGTCAAAAGAGCTAGCACATGCTTTCCTCACTCACTACAAACTTTCAAACTCAGATGGCTCCTGATCGGTATCAAATTACCAAGATCAAGAAACAGTTTAACGAGTCTTTCAGAGAGTATGCCCAGAGGTGGAGACGCCTGGCTGCCCAAGTTAGTCCTGCCATGACAGAGTCAGAAATGGTCATGACTTTCATAGACATACAAGAAGCTCCCTTCTATGAGAGAGTTTTAGCCGGCATCGGCAAACCATTTTCTGAAATGGTCAAACATGGGGAGATGGCTGAGATGGGATTGAAGTCAGGAAAGATTCAAGACCCAGCTGCACTCAAAGTTGTTGCTGATCACATCCAATCTAGAAATTATGGGAATAACCCCCGTAGGGTCTATAAAAAGAAAGAGGAAGATGTTTCCCTGATACTATAGGGGCAAAAAGGCAGTCAGAACATGCCTATTCAAAAGAGAAACTATACTCCCTTTCCAAAGACAATGTCTGCAAACCCTCCAAGTACTAAAAGGTGGAGAAGTCAAACGCCTCGAGTGTTTACACCCTTAGGGGATACCTCGAGAACATTCTTAATCTTCTAACAACACAAGAAGAAAATTACGCATCTTCTTCCACCGGCCAAATTTCTAATGGACGGGGTTTCAATGCTGCTAGGAAATGTGCTTTTCATGCCGGGGCACCTGGACATGATACTCAGGATTGTTGGGCCTTAAAACACAAGATCTAGGACTTGATAGAAAACGGGGAGATCGTGGTCACCAAACCCGATCAGCCTCATGCTCAAGACAACCCTCTTCCTCAACACAAAGAAGAAGAGGTCAACATGATTAATTGGAGCAGTGGACAGAGTTCCAATTTTAGCTGTGATTCCTCCCAGACCATCAAAGACAGTGATGACAGATGGGATTATGCCAAGTTCCAATTCACAATGGAACAGAAGATGAAAGCTCTCTGCAAACAAATTGAACAATTGGCGGAACTGGTGACTTATCAGCATCAAGTGACTCGTCAGTTAATCAGCCAGGAGCATGCCAGTCTCTTACCCATTGTCATGAATATTCCCTCGTCACTTTTAAAAAATGAAATGCTAGAAGACAAAGTGACAAAGAGAGCAAATGCTAAAGCCCGTCGGGATTTCACCAACAAATGGGAATTCACCTATTTGGGCCAACCTATAGAGGAAATCCTTCATATGTTAATCAATGAAGGAAGGATCAATTCCCTTCTACCTCCAATCAACCCCCGTTCGGGACGGTACAACTCTGATGGAGTATGTCAATATCACTCCCAGTCTCGTGGTCACAGCACAGAAGAATGCTGGGCACTCCGCCACCTTATTCAAAATCTAACGGACAATGGTGTCCTGCGCCTAGCAGACAACAATACGGTGTTACGTGCAAGTGAGGATGCAGGCCCTACTAAGTGGAAAAGTGTGGTAGCAGTCATATCCACTGAAACTGATGGGATTAATACATTGCTCACAATGCCAACAATTCAACTCAAGGGAGGAAACAATCCTTTAAAAGTGGCCGCTCCCGAACCAATCAACTTGTCGTGCAGAGGATAATATCCTATTGTTAGCTTGCGCAAGGTTCCGTGGAATTATGGAGAAGGTGAAGGATCCACCTCACATACAACTGCTGTAGTGTCAAAGAAAAATCCACTGTATCTTCCCCAACGGATGATGAAACCTACCATCAAATCAAAGGGGAAAATACCCTTGGAAAAGATTGAAAAATTCCTCCGCGCTGTGGGTCATAATGAAGCTACGGTGGTTTTAAGCTTGAAAGAAGCTCCACAACAAATATCAATTTTGGACTTGGTCCTAACTTCCGAGAATCACCGGAAGGTCTTGTTAAAGGTTCTAGAAGAGGCCTATCTTCCGACATCAATGGATACGGAAAAGTTTCAACATATGGTTGATCACATTTTCAACAACAATGTGATATCCTTCACTGATGATGACATACCTGGCCGAGGGACCTGGTCATTGCAAACTCCGCACATCTTGGTCTTGTCCTCCTGATATATAGGTAGCCGAGTCTTAATAGATGGAGGTTCCTCTCTGAATATCTCCCATATGCTACCTTGGTGAAGATGAACATCAATCTCAACCGAATTCGAGTAGCCATACTATCATCAAAGCTTTTGATGGAGCCCATAAGTAACTTCGGTTAGAGTAATTGAGTTGCCAATCGAAATTGGCCCTCACACATTCTCGCGTATCTTCAATGTGCTCAAGATAGATTCGGGATACAACCTTTGCTCTTGGGGCGACCATGGATTCATATGGTCAGGGTAGTCCCTCCACTCTTCACCAACAGTTGAAATACATTATCAACAATAGCCCGGTCACGATCAATGCCGAACCGAGATTCCTCAAAGACGGACATGCCACCATCAATGACAATGCGGATGTAGAACCGGTGTTTTCATGCTTTGGAAATAAGCAATACCCAATACCATGCTATTGGAGCGCCATTGCCCGAACCCAAGATTTCTGCCGAGGTAATGTTGGCCACTCAAGAAATGATGTCGTTGGGTCATAAACTGGGACAAAGGTTGGGTAAAGATTGCCAGGGTATCAAGTACCCAATTAAGCTTAACCGAGCAAGCTAAAAAAAGTCAATAGGCTATTCGCCATTCTAGTCACAGAATCCTCATAAACATCAGCATATTCCTTTAGCTTTAACCATGTGGCGTTTATCTTCGCCTTCAAACTCTGAGTCCGCACAACCTCCCGTAAAGGTGCCAGCCAACGTAATGGCTATGTTATGTCCCCAAGCCAGACGTCGATAAAGGAAAAGAAATCTTTGTTCCAAATCCTGCAGTGGAAGAAGAGGAATGAAGAATCAAGCAAGACGTCATACAGATGATGTTTGGTATACGCATCATCGTTCATGATGAACATACCAACAGATACACCCTAGACGATGATTGCCCGGACGTAATGGCCATCATTCGGGACGAGGAGGATGATGATAATCCCTCCATCATCATGCGGTCACACGGACTTTACCTTGCCAATTGGAACAAAAAGATTCCTTTCTTTGGTCGACGAGGGTAAACGCGAACTCTTTCGCCATATAGATATAATAACCGCTTACTTTTACATGCATTATTAGCGCTTTATTTTGCGATATATGCTAAAACTGTGTATGATCAACACATTTCATATATACTAAGTGAAAGCATATTTTGTTTCAGGACACTAAACTTAGATGTGCCTGTACTTGCTGCTACGATGCCTCTCCTATACAAGGATTGTACCTTTGATGTAGAGATGAATTCAACCTTGATGGATATACAAGATGACATTGAGGTGCCTCCAGAAATTCAAGAATGGGTCAAAGACAAACCTAAACCCAACCTTGATCAAACCACTTCTTTCAATCTCGGAACCTTAGAAAGCCCTAAGTTAATCCAGATTGGTTCAGACCTTACCCCAAACCAACGGAATGACATGGTTACGCTATTAACCCAATTCTAGGATGTGTTTACATGGTCTCATTAAGACATGGTGGGTTTGTCCGCTGACATTGTCCTTCATCGCCTTCCCATTGAAGAGGGATTTAAGCCAGTTAAGCAGAAACTCAGGCGATTGAAACCTGAATGGAGTTTAAAAGTGAAAGAAGAAATTGTGAAACAATTTCAAGCTGGCATCATCACGGTGTCTACATATCCTGAGTGGATATCCAACATCGTGCCCGTACCCAAACCTGGAGGGAAGGTGCAAGTTTGCGTGGATTACCAGGATTTGAATAAAGCTTGCTTAAAAGACAGCTTTCCCGTGCCATTTATCCATATTCTCATTGACAATACTGCGCAATATGACATGTACTCCTTTGCTGACTGCTTTGCGGGGTACCATCAGATCATGGTTGCCGAGGAAGATCGTGAGAAGACTGCTTTCATCACTCCTTGGGGAACTTTTTGCTATAGACGGTTGTCATTCGGCCTCATCAATGCCGGAGCTACCTATCAACGAGCTATGATAGCTCTTTTCCATAACTTAATGTACAAAGAGATCGAGATCTACGTGGATGACATTATTGTCAAATCCCAGAAGGAGGATGACCATATAGACCATCTCAGAAAGTTGTACAACTTGAAGTTGAATCTAGCTAAATACGCTTTTGGCGTTAAATCAGGCAAGTTGCTAGGATTTCTAGTCAGCCACAAAGGGATTAAGCTGGATCCTGCCAAGATCCAAGCCATCACCGAAATGCCCATTCCTCAGACAGAGAAGGAAATACGAGGATTTTTGGGAAGAATCAACTTCATCAGCAGGTTTATCTCCCAACTCACAGCAACCTGTGAGCCAATCTTCAAGTTATTAAGGAAGAACTCCTCCATGAAATGGAATGATGAGTGCCAGAATGCCTTCCTTACAATCAAGAAATAGCTAGTCAAAGCTCCTGTGTTGGTACCACCCAGGGATGATGTTCCCCTGTTCATGTACCTGTCTATAAGTGACAATGCCATGGGCTGCATACTGGGACAGAAGGACAATAGAGGCCAAGAACGAGCTATCTATTACCTCAGCAAAAGGTTCAGCTGCAGTGAACACAAGTACACTCTAATTGAAAAGATGTGTCGTGCTTTAGCATGGGCTTCCATGAGGTTACAACATTACCTCCATGGTCACACAACCCATCTCATATCCCGCGTGGATCCTCTCAAATACGTGTTCAAAAAACCCATGTTAAATTGCCGACTGTCCAGATGGCAGTTGATCCTACAACAATTTGACATCGTATATGTGACTCAAAAGTCCATCAAAGGTCAAGGAATCGCGGATCAACTGGCCGCGGCACCTTCAGGGGATTTCAAACCCTTGGAAACATATTTCCCTGATGAAGGAGTAATGACAGTACAACAACACCATCAGTACGATACGCGCCAATCATGGAAGATGTATTTTGATGGAGCTGTTAATATGGAAGGTTCTAGAGCTAGAGTAGTTCTAATATCTGATACGGGGGAGCAGTATCCCGTCGCTGTCAAATTATAGTTTGTCAGTACCAACAATACGGCTGAATATGAAAGCTGTCTCATGGGGCTAAAACTTACCTGTTCAATGGGCATCAAACGGTTAACAGTCTTTGGAGATTCGGAGTTTAAAATTAGACAATCCACTAGAATCTATCAAACCAAGGAACTACATTTGCTGCCTTACCATCGGCAAGTTTTGAAGATGGCTTTGGAGTTCGAAGAAATCTCATTTCTACACATTCCTCGTAATAGGAATGACTTTGCTGACGCATTAGCAACTTTGGCCTCCTTGATTCACATATCAGACAAGGAACACTTGTCGAGCGTCGTGATTTCCCTGCACAAGGCCCCAGCCTATGGGAATTACATTGGAGAAGTATCGGATGAGCTACCTCCCATCCAACATCCTTGGTATCAGCATATCAAGGAATATCTACGAGATGGATCTACACCACCGAGCGGCGAGCCCGACCGAGAAAAGGCGGATCCATTGACTTCCTATGAAGTTCTACCCGAGTGGGGATGCGCCTACAAAAAGAGATGCAGGACTAGGTCTCCTCGGTTTTAGACAAAGATCAAGCCCAAAGGCTTATGGATGAAATCCATGGCGAGTCTGTGGCCCCCACATGAGTGGCCCCCTCCTTGTCAAGAAAGTCCTCGGGGCCGGGACATTATTATTATCTCTCAAAGTCGATTACAACGACCACGTCCAAAAGATGCAATCGATGCGATTCATGGGAATGCTATACACGCCCCTCCACGGGAACTCCACAATATGAGTTTGCCTTGGCCCTTCTCAATGTGGGGAATGGACGTTATCGGGCCCATTGAGCCTAAAGCCAGTAATGGTCATCGGTTTATCTTCACCATGATCGACTACTTTACCAAGTGGGTAGAAGCAGCCTCCTTCCCCAGGGTTACTAAAGAAGTCATCATTGCTTTCATCAGAAACAATGTCATTTGTCGATATAGACAACCAGAGGTGATTGTGTCAAACAATGCCAAGAACCTCAACAACAAAATGATGGAGGAATTATGCAGTAAATTCGACATCAAACATCTCAACTCTATCATCTATCGTCCGAAGATGAACGATGCTGTTGAATCGGCTAACAAAACATCAAGAAGATTATGCAAAATATGTTCGCCAACCACAAAGATTGGCCTGACCTATTGCCTCTAACTCTGTTAGCCTACATAACCTCGATGCGTACTTCAACTGGGGTAACCCCCTACATTTTAACCTATGGGATGGAAGCAGTGTTCCCCATAGAAGTTGAGATGGAATCTCTCAGAGTGTTGATCGACGCTCAGCTGGATGAAGACCAATGGGTACAAGACAGGTATCACCAATTGTCTCTAATAGACGAAAGGCGAACCGCGGTTATCTTCCATGGTCAGTTATATCAGCAAAGGATCGCCAGATCCTATAACAAAAAAGTTCGGCTACGGAAGTTTAAACAACATAATTTGGTTTTGAAGAAGATTCTTGACAACCAAGAGCTGGCTAAAAGAAAATTCGCTCCTAACTGGGAATGCCCATTTGTTGTCAAAGAAGTATTGACAGGAGGCGCTCTCAGGTTGCAAAAAATGGACGGCGATGAATTTCCCCAACTCATCAACTCAGACGCCGTGAAACGAAACTATGTCTGAAGTAATTCGCAAACACCCTGATGCTTGATCATCAGGTCACCATTCATTCCGGTTCTTTAACCATTACCACCTACAACTTTCCTACACTTTGCCCCTCAGGGAAACCTACATTTCAAGCCAGCAACCTGGCTTTCTCCTCTACTTAGGTCATCCCACCGCGGATTGAACCTCTTGCGTTTGCAGTTTGGCTACCCATATATGGGATCAAACTTCTCATACCTACAGTTTATCCTCAACCTAGGATTAAACTTTCTCCTCCCCTTTTCGACACTCGCACACCTAGATTACGTTTTCTTCTCGCCTTGAGGGGCGAACTACGTCGACTGATCTCCTCCTCAATAGAGTCGTGAGGCAACCATGTTACATGGCCCTACATGATAAAACAAAAACCACAAAAACATTTCTACCCTCTTCTCAAAAACAAAAACAACCAAAAACATTCCTACACCATGTATGCCATATACAGCGTTGAACCTCTTACACCAGGTTCGAACTACGCAGACCTGATCTCCTCTTCAATAGGAGTATGTAGGCAGCCATTCATGGTGCGGTCTCACCCCCTACCAAAACACAAACCCTTGTCAGTTGGTACTGGGATCATCCTTCAATCCACTACATTTCATTTGGCTTCAGACCAAAGGGATGGAATTACCTGAACTCCTCCCAAATAGGAGATTCGACGACCATCTAAGCTACGGTCATACCTTGAAGAGCAACACCAATCCATAAGAGATGGAATTAACTAGGCTCCTCTTAAATAGAAGTGCTGGCGACCATCTGTGGTGAGATCAATCTCAGAGAGGAAAGCCACACTCCTCTACACATTTCCATTCAGAAACAAGTCCCAAGACACTAAAGATGGTAGGGATACACAGAGATCGATGATCTATTCTGAACTATCCAGAGGCAACTCAATGTCCATCCACCCAGGAGGAATTTAGAATACATCAAGATCACAAGCCCTGAAGCAACAGGTAAAATATCAAGCAAATAGCAAGGCATATCTAAAAGGGAAGTGATCCAAAAATATATTTCCCTGTCATATATAATGCTGTTTGATATATATAAAATGTAAACTATACATGACAAAATGGCTAAGCTAGTCTGTGCAGGTAAATACAAGCTCATCTACAAGTCAGGATATATGCGAGCTAACAAGCCCAACATGGCGTCCCTCTCAGAAGACGGAGGCGGAGCTGTGGTCTCCTGTATGAGAATATCCACACGACCCAAAAGATCTGTAGCCATCTGCATGGTGACCATATGATCATCAATATATGTGCTCATCTCTGCAATCATGTCAGTGGTAAGGGACCTCACTGCAGTACTATCTGTGATGGCTATATCCCGGGCAGATATAGCACTATCCTGCTCAACTATCACTGCATCTCTGGCTGATATAGCCTCATCTCGCTCAACAGTAGCGGCATCTCTGCGATCTAATGCCTCGTCTCTCTCTAATAGAGTTGTGTCTCTCACATCAAGGGCAGTCGACATCATAGATCGAATCTGGTCTCTCTCAAAGGTCATCATATGAAGACTCTGCTCTAATTACTGTGCCGAGTGCTGAATCACAAAAGTACTAGTACTAGGAGAATCCGGAAGAAATGCTTGCAACTCAGCCGTGGGCTCCTCCTCGTTGTAGGTATCAATGTCCTCCCTGGGCTCTGCATCGTCTGACTCACTATCCGGTACTGCAGATACTACTGCAGTTGATAAAATCTCTGTCTCCATCCATGCGGAATACTCTGCAAAATAAGCGGGATGACCGATGTAAAAGCAATATCTCACGCCGATCCCAACAAGCTTACACACGGATCGGTCCTCTCATCGAGAGATATCGAGAAGTCAACGCCGATCTATCGCCCCCTCGAAAGGATGAAAATCTCGAACCCGGTCGAATCGCGACATCACTACCAAATGGTGATAAGTAGTCACACCCCTCAAGCCAGCCAGAGGGAGGAAATCCATGCCCGGAGCGTAAGTAATGAAGCTGTAGGGTGAGCAAAGCCCCGAGCACAACAATATGCTAAATGCATCTCTAATATCTGCCAAAAATGCGGACCAGGATTGAGCATCTGTACACTCCAATGGCTGAAATGAGTATGACATGGCCACATCATGGGAGAAGCAATACCCATGTCATCTAAGGGTACCAACCGGTCTCAAGTGTGACATAAACCACACGTACAACATGACCGAACTCCCTAGGAACACTCCTGTAGGATACGTGCAACAATAGGATGCCGACCGCAGGGTCTCTGCTACGATCATAGGTATAATGGTGCGACCCTCTCTAAGAGCTCTCACAGCCATAATAACACCAATGTCTATCTCGTCCATATATCGTGGCATATAGACATCTGACAATCATTTATAACAAAGAAGACATCAACTCTAGCCGAACGCCAATGGTCCTCCGGTGCGGTGAAATCCCCAGAATATTGTGAATAGCTATCCTCTGAGCCAAATCTGTCGTACAGAAAATGCTGGGAGATCACATGGCTAGATGTCAGCTCGTCCTGTACTACTCTGCGCCTCAACCCTGTGAGAGTCATGAATCATCTACTCATGTCTCCCAAAGCTAGATGCACGCAAGGTCTGTCTAAAGGCAGAATCGTCAAACGTGCATACTCCTCTATACTAGGAGTCAACTCATGGGTGCCAAAACGGAATACCTGCCTATCAGGCAGCCAATGCTCTAGCATCCCATCTACAAATCCTGTAGGAACCTGAAAAGGCAATAAAGTCATGGTATACTGTAGCAACTGATCTACGGTCACCCTATCTGGGGGTGACATGCTATCGTACCATGATCGCATACCTAATGCCACCACTGACGGTGGGGTATGATTTATACGGCTAACTGTCGAAGAAGACATCTGTGCGGGCCGTGTCATAAGACCATTCAGGGGTCAATGCTGAATATCTCTAGACATGCATACATATGCATAACATGATACATACATAACAGATAATGGATGGCAATATGATATAGGGAATGAAAAACGGTGCATACATTCCTAAGTATATCATCATCTAATACATCAGCTCTGTACAACTACAAATACAGGGAAATGGGACACAGCCGCCTTACTACTAATAGAGGCCTATCAATAGATATAGCGAGAATGGGGAACAACCACCCAATATCTAACAGAGGCCTATCAAAAGATATAACGAGAATATACATCAGAAGAAAACCAGGGTCTCGATGTCTACGTCCTCAATCCTATCCACCTGATGTAACTCCTCCTGAGTCACTGGATCTCTATCAACAGGGATGTCAGGCCTATAAAGAGGAGGATTTACGCCTTAGAAACCAAATGGGTCGTTCGAGGGCCGGTACCGAGCCGAAGGAACAAATGACTCCGCCTCTGCTGGATTTCTTCCCAAATGCCGGATAAATATGTGTGCCTGATCCAACTGCCGGGTCAAGCTATCAATCTAGGTCATATGAGTCGGAGCTCGAACACAAGCTACCCAATCCGTCATCATCAAAGATCCTGGAACCTTATCCCCCATGAACTGTGTGGCGCGGGACTGGGCTACAATTGTGCGAGGGGACCACCACCAATGGAACGTCTCCTGAGTACATGGACCCTCTGATAATGCAAAGCCGTCAACCCCCAACAATGGGATATCAATGACGGTGATGTGGATACTGAGCCAATGACGCTCGACAAGAGGCAAGATCGGTATCTGGATCTCCCCTGTGGTGCTCCTAATATCACGCTCTCCTAAATAGAGCTCCCAGCCTCCATCAGTGAAGAGAGGAACTCTCCTGGTAGAGATCAAATACTCGACTCTGGTCGGATGTCCATCCTCAAAGCCAATGGTCAAATGCTCCCCTGAATAGGGAATCCATGTAATGGTACCGCCACAACAACTCCACCATGACACAAAAGTGAGTGAATCCTCACTTTCTGGTGTGGCCCCCAAAATTAGGTATACATCACCCATCTTGAGTCGCCAGATACATGGTACATAATTCAAATACAACTTAATAATACAATTATCGTGTACAATACGACAAAATATAATCTGTGAGTTTGAATATAAATATTGTCTACTAGAGAGTATACAAACTCAAAAGGAGTCCTCATTACAGTTATTATCACACTATTTCACAAAATAGTGAGGACTACTAATGAAAACATCTAGGACCATCACTCTGTTCCCCGACTAGTCCCAGCTACGTTCTCATTTCCCGAAGAGAATAGTAAAAGAAAAGGGTATGCTCAACTAGCCCAATAAGAAATATTATTACTAAGATAATGCAGAATAAATTATCAATAACCTTCAACAGTATAACAACTGATAGAATATAATAGACAACAAGTTTTAGATCAAAAATTGTAGCAGAATAAGCAATCCATTAGAAGAGTCAAGTAGAGAATAAAATCTACTATCTTCTATGATTTAAAAAGTTTATCATCAATTTTATTGCTGAGACTCAGCTTAATAAATAATCCACATCATTAACTCATCCCTGCACTACAGGCCAAGGATATTTTTAGTACACGACCACGAATTATCCATGCACTACGGGCCAAAGATAATCGTGTTTTCATCAACGGTCCTGATCATACCATAAAACAATTCATCTTTGCACCCTTGGCCGAAGAGAATCCATAGCCATAATCATACCAAAAACTGTCCATCAATGCACTACGGGCTAATGAGGACTTTTACCACATCATTTGTAACATTACTACCATGATTATACCAATAATCCTCGGTCATAATCATACCAAGTCCATCTATGCACTACATGCCACGTATGACTTTTAACAAAATATAAACATGATGATGATGACAATGATATAAGAATTCAATAAAACAAGTTCAAGAATTAATTTGTCCAGGAACCAATAACGTCTAAATTGTCAACATGATATTTCTTTGTGGAGTAAAATTCAAGAATGTTCAGAAGAATATTTCCATGAAAAGATACTGGATGAAGCGCAAATATCAAGGATATTCCACTAATTTCATGGATTATAGAAGTCAAAACTTTAACCAACTGAGTATAATAAAGAATGGAATAACAAAAGAAATCACCATGCATGCGATAGACCGCATACAAGCGAGTTATTCCAATGAATAATAAATAACGGAATCGTCCCACGAAAAAGCGTGCATACGATATATTCCAATGTAATAATAAAGATTTTAATCAGTCGTGCAAAAACGCATGCACAAGATATTCCAATGTAATAATAAAGACGGAACCGGATCCTGTGAAACGCATATATATAGGATATTCCAACAAAATAATAAAGATGGAACCAGGTCCGGCGTAGAACGCACAGACATGATATTCCAACAGAATAATAAGGAATGGAATAATATAAGAATTTCACCAAGTATGCGGTACTTCGCATAGACAGGTTATTCCAACATAATAACAAAGAATGGAATAACAGAAGTTCTCTTCATGAAGATGAAAGAAAGAAATAATACCCTTTTCAAATACAACAAATAATATTCCCTACCTTAGAAGAAGACTGGATATAAGAGTAGTGAAGTACCAGAATACTTTTCTTGTTTCTCTCTATAGTTTCTCTATAATAATTGCTCTATAACTTTAGTGACTTGGTGAGAAATGAAGGAAGAATGAGCTTTTATTTATAGGAAAATATAGTTTCGATAATTGTACGTTTTGGGGCTCAAAATATTACAGTATAATACCTTCCTCTTTTTCTTCATTTTTAATTTAGTCCTGCAAGTATTATCAATCTTGCACCAACTCCCCTAATAGTAAATCATGTGAATCAATAGTACAATCATGTGAATAAATAGTATAATCATGTGAATAAGTAGTATAATCATGTGAAAAAATTAATTACAGTATAGTACCTTCAACTATACCTCCATTTTTAACTTAGTCATGCAAGTATTATCAATCTTGCACCACCACCCATAATAGTATAAGAATGTGAATCAATAGTACCCCATGAATAGTAACTCGTAAATAGTAACTCATGAATAGTAACTCGTGAATAGTACTCCGACACGAAAAGTGCTCCGAATACCCGAGTGAACAATATAACCTCCAGACATCAATTATCATCGAAATAAATGTCAATTTCCACTAACACTAATAATCCCAATACAATGGAACAATCAATTTCATCTTTAATCAACACAACTTATTCATCATTAATATTATAACTCACAATATTTAACAACCAGGTCGTTCCCAGGAAAGAGGGGGCTTTCCGATAAGGATTTCTCCTTATTGACGCGCAATTAGGTGACCAAACCTCTCCTTGACAGAACTTCTAGACATTGTCAATATTGCAAATAATAATATGAATAACTTTGTCGTTAATTATTGATTTAATAATAATAAATATTATGCAGATGATACTGTGACAATAATTGAATCAATAATATGAGAGATATGATTCAAAGAATTATTGTAGCAATAATTGAGTATAACCGAGTGACTTCTCACGTAAGCATCAATAATCAATACCGGTAGCTACTATGCAACCATGCGATATCGCATTTCTTTTAACACCGGGTGTTTCAACAGATTAACGGTAAAACTTCCGTCGTTATTTTCATAAAGTATTGTTGTCGCTTTCTCAATTCGAATAATAATGCCGCTTAGGGTCCACTAATGATTGTATCATTGTCATATGGATATTCCCCACCAATCAAATATTATATAACAACTTGCGTACTTTGAAAAATTTATAAATATTACCCACAACTATAACATTATATCAAATCCACACCATAATATTTAAAAAATTATTTCAAGAAAATTAAATCTTTATTCATAAAATCTGGGGTTTCACAATCTCCCCTCCTTATGAAATTTCGCCCTTGAAATTTATATACGCACTTGATATGCCAAAGAGGTGAGGATACCTTGACTTCATTTCAGATTCTAACTCTTGAGGTATAACCTTTGAGTGTCGAATATAATCCTTCTTATCCAAGATTTTAACACGTATGTCCTCATACGTTAAATCATCCGCTATCTCGTCTGGTTCTAAATTAATAATGTGGTTCGGGTTATCCCCATATTTACGTAACGTCGATACGTTAAAAACGTTATGAACACGCGACATACTTGGTGGTAAAATGAGTCTATAAGCCACAGTTCCTACTTTATCGAGGATTTCAAATGGGCCAATTAAATCGAGGGTTGAGATTTCTTCTCTTCATCGATTCTTGTTTCTAGAATAATGCCCTCTTGAACCTTCTTAATTCTTCACATTCATCAGCTCCAGGTGTGTAGCTTGAGCGACTTTAACTTTATCGATTAAAGTCGATTCTACCTGTATATTCGTTATCTTCATGGGGGTTCCTATATTCGCACTTGTAAATGCATACGATCTTCTACTCAACGCGTCAGCTACCATGTTAACTTTTCCACGATGGTATTGAATGATATGATCGTAATCTTCAACAGCTCGAGCCAACGTCTTTGGCACATTACACGTTCGTTTTGGTTAAAGAAATATTTGAGGGTTTAAGAAATGGGTTTTGTACTGGGGTCAATACAAAATTCGATTTCACGCTCTAGGGTAGGCTAAGAAGTCTTCAAGAATACGTCAAAAAATTTATTAACAATAGAAATATCATTCAAAACTGTGACTCTCATCCAAGACTTGGATAGTACGTCACATTGATACCTATCAACTTGACATTGTCATTCACGACGTCGCCTACAGAAAGTCTGGCTTCGGTGTATTCAACACAAGAAAGTCAACAACTAAAGGACCGAGGCTCTTTACTTATGGCTTGATATGACAATCATTGACTTTAGTTGTTTGGTTGCTTGAATTCGCATAACAGATTGGTTAGGAATATGAAAGCTAACAACCTTACAAAAAGCATGATGAGTAGTTAACTAATCGATTCCTAAAATTGCATCAAAGGCAAGTATTTTCAAAGAGACAAGATCGACACATAACGTGATAGTGTTGATTTGAATCAACAAGATTTATAAACAGTGGAGGTAACGAAGGCTTCTACTAACGAAGTTTCAACAAATAAGTCAAAGTCTAACTTCTCTGGGGTTAAATTTAAACTTTGAACGCAAGCAAGAGAGATAAAATAATGGGTAGAACCGGTATCTAATAAGGTATAGACTTCGCAAGAATTTATAATTAACTAATCTGTGCTAACTTCGTTCGGGTTACTCGCTTTTTGAGAAGTCACGAAAAATGCTCTCCTCAAAACCACCGACTTTGTTTTGTCCATCCGCTTTTTTGGTGCCACCGTCCCCAAATTGGACTTGACTTTGGTGCACGACAAAATTGAGCTAAATGACCTTCTTTTCTTGAAATTTCCACTTCTATTATCTTGGCCATGATTACCACCGAAGTGGTTACCATTCTTGGCATGATAATTTCCCCTACGATGGTTATCATTGTTCCAATGGTCGTTGCCACTGGTATAATTATTATCGTGTTGTTGGTCGTTACCTTTTGGTTGAGCTGACTCATTATCGCGCTCCAATAACTGAGCCCTATTCACAACATCTGAATACAAACACTGTCACAAAACAAGGGTTAATTGACGTATCACATATTATCCCTATACTCTAACCGACCAATTAAATACCAAATCAACTTAGGTAGGTCATACTAGCGAAGGAATTCCCTGTCTCTCCCCTCCTAGTTCTTATCTCACATCTCAGCCAGGGATCATATCCCTAAGCTTTGATACCAACTGTGACGCCCCCAAAATTAGGTATACATCACCATCTTGTGTCGCCAGATACATGGTACATAATTCAAATACAACTTAATAATACAACTGTCGTGTACAATACGACAAAACATAAACTGTGAGTTTGATTACAAATATTGTCTACTAGAGAGTATACAAACTCAAAAGGAGTCCTCATTACAATTATTACCATCACTCTGTTCCCCGACTAGTCCCAGCTACGTTCTCATTTCCTGAAGAGAACAGTAAAAGAAAAGGGTGAGCTCAACTAGCCTAGTAAGAAATATTATGACTAAGATAATGCAGAATAAATTATCAATAGCCTTCAACAGTATAACAACTGATAGAATATAATAAACAAAAAGTTTTAGATCAAACACTACAGCGGAATAAGCAATCCATTAGAAGAGTCAAGTAGAGAATAAAATCTATTATCTTCTATGATTTAAAAATTTTATCATTAATTTTATCGCTGAGATTCAGGTTAATAAATAATCCACATCATTAACTCATCCCTGCACTACAGGCCAAGGATATTTTTAGTATCACTACCATGAATTATCCATGCACTACGGGCCAAAGATAATTGTGTTTTCATCAACGGTCCTGATCATGCCATAAAACAATTCATCTTTACAACCTTAGCCGAAGAGAATCCATAGCCATAATCATACCAAAAACTGTCCATCAATGCACTACGGGCCAATGAGGACTTTTGCCACATCATTTGTAACATTACGGTCATGATTATACCAATAATCCTCGGTCATAATCATACCAAGTCCATCTATGCACTACAAAGCTACTGTATGACTTTCAACAAAATATAAACACGAGGATGATGACAATGATATAAGAATTCAATAAAACAAGTTCAAGAATTAATTTGTCCAGGAACCAATAACGTATAAATTGTCAACATGATATTTCTTTGTGGAGTAAAATTCAAGAATGTTTAGAAGAATATTTCCATGAAAAGATACTGGATGAAGCACAAATATTAAGGATATTCCACTAATTTCATGGATTATAGAAGTTAAAACTTTAACCAACTGAGTATAATAAAGAATGGAATAACAAAAGAAATCACCATGCATGCGATAGACCACACAGCGAAAAGTTATTCCAATGAATAATAAATAATTGAATCAGTCCGGCGTAAACGCATGCAGACGGATATTCCAACAGTAATAATAAAGACGAAACCAGTCCAAAGATAGAACGCATGCATATGATTTTCCAATGTAATAATAAGGAATGGAATAATAGAAGAATTTCACCAAGTATGCGGTACTTCGCATAGACAAGTTATTCCAACATAATAACAAAGAATGGAATAACATAAGTTCTCTTCATGAAGACGAAAGAAAGAAATAATACCCCTTTCGAATACAACAAATAATATTCCCTACCTTAGAAGAAGACTGGATATAGGAGTAGTGAAGTAACAGAATACTTTTCTTGTTTCTCTGTATAGTTTCTCTATAATAATTGCTCTATAGCTTTAGTGACTTGGTGAGAAATGATCCCAATACAATGGAACAATCAATTTCATCTTTAATCAACACAACTTATTCATCATTAATATTATAACTCACAATATTTAACAACTGTGTCGCTTCTCGTGAAAGCGGGGCTTTTGATAAGGATTTCTCCTTATTAGCGCAATTAATTAGGTGACCAAACCTCTCATTGATGTAACTTCTAGACATTGTCAATATTACAAATAATAATATGAATAACTTTGTCGTCTCAATTATTGATTTAATAATAATAAATATTATGCATATGATACTGTGACAATAATTGAATCAATAATATGAGAGATATGATACAAGAATTCTTGTAGCAATAATTGAGTATAACCGAGTGACTTCTCACGTAAGCATCAATAATCAATACATGTAGCTACTATGCAACCACGCCAGACATCGACTTTTTTAACACCGGTGTTTCAACAGCTAACGATAAAACTTCCGCCGTTATTTTCATAAGTATTTTTGTCGCTTTCTCAATCCGACAATAATTCCGTTAGGGGGTCCACCAATGATTGTACCGGTGCATTTGGATATTCCCCGATAAAAAGAATATTCCCCGACCAATCGAATATTATATAACAACTTGCGTACTTTGCAAAATTTATAAATATTACCCACAACTATAACATTATATCAAATCCACACCATAATATTTAAAAAATTATTTCGAGAAAATTAAATCTTTATTCATAAAATCTGGGGTTTCACAACAGGGACCTACGACAAAATAGAATGGTGGCATCGTCGTCCTCGTGGATAGGTATCTAAACCTAACACACTCAGAGGACGTAAACATGGGAGCCTCTCATAGGCCCAAAACTGCCAACACAATGGCAAAACATCTGCTATCAGTAAACACTCTTAACCTATAAATGGGAAAAGACAAGAGAAATACTCACCAGCAGAAATGGGTAAAAACCTTGCCAAGCCTCAGTCAATCCCTGTGAGCGCATGCGCATGCCCCGGAGGAAATAGGCAAAGGTGTAAGAGCCCCAGTCATACTCTCCTATACGGTCCACATCGCGTGTGGCGCTGACCAAAGCAAAAGACACCGTGGAAGAGTTATCTGCTATGAAGCAGCCTCAAATGATCATCAGGAACAATCGTCGTAGAACGCAATCCCTGATCCTGACATCATCAGGCATGGGCTCACTCAATAGCCCGCTCATAGCATCTATGCTCAAAGGACCTGAACGGACAGTCCTGCCTTTGAGCGCCTCTGCCGGAACTCCTAATAAGGATCTGTCGGCAGTAGGGGTAATATTCGCCATGCAAGGCAATCGCTCCCCAAACTCCATACACCGTGATAAATCGTCAATCCATAAAGGCGTCATCATCACCTCGCAATCCAAAGATATGGAGTGGCGAAGTCGATGAAAACCATCGCTCGATAATGCCACGAGATAACCCCGTGGGGCGGACGGGGAAGGATGGAGAAGAATGCCCCAAATCCCCACTCATGCACTACCGCTCTTTAGTTAGGATGAAGCGCCTGGTACATGGAGTGAATGCAAAACCAGTTCCCTCGAGGCTGTGTAAATCCTGGAACCTGCATAAAATGCAGATCAACATCAGAACCCTTTAATCCTCATCAATAGGAAAGAAGGAAGATCAAAGTCTAATGCCATACCTCGTTAGCGTGCAAATACATCGATGGATGTCTGCCCAAATCACCCAGCAACTTTGGGTTCACCACCTGAATGCTCGTAAGCTCCCTGCGAGGGACGTGTGCAGTAGGAGCGGGATCCTCAATCAAAATATCTGCCTCCTCATCCTCAACATTAGGAACATCTACCTGGACATGACGTATCACGGCCTCCACCAACCGATGAGGTCATTCGATAGAACGGGGGCGAGGCACTTGTAAGCCCTCCATTGTCACGCTGCGTAAACGATCCTGTAGGGAACCGCTTTCACCGATCCGGATCCATAATATCTGGACAACAAGTCTCCAAATCACCTCGAAAAGGGTGTGGTATTTCCTTACCTGGAGCTTTCTAAACTGCATTTATGACTATATGCATGCATGCATTTACTTTAACATATTATAGAGTTAAAATGCATGACTACCCAATGCCTACATTTGAAATTTTTTTGCCATAGTCTCGTTTGAAAATAGGACTATCCACATGCACATAGGCATGAATAGGTGGCCATTTAGTAGCACACCTTCCCCAAAGTCATATACATAATATATGCATTAAAAATAAAAATCATCATGCATAAGGTCAACCTCAATACTAGGAGTACTTTGCCTTGCTACCTTTTGCTCATTGGACCTCAAATAGGACAAAAAATAGCAGAAAAAGGTGCCAATTTGACTGTCTCAAAAGTTAAATTTTTTCACATCATTATGTTTAGCATGGTTTAATACTAACATTTACTATGTTGAATATTTTTTATCAAGTCATTTGTGCATACATAATCACTACTATGTGTTTAGATGCATTTTGTGCGATAACTCATAATCCGACAGATAGAAACTGGAAAAAATGCATGCATACGTTACCAGGATAGTGTAGAACACTTGTATGGTGACAGAATTTACAGAAAGCAGCCCGAACTCAGCAGATCTGAAGGTGGCTCGCGGTTTTCTCTATGCGAAGCAAGTTGGAAAATGACTTATGAAGGCCAGCCTGCAGGATTTATAATCCGCTACCGTCATGAGTCCACTCTACGGTTGCAGCAAAGAGTGCACTGCGACTCCCTATGGGGTCCCACCCCTCCGACTCGGTCTAGTTCGAGTTAAAACGAAGTTCTTACGGACTAGAAAGGTCAAATCGAGAATAAAAATGCCACACGATTGAGCAAAACTGCATACAATCCTGGTCTTCTCAGATGAGACTTTAAATTTGTACATCATTCATTGGTAGTCACCTAAATACAAGGTGTACCCTACCAATGATCCCAGTTGTCACAAGTCACATACGACAATACCTTATACAGGTCCGATGCCGCCGGCTCGTACCCTCCGTATATCCCCGATAGGGGTTACAACGTGAGTCCCCGACGGGGGTTACAACGTAGATCCCCGGTGGGGGTTACAACACATCCATCCGTTGACACGTCTATCAACGAAGGTCAAGCAGCCTTGACGTTATTTCAGCCAATGGCAAGTAAACCCATCGAAGCATTGAGAGTTGTTCGATAATTGCGTATGTACTCATAAGTCCCCAGTAGATCCCCGACGGGGATTAAAACGTAAAGTCACGGCATGGGATTACAACGTACATTCAAAATCGTTGACACACATATCAACGAAGGTCAATCAACATTGACGTTATTTCAGCCGATAACGATTAAACCTATCAGAGCTATAGAGCTATTCAAGGTTTTTATACCCAACTGCTCGTATTCCCCAGCGGATCCCCGGCGGGGGTCACAACGCAATGCTCCATTGATCTACATGACAGCGAAGGTCAAACAACCTTGACAACCTATTCACAGAGCCTCAGCCGTTGATTCACACGTTAACGAAGGTCAAGCAGCCTTGATTGTATATCCCACAGGATTTCTCAGCTGTTGATTCACATGTCGGTGAAGTACATGTCAACAAAGGTCAGACATCCCTAACAGCATTTGCTGTTGGCAGTATATCCAGCAGGATCTTGACATACTCTGGCGATACTAACCAGGAAAGGTCAATGTTATCAAAGAGGATAGATGATGGAATATGTTATACACATCCTCAAACAGATCAAGCTTTATCCCCACAGATCTCTTATACATAAGAGGTACATCTTCAGGATCAAGTCATAATCAAAAACACAGAGATTTGGTGATAACTCCAACATCAACGTCCTAACAGATTCGGCTTACACATCGAATTTGGTCAGCATTGCCAATCCCCAGTCAAAGCAGCAAGGAATCAGCAATCATCCCCAGCGTGTTGGGCTACAACCCCATAAACATGCATCATACATTTGCATCATGTTGCTATCCATAGTACCATGTTCTTCTTATTGCATTTCAAGTGTCTAGGATTCTTTATCCTACCCATGCATCGCCATGCATGAGTATGATAAAGAGGGGCATCTGTAGACACTCGAAATTTTCTATACTACTGTTACTAACATTGCAGGAGGACAGATTCTTCTTTTAAGAGGGAACCCTGAAAGACAATCCAAACCCGCACCGGATACTACCAGAAGTTCAGCATCAACCCCGGATCGCAATCTGGGAGTAACAAATTCAACCTCGGATGTAACCACGAGGCATGCAGATCCAATACTGGAACTCACACCGGAGAAGACCGATTAATCTCGGAGATGACCCCGAGGTATCCAGTCTCAGTCCCAACCATGGGAATAGCCACCAACCTTGGTGATGACCCCAAGGAATGTAATTTCAGAGATAACCCCGAAAATGCTTGTTTTAAATGCAACCAGCTTCAATCTCGGCGCTCACAACGAGATGCAATGTACCAACCTGGCAATAACATCGGGAACACAGACACACCTCAAAGGTGACAATAAGGACCTTCAACAATTGCAGCAGTCCAATCTCAGCAAAGTCTGGGCAACGTCTGCTTTATCAGCCCAATCCGGCGATAACACCGGTGAGGGGCAACATCGTCATCTCATCAACACGATGCCACATCACATCTCTACGCAACAATGTCCCATGAGACTAACTAATCCCGAGTGACTATTGTGCGGGGTAACGGATGAAAGTTGAAGCTTGAAGACCGGAGGGCATCGTCCCATCTTCAATGACTTCGCACAAACTCTAATCCCATGCCATCGTATAACTCTCGACAACGGCGGTCTGAAATAGGTCCTATATACCTCAAACAGATGCCCTTGGATTAAACTTCCGAAAGTTTGAGTGGACATTACAAAGATTCGAGTGCACGTGACATTAGGTGAGACGACCCGACCAAAACCCGGCCAACTCGGGTTACCTCTCTGCACACTAGTACTCACCAGCGAGTACACCTAATGCTAATATGCCTATAAATAGAGGGCTTAGGGTGCTGATTTTAAGAGAAAAAGACGGGAAACCTCACACACCCGCCTCCAAGACTCGCCCATACAAAGGTATTTTCCCTTTTAAACACACAGCAGGCTCATATATAGCCTCTTTTGTACCCACTAAAGCTAAGTTTACCCACTCTAAAGATATAGAAGCCTTTTTTAGCAAATCAATGTAAGCCTTATCACACACTTTAGAGTTTTTCTCTTCATCTTTGCACACACCTTCTACATGTTGAGAGTCGTGTTTCTGCTTTTGCCTGCATTTCATCTGTGGTTTCATTCAGATCAGATATGTATATATATATATATATATATATATATATATATATCGACTAACATTATCGAAAGTTATGCCTCGATTGAACCTGAGACTTGATGCCTGAGCGTTTATTTGCTTTTCTATATATATATATATATATATATATATATATATATATATATATATATATTTATATATATGAATCGTGTGTCGAACTTTGTTCGATGAGCCTGACTTGATGCGAGCGTTTATTGCTTTAATATATATATATATATATATATATATATAATCGTGTGTCGAACTTTGTTCGATGAGCCCAGGATTTTATATCCTAGTGCATTTATTCGCTTATATATATATATTTATACTTATATATATATGAATCGTAGTCGAACTCTGTTCGATGAGCCTGAATTTTACATCCGATGCGTTTATTGCTTGTATATATATATATGTATATATATATATATATATACATATATACATTTATTTTTGTCCTGCCTGGAGTTTCCTTCGTGGCAGTTCATCGCTCTTACGACTTTATTTACATTTTTGATCCCCCATGGAGGGGCTTCGTGGTTGGTGATCATGTCTGTATATATATATATTTATAGCTTTTATATATATATACCTGGTTACTGCTTTCTTATAAATTGCAGCATTATGTGCGCCTAGGAATCATGTGATCACAGATTCATCCCATTGGATCTAGATTCGGTTCCCGTGATGGACATTTTTCAAATTGTATGCGTGACTTATAAATTATTTTGCGGTGTCTAAATTTCCTTAGATGGTTTCCATACCCACGAGGAAGTCGGCATTATTTTTGTATATTATTTTCTTATAGATGCCTCGCATCCGTCAAATAAAATAAATCAAGCCAATCACTTAATAAAGTGGGAGTGTAAAAGGTCTCAATTCCTATTGAGCATCGTGGTTTGAAAAACCTCTTTATAAAAAAACATCACTGCCATATCTTGCTAAAAACTGAATTTTTACATAAATTCAAACCCTGTGTATATAGGTTTGAACGAGGCCTCACACAACTTCCATATAACAGCACATTGACCCATACACACACACATACACACACTTAGATAATAGTTTCTTGAAAAGAGGCGGTCACCATGGTAACACGGATGTCGGGGGGTGCCTAACACCTTCCCCCCGCATAACCAAGTCCCCGGACCCTAAATGAATCTCGGTTTCACCGACCCATATAACAGTGTCACATCACTAGGTCAATGTGCAAACCTTTTCTCGGTTGTGTTGGTACAACCATTTAAAAACCAATCATGACTCTTAACAAATTCATCATCAACATTATACATGTCGAACCTTTTTCACTTGTTTTTTCAAACAAATCTCACTTAAAATGAGAACACCAAAGAACAAGTAACGGAAAGGGACATCCAAAAATCCCGACGTCGACAGTAATCATAGCCAAGACAATAAGAATGAACATTTCAAGAAGAGGAGATTTAACAATGATGGAAAGACGTCAGCACCAACACCCGTTGTCAAGGAAGAAGAACGACCACCTATCATATGCTTCAAATGCGGTGGGGAGGGACACATCAGTCCAAACTGTGCGATGCCATCCAAAGCATGTTATAATTGTGGAAGGGAAGGTCACTTAGCTCGATTTTGTCGTTCACCGAAGACAAGTTCAGCTAGGATGGAGGCACCAAAGGCCGTCCTAGAGAAGTCAAAGCCGGTAGTGCAAGGGAGAGCGTTTGTTGTGACCTCCCAGAAAGCAAGGAACCCGAACGAGGTTATCACGGGTAAGCTTATCATAAACTCTAGTGAAGTCTATACCTTATTTGATACCGGTCCTACCCATTCTTTTATTTCTCTTACTTGCGTTCAACGTTTAAATTTGACTCCGGAGAAATTAGACTTTGACTTATCTGTTGAAACTCAATTAAGAGAAACCTTCATTACATCCACTGTTTATAAGTCTTATTTGATGAAAATCGGTAACCGCACGTTACCTGTCGATCTTATCTCCTTAAAAATACTTGCATTTGACGTGATTCTAGGAATTGATTGGTTAACTACTCATCATGCTAAAATTGATTATTTTCGTAAGGTTGTTAACTTTCATATTCCTAATAAACCTATTATGCGAATTCAAGCGACCAAACCATTAAAATCAATCACTATCCATCTCAAGCCATAAAGCTATTCGCTTATTGAAAAATGGATGTCAAGCTTTCTTAGCTCATGTCACAGATTTAAACAAAAATACGCCGATTTTGAATGATATTTCATTTGTTAATAAATTTCCGACGTATTCCACAAGAAGAACTTCCCCGACCTACCTCCGGCGCGTGAAATTGAATTTTGTATCGACCTTGAACCCGGTACAAACCCCATTTCCAAAGCCCTATATCGAATGGATCCTATTGAACTTCAGGAGTTAAAGACCCAATTACAGGAATTATTAGACATCGGTTTCATTCGTCCTAGTACGTCTCCTTGGGGTGCTCCTGTTCTATCCGTGAAGAAGAAAGATGGGAGTATGCAACTTTGTATTGATTATCGGGAGTTGAATCATGTCACCATCAAAAAATAGGTACCCATTGCCACGTATTGATGACATGTTTGACCAGTTGCAAGGCGCCAAATTCTTTTCAAAGATAAATCTTTGTTCAGGATATCATCAATTGAAGATTAAAACCGATGACATTCCAAAGATGGCTTTCAGAACTCGGTACGGGCATTATGAATTCCTAGTCATATCCTTTGGATTGACTAATGCTCCTGCTGCCTTCATGGATATGATGAACCGAGTATTCAAGAAATATTTGGATCATTTTGTGGTCGTCTTTATTGACGACGTCCTCATATATTCCAAAAGCCGTGAAGATCATGAGCAACACTTGAGGCTGATACTCCAAAAGCTTCGTGAAAACAAGCTATATGCCAAGTTGAAGAAATGCGAGTTCTAGCTTGAGGAAGTTGCATTCCTTGGGCACGTGATATCAAATCATGGGATATCTGTTGACCCGGAAAAGATTGAAGCAATTCAAAGCTGGGAGCAACCTAAATCATTGACCGAAGTACGTAGCTTTCTCAGCTTAGCTAGTTATTATCGGAGATTCATAAAAGGGTTTTCTCGAATCGCTACTCCATTAACTCAGCTGACTCGAAAAGATACAAAATTCGGTTGGAGCATGGAATGTCAGAAGAGTTTTCAAGAACTTAAGAGGAGACTCATTTCAAAGACTGCTCGATAATACCATCCGCTCCTTGCTGGATTTGTCATCTACAGTGATGCTTCGGGCAAAGGGTTAGGACGTGTTCTCATGAAACATGGGAAAGTCATAGCCTATGCCTCAAGGCAACTCAAATAATATGAGAGGAATTATCCTACTCATGATCTAGAGTTGGCAGTTGTTGCTTTCGCACTTAAAATTTGGAGGCATTACTTGTGTGGGGAGAAAGTGGAAATCTATACGGATGATAAAAGCCTCAAATATTTCTTCACTCAAAAGGAACTCAACATGCGACAATGGCGTTGGCTTGAATTGTTGAAAGATTATGATCATACCATCCAATACCATCCTAGAAAAGCAAACGTGGTAGCTGACGCATTGAGTAGAAGATCATATGCAAGTACGAGTGCGATATTGTCAACGCAAAGGCCCGTTTTGTATGACTTGCAAAGGATGGATATAGATTTAAAGACTCTAGGGACCCACATAATGATGGCAAACATACGAGTAGAACCAACTTTAATTGATAAAGTTAAAGCTGCTCAAGCTACAGACCTGGAGCTAATGCGTATGAAGAAGAAAGTGCAAGAAAGTGCTATTCCGGAAGCAAGAATCGATGAGGAAGGAATACTTCGAGTCAACTCCAGACTTTGTGTTCCTAACAACCCTAATTTAGAGTATAAAATCATGATGGAGGCACACAACACACCGTTTGCAATCCATCCTGGGAGTACCAAAATGTATCGTGATCTTCGACATACATTTTGGTGGAGCAATATGAAGACAGAGATAGCAGAGTTTATCTCAAGGTATTTAACTTGTCAATGAGTCAAGGCGGAGAACCAAGTACCAAAAGGTCCATTGCAACCACTTGAAATTCCAGAATGGAAGTGGTAATACATTACTATGGATTTCATTACCGGTCTTCCCAAGGTTTCTCAAGGCATAGATGCAATTTGGGTCATTGTTGATAGATTGACCAAGTCTGCTCATTTCCTACCTATACGAGAAACTTATACACTTGAACGTCTTGCTCAGACGCGTACATAAACGAGATTATAAGATCGCATGGTATGCCAAAGATCCATAGTTTCTGATCGAGACCCAGGATTCACTTCAAAATTTTGGGTTAGTTTGCAAAAAGCTATGGGCACGGATTTACGATTTAGCTCGGCATATCATCCTCAGATGGACGGGAAGTCGGAGAGGACCATTCAAACTCTTGAAGATCTATTAAGACTCTATGTCCTTGACTTCAAGGGAAGTTGGGATAAGTTCCTACCATTGGTGGAGTTTTCCTACAACAACAGTTATCAAGCAAGTATTGGCATGGCTCCATTTGAGGCGTTGTATGGAAGAAAGTGTCGTTCTCGAAATCTTTGGGATGAGGTGGGTGAAGCAACGTTGTTGGGGCGGAGTTGATACGTATGACTACGGAAAAGATACAAACGATCCGACAACATATAAAAACCTCACAAGATCGACAAAAGAGTTATCTTTGATCTTCATCGAAAAGGCCGTAGAATTCTTGATATTGGAGATCATGTGTTGTTACGTGTTGCTCCATGGAAAGGAGTTACAAGATTTGGAAAGAGAGGAAAGCTCAACGCCGATTCATTGGCCCATTTTAATTCTCGATCGAGTAGGAACCGCGTAGGCGTATAGACTTTTTTACCACCAAGTATGTCTCGTGTTCATAACGTTTTTCACATATCTATGTTACGTAAATATGTGAAAGACCCGAACCACATTATTGAATTAGAACCGATTTAGATAGAGGAAGATTTAACGTATGAAGAGTTACTGTTAAAATCTTTGATAAAAAGGATCATATTCTATGCTCCAAGGTTATACCTCAAGTCAAAGTTTTGTGGAGAAACCATGATATGGAAGAAATGACCTGGGAGTTAGAATCTGAGATGAAATCAAGATATCCTTATCTCTTCGACATACCAGGTACGCACCCTAATTTCGAGGACGAAATGTCATAAGAAGGGGAGGTTGTAATACCCCAACTTTTTGAATAAAGATTAAATTTTCTCGAAATATATTTTTGAATATTATGGTGTGTATTTGATATAATGTTATAGTTGTGGGTAATATTTACAAATTTTGCAAAATGTACGCAAGTTGTTATATAATATTCGATTGGTCGGGAATATTCATTTTAACAGGGAATATTCGTATAACCACACAATCATTGGTTGACCCTTCACAACGGAATTATTGTCGATTGAGAAAACGCACAAAAAATACTTTATGAAAATAACTTGGTGGAAGTTTTACCGTTAATCGTTGGACTACCCGGTAGTAAAAGTACAAAGAATACTGGCGTGGTTGCATAGTAGCACACCAGATTGATTATTGATGCTTACGTGAGAAGTCACTCGCTTATACTCAATTATTACTACGATAATTGGCTTTGCATCATATCTCTTATATTATTGATTCGATTATTGTCATAGTATCATCTCGCATAATATGTTATTTTATTAAATCAATAATTGAGACGATAAAGTTATTCACATTATTAAATTATAATATTTATAATGTCTAGAAGTTCTGTCGAGGAGAGGTTTGGTCACCTAATTGCGCGCCAATAGGGAATCCTTATTGGAAAGCCCCCTCTTTCCTGGGAACGACCTGGTTGATAAATATTGTGAGTTATAATATTAATGTTGAATGTTGTTAAAATTAAAGTTGTGTTCGGAGTTGAATTTGGAGACGCGGGCGTGATATTTGAGTCCGGAAAGATGAAATTAGTAAAAATAGTCTATAAACACAAAATTTTCCAAAATTCACTTTTTGGTCAAAAAGTCAACAGTTGACTTTTTTGGGAAAAGTCAAACTTCGAAATTTCAAAATTTATATTTTTGATAAAAATAGTTTCATTGTGTTGGAATTATTTGTCTTAGTGAAAATCGACAATTATTTCGATAATAATTGATGTTTGGAGGTTATATTGACCAATCGGGTATTTAACTGGATAAATGAGCAATTGATTGCTATTATTTCACATGATTATAACTATTTGTTCACATGTGTATACTATTGTTTCACATTCTTGTTACTATTAGGGGAGTTGGTGCAAGATTGATAATACTTACATAACTAAGTTAAAAATGGAGGTACTATACTGTAATTCATATTTTCACATGTCTAGAACTATTGATTCACATAATTTACTATTGAATCACATTATTTACTATTAGGGGAAGTGGTGCAAGTTTGATAATACTTCCATGACTAAATTAAAGATAAAAGAAAAGTTGGAGGTATTGTACTGTAATTTTTCGAGCCCCAAAACGTGCAATTATCGAAACTATATTTTCCTATAAATAGAAGCTCATTCTTCCTTCATTTTTCACCAATTCAAAAAAACTTTAGAGTGATTATTATAGAGAGAAATTATAGAAAGAAGAAGAGAAGTCTGCTACCTCATTATTCCAGTATCCAGTTTTTCTAAGGTAGGAAGTATTATTTCTTTCTTATCCATGAAGAGAACTTCTGTTATTCCATTCTTTATTATTCTGTTGGAATAACCTGTATACGCGGGAAACCCTATACTTGGTGAAATTCTTCAGTTATTCCATTCTTTATTATTCATTGGAACATCATGTTCATGCGTTCTCACGACTGACCGGGTTCCGCCTTTTTATTATTCTCGTTGGAATATCATGTTTTATACGTTTTACGCCGACTGATTCCGCCTTTATTATTCTTCAATGGAATATCCTCATGCATGCGTTTCTTGACTGATTCCATCTTTATTATTTTATTGGAATATCCCGTCATGCATGCTTTTCTGGCGGGACTGATTCCGTTATTTATTATTCTGTTGGAATAACCTGCATGTGCGGTCTATCGCATGCTTGGTGATTTCTTTTGTTATTCCATTCTTTATTATACTCAGTTGGTTAAAGTTTTGACTTCTATAATCCATGAAATTAGTGGAATATCCTTGATATTTGCGCTTCATCCAGTATCTTTTCATGTAAATATTCTTCCGAGCATTCTTGAATTTTACTCTACAAAGCAGTATCATGTTGACAATTTGGACATTATTGGTTCTTGGACAAATTAATTCTTGAACTTGTTTTATTGAATTCTTATATCATTGTCATCATCCTCATATTTATATTTTTTGAAAGTCATCTGTGGCCTGTAGTGCATAGATGGACTTGGTATGATTATGACCAGGGATTATTCGGTGTAATCATGACCGTAATATTACAAATGATGTGGTAAAAGTCCTCGTTGGCCTGTGAAGCATTGATGGATGCTTATTGGCATGATCATGACCATTATTGAATACACAAATATTCTTGGCCCGTAGTGCATGGATAATTGTGGTCGTGATAACTGGGCTAGTTGAGCTCACCCTTTTCCTTTTTGTTCCATTTTTCTTCTCAGGAAGGGAGAACATAGCAGGATCCAGTCAAGGTATAGAGTGATGGTTCTAGACAGTTGTTTTAGCAGTCCTCACTATTTTTTATAAAATAGTGTATCAATAATTGGAATGAGGACTTATATGAGTGTAGATATTGTCTAGAAGACAATATTTGTATTTAAACTCACAGTATATGTGTTGTCGTATTTTGCATGATAATTGTATTACTGAAGTTGTATTTGTTTATGTACCATGTATTTGGCGACTCATAATGGGTAATGTATACCTATTTTGGGGGCGTCACACTTGAGGTATAACTTTAGAGCGTAGAATATGATCCTTTTTATCCAAGATTTTAACGGGTAACTCTTCATACATTAAATCTTCCTCTATCTCGTCTGGTTCTAATTCAATAATGTGGTTCGGGTCTTTAACATATTTACGTAACATAGATATGTGAAAAACTTTATGAACACGAGATATACTTGGCGGTAAGGCGAGTCTATAGGCCACAGTTCCTACTCGATCAAGGATTAAAAATGGGCCAATGAATCGAGGGTTGAGCTTTCCTCTCTTTCCAAATCTCGTAACTCCCTTCCATGGAGCAACACGTAACAACACATGATCTCCAATATCGAATCCCACGTCCTTTCGATGAAGATCAACATAACTCTTTTGTCGATCTTGTGAGATTTTTATACGTTGTCGAAACGTTTGAATCTTTTCCGTAGTCATACGTACCAACTCTGGTCCCAACAACGTTGCTTCACCCATTGCATCCCAGCATACTGGAGAACGACATTTTCTTCCATACAACGCCTCAAATGGAGCCATGCTAATACTTGCTTGATAACTATTGTTGTAGGAAAACTCCACCAATGGTAAGAACTTGTCCCAACTTCCTTTGAAGTCAAGGACACAGAGTCTTAATAAATCTTCAAGAGTTTGAATAGTCCTCTCCAACTGCCCGTCCGTGTGAGGATGATATTGCGAGCTAAATCTTAAATTCGTGCCCATAGCTTTTTGCAAACAAACCCAAAATCTTGAAGTGAATCTTGGGTCTCGATCAGAAACTATGGATACCGGCATACCATTCAGTCTTACAATCTCGTTTATGTACATACGAGCAAGACGTTCAAGTGTATAAGTTTCTCGTATAGGTAGGAAATGAGCAGACTTGGTCAATCTATCAACAATGGCCCAAATTTCATCTATGCCTTGAGAAACCTTGGGAAGACTAGTAACAAAATCCATGGTAATGTGCTCCCACTTCCACTCTAGAATTTTAAGTGGTTGCAATGGACCTTTTGGTACTTGATGCTCTGCCTTGACTTGTTGACAAGTTAAACACCTTGAGATAAACTCCGCTATCTTTCTCTTCATATTGCTCCACCAAAATGTATTTCAAAGATCACGATACATTTTGGTACTCCCAGGATGGATTTCAAACGGTGTGTTATGCGCCTCCATCATGATTTTATACTTTAAATCAGGGTTGTTAGGAACACAAAGTCTGGAGTTGACTTGAAGTATTCCTTCTTCATCGATTCTTGCTTCCGGCATAACACCTTCTTGCACTTTCTTCCTCATACGCATCAGCTCTAGGTCTGTAGCTTGAGCAACTTTAACTTTATCGATTAAAGTCGGTTTTACTCGTATATTCACCATCATCACATGGGTCCCTGGAGTCTTTGACTCTATCTCCATCCTTTGTAAGTCATATAAAATGGGCCTTTGCGTTGACAATAATGCACTCGTACCCACATATGATCTTATACTCAATGCATCAACTACTACGTTCGCTTTTCCAGGATGATATTGAATGGTATGATCATAATCTTTCAACAACTCAAGCCATCGTCGTTGCCGCATGTTGAGTTCCTTTTTAGTGAAGATATATTTGAGGCTTTTATGATCAGATAAATCTCCACCTTCTCTCATATACGTAATGCCTCCAAATGTTAAAAGCGCCAAACGATCATCGCCGCCAACTCTAGATCATGAGTAGGATAATTCCTCTCATATTTTTTTGAGTTTTCGTGAGAGGCATAGGCTATGACTTTCCCATGTTTCATGAGAACACATCCTAACCCTTTGCACGGAAGCATCATCAGAGATGACAAATCCTCCGAGCCGGATGGTATTGTCGAGCAGTCTTTAAATGAGTCTCATCTTGAGTTCTTGAAAACTCTTCTCACATTCCTCGCTCCAACCGAATTTTGTATCTTTTCGAGTCAGTTGAGTTAATGGAGTAGCGATTCGAGAAAACCTTTCTACGAATCTCCGATAATAACCAGCTAAGCCGAGAAAGCTACGTACTTCAGTCACTGATTTAGGTTGCTCCCAGCTTTGAATTGCTTCAATCTTTATCGGGTCAACAGATATCCCATGATTTGATATCACATGCCCAAGGAATGCAACTTCCTCAGGCCAGAACTCGCATTTCTTCAACTGGGCATATAACTTATTTTCATGGAGCTTTTGGAGTAACAGCCTCAAGTGTTACTCATGGTCTTCACGGGTTTTGGAGTATATGAGGATGTCATCAATAAAGACGACCTCAAACTGATCCAAATATTCCTTGAATACTCAGTTCATCATATCCATGAAGGTAGCATGAGCATTAGTTAATCCAAAAGACATGTTGAACACATTGCTAGAGATGGACTCAACAGAGACTTTCATGGTTTCCTATGATTCAAGGGATATGAACATATTACTTAATGGCATGGTACAATCCGAGATCTACAAAGTTTCCTCATGCAACACAGCTAACGAAATTTGGGACACTTTAGTGGTGAGCTATGAAGGAACATCCAAGGTTCGAGAAGTCAAACTAAGCATGCTCATGCACGACTATGAAATGTTCAAACTTGAGAAAGACGAAACCATAAAGATGGCTCAAGCAAGGTTTCTAGTTCTTATAAATTCTTTAAAGCTACTTGACAAGTCCATTCCTCAAAGTGAGATTAACCGTAAGTTACTTTGGGCTATGCCCAAGAGCTTTACTTCTAAAATTACTACTCTTCAAGATTCCTCACTATTTCTACTATGGATACACTAACTCTTTTCAGTGAACTTGAGAATTATGAACATCAATTGAAGAGATATGATGATGAGGAAGAAACTCCTCGAAGAAAGATTTTAGCTCTTAATGCAAGAAATAAAGAAGAGCTTGATGATGATTCAAATGAAGAGATAGCCATGATGTCAAGGAGACTAAAAGGACTACTACTAAGGAAGAATAAAAGGAAAAATACCTTCAACTCAAATAAAGTCGAAGGAAAGTAAACCGAGGAGACATGTTTTGAATGCAGACGTCTAGGGCACTTCAAGAAGGACTACTTTCAACCAAAGAACAAAGGAAAAATGAGCTTCAAGGATAATGAAAGAAAGAAAGCACTTGTCACTTGGAGTGATTGAGAGGAATCTAAAGTTGAGGTCGACGCCAAGGATGAAATAGCTCAAGTATGCTTCATGGGAATAGAAGGTGAATCAAACGAGGTATCTATTAATGAGTTTAATTCTTTGAAACAAGAAAATGAAAAAAGAAAAAAAAAGAATGCATATTTGAAAGACTTAGTAAATACATTAATGAGTGAGGTTGATTCTTTAATAGATGAAAAGAAAGATATTGAAAAAGAGTCTTCATGTAAAGAAGAAATGATTTTGACGGCTAAGAATGATTATTTAGATAATTATAACAAAATACTTTTCAATAAGGTAAATCATTTGAATAATGAAGTTTAAAAATTGACTAATGGACTAAAAAATGAGAGATGTATGTATTGATGCATTTAGTGATGGTTCTCTTTGTAAAACTACTCCTACTAATGAACTACAAAAAGAAATTGACTCATTAAAATTATCTCTTGCTAAATTCGTTCAAGGTGAAGAAAACTTAAATATCATATTGGGTAAACAAAGACCTAGTTTTGAAAGACAGGGAATTAGTTATAATCCTATGCATAAAAAGGGAGATATGAAAATGCTTAAATCAAAATCACGTTTTAGATTGAATTATTGTTCTTCTTTCACAATATGTAGAAATTGTGGTATTAAAGGTCACTTGGATATAAGTTGTTTTAAGAAAAACAAGATTAAAAATGTATGGGTTAAAAAGGATGATTTACGTACAACTAACATTAAAGGACCCAAAAAGATGTGGTTACCAAAATGATTAATTATCTTTTCTTGACAGGTATGTTTCAAGGCAAGGGTTCCATCTCAAAAATGGATTCTTGATAGTGGATGCTCTCGTCACATGACTGGTGACAAATTAAAGTTCGTGGAGTTAAAAATCAAGAAGAAAAATGGAACGGTTACATTTGGAGATAATCGTACTTGCAAAATTATCGGAAAAGGTAAAATTGGTAATGGTAAGGTCAATATTGATAATGTACATCTTGTTAGTGGACTTGAATTTAATCTTATAAGTGTTAGTCAATTAATGGATAATGGTCATCAAGTAAGTTTTGAAAAAGAAAAATGTACAATTTCTCATGGTACTAACAATATTACTCTAGTTGCACAAAGGGAAGGGAATATGTGTTCCTTGTTAACTCGGGAAACAAGTAAGAACATCATTTACGGCAAAGAACATGGTATCAACTTCTTCACCTTTGCAATTACTTCATCTTAATTTTTTTGGACCAGAAAGACATGCTAGTATTAATGGTAAATTTTATGTATTTGTAATAGTTGATAATTTCTCTAGATATACATGGGTATTTTTTTTGAGAACTAAAGATGAAGTATTTAAAGAATTTGAGAAATTGATAAGAAATTTGGAAACAAAATATAGTCTCAAACTTGTAAAGATAAGAAGTGATCATGGTACTGAATTTCAAAAAGACATTATAATATTTTGTGATCAAAAAGGAATTAGACATGAATTTTTAGTCCCAAGAACCCCTCAACAAAATGGAGTAGTGGAAATAAAGAATAGAACATTACAAGAAACAGATAGAACTTTCTTATAAGAAAGTAAACTTCCTAAAAAGTTTTGTGTCGAAGCTGTAAACACCTCTTGTTATGTTTTGAATAGAGTACTTATTCGTCCAATTATTTTGAAAACTCCTTATGAACTTTTAAATAAAAGGATTCCTAACATAAGTTATTTCAAAGTTTTTGGATCTAAATGTTTTATTGTAAATACTAGTGATAACTTGGGAAAATTTGATGCTAAATCTTATGAAGGATTTTTCATTGGTTATTCACAAAATAGCAAGGCATATCGTGTATATAATATTAACAAGCTATGTGTTGAAAAATCAATTCATATTATATTTAATGAGACTAACAATGTTCTTCTAAAAGAAAGAGATGATGATGCAGGAAATTTGGAGATCTCAGTGAATCCAGCAAACTAGAAAAGTCTATTCAGCAAGCTGAATGAACATATATAACAAGCTGAATTGAATAATTCACATAAAGTGGAACATGAATCAAGATAAGAGCATGCAGAAGATTTCCCCCAATAAATGGAAATAATACATGATGTCCAAATGCCAAAGACTGCGAGATATCTCAAAAATCATCCACCGGAAAATATCATTGGAGATATAAACAAAGGAATCACTACAAGGATAAGATTGCAAAATCAATGTGCATTTTCTGTATTCTTTTTCACAAGTCGAGCCAAAGAGTGCTAATGAAGCAATCCTTGATGAAATTTGGCTAATGGCAATGCAAGATGAACTTCAACAATTTGAATGATGCCAAGTCTAGGAATTTATGTCCCCTCCTGAAGGTGTAACCATCATTGGAACAAAATGGGTATTTAAGAATAATTTTGATGAGACTCTCATAACAAAACAAGGCTAGTAGCTCAAGGATACAATCAATAAGAAGGGATCGACAATGAAGAAACTTATGCCACAGTTGCTAGACTAGAGTCTATCTGAATCTTGTTAGCATTTGCTTATTACAAGAAGTTCAAACTTTATCAAATGGACATAAAGAGCGCCTTCCTCAACTGATACATCAATGAAGAGGTATATGTAAAACAGCCTCCTGGATTCGAACATGAGAAGTATCCAAACCATGTTTATAAGCTAAAGAAAGCTATCTATGGTCTCAAACAAGCTCCAAGGGCCTGGTACGAGAGGTTGAGTAAGTATTTACTTTCAAATGGTTTTATTAGAGGTGAAATTGACTCTACATTATTTATTAAGCATGCAAATAAAGATATTATTATAGTTCAAATATATGTAGATGATATAATATTTACTGCTACTAATGATTTTCTAAGTGTATGCATAAAGAGTTCGATATGAATTTAATGGGAGAACTTAATTACTTTTTGGGACTCCAAATCAAGCAAACAAAGGAAGAAATCTATATCCATCAAACCAAATACACAAAAAAGCTACTTAAAAGATTTGGGTTTGAGGGATCCAATTCAAAGGCTACACCAATGAGCACTTCAATAAAGCTTACGTCTGATGAAAAAGGTATAAATGTGGAGTTAACCAAATATTGAGGTATGATTGGTTGTCTATTATATTTAACAGAATGTAGACCTGATATAATATACAGTGTATGTCTTTGTGCACGTTTTTAAGCAAAACCTAAGGAATCCCACTTACAAGCTGTTAAAATTAATGATTTTTAAATATTTAAGTTGTACTATTAATTTGGGATTGTTTTATCCAATTTACAATCACTTTGAACTAATAGGCTATTCAGATGTTGACTATGCAGGATGCCAAATTGATAGAAAAAGTACCAATGGTGCTTGCACATTTTTGGGACAAAGTCTTGCAACGTGGCATAGTAAAAAGCAAACTTCAGTTACTTTATCAACCACTGAGGGTGAATATCTAGTTGTAGGGAGTTGCTGCTCTCAAATATTATGGATGAGATAAACCCTATGTGAAATTGATATTTGATGTGATAGTGTGCCTATTTAATGTTATAATTCTAGCACTATTAACATATCAAAAAATCATGTTTTGCATTCACGTACAAAACATATAGAGGTTAGACATCATTTTTAAGGGATAATGTTTCAAAAGGTTTAATTAAATTATTTTTTATTCCAATAGAAAAATAATTAGCTGATATTTTTACTAAACCCTTAAGTGAAGAAAGGTTTTGTATGTTAAGGAGAGAACTTGGAATGTGCATGGTATAAATAGTGTTCACATACTAAAATATTTCATGCATTAAATTTTCTGAACCTATAGTATATCTGCATGTTATTAATTTAAATACATCTAATTTATATTCATTATATATTCATGTATCTTATGAATCGACTGCTATTGGGAAACATACCAATGTATGTATTTATTTGGCTAGATTCACGGAATTATCTCTTCATATCTTTTGAACAGTTTTTCTAAATATTATCATGATTATCTTTGAAATTTGAAAAGATGCGAGCTGCAGAGTTTTTGGTTCTCAAGACGTATTCTCGGTTTCTAATTCTTCCGTATTAAATCTTCCTCTTTCTTCTCACTTTACCAAACAAAAATCAGAGAACTCTTCTCGTCGTCTCAAAGCTCTCTAATTTCTGTAACAATGAAGACTTGCGCCAGTAAGAGATCTTCTGGTATTACCATTAATGAAGGCCAATAGTCTCGATATCCCTACATCGTGAGATCTCAGAAGAAGTCTAAGTGACAGCAGCGTCAGGCGTCCATGCATGTATCGTTCGATGACACCACTCTTTCTGATGGGTCAGATTCAAGTTTTTGGTTCCTGAAATTTTCAGAATCGCCTCAAAAAGGGAAGCCGAAAATGTCTCCAGACCTCGAACTTCCTTTATCTCAACCTGAATCTCCTTCCACTCTGGTAAACCCAATTTCTTCTTCTTCTAATCTGCCAGATAATTTCTTTAGAGGTCAAAGTTTTGAAGCACGTTTTAAAACTTCAATTGCTACAAAATAGTTAGTTTATGAAAATATCATGGATTTATTCTATTTCAAAAATTCCTCTTTAGAAAAACTTTTTACTTCCCATGGTATATGCTATGCTTCCCCCCAACAAGAGCGTATCCTCGTATAGTACAACAATTTTACACAACTCTTGAGTGTAACGGTGATTGTTACACTTATTTTGTTAAGGGAAAATCTTTAATTTTTACTGTTATTGATTTTGGGAGTATTTTTAATATTCCATCCACTATTCTATGTCCTTTTACTTTAAAGGGTACAACAAATATCCCTTTCCCTCCTCTTGAGTAACTTCGTACTATTATGGATAATCATTCGTTGTCTACTCTGTTTACTCCAAAAACAGTAGATGTTTGTCCAACCGCTTGTGTTTTACACAAGTTGATACACTACAATCTGTTTCCACGAATTGGTGGTGGTGCAGATTTCACGTATCAAGATTTAGTGGTCGTGGCAATGCTTCTAAAGGGTGTTTCTTTCAATTTTTTGCTCATGATGTTGTCTCACATGCTTAGTTGTATTCGCTAGTCAAATAAATGTCTTCCTTATGGTTGTTTTCTTACCAAAATGTTTCAACATTTTAAAATTGTTCTAGATGATGAAATTGTTATGTCACATAATGAGTTCATTGATTCTGCCAACTGGAAACAATCTCATATTTCTTTTGTTGATGGTGTGTTTATTCTAATAGTCCCTGATCCTCTTCCTATTCCACCTAGTTCTGTTTCCTCTGATTGGCCAAGTGATAATCCATCCTCATCCCCTCTTCCAAGTTCTTCAGTTTCATCTCCTGAAGTGATCAACTTACTGACTCAAATTCTTCATAACGAAGAAACTATGCGGAATGATATTGTTGATGTCAAACAAAGACTTACTGTTTTGGAGAAAGGCAAATTGCCCATTCGGGCTGATGATTTAAAATAGTATTTTTCGTAAGTGGAAGATGAGTTTATTGATCTACAGGCTGGTTTTGAGTTGCAAACAGTAGAAATGGTTGAAGCTCTCCAACGAAAGATTAATAGGAACTAATGTCAGTTGAGTCAAAAGATTAAGTTTGTTAGTTATCAAATTGGGAAATTTGCTAATTTTATGACTGTACAATTGAATGATGTTGGTAACAAATTGCATCTTCAAAGGATGTATTCAACAATCCCTGAATGGCCTCGATGCAATTGGATGACCGAATATGTTGGTGATTTCATGGACCTTCCTCTTCCCAATCCAACCTTTATTTCTCGTCCCCCTTGATTTGCTCATGATTTGTCTTTGGAAGAAAAACTTCATCATATTTTACATCAGCCCTATTTTACTACTCGTCCTCCAAACATGGTATATGTTGAATATATTGATTAACAATCTTTTTGGATGATGATAAAGGGGGAGACACATTGGGCTTGGACTTCTGAACTTCTGGCGGTGAACTTTAAGGTTTGTAATTAATAAACCCTAATAAGGGATTAGAAACCCTAATCTCAGATTTAGAAAATCAATTGTATAGTTAAAAACCCTAATTGTACGCCGGGAAACCCTAATTTTATATTCGGGATTTCTAAACCCTAATTAGGAAATCCTAATCCTAAGTGGCATGTATAAGGCGTTTACTGAACTTCAAAATATGATTAGAAAACCCTAATTATATTTTATTTAATTTAATTTCTATTTTACAAACCTAATTGTAATTTGGAAATTTTACTTTTCTATTAGAAACCCTAATTCGTGGGTTGTAAACCCTTATGACCAATTACGACCCTAATTGCATAATAGCAATTTTAATTAGGAATTATTAATCCTAATTAGCAATATTTAAGTTATGATTAAGAAATTTTAATATAATTAGAAAATTCTAATTATAACTTAGAAATATTAATTTTCGATTTTTAGAACCTAAATTGGAAATTTTAGAAAATAAAATTGCTTAACCCTAAGGGTTCCAAACCCTAAACCCTAACCCAAACCCTAAACCCTAAGGGTTTGTGCATTGGACAAGAATGCCATTAAAATTATTTTACAAATGACCAAAATGCCCTTTTTCATTTATTTAAATGGTAACTTGCATAATTCACCAACACCTTTAGTTGGTGAACCACCACATTGACTTGGTGAGTGTTTAATATCAGCTACCAGCCGAAATTTGCAAGTCTAGCAACAAATCAAGCAATATATAAGAGATTTAGAGAGAGAAAGTTACTACATTTGGCTTATTTTCTATCTAAGCTCTCACCAACTCTTTCTTTCACCAAACCTCCAAAAATCAATAGTATTTCAGTCATATTATAGTCCTCTAAAACATCTAGATTAGATTTGGAAAGCTAAGATCAAAGATTGAACAAGAGAGGTATAACCCTAAACTCAGCCTAGATCTTGTATGCTAAGGTAAAGTTTATGTTTATGTGTTTATAAAAGTGTTAAAAGATGTTTTAGGATGATCTATGATGATCCATCAAGGATCCATAACATCAAAGTTGGTAAAAATAGAAGTTTTTCAAAGCTGTCCAAGAACAAATTTTGTGGTCTGACAAGCTAATGTCAGGCGCCACAGATTCTTGTTCGTTTTTGATTTTTCGTGTTTTATGTTTTGAATCTGTACTCTGATGTGAGGTCTATGCTCTCGAAGTGGAAGCCAAGCTATTTGATTTCCAGATTACCAGATATAGCCGGTCAAAACCCATTGACCGGGCATGACCGGGCGAATTCTAGGTAACCCAGAAATCAAGTAGCATCGTCTGACAACTTTTTATAACGTCCGGATCTGTCTGGTTTTTAGTGTTATGATGTTGTTGTTGTTACGTCTTTGTAGCTGGTTATGTGGACTCTAGATCCAAGCTAGTAGATCGCTTACACAACACATAAAATGATTGTAATAGATGGTCAAACTAGACCATTTGATCACGGATGCATTTTCTGGGAAAGCCAGAATCAGTTTGAACAAAAATTTCTGACAAGCTTTGACCGTGTTATAACTGGTGGATCTTTTGTTGTTAAACTTCTATGTTGTTATGGTAATGATCCTTGTCATGTATACTATAGATTTAAACCATTAACCGACTTGAATCATGACTGGAACCTAGATTAAATGGAGCTTGAAAGTGTCCACTCAGACTGTCTGGGTTTCTGGAAAACCTAGAAACCGTCGGACATGTACTTTGAAGGCACAAATCTAATTGTTTGTTTGTTGTATGACCATGATTTTGATATGATATTGTAGAGTTACATTTCCTCTACACGATCCATGTCTAAGTTAGCCTAAATCATGTTTGGATTAAGATTAACAGTTGGTCAAACAGAGACCCTTGAAAGCTAGGCTGTCAGTGTTCTTGAGCTCAAGAACACCAACAACGACGCTTTGTGTCGCTAAAGCCCTATAGCGACGGTTTATTTAATTTTTGAATTTCTGAATATTCCAAAAATTTTTAAAAATAGAAATAAATTATAAAAATTACTAAAAATAGTTTTAAAAATCATTTTAAATTATGAAAAATAACTTTTAATTATTTGGGACATTTTTCATTAATATTTATAATTATTTGGATATTAATGATATTTCATTTATTTAATTAGTGTATTAAACAAATTAGAGAAAAATAATTTAATATTATGAAAAATCATTTTAAATAAGAATAATGTATTTAAAAATATTTTGAGTTATAAAATGTAACTTTTAATATTTTTGGAGAATTTTTATTAATAAATTAATATTAATGATATTATATTTATTTAATTATTAAATTAAATAAATAAGATAAAAATGATTTTATTGATTTAAAAATCATTTTAAATAAGAATAAAATGTTAGAAAATATTTTGAATTATAAAATATAATTTTCAATATTTTTGGAGAATTCTCATTAATTAATTTATATTAATGATATTAGATTTATTTAATTATTATATTAAATAAATGAATTAAAATGATTTTATTAATCTTAAAATCATTTAAAAAATGAGAAAATGCTTTTAAAATTTTTTAAGTTCTAATTAATGACTTTTAATATTTTGATAATAATTTCATTAATATTTAAATATTAATGGTGATGGTTTAAAAATGATTTTAATTATTTTAAAAATCATTTAAGTAGAATATTGATGATTTAAAATATTTTAAGTTATTAATAATAACTTTAATATTTTGACAAGTATGTTATTAATATTTTTAAATTATTAAATATTAATAATGATAAGATTATTTGATAATTAAATCATTTAAAAAGGATTTAAGTGTTTGAAAAATTATTATAAATTATATTAATTGTTTATAAATTATTAAAAGCTTCCGAAAAATATTATAAACAATATTTGACTTATCTAAAATAATATTGAAGCTTAGAGACCAAGTTTAATTGACAATCAATGTGTTAATTGTCGGATAGGGTGACTAGAACACCGAGAATGGACCGAAGTCCAACCAAATCGAACTAGTTAGACTTTTTAAGTGTTTATATAGGTTATAAACACTAATGTGGCTATATGGTAATAATGTGCAGGAGAAGTTTGACCGTAAAATACAGTGTTACGTGTTATAAATGATTGTGCAAATTGTGAGACCGACATTGTTGAATATAGGTGTTACGAACGCAGTTAATTATATTGTGTAGCTGTAATCAACGCGGAAGGCAAGTTTTCTAACTCAACCTTGAGTTATATTCATTCAATTATTATAATGGTTAATTATTGCTAATTATACCATGTTCAGGGAATTTATTGTTGATTATTCGCAGTTAGTGCATGATTAATAATTCAAATTAAATTACTGATTCGGAGAATATACATTTGTAGAATAATTGTTGTTGGATATTCATATTCATAGAAGATAGAATTGACAGTACATATAATTAATGTTTATTGTTGAATTATGTTGAGAAATGTCTTAGCTAATTATTCTGGCTAGACGAACATTTGTTAGAACTTGATAGATCGATGCCAATTATTTCGGCTAGATCGATAAGTAAATAGAAATTGAAATCATTAAATTTCGTTGTAAAATCAAATCTTGATTCTGAGACTAAGAAGAACAACCTTTTATATAAAGGGAACATTTTTTAAGTCGTATAATCGACCATTGCGCGCGACCTAAGTATTATGAATAATATAGGGTACAAGGAGTTGGCCGACTCTAAGTACTTGAAGAGGGGTATGATTTAATCTTTATGGTTATCTGATACTCCTGCGTATGTATCAAAGTAAATCTTTGATAGATAACCGAGAAAGTAGAAGTTCTAGATCCAATGGATCACTCAGCATAAATCTTGGAAACATTCCACTTTGTAATTGTGTAGAATTGATTCTTGATTATTCATTAGAATATCGCAGAAACTTTGAAAGCGTTGTACTCTTTCATTATCAGATTATTGCGTTGCCTAGAATACGAGAAGACTTGTTATTGATTAACGATTTGTTCAGCTATTTCAAAGTTCACCGAACTTTGGTTTCATTCTATCAAAATAAATAGTATGTTCTTATTGATTTGTATACATTTATTGTATGTCTTAACTTGCGGGGCAAACTTGTTGCTCACCCATGCTATATATAAAACATTTCAGTTAGAATCGAAGAGGCCAGCGGATCGAAGAAGAACAAAGGCAAAGGCAAAATGCTGGAGTAGTTATAATGAACATTATTAATATTATGTTGTATTGTAAACCCTTTTTGTATATCTAAAGGGTATGTTTGTAATATTAAGGTTAGAAAACCTGGGACTTATGTATTAACAACATATGTTAATGACTTATGTATTCCTATTTCTATATGAATGGGTAGTTAGATGTTATTATATTGTGGATCGTGAACACCAAACTAGGGGGTCAGGTAACCCAGATTTGGGGGTGTCACAGGTTGGTATCAGAGCTGTAGTGACCAAGGTGTCACAAGTTAGTAGAAGAGGTATAGGTTATAAACCTTAAGTGGGGTGGGGGAAAAACCCTAGGATTATAACCATACACGAGATAGAGAAAACTCATTTAGAGTTCTAAGTGATGGATTGCCAAAGTGAATCAATAATGAGATAAGTGTACACATAGTGTGAGAAGTTTGTACTGGTGAAGTACTAATCGAGTTATTTAAACTGATTGTAGGATGTCTGGAGAAGATGAAATGAGTGCAAAGATGCTAGTAGCTGTTGCACTAGTGCTAGAAGCCGAGGTGCCAGCGCAAAGCAAATCAGTTGAGAAGGTGGGAGAAGATGAACCTATGGTCAATCTGGGGAGCGATCATGAGGATTACCTTGAGATGTATCTAAGTGGAGATGAGGAGCAGAGTCTGAGCCAGCTAAGGTAGAGTTAAAGAATAAGACTAAAGTTGAAGAACAAGATCAACTAGCTGTAGAAGTTCAAGAACTCTGAAGTAAGGCATTTCTCTTGGAGAAACTGTGGAAGACGGAGCGAGCATTAGGCGAAATGACTGAAGAAAGGAACGAGCTCAAGGCGCAGGTGGACAGAATGAAGGCTAAAGGTGGTGGATCATCTGAAGGAACCAGCAAGAAGGACAAGAAAAAGAGAAAGAGGGACAACGACAACCCTAATTCTGAAAAGTTATGCCCGAAGAAGAAGCAAGCCTGTAGCAAGTGTGGGAAGACTCACGCGGGAGAATGCATGATGTGGAAAAACGTGTGCTTCAACTGTAAGTAGGAAGGACATAATTCTCTGCATTGTCCTAAGCCAAATTTGAGGAAGTGTTTTTCATGTGGGCAGACGGGTCACAGATTTAACAAGTGTCCCAACAAGAAGAAGACTGGTGAAGGGAGTGGTTGGCAGACAACTTAGATATATGTAATAGTATATTTTGGTAGAAGTTTATGATATTAAGTGTTGTAATATCGAGAATGATGTGTAAGCATATATAAATATATATATATATGTTTGTATGAATGAAATCCTTATTTTTTATATGAATATAAGATTAAGATTAATTTGTTTGTTCTTAAAACTCATACTTATGGTAAGTTAATGACTCATGATTATATGAAATGTTTTGAACCCCTCAGCGAATGGACGCCAAAGGTCTGACTAGGAAAAGGTCATACACTTATATAATTATGGCAAGTTCCTGAACTCATAAGTGTGGTAAGTTTGATGAACTGGTAATAATTATGTGTGAATGGAGAATTGCAACTTTTTATGTAAAGTTGTGTTAATAATCCTGATATGATTTAAAAAGGGATAGTAATATGTGAAGTACTAAATGTACTATATGCTATTTGAATAAATATGCGATTATGTGAGAATTAATATAAGATTTTTATTTAAATCAGATCATGCCGCCTAGACGACAAAATTAAAACCAAGAAGAAGAACAATCGGTGAATAATGAAGGAAGTCAAGCTGACCCGATGCAAAACTTTGTGGATATGTTAGCCCAAGCTATAGAGAATAGAGCTCCAACTACAAGATAAAGAGTGAGGAATCAGCCAGCTGAAAGATTGGCAAATTTTAAAGACATTAAAACGGTAGGACCGCCTGAATTCAAAGGGACCACAGATCCGATTGAAGCCCAAACTTGGGTGAAGGAGAAGGAGAAAGCATTCGTCATTGTACGGGTGGCAGAAGAGTAGAAGATAGTTTTTGCGACATACTTAATGAAGGGAGAAGCCAATTACTGATGGGAGACAAATCAAGCGAGAGCGGGTACAGCCATAGTGACATGGACCAGATTCAAAGAGTTGTTCTTTGAGAACTACTTCTTACCGACTGTGCAATCCAGGATGGAAGTTAAATTCTTAGAACTTAAGCAGGAGAACATGTCGATATCAAAATACGCTGCCAAATTCAACGAGTTAGCGAGATTTGCACTTCATCAGGTGGACACAGAAGCAAGAAAAGCGAGAAGATTCGAGAACGGACTGAAGCCGGGGATATTCAACAAAGTAGCGGTATTGCAGATCAATACGTTCGCAGCATTGATGGAGAAAGCGTTAATTGCTGAAGGAGGGAGTGAAGCTACGTCTCAATTTCATCAGGATAAGAAGAAGAAGACAAATGATGGTGGAAGCAGTGGTGGTAGTAATCCAAATAAGAGGAAATGGAGTGAGAATACCCAGTCGGGTAATAAAACAGAAGATAATAGGAAAGGAAGGGAGCCATATTCGAATTGTGGGAAGAACCATACTGGAGTTTGCCTGAAGAAGAAAGGAGTCTGCTACAACTGCGGACAAGAGGGGCACATGTCGCCCAATTGTCCCAGTCCGAAGAAAATTCAAGGTTGCTTTGCATGCGGATTGTAAGACCCCAAATTATTAATAAATGAAATTTAATTTCCTCTATTTATCATTTTGAAATAGTAAGGGTTGATTTGATTAATGTGGTTAGTTATGGGTAAAATGCGCAAATATTTTAAATAAGCAAGTGGATATAAAATATTCATTTTTATCAGAGAATATTCGTTTGGTCGTGGAATATTCTTCTTTGTCGGGAATATTAAATACACCACGGCCGACCTTGTGTGGCCCCCATAACGAAGCGATTGGATGAAGAAAATGACAAGTATAAGTTGTTCATAAATAACAGCGTAGTTATTCACAATTATCTTGTTGGAAATACTAAATTGGTTAAAACACACGATGTCGTGTTGTTGTTGCATAGTAACACATTATTGAACCAATTATTGATTCTTACGTAAGAAAGCGTTACTCAATAATTGTTATAGTAATTCTTGTTCAATATTTTATTTTATTGATTTAATAATTTTTGCATTGATATTCTATATTCTTTGTTGTTTCAATAATTGTCACTACGATGTTTTTCCATTATCGAAGCAATAATTCATATTATTTGAATAATATTATTAGATAACATTATTGGCAATGTCTAGAAAGTTACATCTAAGGAGAGGTTTGGTCACCTAATTGCACGCTTAGATGAGGAGAAATCCTTATTGAAAAGCCCCTCTTTCCCGGACCGCACAGTTGTCGATTGTGATTACGTAATATTATTTGTGAATAATTAATTATTGATTTTATATGATGAGAAAAATATTCATTTTATGTGGATATAGATGGAGAAAATTTTTAAAGTGACAATTGTTGAAAATCGATATTTTATCTTTTCTGATAAAATAATATTTTATTATACTATTATAATATAATAATGATGATATTTTTACAATGAATGTGGGATATATGAGTATATGAGGAGGAAGAGTATATTTGTTGCAAAAGTTGTTTAAAACATGTTAAACATGCCTGTGGGCCCATTTTTTGACTAAAATTTGATTATAGCCTATAAAATCGCCCGTTTGTGGATTTCGGTTAATTTCTGTTTGGAATTTGGAAAACTTTTCTTCTGTAAATTCGTAGAGAATGTAATTTCCTATGGAAAAGACATGAGTTTTGAATTTTTCTGATAAAGGACTATTTATTATGAATTATTGAAGTTCCAAAATTCCGGAATAATTGATTTTTGGAAGTTTTAATTGTTTAATTAACAAAAACATTTTTGGTGAGTTGGCACATGTGTGGCTGATGTTTTGGATCAGTGGAGGTGCGCGTAGGAAATTATAATATATATTAATATTATATTAAATTTTCTGCTTTGGTGTTCTAAGCAATTTCCTATAAATAGGGTGCTTAGGTTAGAATTAAAAATCACACCAGAAACTGAAGTTTTCTCTCTCTTTCTCTCTCGATATATTGAGCGTATTGTTTTGAGTATTTTAATACTTTGAGTGTTGCTATACGGTGCAAGTTCAAGTCATAGCCTATATCCCAGTGTTTTCAACTAGAAATCTTTGTCTTTACAAGGTAAGGGATGTTATTTTCTTCTTAAATGATATTATTTTCTTCAATATTATTATGCCGAAATACTGGTTTGAACTTTTTATCAAATTTAGAACTTTTTGTGTTCGGGTCACTATTCACGAATACGGCACTATTCACAAATACGACACTATTCACCGAAAAATGAAATTTTTTTCTTTTTGTCCAAAATATCTATTATGGATACTAGCTTTGATTGTATCCATGTTTTGATCATTCTTGAATTTTACTCCACTATGATTATTTATGAGGTATTTTTGGACATGGAATAGCTGAAATATGAATCCTTAATATTTATTCTTTTGTTTCACTAGATTCGTTTTCTTTAAAATATTTTTCATCAGCCTCAGTCCTAAATGATGATATTACTGAATATCTTTGGCATGTAGTGCAAAGATGAATGATTTTCTTATGAATATCTTTGGCCCGTAGTGTAAAGATGAACAAGTGTTTAGATGAACATGACCAATCGATTAATATCTTTGGCACAGGTGCAAAGATGAATATTTAATTCGATATATATTGATTGATGTTCTGAGGATAAAATATCGACGATGAACTTTTAAATTCATATATAGAAGATAGTAGTTTGCATTCTCTACTTAACTCTTCTAATGAATTATTATTTCCGCTGCGAAGATTGATTTAAAACTGGTTGTCTATTGTATTCTATTAGATTTTTCCATGTTGAGGACTAACAATAATTTGTTCTATGTTATCTTAGTCTTAATATTCTTTACTGGGCTAGTTGAGCTCACCTTTTTTCCTTTTTGTTCCAATTTTCTTCTCAGGAGGCGAGAATGTAGCGAGTACTAGTCGGGGTATGAAATGAAGGTTCTAGAAAGTCATTTTAGTAGTCCTCACCATTTTTATAAAATAATGTATCAATAATTGTAATGAGGACTTATTTGAGTGTGGATATTGTCTAGATGACAATATTTGTATTTAAACTCACAGTTTTTATGTTGTATTAATAAAGTTGTAGTTGTTTCTGTACCATGTATTTTGATGACTCAAAATGGGTGTTGTATACCTATTTTGGGGGCGTCACAATTGGTATTAGAGCTTAGGGATATGATCTCTGGCTGAGATCGGGGAATAGAACTAGGAGGGGAGAGACGAGTAAATCCTTCGCTAGTGTGTCCTACCTAAGCTTATTTGTTGGTCGGTCATAATATAGGGATATTATGTGATATGTTAATTTGTTAAATTAACCCTTGTTTTATGGCAGTATTTGAGAATGTCGACTGAGAATGTTAACAGTGGAGTAAATGAGACCGTGGAGACACCTTTGCTCACCAACGAGGAGAACGTGCAGTCAAGGCAAATGTTCCTCCTGTGAACAACACCACTGAGCAGATGATGAACGATAGGATGTTTAGAAGCTTTTTGCAGTTCATGCAAAATCAGATGAGGGAGACTCGTGTTCAAAATACAGGAGGAAATGATAGCAATTCACGGTTTGTCACAGCCAAGCAGTTCAAAGAGTTGACACCACTAGAATTTATTAGAAAGCCGAATCTGATCAAGGCAGAGACATGGGTTAAACAAATTACCAAGATATTCGATGTCTTGGGATGCGGGAGAACAGAAGGTTCCATTCGCCACCTTTATGTTTAAGTGGCGAAAGCGGACTCTTGGTGGGAGTCTCATGAAGCATACCTATCCACCGCACTTTTCGGCATGTCTTGGGAGATATTTCAAAACTATTCAATGACAAGTACTTTCACGAAAGTATTAAATCATATGAAGGAGGTAGAGTTTATTAGATGGAGGTAGAATAACATGGCGGTGTCCCAATACGAGGCGAAGTTTGCGAGTTGTCGGGTTTGCACCTCATTTGGTGGAGAATGAGGAGCGTATATGTGTGAATGTTTACGAGAGGTTTGAAACCCGGCATACGTCAATATCTCATTTCTCATAAATTTTCTCTCTATTCAGATGTTGTCAACAAGGCTCAATTATTAGAGAGAGATAACGAGTACGGTCAATCGAGGGACCATAACCAGGATCATCTGGGGTGACAATGATCCATCGAACAACGATAACCCGGTGAAGAAAGAAAAATACGGACAAGAGCGGCAACCACTCTGGTGGTAATCGTGGCAATGAAAATAGAAGAAGCGAGTTGGGGGAGATTTTAAAAAGAGGAGATTCAACAATGACACTGTGAAGACGTCAGCACCAGCAGCAACTGGTTTTAAGGGAGGAGAACGACCACCGGTCATATGCTATAAATGTTGAAAAGAGGGACATATCAGCCCAAACTGTCCACAATAGTTCAAAGTATGCTATAATTATGGAAAAGAATGACATATCGCTCGAGATTGTACTGTAGCGAAACCAAGTCCAGTGGGGATGGTGACTCAAAAGGCTGTCCCAAAAAAGTCAAAGTCAATGGTTCTGGAAGAAGCGTTTGTCGTGGATCGTCACATCACGAGAACCCAAAAGGGTGATCACGGGTAAGCTAATCATAAATTCATGCGAAGTTTATACCTTACTAGATACCGGTGCTTCCCATTCATTTATTTATCCTGCTTGTGCTCAACGTTTAAACTTGACTATGGAAAAATTAGACTTTGATTTATCTGTGGAGACTCCGTTAGGAGAAACTTTCATCACATCCACTGTTTATAAATCTTGTTTGATCCAAGTTGGCCCCATCACATTACCTGTTGACCTTATCTCTTTAAAGATACTTGCTTTTGATGTGATTTTAGGGATTGATTGGTTAACTACTCATCATGCCAAAATTGATTGTTTTCATAAGGTTGTTAGTTTTCGTATTCCTAACCAACCTGTTGTGCTTATTCAAGCAACTAATCCATTAAAATCAATCACTGTTATATCAAGCCATAAAGCCATTCGTTTATTAAAAACGGATGTCAAGCTTTCTTAGCCCATGTTATGGATTTGAATAAAGACACGTCATATTTGAATAATATTCCTGTTGTTATTGACTATCCTGACGTATTTCCTGAAGAACTTCCCGGTCTACCCCCGGAATGTGAAGTTGAATTCTTTATTGATCTTGAACACGGTACAAAGCCCATTTCTAAAATCCCATCGAATGGCTCTATTGAACTTCAGGAGTTAAAGGTCCAACTATAGGAGTTGTTGGACATCGGTTTCATTCGTCCTAGTACATCTCCTTGGGGTGCTCCTGTTTTATTCGTAAAGAAGAAAGACGGGAATATGCGACTTTGTATCGACTACCGGGAATTAAACCATGTCACTATCAAGAATATGTATCCGCTACCTCGTATTGATGACCTGTTTCACCAGTTGCAAGGAGCACAATTCTTTTCAAAAATCAATCTTCGTTCTGGATATCATCAGCTGAAGGTTAAAACTGAGAATATTCCGAAGACTACCTTCAGAACTCGGTACGGGCATTATGATTTCCTAGTCATGTCTTTTGGATTGAGTAATGCTCTTGCGACTTTTATGGATGTGATGAACCGAGTATTCAAGAATTATTTGGATCAGTTCGTTGTTGTCTTTATTGATGACATCCTCATATATTCCAAAAGCCGTGAAGATCATGAGTACCATTTGAAGCTGGTACTGCAAAGGCTTCGTGATAACAAGCTATATGCCAAGCTGAAGAAATGCGAGTTCTGGCTTGAAAAAGTAGCATTCCTTCGGCACGTGATGTCAAAACATGGAGTATCTGTTGACCTTGCGAAGATTGAAGCAATACAAAGTTGGGAGCAACCGAAATCGGTGACCGAAGTACGTAGCTTTCTGGGCTTAGCTGATTATTATCGGAGATTTGTGGAAGGGTTTTCTCGAATTTCTACCCCGTTAACTCAGCTAACTCAGAAAGATATCAAATTCGTATGGAGCGAAGAATGCGAGAAGAGTTTCCAAGAGCTTAAGAGGAGACTCATTTCGACACCTGTTTTGACCATACCATCTGGTTCGGATGGATTTGTTATCTACAGCGATGCTTCAAGCAAAGGGCTAGGATGTGTTCTCATGCAATGTGGGAAAGTTATAGCCTATACCTCGCGACAACTTAAAGAATATGAGAGGAATTATCCTACTCATGATCTAGAGTTGGCAGCAGTCGTTTTCGCGCTAAAGATCTAGAGGCATTATCTATATGGGGAGAAAGTGAAGATATATTCAGACTATAAAAGCCTCAAATATTTCTTCACTCAAAAAGAACTCAACATGCGGCAACGACGTTGGCTTGAACTGTTGAAAGATTACGACCATACTATTCAATACCATCCTGGAAAAAGCAAGCGTGGTGGTAGCGCGTTGAGTAGAAGATCATATCACGAGGACGAGTGCGATGTTATTAACACAAAGGCCTATTTTGTATGATTTACAAAAGATGAAGATAGAATTCAAGACTCCGGGAACCCATGCAATGATGTCAAGTATACGTATAGAACCAACTTTAATCGAAAAAGTTATAGTTGCTCAAGCCACAGACCCAGAGCTGATGCGTATGAAGAAGAAAGTGCAAGAAGGTGCTATTCTAGAAGCAAGAATCGATGAAGAAGGAATACTTCGAGTCCACTCAAGACTTTGTGTTCCTAACGATTCTGATTAGAAGTACAAGATCATGATGGAGGCACAAAATACACCATTTGCAATCCATCCTGGAAGTACCAAAATGTATCGTGATCTTCGACATACATTTTGGTGGAACAATATGAAGGAGAGATTGCAAAGTTTATCTCAAGGTGTTTAACTTGTCAACGTGTAAAGGCGGAGCATCAAGTGCCAAAGGGTCCATTGCAACAACTTGAGATTCCGAAATGGAAGTGGGAACACATTACCATGGATTTTGTTACGGGACTTCCCACTGTTTCTCAAGGCATAAATGTTATTTGGGTTATTGTTGATAGACTAACCAAGTCTTCTCATTTCTTGCCGATACGAGAGACTTATTCCCTTGAACGTCTTGCTCGAATGTACGTAAATGAGATTGTGAGATTGCATGGAATGCCAGTATCCATAGTTTTGGATCGTGGTCCAAGATTCACTTCTAGATTTTGGGTTAGCTTGTAAAAAGCTATGGGCATGGATTTACGGTTCAGTTCGGCATACCATCCTCAAACGGACGGGCAATCAGAGAGGACTATTCAAACTCTTGAAGATCTATTAAGAATTTGTGTCCTAGATTTCAAAGGAAGTTGGGATAAGTACCTACCATTGGTGGAATTCTCTTATAACAACAGTTATCAGGCAAGTATTGGTGTGGCTCAATTTGAAGCATTATATGGACGAAAGTGTTGCTCTCCAGTATATTGGGATGAGGTGGGAGAAGCAACGTTGTTGGAACCAGAGTTGGTATAAATGACTACAGAGAAGATCCAAACGATTCGACAACGTATACAAACGACACAGGGTCGACACAAAGTTATGCGGATCTTCATCGAAAGGACGTGGAATTTGACATTGGGGATCATGTATTGTTGCGTGTGGCTCCATGGAAAGGAGTTACAAGATTTGGGAAGAGAGAAAGCTCGAATCCACGATTTATTGGTCCATTTGATTCTTGACCAGAGTAGGAAATGTGGCCTATAAACTCGTTGTTACCTCAAGTATGTCTCGTGTTCATAATGTTTTTAATATATCACGTACTTACGTAAATATGTGAAAGACCCAAACCACGTTATTGAGTTAGAAACGGACGAGATAGCCAAGACTTAACGTCTGAAGAGGTACTGTCAAGATCTTGGATAGGAAGGAGCATGTCCTACGCATACGAAGGTCATACCACAAGTTAAAGTTTTGTGGAGAAACCATGCTATTGAGGAAATGACACAGGAGTTGGAAACGAAATGAAAGCGAGGTATCCTCATCTTTTGAAACACACAGTCGTCACGTCAATTTCGAGGATGAAATTTCATAAGGAGGAAGGTTGTAAGACCCCAAATTATTAATAAATGAAATTTCATTTCCTCTATTTATCATTTTGAAATAGTAAGGGTTGATTTGATTAATGTGGTTAGTTATGGGTAAAATGCTAAATATTTTAAAATAAGCAAGTGGTTATAAAATATTCATTTTTATCGGAGAATATTAGTTTGGTCGTGGAATATTCTTCTTGTCGGGAATATTCGTACCACACTTGTTGACCTTATGTGGGCCCCATAACTTGAAAGCGATTGGATGAAGAAAATGACAAGTATAAGTTGTTCATAAATAATCTTGAGCGTAGTTATTACAGATTATCTTTGTTGGAATACTCGGTGGTTAAAAACACGATGTCGTGTTGTTGCATAGTAGCACACGGTATTGCACCAATTATTGATTCTTATGCAAGAAGGCAGTACTCAATAATTGTTATAGTAATTACTGTTCAGTATTTTATTTTATTGATTTAATAATTTTTGCATTGATATTCTATATTACTGTTGTTTCAATAATTGTCACTACACAGTATTTTCCATTATCGAAGCAATAATTCATATTATTTGAATAATATTATTAAATAACATTATTGGCAATGTCTAGAAAGTTCTGTCTAAGGAGAGGTTTGGTCACCTAATTGCGGCGCTTGATGAGAGAAATCCTTATTGAAAAGCCCCTCTTTCACGGGAGCTGCACAGTTGTCGATATTGTGATTACAGAATATTATTTGTGAATAATTAATTATTGATTTATATGATGAGAAAAATATTCATTTTATGTGGATATAGATGGAGAAAATTTTTAAAATGACAATTGTTGAAAATCGATATTTTATCTTTTCTGATAAAATAATATTTTATTATACTATTATAATATAATAATGATGATATTTTTACAATGAATGTGGGATATATGAGTATATGAGGAGGAAGAGTATATTTGTTGCAAAAGTTGTTTAAAACATGTTAAACATGTCTGTGGGCCCATTTCTTGACTGAAATTTGATTATAGCCTATAAAATCGTCCGTTTGTGGATTTCGGTCAATTTCTGTTTGGAATTTGGAAAAATTTTCTTCTGCAAAGTTGTAGAGAATGGAATTTCCTATGGAAAAGACATGAGTTTTGAATTTTTCAGATAAAGGGCTATTTATTATGAATTATTGAAGTTCCGAAATTCCGAAATATTTAATTTTTGGAAGTTTTAATTGTTTTAATTAACAAAAACGTTTTTGGTGAGTTGGCATGTGACGCCCCCAAAATAGGTATACATCACCCATCTTGAGTTGCCAAATACATGGTATAGAATTCAAATATAACTTAATTATACAACAGTCTTGTAAAATACGACAAAACATAGGCTGTGAGTTTTAATACAAATACTGTCCTCTAGAGAGTATACAAACTCAATGGAGTCCTCATTACATCTATTATCACACTATTTCACAGAATAATGAGGACTACTAATGCACCATCTAGGACCATCACTCTGTTCCCCGACTAGTCCCCGCTACGTTCTCATTTCCTGAAGAGAACAATGAAAGAAAAAGGGTGAGCTCAACTAGCCCAGTAAGAAATATTATGACTAAGATAATGTAGAATAAATTATCGTTGGCCTTCAACAGTGTTAAACTGATACAATATAACAAACATCAAGTTTAACTGCAGTGGAACAAGCAATCCATTAGAAGAGTCAAGAAGAGAATAAAATCTACTATCTTCTATGATTTAAATGGTTTTTCATAACTTTTATCGCTGAGACTCAGCTTAATAAATAATCCACATCATCAAATCATCCTCGCACTCACGAGGCCAAGGATATTCTTTAGTATCACGACCATGAATTATCCATGCACTACAGAACAAAGATAATCATGTTTTCATCAATGATCTCCGATCATGCCATAAAACAATTCATCTTTTGCACCTTGGCAAGAGAATCCATAGCTATAATCATACCAAAAACTGTCCATCAATGCACTACGGGCCAATGAGGACTTTTTCCACATCATTTGTAACATTACGGTTATGATTATACCGAATAATCCCTGGTCATAATCATACCAAGTCCATCTACGCACTACAGGCCACAGATGACTTTCAAAAAAAAATAAACATGAGGATAATGACAATGATATAAGAATTCAATAAAACAAGTTCAAGAATTAATTAATCTAGGAACTAATAACGTCCAAATTGTTAACATGATACTTCTTTGTAGAGTAAAATTTAAGAATGCTCAGAAGAATATTTCCATAAAAACAAACTGGATGAATCACAAATATCAAGGATATTCCACTAATTTCATGGAGTATAGAAGTCAAAACTTTAACCAACTGAGTATAATAAAGAATGGAATAATAAAAGAAATCACCATGCATGCGGTTCTTCGCATAGACAGGTTATTCAAACAGAATAATAATTAACGGAACGAAATCAAAGTAAAATCACACGCACGAGATTTTCCAACGTAATAATAAAGAATGGAATAACAACGAAATCACCATGCATGCGGTACTTGGCATGAGATGAGTTATTCCAATGAATACTAATAAAGAGGCGAAACTAGATGCAAGCGTAAAACGCATGCAGACGAGGATATTCAACAGAATAATAATAAAGAGCCGGAACCAGAGGTCCAAACAGAAAATGCATGAGATAGGATATTCCAACAGAATAATAAAGAATGGAATAACAGAAGAATTTCACCAAGTATAGGGTATCCCGCGTATACAGGTTATTCCAACAGAATAATAAAGAATGGAATAACAGAAGTTTTCTTCATGAATAAGAAAGAAAGAATACCCCTTATGAGTACAACAAATAATATTCCCTACCTTAAGAAGAAGAGTACTGGATATATGAGTAGTGAAGTAGCAGAATACTTTTCTTCTTTCTCTCTATAGTTTATCTCTCTAGAGTTTCAGTGAATTCGTAAGAAATAATGAAGGAATGAGCTTCTATTTATAGAAAAATGGACTGCATAGTAACTAACTCATGAACGGTCAAGATTGATTTACTTTAATTTGACGGTCCATATTTAAAGCAAGATCTTTTAAATAAAATATAATATATTCTATTTATAATCTAATAAAATGAATAACTTTATAAAAGATTTTACTATGCAAACACTATGCAAAATACTATGCATAATAAAATATAATATATTCTAATTATTGTCTAATAAAACAGATAACTTTATAAAAGTATTCTATTTTATATAAAAAGATTTTACTATGCAAAACACTATGTAGGCACTATGCAAAAACTAGGCATAATAAAATATAATATATTCTAATTATTGTCTAATAAAATAAAGCTTAACTTTATAAAAGTATTCTGTTTTATATAAAAAGATTTTACTATGCAAAACACTATGCAACACTATGCATATTAGAATATAATATATTCTATTTATAGAATAACTTTATAAAAGTATTATGTTTTATATAAAAAGATTTTCTATATTATTTCATTAATAATACCAACAAAACTGAGTGGCTTATCACGTAAGCATCAATAATTAATACCGTGTGCTACTATGCAACCATGCGTATTCATCGTACTTTTTACTCTACCGAGTAGTTCAACAAGATTAATCAGTAAAACTTCCATGTTTAGTTTCATAAAATATTTTTGTCGTTTTCTCAATCCAAAAATAATTCCGTTGCGGGGTCCACTAATGATTATGTTATTGCACGAATATTCCCTGATAAAACAAATATTCCCCGACCAATCGAATATAATATGACAACTTGCATACTTTGCAAAATTTATAAATACTACCCAGAACTATAACATTATCTCAAATCCACACCATAATATTAAAAAATATTTCGAGAAAATTAAATCTTTATTCATAAAATCTTGGGTCTTACAATCTCCCCTCCTTATGAAATTTCGCCCTTGAAATTTACGTACGTACCTGGTATGTTGAAGAGGTGAAGATACCTTGACTTCATTTCAGATTCTAATTCTTGAGGTATAACCTTTGAGTGTTGAATACGATCCTTCTTATCCAAGATGTTAACACGTATCTCCTTATACGTTAAATCTTCAGCTATCTCGTCCGGTTCTAAATTAATAATGTGGTTTGAGTCGTCCACATATTTACGTAACCTCGATACGTAAAAAAAAATGTTATGAACACGCGACATACTTGGCGATAAAACGAGTCTATAGGCCACAGTTCCTACTCGATCAAGGATTTCAAATGGTCCAATAAAATCGAGGGTTGAGATTTTCTCTCTTCATCGATTCTTGCTTCTAGAATAACGCCCTCTTGAACCTTCTTCTTAACACTAATCAGCTCTGAGTATGTAGTTTGAACAGCTTTAACTTTATCGATTCAAGTCTATTTTAATCGTATATTCGTTATCTTCACGTGGGTTCCTAGAGTCTTTAACTCTATCTTCATCATTTGTAAGTCGTACGAAATGGGCCTTTGTGTTAACAACATCGCACTCGTAAACGCATACGATCTTATACTTAACGCGTCAGCTACCACGTTCGCTTTCCCTCGATGGTATTCAATGGTATGATCGAAATCTTCAATAGCTCGAGCCAACATCTTTGGTGTATGTTACGTTCATTTTAGTTGAAGAAATATTTGAGGGTTTTAGAAATGGGTTTTGTACTGGGGTCAATACAAAATTTGATTTCACGTTCTAGGGGTAGGCTAAGAAGTCTTCAAGAATACGTAAGGAAATTTATTACCAATAAAAATATCATTCAAAACTGACTCTCATCCAAGACTTGGGTAACACGTCACATTGATACCTATCAACTTGCCATCGTCATTCATAGCGTCGCTTACATAAAGTCTGGCTTCGGTGCATTCCACACAAGGAAGTCAACAACGAAAGGACCGGGGCTCTTTACTTATGGCTTGATATAACCATGATTGACTTTAGTGATTTGGTTGCTTGAATTCGCATAACAAGTTGGTTAGGAATATGAAAGCTAACAACCTTACGAAAAGCATGATGAGTAGTTAACCAATCGATTCCTAAAATCACATCAAAGGCAAGTATTTTCAAAGAGATACGATTGATAGGTAATGTGAAAGTGTTGATTTGAACAAGATTTATAAATAGTGGAGGTAATGAAGGTTTCTCCCAACTGAGTTTCAACAGATAAATCAAAATCTAACTTCTCCGGAGTTAAATTCAAACATTGAACACAACCAGGTGCAATAAAAGAGTAAGTAGAACCGGTATCTAACACGGTATAGACTTCGCAAGAGTTTATGACTAACATACCCGTGATAATTTTATTCAGGTTCCTCGTCACGAAGAAAAAAAATGCTCTCTCTTAAACTCTACAAGCTTTGGCATGCAGGACATCCTTTGGCATCACTATCCCAGCTGGAATTGACTTCACCATACGACAAAATCGAGCTAGGTGACCTTTCTTCCGCAATTAAAACACGTTTTGGATTGTTGCGTACAGTTTGGACGGATGTGTCCCTCCTGTCCGCATTTGAAATATACGACCGGTGGTCGTTCTTCTTCCTTTGAAACGGGTGCTGGTGCCGACGTCTTTACGTCATTGTTGAACCTTCTCTTCTTGAAATGTCCATTCTTATTGTTTTGGCCATGATTACCACCGAAGTGGTTACCATTTCTGGCATGTTGATTCCCTCCATGCTTATTGTCACCGCTTTGATGACTGTTATCATCGATATTATCATTTTGTCAGCTGCTCTCTTTTGGTTTGGTTGACTCATTATCGCACTCTAATAACGGAGCCCTATTAACAACATCTGAATACAAACACAATTTATGAGAGATAAGATATTGACGTATCTCAGGTTTCAAACCTCTTAAAAACATCCGCGTCATTCTCTCTTCATTATCAACCATGTGGGACGCAAATTGGGACATCTCGGCAAACTTGGCTTCGTATTGCGACACGGTCATGTTGTTTTGCTCCAACTTGATAAATTTTACCTCCTTCATGTGACGAATGCTTTCGAGAAAGTACTTGTCATTGAATAGCTCTAGGAACTTTTCCCAAGACATCTTGAGTGCGTCAGGTTGGGTACATTTTACAGATTCCCACCAGTGATCTGCCTCTTTACGCAACATAAAGGTGGCAAAAGGAACCTTTTGCTCCTCAGAGCATCCCAAGATATCAAATATCTTGGTCATCTGCGTTAACCACGTCTCTGCCTTAAGTGGTTCTAGCTTTCCCAAAAACTCCGGTGGTCCCAGCTCCTTGAATTTCTTAGCGGTGACCAACCGTGGGTTGCCATTGTTTCCTCCTGCATTATGAACAAGAGCCATCTTCGCCTAATGTTGCATGAATTCTAAAAACCTCCTAAACGTACCGTCGTTCATCAATTGATCAGTGTTGTTGTTTACAGGAGGATTATCGCCATCCTGTTGCACATTGTCCTGATTATTGATATGTGGAGAATCAACAGTCTCCTGTGCTCCATTGTTTATCTCAACATTTTCATATGCCATTTTCAAACACTGTCACAAAACAAGGGTTAATTAACATGTAACACATTATCCATATACTATGACCGACCAATTAAATATCAAATAAACTTAGGTAGGTCATACTAGCGAAGGAATTTCCCGTCTCTCCCCTCCTAGTTCTTGTCTCACATCTCAGCCAGGGATCATATCCCTAAGCTCTGATACCAACTGTAACGCCCCCAAAATAGGTATACATCACCCATCTTGAGTTGCCAAATACATGGTATAGAATTCAAATATAACTTAATTATACAACAGTCTTGTAAAATACGACAAAACATAGGCTGTGAGTTTTAATACAAATACTGTCCTCTAGAGAGTATACAAACTCAATGGAGTCCTCATTACATCTATTATCACACTATTTCACAGAATAATGAGGACTACTAATGCACCATCTAGGACCATCACTCTGTTCCCCGACTAGTCCCCGCTACGTTCTCATTTCCTGAAGAGAACAATGAAAGAAAAAGGGTGAGCTCAACTAGCCCAGTAAGAAATATTATGACTAAGATAATGTAGAATAAATTATCGTTGGCCTTCAACAGTGTTAAACTAATACAATATAACAAACATCAAGTTTAACTGCAGTGGAACAAGCAATCCATTAGAAGAGTCAAGAAGAGAATAAAATCTACTATCTTCTATGATTTAAATGGTTTTTCATAACTTTTATCGCTGAGACTCAGCTTAATAAATAATCCACGTCATCAAATCATCCCTGCACTACAGGCCAAAGATATTCTTTAGTATCACGACCATGAATTATCCATGCACTATGGGCCAAAGATAATCATGTTTTCATCAACGGTCCTGATCATGCCATAAAACAATTCATCTTTGCACCCTTGGCTGAAGAGAATCCATAGCTATAATCATACCAAAAACTGTCCATCAATGCACTACGGGCCAATGAGGACTTTTTCCACATCATTTGTAACATTACGGTTATGATTATACCGAATAATCCTCAGGTCATAATCATACCAAGTCCATCTACGCACTACGAATACGTAGATGACTTTCAAAAAAAAATAAACATGAGGATAATGACAATGATATAAGAATTCAATAAAACAAGTTCAAGAATTAATTAATCTAGGAACTAATAACGTCCAAATTGTTAACATGATACTTCTTTGTAGAGTAAAATTTAAGAATGCTCAGAAGAATATTTCCATGAAAAGAAACCTGGATGAATCACAAATATCAAGGATATTCCACTAATTTCATGGAGATAAAAGTCAAAACTTTAACCAACTGAGTATAATAAAGAATGGAATAATAAAAGAAATCACCATGCATGCGGTTCTTCGCATAGACAGGTTATTCAAACAGAATAATAATTAACGGAACCGAAATCAAAGCGAAAATCACACGCATGAGATTTTCCAATGAGAATAATAAAGAATGGAATAACAACAGAAATCATCATGCATGCGGTACTTAGCATGTACGAGTTATTCCAACGAGAATACTAATAAAGATTTAAACTAGAGTGCAGCGTAAACGCATGCAGACGAGATATTCAACAGAATAATAATAAAGATTTTTACCGGTCCGGCAGTAAAATGCATGATAAGATATTCCAATGAATAATAAAGAATGGAATAACGTAAGAATTTCACCAAGTATAGGGTATCCATGATACGAGTTATTCCAACGAAATAATAAAGAATGGAATAACGAAGTTCTCTTCATGAATAAGAAAGAAAGAATACCCCTTATGAGTACAACAAATAATATTCCTACCTTAAGAAGAAGAAAGTCTTTGGATATATGAGTAGTGAAGTGGCGAATACTTTTCTTCTTTCTCTCATAGTTTATCTCTCTAGAGTTTCAAAGGAATTAAGTAAGAAATAATGAAGGAATGAACTTCTATTTATAGAAAAATGGATACATAGTAACTAACTCATGAGCAGTCAAGATTGATTTACTTTAATTTGACGGTCCATATTTAAAAGCAAGATCTTTTAAATAAAATATAATATATTCTATTTATAATCTAATAAAATGAATAACTTTATAAAAGATTTTACTATGCAAACACTATGCAAAATACTATGCATAATAAAATATAATATATTCTAATTATTGTCTAATAAAGCAGATAACTTTATAAAAGTATTACATTTTTTATATAAAAAATTTTACTATGCAAAACACTATGCAAAACTATGCATAATAAAATATAATATATTCTAATTATTGTCTAATAAAGCAGATTAACTTTATAAAAGTATTACATTTTTATATAAAAAAGATTTTACTATGCAAAACACTATGCAACACTATGCATAATAGAATATAATATATTCTATTTATAGAATAACTTTATAAAAGTATTACATTTTATATAAAAAGATTTTACGTATTATTACATTAATAATACCAACAAAAGCTGAATGACTTATCACGTAAGCATCAATAATTAATACTGTGTACTCTTATGCAACCACATGCATATTCTTTGTACTTTTTTTACGCGTATTCATCGTATTTTCTCAATCCGACAATAATTCCGTTGCGGGGTCCACCAATGATTGTGCCATTGTACGAATATTCCCTGATAAAATAAATATTCCTTTAGCAATTGAATATAATATGACAACTTGCATACTTTGCAAAATTTATAAATACTACCCACAACTATAACATTATCTCAAATCCACACCATATTATTAAAAAATATTTCGAGAAAATTAAATCTTTATTTATAAAATATGGGGTCTTACATGGCACATGTGTGGCTGATGTTTTGGATCAGTGGAGGTGTACGTAGGAAATTATAATATATATATTAATATTATATTAAATTTTCTTCTTTGGTATTCTAAGCAATTTCCTATAAATAGGGTGCTTAGGTTAGAATTGAAAATCACACCAAAAACTGAAGTTTTCTCTCTTTCTGTCTCGATATATTGAGCGTATTCTGGTGAGTATTTTAATACTTTGAGTGTTGCTATATGGTGCAAGTTCAAGTCATAGCCTATATCCGATGTTTCAACTAGAAGTACTGTCTTTACAAGGTAAGGGATGATATTTTCTTCTTAAACGATATTATTTTCTTCAATATCATTATGCCGAATTACTAGTTTGAACTTTTTATCAAATTTGGAACTTTTTATGTTAGGGTTACTATTCACGTATACGGCACTATTCACGAATACGGCACTATTCACAGAAAAATGAAATTTTCTTCTTTTTGTCCAAAATATCTATTATGGATACTAGCTTTGATTGTATCCATGTTTTGATCATTCTTGAATTTTACTCCACTATGATTATTTATGAGGTATTTTTGGACATGGAATAGCTGAAATATGAATCCTTAACAATCTTTTTGGATGATGATAAAGGGGGAGACACATTGGGCTTGGACTTCTGAACTTCTGGTGGTGAACTTTAAGGTTTGTAATTAATAAACCCTAATAAGGGATTAGAAACCGTAATCTCAGATTTAGAAAATCAATTGTACAGTTAAAAACCCTAATTATACGCCGAGAAATCCTAATTTTATATTCAGGATTTCTAAACCCTAATTAGGAAACCCTAATCCTAAGTGGCATGTATAAGGCATTTATTAAATTTAAAATATGATTAGAAAACCCTAATTATATGTTATTTATTTTAATTTCTATTTTACAAACCTAATTGTAATTTGGAAAATTTTACTTTTTTATTAGAAACCCTAATTCGTGGGTTGTAAACCCTTATGACCAATTACGACCCTAATTGCTTAATTAGCAATTTTAATAAGGAATTATTAATCCTAATTAGCAATATTTAAGTTATGATTAAGAAATTTTAATATAATTAATTATAATTTGAAAATATTAATTTTCGATTTTTAGAACCTAAATTGGAAATTTTAGAAAATCAAATTGCTTAACCCTAAAGGTTCTAAACCCTAAACCCTAACCCAAACCCTAAACCCTAAGGGTTTGTGCATTGGACAAGAATGCCATTAAAATTATTTTACAAATGACCAAAATGCCATTTTTCATTTATTTAAACGGTAACTTGCATAATTCACCAACACCTTTGGTTCGTGAACCACCACATTGACTTGGTGAGTGTTTAATATCATTTACCTGGTAAAATTTTGCAAGTCTAGCAACAAATCAAGCAATATATAAGAGATTTAGAGAGAGCAAGTTACTACATTTGGCTTATTTTCTATCTAAGCTCTCACCAACTCTTTCTCTCACCAAACCTCCGAAAATCCATAGTATTTCAGTCACATTATAGTCCTCTAAAACATCTAGATCAGATTTGGAAAGCTAAGATCAAAGATTGAACAAGAGAGGTATAACCCTAAACTCAACCTAGATCTTGTATACTAAAGTAAAGTTTGTGTTTATGTGTTTATAAAAGTGTTAAAAGATGTTTTAGGATGATCTATGATGATCCATCATGGATCCATAGCATCAAAGTTGGTAAAAATCGAAGTTTTTCAAAACTGTCCAAGAACAAATTTTGTGGTCTGACAAGCTAATGTCAGGCGCCACAGATTCTTGTCCGTTTTTGATTTTTTCATGTTTTATGTTTTGAATCTGTACTCTGATGTGAGGTCTGTGCTCTCGAAGTGGAAGCCAAGCTATTTGATTTCCAGATTAGCAGATATAGCCTGTTAAAACCCGTTGACCGGGCATGACCAGGCGAATTCTGGGTAACCCAGAAATCAAGTATCATCGTCTGACAAATTTTTATAACGTCCGAATCTGTCCGATTTTTAGTGTTATGATGTTGTTGTTGTTACGTCTTTGCAGCTGGTTATGTGGACTCTAGATCCAATCTACTAGATCGCTTACACAACACATAAAATGATTGTAATAGATGGTCAAACTAGACCATTTGATCATGGATGCATTTTTTGGGAAACGCAGAATCGGTTTGAACAAAAAATTTTGATAAGCTTTGACCGTGTTATAACTAGTGGATCTTTTGTTGTTAAACTTCTGTATTGTTATGGTAATGATCCTTGTCATGTATACTATAGATTTAAACCATTAACCGACTTGAATCATGACTGGAACCTAGATTAAATTGAGCTTGAAAGTGTCCGCTCAGACTGTCTGGGTTTCTGGAAAACCCAGAAACCGTCTGACATGTACTTTGAAGGCATAGATCTAATTGTTTGTTTGTTGTATGACCATGATTTTGATGGGATATTGTAGAGTTACATTTCCTCTACACGGTCCGTGTCTAAGTTAGCATAAATCATGTTTGGATTAAGATTAACAGTTGGTCAAACAGAGACCCTTGAAAGCTGTCAGTGTTCTTGAGCACAAGAACACCAACAGCGACGCTTTGTGTCGCTAAAGCCCTATAACGATGGCTTATTTAATTTTTAAATTTCTGAATATTCCAAAAATTATTTAAAAATAGAAATAAATTATAAAAATTACTAAAAATGGTTTTAAAAATCATTTTAAATTATGAAAAATATCTTTTAATTATTTGGGACATTTTTCATTAATATTTATAATTATTTGGATATTAATGATATTTCATTTATTTAATTAGTGTATTAAATAATTAGAGAAAATGATTTAATATTATGAAAAATCATTTTAAATAAGAATAATGTATTTAAAAATATTTTATTGATTTAAAAATCATTTTAAATAAGAATAAAATGTTAGATAATATTTTGAATTATAAAATATAATTTTTAATATTTTTGGAGAATTCTCATTAATTAATTAATATTAATGATATTAGATTTATTTAATTATTATATTAAATAAATGAATTAAAAATTATTTTATTAATCTAAAAATCATTTAAAAATGAGAGAAATGTTTTAAAATATTTTAAGTTATAATTAAATCATTTAAAAATGATTTAAGTGTTTGAAAATTTATTACAAATTATAATAATTGTTTTAAATTATTAAAAGCTTTTGAAAAATATTATAAACAATATTTAACTTATCTAAAATAATATTGAAGCTTAGAGACCAAGTTTAATTGACAATCAATGTGTTAATTGTGGGATAGGGTGACGAAACACTTAGAATGGAATAGAAGTCCAACGAGATAGAACTAGTTAGACTTGTTAAGTGTTTATATAGGTTATAAACACTAATGTGGCTATGTATAGTAATGTAATCTAGGAGAAGTTTGGTATAAAATCACGATTATTACGTGTTATAAATGATTGTCTTAATTGTGAGACCAAGCATTTATTGAATATAGGTGTTACAAACGTAGTTAATTATATTGTGAATCTGTAACCAACGCGGAAGGCAAGTTTCCTAACTCAACCTTGAGTTATATTCATTCAATTATTATAATGGTTAATTATTGCTAATTATACCATGTCCGAAAATTTATTGTTGATTATTAGCGATTAGTGCATGATTAATAATTCAAATTGAATTCTTGATTAGAGAATATACATTTGTAGAATAAGCTGTTGTTGGATATTCATATTAGTAGAAGATAGAATTGACGATCTGAGATAATTCCTATTTATTGTCGAATTATGTTGAGAAATGTCTTAGCTAATTATTCTGGCTAGACGAACATTTGTTAGAACTTGATAGATTCGAGAAGAGATTCAATTGTTATTGATAGATCGATGCCAATTATTTCGGCTAGATCGATAAGTAAATAGAAATTGAAATCATTAAATTTTGTTGTTAAATCAAATCTTGATTCTGAGACTGAGAAGAACAACCTTTCATATAAAGGGAACATTTTTTAAGTCGTATAATCGACCATGGTGCGCGACCTAAGTATTATTCATAATATAGGGTACAAGGAGTTGGCCGGCTCTAAGTACTTGCAGTGGGGTATGATTTAATCTTTATGGTTATCTGATACTCCTGCGTATATATCAAAGTAAATCTTTGATAGATACCCGAGAAAATAGAAGTTTTAGATCCAATGGATCACTCAGCATAAATTTGGGAAACATTCCACTTTGTAATTGCATAGAATTGATTCTTGATTATTCATTAGAATATCGCAGAAACTTTGAAAGCTTTATACTCTTTCATTATCAGATTATTGCGTTGCCTAGAATACAAGAAGACTTATTATTGATTAACGATTCGTTCAGCTATTTCAAAGTTCACCGAACTTTGGTTTCATTCTATCAAAATAGATAGTATGTTCTTATTGATTCGTATACATTTATTGTATGTCTTAACTTGCGGGGCAAACTTGTTGCTCACCCTTGCTATATATAAAACATTTCAGTTAGAATCGAAGAGGCCAGCGGATCGAAGAAGAACAAAGGCAAAGGAAAAATGCTGGAGTAGTTATAATGAACATTATTAATATTATGTTGTATTGTTAACCCTTTTTTGTATATCTAGAGGGTATGTTTGTAATATTAAGGTTAGAAATCCTGGGACTTATGTATTAACAACATATGTTAATGACTTATGTATTCCTATTTCTATATGAATGGGTAGTTAGATGTTATTATATTGTGGATCGTGAACACCAAACTCGGGGGTCAGGTAACCCGGATTTGGGGGTGTCACAACAAAAATTACAGAACTAACACTCTGTTAAATCTCCTAAGTGACTTATTCCTAAACAGTGTGATATGTTTCACATTAGTGGGTTATCTCCTTAAGTGGATTATGTTTGAAGAAGTCAATTAGATAAGGAACGAAGATATACACGGATAGTTGCTTCTAACGAAAATTTATTTTGAGTGCTTAAGTGATATGTTTGAATTATACTGATCTTTTCTAATTTGTTCCTAACGGGAATATAATATGATTTTATATAACGGAACTAGTTTGCAACAGAAATATTTTGGGCTATAAATTATATTGAGACATCAGTGTTATATAGAACACACGAATTAATCCAGCACTACGTACTTGAAAAATCATTCTATTATTCTTGGTGCAATTATACAAGCTGCTATGCAATTAATATTCAGATTGTTATCCAGCAAATTTTCGTGAGCTCTAAAATTGGTGATATCTCTTTACTCTTTGATCATTGCATACATTAGTTGAGCCTTGCATTGTTAAATTGTTTATTTGTTTTGATCATTAGACCTCTATAGTTGTAATTTTCTTATTTAGACTAAGTGTTGTCTAAAGGAGTTTAATCCAGGTGGATTAAGATTTGTTTACAAACAGGTTCAAGGAAGCATAGGTGCTTAAATGATGCATTCGTGCACAAGGAGCAAAAGTGCTCATATGAATTATTGTAATTCAGAATTTGATATAATCTGTTTTGTAAAAGGAGTCAATTTAAAAAAATAAAGTGATTCTCTAATACTAGTTGGTATTGGACGTGGACTAGGCTATTATTATAGAGGGTAATAGCTGAACCACATAAAAAATCTTGGTGTTCATTTTATTACTTGCTTTACTTTATTTGCTCACAAAAGTTAATTAATTATTTTGATAATTAAAACTTGAATATTTTCATTATCTTAAGAAAATTCAATAACACCAAGTGTTTTCACAAAGTTATAAATTCAACAAGTCGTTTTCACAAAATAAAAGATTAAATTCAGTAGGTCATATTAATTGAGCAAGCTGCATTCATTAATATAGTAGGCTGAATTCAGTAGTTTGGTTTAAAGTTTAAAAATTGGTCATAATTTGTTTCCATACTTATTCAACCCCCCCCCCCCCCTTCTAAGTGTGCCTTATCTGAATTTCAAGTTAAAAGGGCAAGATAAGAAGAATAGTAAAGAAATTAAATTATTTCATTGTATGTGCGAAAATAGCAGGGAATGAGTGATAATAATATATGTGTTCATTAATTAGGCAGATTTATTTAGATTTTCTGTAAGTTTTTCCTTTTTTTTAATTTGGGCATATTTACTTGTACATCTTTAGTAAATTTTATATTTATATATTTCTTACATTTTAGGAAACTAATTTTTTTGCATATGCACTCAACATAATTTTTTCTATAATATGTTCAATTTTAGAATAAACTCCATAGTTATTTTATTTTCGTACTTGTATGAGAATGAACTTCATTTATTATTTATATAAAATGTGTCTTGTGCATGTGCAACTGACACTTTTATTTATGAAAATAGTAATTATTTTTTATTCCATCTGTTTCAAAATTAGAGATACAATTTGACTTTTCAGGTCAAACGGCGAAATATTAAATTTCAAATTAATGTGAATTTATTTAATATTAATTAAAGCAATTATTATAATTGTATAGTATATAACAAAAACTATTAGTTATAAAATTTATTTTATTCTAAATTTTTATGAGTCATAGCAATTTTAAAAATTAATATGTAATTATTTGACTTCAAAATTAAAATTTTTTCTCTAATTTTGAAAGGAATGAAGTATCATTTATAACTATTAAATTAGTTAAATTGAACAACGTGAAATTAAAGATAGGATTCTGTGACGCCCCCAGATCCGGGTATCTTCCAACCCGATATATGGTGCTACACGGTGCTACAGTTCACACATACATTTAATTGAAATTCCTCAAAAGAACGAAGATGTCTTATATATATTCCAAAACAATATTACCATTTCCTAGGTTCTTAATAACCATTACATTTGTTCTTGTCATAATATCAAATATTAATATCATTCACCTATACTATTACATAAGTAAACTACAGGTTCGCCTTAGCCTTCCCTTTATCCTTGCCGGATACTTTGGTCCGTTCGGTCTTAGCTGCATTCATATGGTTCAAGCAAGAGTGAGCATAACTAGCTCATCAAGTATGACAAATCCAATTAAATAGCATGCTTAAAACATAAGAATCATATATCTTCAATAACTGAACAATAGTTACGAAGTACTATCGATAATTCAAAATAACACTTCTTTTCCTTCAAAACGTTTCACAATGAATAGCATTCATTAAATATAGAATTTGGTCCAAGACCTTGAGCATTTCATACTTTCTTTGAAAAGGACAACCCGACACTAAGTTTGTAAGTCCTGCATATCTTACGAGCACGTCTAAGTGATCAGCCTATAGTACTCTATGTTGATCAACACTAAATTCTTTAAACGTATCTACGTTTAAGTTATGGCAACCTCACGTGCCTGTCGTTTGACGACAAAACATTTTAGCATACTCAGTCTTCATTTGAAAACCACACCAACATAGTTTGGTGAAACATTGACAGTACTTTGATCGATTATAAGAAATCCAACATATTGTAAGTTTAGCCAAAATAATTGGCTTCAACTTCATCATACATCAATTCATGCGTAAGAATACATGAATCACAAAGTTTGTCCAGATTGAACTAAGCCTTCAGCGTCAACTACTGTTATTACACGTTCACTTTAAGTTTTTAAGGTCTCTATAGTAGATGATCACATAACATAACACATTAGGTCATGAATAAACATACATGGTTCCTAATGAATCTTACCCTTCTTCTAAATCTAATCATGTAATAGATTTGTTACCATTGGTTCTGGCTTGCCATTTAAAGTTTACATCGTCATTACGTTCACGTTCAATTGATTATCTTCAACCTTTAGTTATCATACTTAAGGTTTAACAATGTCTTAAACAATGTTACATTAAGTTGTAGTTCATTATCAATTAATTAATTTTCTTGTTATCTTCATAATCTCCCTTCACTGTGTAAACCTTAAGACTGGACTGTATTTCTTCCTTCCTCGACCCCCATGCTGCGTGCGCGACTCATCGATGAGGTTCCCCGGTTTACGTCATTGTGGCGCCAACTTCATTACATTGGGTCACGCTGCGGTGGCAAATTCCAGTAGGTCATGGCATTTTCTCGACCGCTATGGCGCCACCTATTTATTTTGAAATTTGCGTCATGGCCTTGACTTCATCCTGACCGATAGAAATGATCGTTTTCTTACTTTGTGAACTTTCCGGACTCCAAATTTGATCATTTTAAGTCCGAATTGGCTCGTTTAAAAGCCATGAGTTCCCAAATCACATACTCTACGTGTTCATACAATAATTTTACATTTCTAACTTTGTTAAGTCGAAATTCACCCATGAGTTCATTTTTAACGAAAACGATAAACGTCGTGAATGTTCAACACTCATTTCTTTGTTCTATGTCGGAATTCGGTCATTTTCGAGTCTACAACTCTATAATGCTCAATAAGACTTGTTCCCATCCAAAACCAACGTTTCTGAGCTCAATATCAAAATTCAACTTCTAATCTGAGAATTTCACGAATTCGATGATTATCATCCAATCGTGAGAATTCCGGCATAACTTCGTTACTTATGATTTGTTCATCGTTTCAAATGGATTATCTCCATCATATTGACATCTTAACATACATATTACATCAACTTATTTACATGATAAGTTATTACTTATTCTTCATAAGTTTATAACTTATGAAAGTATAAACTACATACAATTTCATTTCTCATGACTTATAATGGTTTAAGTCTTCTAACTAACATCCTTACAATCTTCTTCTCATACAAACTTCATTCATATAAACATTTTACAAGTTATTCCTTAGTTCATAACTTATCTATGAACAAAGTGCTTATTCACGGCTTATTAAAACTTAAGTCCTTAGATTATTCATTCTTATCATTTCTTAGCATACATGTCTATCAATCAACACTTCTCTTATCAACCTACAATTGTAGAGATGGAAGACTAATGACATAGGATCATTACCTTTGATGATCAAGCTTTCTTCTTCTTTTTCTAACAATGGAAGTCTAACTTTTTCTTACTTATTCTCTCTAACAATTAAGCACTTAAGTTGTTGGTGAAAGTTAACAAACAACAAATGAAATCCAAGGTTCTCTATTTATAGGAATTTCTAGGTTAGGGTAATTTAGTCAATAAACCACTTCCACCACCTTAATCCACCTCCTTACTATTCATTACTTGCTAACCACAATACTTATCCATTGCTTGCTCTCTGCAAATCTTATCTCTTGCTTGGTCACAAAGATCACCCATGTGATCATGGGTTACCCCATGGATCAAACTTACTTTGGATTTTAGGTCCATTTAGCTTACTTATGATTTGGACTTTAAATTCAATTAATCTCATCTTATACTTTGGGCTTGCATTAACAAATCTTTGGGCTTTACCATTGGGCTTGCACATTACCATCATTCACACATACTTGTATAATACATCATATCATACTCGTATTCGTTACCTCATACAATACATACATATCATGCGATCATTACTTTAACTTCTTAATGCTTTATTTTCCCTAACGTTCTCAAATTAAGTCTGCAGGCGAAAAATTATGTTTTCCATACTAAAATTATTATTACATAATCTATCTCACCTCGATATTCTATCGTTACGTATTTCTCGGAAGTTCAAAAATAATTCCCGAGCAGAAATCGATGAATAGTAATTTTTCGAAATATTTCTCAGAAATCTTTTATTTTTTATCTTAGAAATTCAAACACTTTAATTCCTTCACATAGTCAAAATACTACGACTTTTCAACGTTTCTAGGTTATAGAACGACATTCATCTTACTAACACATAATAATAACAAATAATATAATTTTATTCATTATTTAATTAAATAAAATTATTTTACATTAGATCCGAATTTCTCGGTTGTTACATTCTTCCCCCCTTATAAAGATTCTGTCCCTAGAATCTCATCTTACATTACGCAAAAAACTGAGGGTAATCCTTCTTTATCTTTTCTGCCAATTCCCACGTTGTTTCTTCGGCATCGTGGTTCTTCTATAACACTTTTACAGAAGGTATAACTTTGTTCCGCAGAACTTGTTCTTTTCTATCGACAATTTGGATCAACATCTCTTCATACATTAAGTCCTTCTCGATATGAATAGGCTCATACTCTATTATGTGCTTATAATCCAGCTTAAAAGGGTATAACACAGATACGTGAAACACGTTATGTATTCGTTCTAGGTCTGGAGGTAAAGCTACCATATAAGCTACCTTGCCTACCCGTTTTAACACTTCAAAAGATCCTATAAACCTTGGACTTAACTTCCCCTTCTTTCCAAAGCGTATCCTTCCTTTTTAGGGAGATACCTTTAGAAATACATACGAGCCTACCTTAAACTCCTTATTCACTCGATGTGAATCTGCATACTTCTTTTGTCTGTCTTGAGCTGCGACGAGACGCATCCGTATCAACTTCACTACATCCCCTGTTTGTTGCACCAATTCTGGTCCAAACATTCGGCATTCTCCCACTTCATCCCAACACAATAGTGTTCTGCACTTTCTTTCGTACAAAGCTTCGTAAGGCGGCATACCTATGCTTGCATGATAACTATTGTTATACGCAAATTCTACTAATGATAGATGATCATCCTAACTACCCTTGAAATCCATGACACAAGATCTCAATATATCTTCTAACGTCTGAATTTTCCTCTCGCTCTGTCCATCGGTTTGTGGATGATAAGTCGTACTCAACTTCAACTGTGTTCCCAACTGCTCTTCTAGACTCCTCCAAAAGTTCGATGTGAATCGTGGGTCACGATCTGACACAATCGAAACTGGCACTCCATGTCTAGAAATGACTTCCTTAACATAAAGTTTAGCTAATTTGTCTAAATTATACTTAACCCTTATTTGCAAAAAGTGAGCCGACTTCTTCAACCGGTCCACTATTACCCAAATTGCATCATACCCCTTTGGAGTAATTGGAAGTCCCACCACAAAGTCCGTTGTGATATGCTCCCACTTCCACTCCAGAATTTCCAATGACTGTAATAAGCCACTTGGTCGTTGATGTTCGGCCCTACCTTTCTGACAAGTCAAGTACCTACTCACATACTCGGCTATTTCTCATTTCATGTTCGGCCACCAAAAACTCTGTCGAAGGTCTTGATACATCTTAGTGATACCAGGATGAATCGAGTACCTTGAACTATGAGCTTCTTATAACACTTTCTCCTTTAATTCCGTCTCATTCGGAACCCAAATTCTTCCTTCAAATCTTAATAATCCCTAATTATCAAAACTATACTTAATATCTTTTTCATTGGTTAACCGCTTCTTCATCTGGTCACACTCATCAGTTTTGAGCTGCACGTCCTTGACTCTCTCTATAATGGTAGATTGAATCTCCGTCGCAAACAGTCTTTGTCCCCGATTCACTCGGTAACTTCACCTCTATCTTCATCCTAGCCATCTCTGTTATTAACTCAGTTTGAGCCGTTAACATAGACAACTTTTCCCGACCCTTCCTATTTAAGGCATCGACAACTACATTGGCTTTTCCAGGGTGATACAAGATTTCACAGTCGTAATCATTTATCAACTCCAGCCATCTCCTTTGTCTCATAATCAACTCCTTCTGTGCGAAGATATATTTTGGACTCTTATGGTCCGTGTATATCTCACATTTCTATCCGTAAAGATAATGTCTCCATATCTTTAAGGCAAACACTACTGCTGCCAGTTCCAGATCATGAGTAGGGTAAACTTCCTCATAATCCTTCAACTGCCTTGATGCATACACAATGACCTTGCCATGCTGCATGAGCATGCAACCAAGTCCTTTATGAGAAGCATCGCTATAAACTACAAAATTTCCTATGTGATCGGGTAATGACAAAACATGCGCTTCACCTAACCTCTTCTTCAGTTCTTGAAAATTGTCATCCCATTTCTCCGTCCACGCATATTTCACCGTCTTCCTTGTCAAGTTACTCAATGGAGTAGCTATCTTCGAAAAATCCTGGATGAATCTCCGATAGTATCCCGCTAACCCTAGGAAACTCCGCACTTCAGTCAACATTTTTGGTTGTTCCCAATTCATCACGGCTTCCACCTTTGCTGGATCCACTGAAATCTCTTCATGGTTAATGACATGACCTAAAAATTATACCCTTTCTAACCAAAATTCACACTTAGTGAATTTCACATATAACTTCTCCTTCCTCAGTATCTCTAACACTATTCTTAGGTGTTCAGCATGATCTTCTGGCATCTTAGAATAGACTAAAATATCATCAATAAACACCATGACGAACTTATCCAAATATTGTTTGAACACTATGTTCATCATATCCATAAATGCAGCCGATGAATTAGTCAACCCAAATGACATCACCAGAAACTCGTAATGACCATAACGAGTCCTGAATGTCGTCTTTGGTACATCCTCCTTCCTAACCTTCAACTGATGATACCCTGTCCTCAAATCTATTTTACAAAAATTCTTTGCCCCTTTCAACTGATCAAAAAGATCATCGATCCTGGGAAATGGGTATTTATTCTTTATCGTCAACTTGTTCAACTCTAGGTAGTCGATACAAAGTCTTAACGATCTGTCCTTCCTCTTGACAAATAGTACTGGTGCTCCCCACGACTAAACACTCGGTTGAATGTACTTCTTGTCTAACAGTTCTTGTAACTGTACCATTAAATCCTTAATCTCCACTGACGCCATACGATATGGTGCCCTGGAAACTGGTGCCGTTCCTGGCACAATGTCTATTATGAACTCGGTCTCCCTATCCGATGGAAGACCCGATAATTCACTTGGAAAATTTTTTGCGAATTCTTTCACTATAGGTATTTATTCCATGGTCGCTCCCACTCTCTGGGTATCAACAACGTGGGACAAATAACCTACACACCTCTTCCTCAATAGTTTCCTAGTTTGTGTCATGGCAAGACAACACGAACGCCTTGGAGATCTATTACCATAAAATACTACCTGAGGTTGTCTCAATGTTCTAATGTTTACACATTTCTTCTGACAATCTATAATTGCCCCATGGTTAAACAACCAATCCATTCCGAGAATTACATCGAATTCTCCTAACTTTATCGGTATCAAATCTACCAATAATTTATACCCCCGTATGTTTACACAACAACTTCTATGAATATCTTCAACAGGAATTATCTCTTCGTTCGATACCTCAATATTAAAAGCTATTGGTAACTTTATGGGAAGTAATCCTAATTGTCTAACAAAATCACATGCTATAAACGAATAAGTAGCACCCGAATCAAACATCACGTAATCATTTATGTCGTTGATCGGAATAATACCTGCAACTACGTTAAACCCTTTCCTCTTTGGCCCTTTGCCACTCCCGCTGGCTCCATCGACCTTCACTCCCCTATCAACCTTTCCCTTATTCTTCTTGTCCTTGTGGTACTGGCTTAAAGACTCGTTCCCACCTTCGGCGATTATCTCCTTTTCTAGTATAGTCCCAAAGGAAGAACTTTGGAACACAGATATGCGGTTATAGAGCAAGGATTTCAAGCCCTGCTCGAACTGTCTAGCTTTCCTAACCTCAGTGTCCACTTGATGTGGAGCAAATCTCGCCAGTTCGTTGAACTTGGCAGCGTATTGGGGAACCGTCATCTCCCCTTGTTTCAAGTTAAGAAACCTCATTTCCATCCTCCCCTGCATACTCGTGGGAAAATAGTTCTCAAAGAAAATCTCCTTGAACCTTACCCACGTTAGATTCTCGATACCGGCCCTAGCCTGGTTGGCCTCCCACCAAAAGTTGGCCTCTCCCTTCATCATGTAGGTTGCAAAAGCAACCTTTTGGCCTTCATCAACATTTGCAATAACAAATGCCTTCTCAATTTCTTTTACCTATGTTTGGGCTTCTATAGGGTCAGTAGTTCCTTTAAACTCCAGCGGACTGACACTCTTAAAATTTTAAAAGTAGTAGCTCGTACTACTTCAGAATTTACAGGGATATTAGCCCCATTTCTATTAAACACGGCTATTAACAAGTTAATAAATTCTTGCATCGGGTTTATCGAACCTCCCTCCGTTTGATTTATATTAGCCTCTTGATTACATTGTCTCCTTCTTGGCGGCATTATGTTGTTACAATAAACAACACTTTTCGTTATTATTCGCTTATATTGATTGGCTTCTTGTAGTATAATACTACATCATTTACATTACACAACCTAAGCTGATTACATTACTATCCCGCAATTGCTTTCCAAAAATTGGGATTTACAAAAGACTACCCTTTGATATACAAAAGAGGGTTTTACGTCACTACTAGATACACAATATTTGCATATGTAAAACTACTTTAGCCACTACTAGATTACATCTGCCGCAAGACATTATCAAAATCCGCAGTGGCAAGACCGGCGATAACATCACGGCTGATAGTATGTCGAGTCTGCCCAGCCTCTATTGGATACCCAGCTACCTGCTACTAGAAATCCTTATGAGAACTCCTATGGATATAGGACATCCTCCTTATCTTCTATTTCTTGGCCTTTAGCTCCTGCCTAAGCTCAAAGACTTCTTGCTTTAGCTCGTGGACCTTGTCCTTGGCTAAAACTCTCTCGTCATGTTCCTGCTCCCACAAAGACTTCACATCTGTGTTATCCTCCAAGACATCATGGAGTTCTTCTTTCAACTCCTTTCTCCTTAAAATACTGGATGTTTCTATCCAATACTTCCACGAACAGTTCTCCCATTGACTCCCCCTGAGTTATCTCTTCTACAGGTGCTATGGTGTTAAATGACACCACCTCCACCTCCTATTCAGACATGCCATCGAACATGGTCATAAGGTCTAGGCTCTCTGAGTCTCCAGACTCAACAACTATTACTTCAGGCTTTGTTGCTACTGGATTCGATATGATCTCTACTTGATTCACTGACTACATGTATATCCCTATACATTTCGTTTCCTCATGACATCAACAACAAAACAAATAGTTTGATTAGTACACGTCAGTAGAATAATAAAAATACATAACATATATATAGCATTTTTATAAGGTTAATTTCCATCTTTTATTTCTTTGACTCTTCTTAAGGTTATGACTTAAGGTTCTAATCCCGCCTTAAGTTTTATAACCTACTACTTTGATACTAACCTGTGATGCCCCCAGATCCGGGTATCTTCCAACCTGACATATGGTGCTACACGGTGCTACAGTTCACACATACATTCAATTAAAATTCCTCAAAAGAATGAATATGTCTTATATATATATATATATATATATATATCCCAAAACAATATTACCATTTCCCAGGTTCTTAATAACCATTACATTTGTTCTTGTCATAATATCAAATATTAATATCATTCACCTATACTATTACATTAATAATCTACAGGTTCGCCTTAGCCTTCCCTTTATCCTTGCCGGATCCTTCGATCCGTTCGGTCTTAGCTACATTCATATGGTTCAAGCAAGAGTGAGCATAACTAGCTCAGCAAGTATGATAATTCCAATTAAATAGCATGCTTGAAACATAGGAATCATATATCTTCAATAACTAAACAATAGTTACGAAGTACTATCGATAATTCAAAATAGCACTTATTTTCCTTCAAAACGTTTAACAATGAATATCATTCATTAAACATATAAATTGGTCCAAGACCTTGAGAATTTCATACTTTCTTTGAAAAGGACAACCCGACACTAAGTCCGTAAGTCCGACATATCTTACGAGCATGTCTAGGTGATCAACCTATAGTACTATATGTTGATTAACACTACATTCTTTAAATGTATGTACATTTAAGTTGTGGCAACCTCATGTGCCTGTCGTTTGACGACAAAAATTTTTAGCATACTCAGTCTTCATTTGAAAACCAAACCAACATAGTTTGGTGAAACATTGACCGTACTTTGATCGATTATAAGAAATCCAATATATCTTAAGTCTAGCCGAAAGAATTGGCTTCGACTTCATCATACATCAATTCATGCGTAAGAATACATGAATCACAAAGCTTGTCTGGATTAAACTGGGACAAGGGTTAGAACAATTGCCTTCAGCGTCTGCTACTGTTATTACATATTCACTTTAAGTCTTTAAGGTCTCTACAGTAGATGATCACATAACATAACATATTAGGTCATGAATAAACATACATGGTTCCTAATGAATCTTATACCCTTCTTCTCAATCTAATCATGTATTAGATTTGTTACCATTGGTTTTGGCTTGCCGTTTATAGCTTACATCGTCATTACGTTCACGTTCAATTGAGTATCTTCAACCTTTAGTTATCATACTTAAGGTTTAACAATGTCTTATACAATGTTACATTAAGTTGCAGTTCATTATCAATCAATTAACTTTCTTGTTATCTTCATAATCTCCCTTCACTGTGTAAACCTTAAGGTTGGCGCTGCCGCGCCAGTTTCTGTAATAGCCCGATATTTTCTATATAATTAGATAAGAAATTTTGCGTATAAATTTTTTTTAAATAAATGTGGGAATATGTGCAAGGTAATGTGTAAGTATGTTGTGATAAATAAAAAACTATTTATTACATTAATAATTACAAATAATTTTATTTTAGAATTATTGACCATTATAAAGTATATTCTTATAATAATTAATTTTGCAGAAAAATATTTTTATTATTTATTTTCCATGAAAATATGAGTATATATTATTTCAATTATACATAAAATATTATTAAATTGTTATAATAATTAATTTATTATATGAATTTAGTTTAAATTAGTTAAGTTAATTATTTTAACTTAATTAATAATGTAATATATGAAAGATAAATCAGATATGAAATTCAAACCCTAATTCTGGATTTGGAATAAGGCATGCGAATAATAATATTAAATTATTTATATTTCAATGCTATAACTATGTACGGTATGTACGTATTGATAATGGTTGGTCAATTATGTGTATAATGTTAAAATCCTAGCATTAATTGGTTTAACCCTAATTTGAAACTCAAACCAGAGTTTATGATTGGTAAGAAATTGTGTTATGTGATTAATGTTAATATAGATATTAATTTTAATTAGGGAAACCCTAATTATTAATATTTGGAAACTCTAATTGTTAGAAAACCTAATAGCTAATTAGAAACCCTAATTGCTAACCCTAATTTGCTAATTGGGAGTCCTAATCGCTAATGTAGTCATCTTAATGCTAATTATTAACTCTTTAAACCTAATTAGTAAGTATAGATAATTAGGAAACCTAATTTACTATTTTTAGAAACTATGTTTTATTTTAAACCCTAAATAAAAATCCTAGAAAAATAAATTATATTTTTGCAAACCCTAAGGGTCAAACCCTAAGGGTTGGGACAAATGACAAGATTGCCATTAAAAATTTCAAAACTATTGACCAAAATGCCCTTTTCATTTCTTTATTAGGTTACTTGTGGAACTTGCCATATATGGAGTTGTTCACCAACTCTAGATCAGCCATGTGACTAATATAGATACAAGTTAACCACTGATTTTAGCCACTTCATTTCATACAAGTAATATATATAGATTGAAAGAGAGAGAAAGTTCATTTTTAGCCCATTTGTACACCAACTTTCTATCAAGTCCCTCTTTCTCTAACCCATGAATTTCCTTAGAATTTCAGTCCCCAAAGCAAGCCCCACTAATACTCATAACAAATCAGTAGCATTGAATCAAGAATTTGTTCATAAGAGGCATAAAACCCTAAATGAAATCTGACCTTTGATCTTGTGTTAGATGTTAGTTTTTTGTGTTAAACATGTTGTTTATAGTGTATATTGATGATCTAGGTTGATAGATGTTAGATCCATAACATCTATAGGCTCGGATTTGATGTTTTCAAAAATCTGGTAAAATATCAGACCTTCTAGATCTCATCGTGTTTAAGTTTTTGGTTGTTTTAAGCTTTGATCTTTGTAGTATGCTATGAGATATGTATTCTGTAACTTGAATCAAACTCAGACCATGAACAGATTGTAATATATGAGTGGTCAAAGGACGTTAATCGACCATGACTGGGCATATCTGGAAAGCCCGAGAAACTGCCCAGAACGCTCTGACAACATGTTCATGCGTTTAGATCTTGCTTGTTTTTGTTGTTTTGTTCTTGTTGTTGTAATAGAATTGTAATATGGTATATGGGCTATAAATTAAAGCTTTTATATCACCTAATCGGTAAACAGTGTGAAGGTAGTGGCTAGTTAAAGTTGTATAAAAGTTCACAAAATCTGTTGCTAGAATTTCCAGAAAATCAAGAACATTTAAATCGATATGGGTTGGTAGGGTTCTAACCTTCGATTACGTGTAGTTTAACTGATTTTAGGAATGTTATATGTACTCTGTCTTATATACTACAAGTTAGACCCATTAGACCACCATACCATCAACCTGAACCCTAATATGTTTAAGTCTCAAAGTGTACCCTCGAAGCTGACTGGGTTTCTGGGTAACCCAGAAAACCTAGAAAGCTCTGACAGTGAGTTTGATGAGCCAAGATCTCTTCGTTAAGATGTTGTTTGACCTAGATGAGGATTGATAACTATAGTACTACATACCTACTACAAGATCAATCCTTGAGATTGTCCAGAACATGTTTAGACAAAGATTTAAGGCTGGTCAAACGTGACCTCTTGAACACTGACTGTCACTATTCTTGAGCCTCAAAAACACCTATCGCGACAAAAACCGTCGCTAAAGCCTTTAGCGACGGATTTAATAATTTTATTTTCCTAATTTCCGACAAATGATTAAAAATAAAAATAAATTCTAAAAATCATTTAAAAATAGAAATTTATTTCTGAAAACTAACAAATTTGTTTTAAAAATTATTTTAAGTTATAAAAATTAACTTTTAATAATTTGACATATTTTTTATAAATATTAATATTTATTTGATATTTAAGTTATTTAATAAATGCAATAATAAATTAATTAAAAATCATTTCATTATATTAAAAATCATTTTAAAAGATAATAAGGTATTTAATAATATTTTAAGTTATAAACATAACTTTTAATATTTTGAGAAAAACTTCAATAATTATTAAATATTAAAGATATTAGATTTATTTAATACTTATATTAAATAAATTAGTTTTAAAATGATTTTAATATTATAAAAATCATTCTAAATGAAAATAAATAGTTTTAAAATATTTGAAGTTATAAAATGTGACTTTTAATATTTTAAAGGTAATTCATTAATATTTTAATATTTATGATATTAGTTTTATTTAATAATTATATTAAATAAATAGTTAAAAAATGGTTTTATTGATTTAAAAATAATTTAAAAAGGAAATAAATGAAATAAAAATAATTTAAGTAATAATAAATGACTTTTAATATTTAAATATTAACGATAATTATTTAAAAATGATTTTAAATGTTTTAAAAATCATTTAATGGTAATAAAAATATTTTAAAAATATTTTGAGTTATTATAAATAACTTTAATATTTTGGCAATGGTTTTGATAATAATTAAATATTAATGATAATAGAAATATTTAATATTTAAATTATTTAATAATGATTTTAGTGTTTGAAAAATCATGATTAATTATAATAATTATTTAAAAATTATTATAAGGCTATGAAAAATAATACGACTGATATTTAAAATATTTAAACGAATATTGAACTACACGGTAGAGTTTTAGACTCGTTAATTACCCGATAAAACCGTCAGGACACCACATTGACTTCGAAACTGATCCAGGCCTAAATAGTTTAACTTGATAGGTGATGGTTTATGATCCAATGACTGATATATCCATGTGATAATGTGTTTAGGTTATGTGCTGACTGCAAGTAGCAGTATTATGTGTTATGATATATATTTCTAATCGATAGAATGATCTTATTAATGATAGGTCTCGACATAAAAGATAAAACTAAGTTGTGTAACTATAAGCATCAGACCATGCAAGTATCTAACCTTTGCATTTACTTTATGCAATTGACATGTGTAAGCCAATTTCAGAACTCTATCGTTATTGTTATTGTTCATGTATCTATACTGTTGTCGATATGCCAGTTCTTGAATTCTATCCGATCATTGGTTATCAATATAGTATTTGTGACGCCTCCCAAATCCAGGTTCCTTCAAACCCCGGATTCGGTCCACCACGATACTACTTTCGTCAAACTATTTATATATATATTATTCATAACTTAATGAATATAACTTTGCTTATTTCAATTTAGAATATAAATTCTCTCCATTTCCAAGATCTGCACAATGACCCCGAACTTTTATAAGTTTCACAACTTGGTCATTTACTATTCCTGCTTTACATTATATTTGATATTATATAAATATGCGGAATAATTTAAACTTTTTCAATCTCCTTTGAAAATAAATCTTCTATTGATATCTTAACTTGAATCAATTATATATCCTTGAATCAAATTATGTTATGATTCATTCTATTCAAATTACTGAATAAATTTTTACATCTCGATTCGAATTTCTCTATGTATCATATAGTACAACTTAATATGTATTACACATTATAAACTACTATCATGTACATCTATTAGAACCTAAACATGGTTCAAGTGCATCTAGTTAAATTAGACAAATCAATCTTCTTTGATGTAATTGAACTTTATCAATCTAGTAGCACGTAACCTTTATCGTGTGTCCTTAACCTGCAAAAGTGGTTATTTGCAAGGGTGAGCTCGACAGCCCATCAATTCTAATAGTTTTCATGCAGCACATAGCATATAATAGCATATTCAGCACATGCATTCATAATCAATTAACATTTACTACGAATGTTACTTCACTCATAACAGGCATAGAAATTTACATCACAAGCATATCATCAAAGATCAACTTTCATATTTCATACATATCTCATATGTATTTCATATATATACATCAACGTTCTCTTAACATAATATAATTCAGTAACAGTTATAGAATTCATATATCAAATAGGAACTGAAAGACTTGCCTGATTCGTAGTTTATCAACTACGACTTAATTGCTTAAAGCTTATCTTCACTTCGTGTATTCCTACACAGTTATATAATCATGGATTCATATCCATTAGTCATACATTTCATACGTTCTTAATATAACAATAAATATTACATCGTTTCCTAACTAGGTTTGAAAACCTTCATTTCGTTTTCTCATCATACTCTTAGAATAGCTAGGTATGTATAGGTATACTTAACAATCTGTACTTGACATCAATATTCATATACATTTATCACACACTTGACTCGCTATGTGTTCGACACATATTTAAAGTTTATAGATATGTGATCTACGTCGTTCATATTCAAACTACTTAGTTTCATAATGATTTATTTCAATCAATAAGGCTTAACAACTTTCTTTAACAAGATTCGATGTTATAAGCTTTTAAACCATATATTGGTACTAATAAGCCTCTACTAGTATGCTTCACATAGATATAGCATAGTTCATTATTTGAAAACGTATTTTAAACCACACTTGAAACATCCAATTCATGCTTAGCTAAAAGATGAACATAATCGTCATGTCTAGGGGCATAAGTCGTTCAATTTCACTTTTAAAAGTTATTCTAGGCCAAGGTAAAGCAACTAGGTGCAACTTTTAATCTCATTTCATACCTAACTAATCCATGAATATATGTTATCATGTTTAGAACTTTAAGTACACAAATTACTTTAAGTTCGTTCTTAAAGTTTTAAGTTTTCATTAGAAATCATTTTCAACTAAGCTATTGTAAGTTGATAATAAGTAAAGTAACTTTAAATCACTTCTCATTCTTAACTATACTCATAACTCAACAAGATGTATGTGTTAAAATATCATAACTTCAAAGACTCAAGGTTAGTCAATATTCATTTTCCAAAACTCCAAGTTTCTTTTCAAAACACATACTAAGCCATGCTAAAGCATTCTTTAATGAGTAAGGAAATCTTATATGTCATGTCTATTATCATGCATATTTATATTTTATCACTTAGAATAATATATTCCATCATCGGGAGCACTATACTTGCGTATGTGCTCGCTCGACGCCCTCCGATGGCCTTCGATTACGTAACAGTCACAAAGATTACTATTTTGACCCTTCCTAATGAGCTCAAATTGAATAACTTAAAGACAAAAAGGTTGTAGGTCTATTCGTTCTCGTTTCGGATCATCTTGAATTTCCTTAATCGGATTTCGTATGAAAACGTTATGGCCGTTTTAGCAAAACATGTTCTGTTAGATTTTCTCAGCAGTTACAAGTCGGACCACCCCCCGCCGGGGCAGGGGTCTTGCCCTATAAATAGCCCGTCGGGGAGGGCCTAGCTACTGTAAGTGGGAAATTTCATGCCCTGCTACGAGCTAACAAGCCAAACTACTTTTTAACCTTCATAATTTGAGTTATACATGTCCAAATTAGTCCGTTTTCGATTCTATGGATTCGTAATTCATAGAACTACAAAATACTATAATACCCATCAACTAACATAAACATTAACTAACCCAAATATGAATCTATAACTCATGTTCATTCAAATGTTCATGTTTTGGACAATTTAGCGAAATCATTCTCTACAAATTCGTTTTTAAACCAAATTTGTTCGTTTAACTTCCGCTGATTTTGTATTCAACCATATTAACGATGTCTAACATCAATTCATGGATTATAACAACCCTTAGCCATCAATTTTATGACTCGAAAGCTACTTTTTCTAAGAATTTTGTAAAAGTTGAATTTAAGAACATAGTTTAAGAATTATACCTCTTGAAGCTGAATTTTGTAAAAGTTGAATTTAAGAACATAGTTTAAGGGGGTCTTTGTGAGACCCCAGATTTAATGAATAAATATTTAATTTTATCGAAATAATTTTTTATTTTTTATATTATGGAGTGGATTTGATATAATGTTATAGTTGTAGGTAGTATTTATAAATTTTGCAAGTATGCATGTTGTTATAAAAGATTCGTTTGGTCAGGGAATATTCTTTTTGTCGAGGAATATCCGTACGACGACACAATCATTGGTGGACCCCACAACGGAATTATTTTTGGATTGAGAAAATAACAAGAATACTTTATGAAAATAACGGCGGAAGTTTTACCGTTAACTGTTGAAACACCCGGTGTTAAAAGTACAGTAATACGCGTGGTTGCATAGTAGCACACGATATTGATTATTGATGCTTACGTGAGAAGTCACTCAGTTATACTCAATTATTGCTGCTGTAATTGCTCTATCATATCTCTCATATTATTGATTAAATTATTGTCACAGTATCATCTGCATAATATTTATTATTATTAAATCAATAATTGAGACGACAAAGTTATTCATATTATTATTTACAATATTGACAATGTCTAGAAGTTCTGTCAAGGAGAGGTTTGGTCACCTAATTGCGCGCCAATAAGGAGAAATCCTTATCGGAAAGCCCCCTCTTTCCTGGGAATGACCTGGTTATTAAATATTGTGAGTTATAATATTAATGATGAATAAGTTGTGTTGGTTAAAGATGAAATTGATTGTTCCATTGTATTGGGATTATTAGTGTTAGTGGAAATTGACATTTATTTCGATGATAATTGATGTCTGGAGGTTATATTGTTCACTCGGGTATTCAGAGCACTTTTCTTGTCAGAGTACTATTCACGAGTTACTATTCACGAGTTACTATTCATGAGTTACTATTCATGAGTTACTATTCACAAGGTACTATTGATTCACATTCTTATACTATTAGGGGTGGTGGTGCAAGATTGATAATACTTGCATGACTAAGTTAAAAATGGAGGTATAGATGGAGGTACTATATTGTAATTATTTTTATCACATGATTAGAACTATTGAGTCACATGATTTACTATTGATTCACATTATTTACTATTAGGGGAGTTGGTGCATGTTTGATAATACTTGCAGGACTAAATTAAAAGTGAAGAAAAAGAGGAAGGTATTATACTGTAATATTTCGAGCCCCAAAACGTGCAATTATCGAAACTATATTTTCCTATAAATAGAATCTCATTCTTCCTTCATTTCTCACCAATTCACAAAAGCTTTAAAGCAATTATTATAGAGAGAAATTATAGAGAGAAAGAAGAAGAGAAGTCTGCTACCTCACTATTCCAGTATCCAGTTTTTTTTAAGGTAGGGAATATTATTTATTGTACCAGCAAGGGGTATTATTTTTTTTGTATTCATGAAGAGAACTTCATTATTCCATTCTTTATTATTCTCACTTGGAATAACCAAAGATAGTCTGTGACTACCCCCTATACTTGGTGACATTCTTCTATTATTCCATCTTTATTATTATTACATTGGCATATCCTCATGCATGCGCGTTTCTGTTGGGACTGAGTTCCGCCTCTTTTATTATTATGCATTGGTATATCACATGCTCATGCGCTTTACATGGGACTGGTTCCGCTCTTTATTATTATTATTCTGTTGGAATATCCTCATGCATGCGTTTCTACGCTTGGACTGATTCCGTTATTTATTATTCTCGTTGGAATAACTCGTCTCATCTGATACCGCATGCATGTTGATTTCGTTGTTATTCTATTCTTTATTATTCTGTTGGAACATCCCAGCTTGGTCGCAATTTACTTTGACTGACCGTTCCGTTATTATTATTCTATTGGAATAACATGTCTATGCGAAGTACCGCATGCATGGTGATTTCTTTTGTTATTCCATTGTTTATTATAATCAGTTGGTTAAAGTTTTGACTTCTATACTCCATGAAATTAGTGGAATATCCTTGATATTTGTGCTTCATCCAGTATCTTTTCATGGACATATTCTTCTGAGCATTATGGAATTTTACTCTACAAAGCAGTATCATGTTGACACTTTGGACGTTATCAGTTCCTAGATAAATTAATTCTTGAACTTGTTTTATTGAATTCTTATATCTTTGTCATCATCCTCATGTTTATATTTTGTTGAAAGTCATCTGTGGCCTGTAGTTCATAAATGGACTTGGTATGATTATGACCAGGGATTATTCGGTGTAATCATAACCGTAATGTTACAAATGATGTGGAAAAAGTCCTCATTGGCCCGTAGTGCATTGATGGACAGTTTTTGGTATAATTATGGCTATGGATTCTCTTTGGCCGTAGTGCAAAAATGAATTGTTTTATGGCATGATCAGGACCGTTGATGAAAACATGATTATCTTTAGCCGTAGTGCATGGATAATTCGTGGTCGTGATATTAAAGAATATCCTTGGCCGTAGTGCAGGGGTGATTCGATGATGTGGATTATATATTAAGCTGAGTCCCGGCGATAAAAATGATGAAAAACCTTTTAAATCATAAAAGATAATAGATTTTATTCTCTACCAGACTCTTCTAATGGATTGCTTATTCCGCTGCAGTTTTTGATCTAAAACTTGTTGTCTATTATATTCTATCAGTTTTTATACTGTTGAAGGCTATTGATAATTTATTCTGCATTATCTTAGTCATAATATTTCTTACTGGACTAGTTGAGCTCACCCTTTTCTTTTCTTTGTTCTCTTCTGAAATGAGAACGTAATGGGACTAGTCGGAAATAGAGTGATGGTCCTAGATGTTTGCATTAGTAGTCCTCACTATTCTGTGAAATAATGTGATAATAATTGTAATGAGGACTCCTTTTGAGTTTGTATACTCTCTAGTAGACAATATTTGTATTCAAACTCACAGTTTATGTTTTGTCGTATTGTACATGACAGTTGTATTTGAATTATGTACCATGTATCTGGCGACTCAAGATGGGTGCTGTATACCTAATTTTGGGGGCATCACAGTTGGTATCAAAGCTTAGGGATATGATCCCTGGCTAAGATGTGATACTAGAACTAGGAGGGTAGAGTTGGGGAATTCCTTCGCTAGTATGACCTACCTAAGTTTATTTGATATTTAATTGGTCGGTCAGAGTATTGGGATAATATGTCATATGTTAATTAACCCTTGTTTTGTGGCAGTATTTGAAAATGACATCCGAGAATGTTGAGAATAGCAATGGAGCACAGGAGACCGTTGAGTCCCCACAGATCAATAATCAGGACAATGTGCAACAGGATGGCGATAATCCTCTTCGAAACACCAACACTGATCAATTGACGAATGACGGTACGTTTAGGAGTTTTTTAGAATTCATACAACATCAGGAGAAGGCCACTCCTGTTCATAATACTGGAGGAAACAATGGCAACCCACGGTTGGTCACCGCTAAGCAATTCAAGGAGCTGGGTCCACCGGAGTTTTTGGGAAAGCCAGATCCACTTAAGGCGGAGACATGATTAAAGCAGATCACCAAGATATTTGATGTCTTGGGATGCTCAGAGGAGCAAAAGGTTCCCTTTTCAACCTTCATGTTGCGAGGAGAGGCAGATTACTGGTGGGAATCTGTAAAGCGTACTCAATCTGCCGTACTGAAGATGTCTTGGGAGAAGTTCCGAGAATTGTTCAACGACCATTACTTTCCCGAAAGTATTCGTCACATGAAGGAGGTGGAGTTTATCAAGTTGGAACAAAACAATATGACCGTGTCGTAATACGAGGATAAATTTGCGGAGTTATCTCGGTTTGCATCCCATTTGGTCGATAATGAGGAGCGAATGACGCGAATGTTTTTAAGAGGTTTGAAGCCGAAGATACGCCAATATCTTATTTCTCATAAACTGTGTTTGTATTCAGATGTTGTAAATAGGGCTCAGTTAGTGGAGCGCGATAACGAGTCAACACAACCAAAAGAGAGCAGCCGGCAAAATGATAATACCGGTGATAACAGTCATCAAAGCGGTGACAATAAGCATGGAGGGAATCAACATGCCAGAAATTGTAACCATTTCGGTGGTAATCATGGCCAAAACAATAAAAATGGACATTTCAAGAAGAGAAGGTTCAACAATGACGTGAAGACGTCGGCACCAGCACCCGTTTCAAAGGAAGAAGAACGAACACCGGTCGTATGTTTCAAATGCAGACAAGAGGGACACATCCGTCCAAACTGTACGCAACAATCCAAAGCGTGTTTTAACTGCGGAAGAGAAGGTCACCTAGCCCGATTTTGTCGTGCACCAAAGTCAAGTCCAGCTGGGACGGTGGTACCAAAGGCGGATACGGACAAAACAAAGTCGGTGGTTTCAAGAAGAGCGTTTTTCGTGACTTCTCAAAAAGCGAGTAACCCGAAAAAAGTTAGCACGGGTTAGTTAATTATAAATTCTTGTGAAGTCTATACCTTGTTAGATACCAGTTCTACCCATTCTTTTATCTCTCTTGCTTGCACTCAACATTTAAATTTGACTCCGGAGAGATTAGACTTTGACTTATCGGTTGAAACTCCGTTAAGAGAAACCTTCATTACATGTGCTATCCAAGTCTTGGATGAGAGTCACAGTTTTGAATGATATTTCTATTGTTAATAAATTTCCTGACGTATTCTTGAAGACTTCTTAGCCTACCCCTAGAGCGTGAAATCGAATTTTTTATTGACCCCAATACAAAACCCATTTCTTAAACCCTGAAATATTTTCTTCAACTAAAATGAACGTAACATGCGCCAAAGACGTTGGCTCAAGCTGTTGAAGATTACGATCGTACCATTCAATAACATCGTGGGAAAGCGAACGTGGTAGCTAACACGTTGAGTAGAAGATCGTATGCGTTTACGAGTGCGATGTTGTTAACACAAAGACCTATTTCGTACGACTTACAAATGAGGAAGATAGAGTTAAAGACTCTAGGAACCCACGTGAAGATAATGAATATACGATTAGAACTGACTTTAATCGATAAAGTAAAATCCGGTCAAGCTACACACCTGGAGCTGATGAATGAAGAAGGTTCAAGAGGGTGTTATTCTAGAAGAAAGAATCGACGAAGAGAGGAAATCTCAACCCTCGATTTAATTGGCCCATTTGAAATCCTCGATCGAGTAGGAACTATGGCTTATAGACTCGTTTTACCGCCAAGTATGTCGCGTATTCATAACGTTTTTAACGTATCGATGTTACATAAATATGTGGACGACCCGAACCACATTATTAATTTAGAACCGGATGTGATAGCGGATGATTTAACGTATGATGAGATACATTTTAAAATCTTGGATAAGAAGGATCGTATTCAACACTCAAAGGTTATACCTCAAGAGTTAGAATCTGAAATGAAGTCAGGGTATCCTCATCTCTTCGACATTCCAGGTACGCACGTAAATTTCGAGGGCGAAATTCCATAAGGAGGGGAGATTGTGAGACCCCAGATTTTATGAATAAATATTTAATTTTCTCGAAATAATTTTTTATTTTTTATATTATGGAGTGGATTTGATATAATGTTATAGTTGTGGGTAGTATTTATAAATTTTGCAAAGTATACAAGTTGTTATAAAAGATTCGTTTGGTCGGGGAATATTCTTTTTTTCGGAGAATATCCGTACGACGACACAATCATTGGTGGACCCCACAACAGAATTATTGTCGGATTGAGAAAATGACAAAAATAATTTATGAAAATAATGGCGGAAGTTTTACCGTTAACTGTTGAAATACCCGGTGTTAAAAGTAGAGTAATACGCGTGGTTACATAGTAGCACACGGTATTGATTATTGATGCTTACGTGAGAAGTCACTCAGTTATACTCAATTATTGCTACAGTAATTGCTGTATCATATATCTCATATTATTGATTCAATTATTGTCACAGTATCATCTGCATAATATTTATTATTATTAAATCAATAATTGAGACGACAAAGTTATTCATATTATTATTTGCAATATTAGCAATGTCTAGAAGTTCTGTCAAGGAGAGGTTTGGTCACCTAATTGCGTGCCAATAAGGAGAAATCCTTATCGGAAAGCCCCCTCTTTCCTGGGAACGACCTGGTTGTTAAATATTGTGAGTTATAATATTAATGGTGAATAAGTTGTGTTGATTAAAGGTGAAATTGATTGTTCCATTGTATTGGGATTATTAATGTTAGTGGAAATTGACATTTATTTCGATGATAATTGATGTCTGGATGTTATATTGTTCACTTTCGTATTCTTGAATTTTTTAGGTGTCCGAATACTATTCACGAGTTACTATTTATGAGTTACTATTCACGAGTTACTATTTATGAGTTACTATTCACGGGGTACTATTGATTTACATTCTTATACTATTAGGGGTAGTGGTGCAAGATTGATAATACTTGTATGACTAAGTTAAAAATGGAGGTATAGTGGAGGTACTATACTGTAATTATTTTTATCACATGATTAGAACTATTGAGTCACATGATTTACTATTGATTCACATTATTTACTATTAGGGGAGTTGGTGCAAGTTTGATAATACTTGCAGGACTAAATTAAAAGTGAAGAAAAAGAGGAAGGTATTATACTGTAATATTTTGAGCCCCAAAACGTGCAATTATCGAAACTATATTTTCCTATAAATAGAAGCTCATTCTTCCTTCATTTCTCACCAATTCATAAAAGCTTTAGAGCAATTAATATAGAGAGAAATTATAGAGAGAAAGAAGAAGAGAAGTCTGCTACCTCACTATTCCAGTATCCAGTTTTTTTTAAGGTAGGGAATATTATTTGTTGTACCCGTAAGGGGTATTATTTATTTTGTATTCATGAAGAGAACTTCTGTTATTTCATTCTATATTATTCTGCTGGAATAACCAGTATACACGGACTACCCTATACTTGGTGACATTATTCTATTATTCCATCTTAATTATTATTCTGTTGGAATATCCTGCATTTTGCGTTTTTACGTGACTGACTGGTCTGATCTTTATTATTATTCTGTTGGAATATCCTGTCTGTGCGTTTCACCAGACCTGGTTCCATCTTTATTATTATTCTTTTGGAATATCCTCACATGCATGCGTTTTTACCGGACCTGAATTACGTTATTTATTATTACTGCTGGAATAACCTATCCGTAAGCGCAATCACCGCATGCATGGGGATTTCTGTTGTTATTCTATTCTTTATTATTATTACATTGGAACATCATGTGTGGTATGTAATTTCGCTTAACTTTGGTTTCGTTATTATTATTACATTAGAATAACTTTGTCCTATCTGCACCGCATGCATGGTGATTTCTTTTGTTATTCCATTCTTTATTATACTCAGTTGGTTAAAGTTTTGAGTTCTATACTCCATGAAATTAGTGGAATATCCTTAATATTTGCGCTTCATCCAGTATCTTTTCATGGACATATTCTTCTGAGCATTCTTGAATTTTACTCTACGAAGCAGTATCATGTTGACACTTTGGACGTTATCAGTTCCTAGATAAATTAATTCTTGAACTTGTTTTATGGAATTCTTGTATCATTGTCATCATCCCCATGTTTATATTTTGTTGAAAGTCATCTCGTGGCTTTGTAGTGCATAGATGGACTTGGTATGATTATGACCGAGGATTATTGATTGTAATCATAACCGTAATGTTACAAATGATGTGGAAAAAGTCCTCATTGGCCCGTGGTGCATTGATGGGCCGAGTTTTGGTATGATTATGGCTATAGATTCTCTTTGGTAGTAGTGCAAAGATGAATTGTTTTATGGCATGATCGGACTGCTGATGAAAACATGATTATCTTTAGCCGTAGTGCATGGATAATTCGTGGTCGTGATATTAAAGAATATCCTTGGTCAGTAGTCTTGAGGGTGATTCGATGATGTGGATTATCTATTAAAATTTGAGTCCCATGATAAAATGATGAAAAACCTTTTAAATCATAAAAGATAATAGATTTTATTCTCTACCTGACTCTTCTAATGGATTTCTTATTCCGCTGCAGTTTTTGATCTAAAACTTGTTGTCTATTATATTCTATCAGTTTTTATACTGTTGAAGGCTATTGATAATTTATTATGCATTATCTTAGTCATAATATTTCTTACTGGGCTAGTTGAGCTCACCCTTTTCTTTTACTGTTCTCTTCAGGAAATGAGAACGTAGCTGGGACTAGTCGGGGAATAGAGTGATGGTCCTAGATGTTTACATTAGTAGTCCTCACTATTCTGTGAAATAGTGTGATAATAATTGTAATGAGGACTCCTTTTGAGTTTGTATACTCTTTAGTAGACAATATTTGTATTCAAACTCTTTATGTTTTGTCGTATTGTACACGACAGTTGTATTATTAAGTTGTATTTGAATTATGTATCATGTATCTGGCGACTCAAGATGGATGATGTATACCTGATTTTGGGGGCGTCACAATCTCTATTTATAGAACAACCATGAACCAAGTTTGGGTTTTGCTCCATGAATCAAACCAAAGAAAGAAAGAAGAAGTTATTGGGTATAGATGAGTTGGTAATTTGTTTGTAATTTGCATCATTGTGCCCACTCCCTCCATGATTATTGCCTAGCAAAGCTTGGAAGAAAAAGGAGGAACATAGGCTTTAGCCTTTGTTCTACACGTGACTAAGGTTTAGGAGTAAATGGGACACTCAATTTGGGACACTCTAATATAACTTAGAATTCCATATTATTATTAGCATACTTAGGTTTGTATAATATTTTCCCCCAAATGTGCATACATATACACCCACTCACATAGAATTATGTAATCCATGTACATTTGATTATTCCAAATAATATTTACATTAGACTAGAATATAACTTAGTTGGGCACCAATATTGTTTTCCATAAAATTTATCATCTCAAATATACCCAATTATCATAATGATAATTGTAAGACCCCAACTTTTATAAATAAAGATGAATTTTCTATAAATATTATTTTTAAATATTATGGAGTAAATTTGATATAATCTTATAGTTGTGGGTAATATTTATAAATTTTGCAAAGTAAGCAAGTTGTTATAAAATATTCGTTTGGTCGGGGAATATTCTTTTTGTCGGGGAATATTCGTATGACGGCACAATCATTGGTGGACCCCACAATGGAATTATTGTCGGATTGAGAAAACGACAAAAATACTTTATGAAAATAACTATGGAGGTGTTACCGTTAAAACTGTTGAACTACCCTAGTAAAAGTACGATGTCTGGCGTGGTTGCATAGTAGCACACGGTATTGATTATTGATGCTTACGTGAGAAGTCACCAAATATACTCAATTATTACTACAAGAATTGTTGCATCATATCTCTTATATTATTGATTCAATTATTGTCACAGTATCATCTGTATAATATGTTATATTATTAAATCAATAATTGAGATGCTAAGTTATATGATTAATAATTGTTGAAAGATTAAATATGTGTTGATTAAAAATAAAATGATTTGTGGTAATATTTATTCAATTCTTGATGTATATAAAGAGTCTATTATGAGACGTTTGTGGTAAGTATGGTTATTTTATGGGGGGCCCATATGTCATCATATAAGAGTCTCTTCGTCAATAGTAACTACCTTCGTCAATAGTAATTACCTTCGTCAATAGTAATTACCTTCATCAATAGTAATTACCTTCAATCGTCGATAGTAACTACCTTTACCAGACGTCAAACCACTTGTCGTTTCATATTACAAAGGCCGAACCAATTGTCGTTTCACATTACAGGCATCAAACCACTTTTCTTTTCACATCACCACCGCCAAGCCACTTGCCTTTTCACATTTCAAGTGCTAAGCTAGAAATCTTCTATAAATAGAGGCCTAGTGCTTCATTATTTTCACTTAATTCATTCAAGCTATAGAGAGAAGTATAGAGAGAATAAGAGAGAAAGAAGAAGAGTATTCATTACTACACTACTGCAGATTCAATCTACTACTAATGTAAGGGTGTTATTCTTTCTTATTCATGAAGAGAATCATTGTTATTCCACTTATTATTATTCTGCTTGGAATAACTTTGTATATACGCTGATTTACCCTATACTTGGTGACATTCTTCTATTATTCTGTTGGAACATCCGGTCTGTGTGTTTTACACCGGACCTGGTTCCGTCTTTATTATTATTATGTTGGAACATCCTGTCTGTGTGTTTTACACCGGACCTGGTTCCGTCTTTATTATTATTCTGTTGGAACATCACATGCATGTGTTTTACACCGACTGATTCTGCCTTTTTATTATTCTCATTGGAACATCCTCGTGGTGCAAATTTTGTCTGACCTGGTTTCGTTATTTTTATTCTGTTAGAATAACCTGTCTATGCGAACTACCGCATGCATGGTGATTTCTTTTGTTATTCCATTCTTTATTATACTCAGTTGGTTAAAGTTTTGACTTCTATACTCCATGAAATTAGTAGAATATCCTTTATATTTGCGCTTCATGCAGTATCTTTTCATGGAAATATTCTTCTGATCATTCTTGAATTTTACTCTACAAAGCAGTATCATGTTAATAATTTGGACATTATTAGTTCCTGGATAAATTAATTCTTGAACTTGTTTTTATTGAATTCTTATATCATTGTCACCATCCTCATGTTTATATTATGTTGAAAGTCATATGTGGCCTGTAGTGCATAGATGGACTTAGTATGATTATGACCAGGGATTATTCGGTGTAATCATGACCGTAATGTTACAAATGATGTGGTAAAAGTTATCATTGGCCCGTAGTGCATTGATGGACAGTTGTTGGCATGATCAAGACCATTAATGAATACACGAATGTCCTTGGTTGTAGTGCATGGATAATTTGTGGTCGTGACACTTAAAAATTTCCTTGGCCGTAGTGCATGGGTGATTCGATGATTTAGAATATTTATTAAGCTGAGTCCCAGCGATAAAAGTCATGAAAAACCTTTTAAATCATAAAAGAGATGAGATTTTATTCTCTACTTGACTCTTTTAATAGATTGCTTGGTCCTACTTAGCTTAAACTTGATGTTGTTATATTTTATCGGTTTAACATCATTTGAAGGCTAACGATAATTTATTCTCGCATTATCTTAGTCATAATATTTCTTACTGGGCTAGTTGAGCTCACCCTTTCTTTCACTGTTCTCTTTAGGAAATGAGAACATAACAGGAACTAGTCGGGGAATGGAGTGACGGTCTAGAGGATAGCATTAGTATTCCTCACTATTCTGTGAAATAGTGTGTTAATAATTGTAATGAGGACTCCTTTTGAGTTTGTATAATCTCTTGTAGACAATAATTGTATTCAAACTCACAATTATGTTTTGTCGTATTGTACACGACAGTTGTATTAATAAGTTGTATTTGAATTTTGTACCATATATCTGACGACCCAAGATGGGTGATGTATACCTAATTTGGGGGCGTCACAGTTGATATCAAAGCTTAGGGATATGATCCCTGGCTAAGATGTGAAAATAGTACTAGAAGGGGAGAGACGGGGAATTCCTTCGCTAGTATGACCTACCTAAGTTTATGTGGTATTTAATTGGTGAAATCGAATTTAGGGATAATATGTTACATGTCAATTAACCTTTGTTTTGTGGCGATGATCTCAAAATGACATCCGAGAATGTTGAGAATAGCAATGCAAGACAAAGTGACCGTTGATTCACCATATATCAATAATCGAGGATAATGTGCATCGAGAAGGCGACAATCCTCATACACAAATAACAACACCGACCAAATGATGAATGATCAAATGTTCGGGGCTTTATGCAATTATGCAACAAGGCAAAGACAGAGAGCCTCCTCGTCCAAAAATGCGGTGGAAACACCGGAAACTCTCTGGAGGTCACCACTAAAGCAGTTCAAGGAGCTGGGACCACCGCAGCTTAAGGGAGAGCCAAAACCACTTATGGCTAAAGCATGGATAAAGCGGATCACCAAGATATTTGATGTCTTGGGATGCTCGAGGAGCAAAGGTTCCCTTTGTCGCTTTTATGTTGCATTTGCGAGGGCAGATTCTTTGGTGGAAATCGGTAAAAGCGTACTCAACTCGCCGTCTTCAAGATGTCTTGGGAGAAGTTCCAAGAGTACATTCAACGACAAATACTTTCCCAAAAGTATTCACACATGAAGGAGGTGGAGTTTATCAAGTTGGAACAAAACAATATGGCCCGTGTAATAAATCGAGGCTAAATTTGTAGAGTTATCCCGCTTATGTCCCACTTGGTGGATAATGAAGAGAGATGACACGGATGTTTTTAAGAGGTTTGAAGCGGGAGATACGTCCAACATCTTATTTCTCATAAACTATGTTTATATTCAAATGTTGTAAATAGGGCTCATTAGTGGAGCACGATAACGAGTCAATGCAACTAAAAGAGAGCGGTGCCAAGAAAATGATAATACCAAATGAGAAGCGATCATCAAGCGGTGACAACAAGCGTGGAGGAATCAACGGGCCGAAATGGTAACCACTTCCGGTGGTAATCGTGGCCAAATCAATAAGAATGGACATTTCAAGAAGAGGAGATTCAACAATGATGGAAAGACGCCACCGGACTGTGGATCGTTAAGGAAGGAGAATGACCACCTATCATATGTTTCAAATGCGGAGGGGAGGGGCACATCACCCAAACTGCGATGTCGTCCAAAGCATGTTATAATTGTGGAAGAAGGTCACTTAGCCCGATTTTGTCGTTCACCGAAGACAAATTCAGCTAGGATGGAGGCACCAAAGGTCGTCCCAGAAAAGTCAAAACCGGTAGTATAAGGGAGAGCGTTTGTTGTGACCTCCCAGAAAGAAAGGAACCCGAATGAGGTCATCACGGGTAAGCTTATCATAAACTCTAACAAAAATACTTGCATTTGACGTGATTGTAGGGATTGATTGGTTAACTACTCATCATGCAAAAATTGATTATTTCCGTAAGGTTGTTAGCTTTCATATTCCTAATCAACTTATTATACGAATTCAAGCGACCAAACCATTAAAATCAATCACGGTCATCTCAAGCAATAAAGCTATTCGTTTATTGAAAAATAGATGTCAAGCTTTCTTAGCTCATGTCACAGATTTAAACAAAAATACGTCAGTTTTGAACGATATTTCTATTGTTAATAAATTTCCTGACGTATTCCCCGAAGAACTTCCTACCCTACCCCCTGAGCGTGAAATTGAATTTTGTATCGACCTTGAACCCGGTACAAAACCCATTTCCAAAGCCCCATATCGAATGGCTCCTATTGAACTTCAAGAGTTAAAGACCCAACTGCAGGAATTGTTAGACATTGGCATATCATCCTCAGACGGACGGACAGTCGGAGAGGACTATTCAAACTCTCGAAGATCTATTAAGACTATGTGTCCTTGATTTCAAGGGAAGTTGGGACAAGTTCTTACCATTGGTGGAGTTTTCCTACAACAATAGTTATCAAGCAAGTATTGGCATGGCTCCATTCGAAGCGTTGTATGGAAAAAAATGTCGTTCTCCAGTATGCTGGGATGAGGTGGGTGAAGCAACGTTGTTGGGACAAGAGTTGGTACGTATGACTACGAAAAAGATTCAAACGATCCGACAACGTATAAAAACCTCACAAGATCGACAAAAGAGTTATGCTGATCTTCATCGAAAGGACGTGGAATTCGATATAGGAGATCATGTGTTATTGCGTGTTGCTCCATGGAAAGGAGTTACGAGATTTGGAAAGAGAGGAAAACTCAATCCTTGATTCATCGGCCCATTTTTAATCCTCGATCGAGTAGAAACTGTGGCCTATAGACTCGCTTTACCGCCAAGTATGTCTCGAGTTCATAACGTTTTTCACCTATCCATGTTTCGTAAATATGTGAAAGACCCGAACCACATTATTGAGTTAGAACCGGATGAAATAGCGGAAGATTTGATGTATGAAGAGGTTCCTGTTCAAATCTTGGATAAGAAGGAACATATTCTACGCTCCAAGGTTATACCTCAAGTCAAAGTTTTGTGGAGAAACCACGATGTTGAGGAAATGACTTGGGAGTTTGAATCTAAAATGAAATCAAGGTATCCTTACCTCTTCGACATACCAGGTACGTACCCTAATTTCGAGGGCGAAATTTCATAAGAAGGGGAGGTTGTAAGACCCCAACTTTTATAAATAAAGATGAATTTTCTATAAATATTATTTTTGAATATTATGGAGTAAATTTGATATAATGTTATAGTTGTGGGTAATATTTATAAATTTTGCAAAGTAAGCAAGTTGTTATAAAATATTCGTTTGGTCGGGGAATATTCTTTTTGTGCAGGGAATATTAAATGCGACAAGACAATCATCGAGGACCCCATAACAAAAATACTTTATGAAAATAACTAGGAGGTGTTACTGTTAAAACTGTTGAACTACCGGTAGTAAAAAGTACGATGTCGTGTGGTCGCATAGTAGCACACGGTATTGATTATTGATGCTTACGTGAGAAGTCACTCAGCTAATCCGAATTTTATAAAACTAACTTGAATAAATGAGGAGAAAATCTTAACAACTAATATTCTAACTATCACTAATAACCCACACAGATAAAACTCAATTTTCAAACAATACTTAGATAATTAGGCTCATGATTTCACTCTAAGCTTTACTCAGATTAATTCACTTTTACCCCAGTTCATTAATCAATAACACGATTGTAGCATTAACCACCTCTCAGTGCAATAATACCAAATTAACTTAAATCCACAATTAAGACAGAATTAAGTCAAACACTCCAATCAATTAACTCACAATATCTCTATGCAAATTAAACCAAAAGAAGTTTACGATTAAGTTCTCTAACGATTACATGCGACGTTAAGTATATCTCTACCTTAACATTCATCACAACTCTGCTATTCACAAAATTAATGAACACATGCTATATCAATTAAGTCTAGATTTAACGTCTTCTCTCGAATCCATGTAAATCCACAAAGAATTGTTGATCAGGCAATTCACAATTTCAAGCTCAAATCAATATAGATAAACTGTTGAATATTTCATTAAATTGAGAATTAAGCTAATAAACCATTGTTCCACTTAAAGATCCATCAATCGCCTAAAAAATATAATTAATTCATAATAAATAAATAAACTCTCGAATAAATAAAAGGAGACATCATCCCAATTACGATAATAGAAATTAAGGAAAATAATAAAAAACCACCCTTCTTTGAATTTAATTCCTGCAATTTCAGTGAAGTGATTCCTTCTTCTCTGACCTCCTAGTTTTTTTTTCAAATGTCGTTTTTCTCCAAGTTGTATATCCTCCCTCCTTTTATTATTTTTTTTCTTTTTACTTGTAGACCATCTCTTGTCTAGATACTCTCCTAGTTTGCCTCCACTTCCTATCCAAAACAACTTAAAAACAATTCTAATTCACCCTAATCACGCCATCTAAATCCTCTTTAAAACCAAGTCACCAGGTAAGTAGCGATCGTGTTACACTTAGCCTTCACTTGTTATGATCGGCATTTCGTGCATCGATATGTGAAATCGACCACATTGCCACAAGACTAGCTCAATAAATAGCCAACGCCATTCAATGCAAAGATATCTACGCCCGTACCGGTATGATCATTGGCTTTCGCCTCGTATTGCCATCGCTACCCCATCAGCAACTTCATGAACTGATCACACAATCTTAAATGCTTCCAAACGCAAGACGCCTCTGTTTTTCCTTCATTAAAAGAAAAACCATCAACAATAACATACAAATGCATAAAAACAAACACAAAAACAAACCAATCTGAACATAATTCATGGTTTAAAAACCTACTCATCAAAATCCCCCAAACTTAAACGTTGCTTGTCCTCAAGCAAACACAACATAATGCAATGCAATGCAACTAATCCTAAAATGTTGAATCCCGTTTCGAATTAGTAATACCAAATCACTGACAAGGCCTCAGAGAAATCATGTAAATATAGCAATACCTCATAACGAAACCAATCCACAATTTCTAGCCAACCATTGAATCTCAAACTGATATCACTACTATAGTGTGTGTGTGTACCAACAACATAAATTGACGTACTATCAAATTTAAAACATAACACACTTCTTCTAAGTCTTCAACAGAATAAAAATAAGAAATCCAATAATAAGCTTGATCCAACCAAAGCTAGACACAAACCATCATAAAGGGTCAACTTGGGGTATTTATACCTCACTTAACATTTACGGTGGCATCTTGCTCTTATTTCCCGTTTTATTCTTATATATATATATATATATATATATATATTTATTTATTAAAAACAGGCTTATATACCCCAAATATTCCTCCAAACTTAAGTTCTTGTCTAACACTAGTTATCACTACTCATTCTTATCATTCTTATATTTAAACTAGTGATGCCTTTTAGAGCTTTATTATGAATCAATTTAACGCAATCAATCTACCCGTTGGTATGTTCGTGCAACCCTTTTATAATAGTTTCAAACAGTAGAAAGATTCAACTTATAACACAAAATTATTTCAAAGTTCCCTTACTAAGTATCACACAATTTCACCAAATTCCAACCTCATCATTGGCCCTGAAAACAACAACATATCCCAACTATCCACTGGATTCGTGCAATATATATATATATATATATATATATATATATATATATATTGATAATAAAAACTAATTTAAAACTACTATGCAATTGAAAACTATGACTATCATGCAAATGCAATTAAAACAAATAAAAACAAATCCCCCAAACTTAAATTAAGGAATGCCCTCATTACTTCATATATGCTCAAAAATAGAAAATTTGAGGACTTCCCTGATACAACATTAATGCGCATCATCGTTCGAAGGAGGATATGTTGGCAAGATGGGAGGAGTAGGCATAACGAATGGTTGAGTGTTTGGATTACAACGGGCAAATGCCTCAGCAAGGGTGTCGAATGCGTTAGCATTATACTGATGCATTAAATCTTATCGCTCAGCCAACCACATGAATTGATTCATTGGGACCCGTGCTTGTTCCTCGCGAGCGGTAGCGGGTTCTTCTTGTGCCGGTCCTTTACTCGCCGAGGATGATGGTTGGCGGATCATGATGTAACCTTCACCACACGGGTGGGACTGTGCTCCATCCCTAGCTATATACCTCTGAATAGTTGCATGGTCAATTATGGATAATGGTTGTTGAATTGGTTCATTAAGTTGCCACTGCACCCCAGCCTTCCGGCACAAATCGGGAATTAGAAACCCATGCAGTAGCCCGCCTGTGGTACTTCCCCGTAGTGCTCGATCAATTGATTCTTGAATACATTCCCCCACATCAACATTATAGAAAACAATAGAATTATTCACAAGATAGTGGTGGTGAACGATTCCATACAATAATTGGGCCCGTGCTTTAGTAACCTCAGTTAGATGGCTCGTGGGCATTAATCTAGCACAAATGAATGCATGCCATGCCTTTCCATATCGACTCAGTGCTACATGAGGAAAACATATCTTTTCGGTCGTTCCAACTTTAATCGTCCATTTTGTTCCTGGTTTGCATAATCGGACAATCAACTCATCTAGCTCAGGCAACCCATCTTCATACCGGTCTTCTTGTGGCGTGTCCAACCCAAAATATTCATTGATAGCTTCAGCATGAAACGTAAAACTCTTTGACTATGTTGATTGCCACTGGAAGTGGTTGCTCTATCAGTTGAAACTAATTGCGTTCTACAATTTGCAGTGCCATATCACCATCCAAATTCGCATTTGGTTTTAATCCTCTTTCTAGCACCAAATTTTTCTTGCCAATTGATGTGTGGAATCTCTCTGCGGCCCTCTCACTCACAAATTTTTTATGGTCATATGTTGGGCGAGTCGAAGAGGTTGATGCCCTTTGTCTTTTGTGTGACGACATGTTGCTTCTAATTTATTGACTCAAGAATCTGGTTTTGTATTTTTCTCAAATGGTTGGTGGGCGGAGTGTGTGATTCCCCCAAACTTATTTTGTTGATGAAGCTTTGCTACCCAAACACTCAAAATTCTGCACCTTCTTCTTGATTTCACAATCTCAGCTTTACCACTCACTATTGGATGTCACATTAAGAAATTTTATGAGGGATGAAGAAAATTATCACACCTTTTATAAGTTGGGTTTGCCTCTTTGAAGAGAAGTCCCAATTTGTATCTCTTTATGCAAGGCTAGTGTTAGATTTAGGATTGGGTTGTGATTCTTGAGTGTTGTAGTGTCAAGATGTTTAGAATGAAGGAACTTCATATAGAACACTAGAAAACTAACGTGGGTGGTAGTTGGGACTTGGAAGGGTTAGTGGTTTTGGAATTTGGAAAGGAAAAGGAGTGTAAAGATAAATTAATATGGAGTTATGGGGAAGAGGAAGTGCAATAGAATTAGGAGAAGTGGATAAGTGGTATTGATGAAGTAGAGAGGTGGAGAAGTGGAGTTATTCAATTCAATCATGACTCTTTAATTGCTGAATTTCCATGCAACATATGATCGTCATTTAAAATACAATCGGTCATTCGCATCTTAGAATGTTAGCTCGATCGGTGACTGTTAGAAGCGCAATCTGCGCTTTGGTTAAACGATATTAACGTGGTTCCCAGACTTTCTTTGTGGCGTTGTCGGTACATGGGTGGTCTTGGGAAAACTACTTGGGTAAGCCTTCGATGGGCTTGTTACCACGCACAATAAGGGCCTTTTTATTCTTACGCTCTGTAATGTTATTGCCTGACTGCACATGCTTGGGGTTCTTACAATTATAGAGATTTTGTTACTCTCCAAGTATACCTTCTAATGACTAAGCTATAACTACAAATTTAAATGTAAGTAAAAGATAGAGTTTAGAGCTTGGGTTGCCTCCCAAGTAGCGCTTGATTTAATGTCGCTAGCCCGACAGTCCCTCATATTTTATTGCATGTCGGTAAGGGTAATGTTGATGGTGTCCACATTTACATCCTCGCCCCAATTATGCTTCAATCTTTGACCGTTGACCTTGAAGGTTTCCAATGGGTTTCTACTATACAGCTCCATGGCACCATGTGGGAAAACCATTTTTATTGTGAATGGTCCTGACCACCGTGATTTTAGTTTCCCTGGAAACAACCTTAGTTTTGAATTGAACAGCAGCACAGCTTGCCCTGGCATGAACGTTCGGTGATTGATTTTCTGATCGTGCCATTTTTTCATCTTTTCTTTGTATAATTGTGCATTCTCGTAAGTGTGTAATCTGAATTCGTCAAGCTCATTTAGCTGTAGTAATCTCTTTTGCCCCCATTTCGCCGCTGATCGAAATTCGCTTTTTAGAATAGCCCAATACGCCTTGTGTTGTAGCTCAACCGGAAGATGACAAGACTTTCCATACAACAACTGGTAAGGTGACATGCTAATTGGAGTCTTGTATGCGGTTCGGTATACCCAAAGTGCATTATCTAATCGAAGCGACCAATCCTTACGATTTAGGTTGACTACTTTCTCCAATATTTTCTTGACCTCCCTGTTTGAAACCTCTGCTTGTCCATTGGTTTGGGGGTGATAGGCCGTCGCTATTTTGTGGTTGACCCCATATTTTTCCAACAGGGCTGTAAATGCTTTGTTGCAAAAATGACTTCCCTCATCACTTATTATGGCCCTCGGTGTTCCAAACCTTATAAAGATATTTTTCTGTAAAAATCTTAGGACCACTTTGGCATCGTTCGATGGTAGTGCTGTGGCTTTTACCCATTTTGATACGTAGTCCACCGCAAGTAGAATATATTGATTGCTGAGAGACGAGGGGAATGGTCCCATGAAGTTAGTGCCCTATACGTCGAAGATTTCAACCTCTAATATTACTTGTAACGACATCTCATTTCTTTTTGATATGTTACCCACTCTTTGACTGAGATCACATGTTTTGACAAATTGATGAGCGTCTTTAAATAAGGTTGGCCAATAAAACACTGATTGAAGCACCTTTGCTGCTGTTCTTGTACTACCATAATGCCCGCCATATGCAGATGAGTGAAATTTATGCAAGATGTTCTTCACTTCGCTGTAAGGCACACATCTTCGGATCATCTTGTCGGTACACTGTTTGAACAAGTATGGCTCGTCCCACATATACCATTTGACATCGTGCAGAAACTTCTTTTTCTGATGTCGTGTAAGATCAGGAGGTAGTATGTTACTGACGAGATAATTGACGAAGTCTACATACCATGGTACTTCTGTTTGAATCCCGAATAATTGCTCATCAGGGAAGGTTTCGTTGATGACACACTTATCCTCTTTCTCTTTATCAAAATTTTCCAGCCTTGACAGATGATCAGCAACTTGGTTCTCTGTCCCTTTTCTGTCCTTGATCTCTAAGTCAAATTCTTGTAAGAGGAGGATCCATCGAATAAGACGTGGTTTTGCGTCTTTCTTTGCTATCAAATACCAAATGGCCGCATGATCCGTATAAACTATTACCCTTGCACCGATCAAGTAGGCCTGAAATTTATCAAACGTGTACACTACTGCAAGTAATTCTTTTTCTGTTTTTGTGTAATTTAATTGGGTCTCTGTGAGTGTTTTACTTGCATAGTAAATAACATGGAATATCTTGTTTCTGCGTTAGCCCAACACAGCCCCGATTGCATAATCGCTTGCATCACACATTAATTCGAACGACATGCTCCAATCCGGAGCGACGATAACGGGGGCTGGAGTTAGCTTTTTCTTCAATAACTCGAAGGCCAACTTACACTCCGCATCGAACTTGAATACTGAATCCTTCTCCAGGAGGTTACACAATGGTTTTGCTATTTTTGAAAAATCCCGAATGAACCTCCTATAGAACCCTGCGTGTCCTAGAAAGCTTCTAATACCCTTGATGGAACTTGGTGGAGGCAATTTCTCAATTGCTTCTAGCTTGGCTTTATCGACCTCCAATCCTTGCATCGATACTTTGTGTCCCAAAATTATGCCTTCTTCCACCATAAAGTGGCATTTCTCCCAATTAAGTACCAGATTTGTGTTAGTGCATCTCTGTAAGACCATTATTAGATTTTCCAAGCACGTGTCAAAATTATCCCCATAGACAGAGAAATCGTCCATGAAGACTTCCACATTCTTTTCCACCATATCTGAGAAGATGGCCATCATGCACCGTTGGAAAGTGGCAGGTGCATTACACAGTCCGAATGACATTCTCCTGAATGCGAACGTACCGTACGGACATATAAATGTTGTCTTTTTTTGTCCTCGTGAGGCGATGACAATTTGATTATACCCTACAGTATCCATCCAATAAACAATAGTATGCATGCCCCACCACCATCAGCAATTGATCGATGAAGGGCAAAGGGAAATGATCCTTGCGAGTCGCTTTATTCAATTTTCTGTAGTCCATGTAAACTCTCCATCCAGTCACTGTTCTTGTTGGAATAAGCTCATTGTTTTCGTTTTGAACCATAGTCATACCTCCCTTTTTAGGCACACAATGCACTGGTTTAACCCACTTGCTATCTGAAATTGGGTAGATGATACCTGCGTCTAACCACTTCAGAATTTCCTTCTTGACTACTTCTTTCATGATCGGATTGAGCCATCTCTGTTGTTCCACGACCGGTCTAGCATCATCTTCCATCAAAATTTTATGCATGCAAAAGGTTGGACTGATTCCTTTGATGTCCGTTATTGTCCATCCTATTGCCGATTTATGTTCCCGAAGCACTCGCAGCAGCTTTTCTTCCTGCAATTCGTTTAGTGCAGCAGAAATAATAACAGGTAAAGAATTTGACTTGCCTAAATACGCATACCTGAGGTGTTTAGGGAGTGGTTTCAACTCAAGAATTGGTAGTTCCTCCAATGACGATTTCATTCTTGTTGTTGTCCTCTCTTCAATGTGCAATGTTTCGAATGATGCTTTAAATCTGCTTACTCGTGGCAGAGAGTCCAATACTTGCAAATATTCTTCAATTTTCGGATCGTCAAGTCCTTCACCTCCCAATAATGTTGTCACCAATGGATTGTTCTCCAAGCTCTTGTTCATGTCTTCGCCAACTATGTGGTCAATAAGATCCATCCTAAAACATTCTTCACCATCCATCGGGAATTTCATGGCCTTAAACACATTGAACTTAATTTCTGGTCTTGAACCCTCATAGTCGGTTCCTTTTTGTATCATCGATGAGCGTCTGCCGCCTGCGTAGCCAAGAAAGGCCTCCCTAGAATGATTGGGGTGTTTTATCTTCCCTCATAGTCTAAGATAATGAAGTCTCGCAGGGAATATGAATTTGTCCACTTTCACTGGGATGTCTTCCACAATGCCTCTTGGATATGTTACTGACCTATCTGCCAATTGCAAAGAAATGTTTGTAGGCTTGGGTGCAGGCAACCCCAACTCTGTGTAGACCGATAACGACATAAGATTCACACTTGCTCCCAAGTCACATAGACATTTGTTGAACGTCGTATTCCCAATTGTGCATGGAATGGTGAAGCTACCTGGGTCTTTCAACTTTGGTGGCAATTTTTGCTGTAACACTGCACTACACTCTTCTGTTAAAGCTACTGTCTCATAGTCTCCCAACTTTTTCTTTCTCGATAGAATCCCTTTCATGAATTTGGCATAACTAGGCATCTGCTCCAGGGCTTCTACAAACGGAATATTGATTTAAAGTTTCTTAAAAATTTCCAAAAATTTTGCGAATTGTTTGTCTACTTTCTGCCTTTGAATTCTGTGCTGAAATGGTGGGGGAGGATAGCTGACTGGTTTGCTCACTGGGATGCTCGTTTTTACTGGTTTATCGGCCCCCTGTTCCGTCTCAATCTCTGCATTTTCCGAATCTGTCTCAACTTCCTTTACACCCGCTGTTTTTGTTTCTTGCCCCTCAAGATGTCTTCCACTCCTCAATATAATAGCTTGACATTGCTCGTGATTACCTTTCGGGTTTCGTTCGGTATCACTGGGTAGTGTTCCTTGTGGTCTATTATTCAATGCTAGTGCAATTTGTCCTATTTGATTCTCCAAATTTTTGATTGCAGTTTCTTGTGATTCCATAGCCATTACTTGATTTTTCATGGCTGCTTCATTGCTGGTTATGTACTTTGCCACCAACTCCTCCAGATCTGATTTCCTTTCATGGTATTGGGTTAGTTGTTGATATGTTGTCTGAAATCCTAGGGGATACGATGGCCTTGGAGCTTGTTGTTGCTTGTTATTACTCCACAATAGATTTGGATGGTTCCTATTCCCTTGGTTGTGTGTATTCTGATAGGTGTTTTGTGGAATTCTATTGTAGCTACCCACAAATTGCACAGAGGCTAGATTAATTGCACATTGGTCCGTAGAATGTTCTTCTGCGCACAACTCACAAATACTTGCCACTTGCTGTATCTGTTGTGCTTGTTGCAGTTGTACCCCCGCCATAGAATCAAATTTCTTTGAGAGAACTGAAATTTATGCTTGTATTGCCGTCATTCCATCAACTTCTAACACTCCTGCGACCTTTGCTTGATTCATTCTCGCCGTGGGCCACTGGTAATTGTTAGCTGCCATAGTCTCTATTAAATCATACGCTTCCTCATAGCTCTTTGCCATAAATGCTCCACCTGAAGCTGCATCAATGCTCGTTCTGATGTTCCCATTCAATCAATTATAAAATGTGTTCAATTGCAACCATTTCGGCAACCCATGATGTGGACATTTTCGAAGTAATTCTTTATATCGTTCCCATGCCTCATACAATGACTCCCGTGTTTGCTTTCAACATCGTTATCTCATTCCTCATTTTAGCCGTTTTTGCGGTGGGAAAAAATTTGGCGAGGAATTTCGAAACTAGGTCTTCCCAATGTAGTTATAGATCCGGATGGTAGGGAGTGTAGCCAACTCTTCGCCTTATCCCGTAAGGTGAATGGGAACAAACAAAGTCGTCTTGCATCATCCGACACTCCATTATATCGAAAAAGTATCGCATATCTCAAGAAAATCGACTAGATGCTCGTTTGGATCGTCATTCGCCAACCCCCAAATCGAACCAAATTTCGAATCATTTGAATCGTTCCGGCTTAATTTCAAATGTATTTGCAAATATTATGGACCTCGTGATGCTTGATCATAGCTCGATCCACCTTTGGTGTTGCAAAAGTCCCTTAGTGCTTTATGATCTTCTACCGCCATTTCCTCTTCTTTTTCGGTGTCTCAAATTCGCCTTGTTTCCTTAATCCACTTACTAAATCTTTGAAATCTTTTCTCGATGTCGCCCTCAAAGGAAAACAATCGATTTTTTGACCGTGTTTGCATAAACTGCTCAAATCACCTGAAATAAGATAACAAATAAAGTAAAAAAAAAATTGTTTAAGTAAAACTGAATTAGTTTAACTGATATTGTAATAAATTAAGATCTACGCTAATATATCCCCGGCAACGGCGCCAAAAACTTGTTGGGTAAAATCTAATTATGCACAACACGCAAATATACGTGGTCAACAAGTAATAAAGTGATAAGTTAAGTATCGTTCCCACAGAGACAATAACACAAGAACTCAAGCTTACAACTATCAATTTTTATCTAATCCGAATTTTATTAAACTAACTTGAATAAATGAGGAGAAAATCTTAACAACTAATATTCTAACTATCACTAATAACCCACACAGATAAAACTCAATTTTCAAACAATACTTAGATAATTAGGCTCATGATTTCACTCTAAGCTTTACTCAGATTAATTCACTTTTACCCCGGTTCAATTCAATATTCCAGTTTATTAATCAAGAACACGATTGTAGCATTAACCACCTCTCAGTGCACTAATACCAAATTAACTTAAATCCACAATTAAGACAGAATTAAGCCAAACACTCCAATCAATTAACTCACAATATATCTATGCAAATTAAACCAAAAGAAGTTTACGATTAAGTTCTCTAACGATTACATGTGACGTTAAGCATATCTCTACCTTAACATTCATCACAACTCTGCTATTCACAAAATTAATGAACACATGCTATATCAATTAAGTCTAGATTTAACGTCTTCTCTCGAATCCATGTAAATCCACAAAGAATTGTTGATCAGGCAATTCACAAATTCAAGCTCAAATCAATATAGATAAACTTTTGAATATTTTATTAAACTGAGAATTAAGCTAATAAACCATTGTTCCACTTAAAGATCCACCAATCGCCTAAAAAAAATAATTAATTCATAATAAATAAATAAACTACTGAATAAATAAAAGGAGACATCATCCCAATTACAGATAATAGAAATTAAGGAAGAATAATAAAACACCACCCTTCTCTCAATTTAATTCTACAAATTTCGTGAAGTGATTCCTTCTTCTCTAGACCTCCAAATTTTTTTCAATGTCGTTCTTCTCCAAGTTGTATATCCTCCCTCCTTTTATTATTTTTTTTCTTTTTACTTGTAGACCATCTCTTGTCTAGATACTCTCATAGTTTGCCTCCACTTCCTATCCAAACCAACTTAAAAACAATTCTAATTCACCCCAACTGCTGCCATCTAAATCCTCTTTATAAACCAAGTCATCGCCAGTAGCGATTTGGCCATTTAGCCTTTAGCCTTCATGATAAGTGATCGGTCAGGTGCATCAAGATGAAATCGACCGGTATTGTCGGTATTAGCCCAAACATAGCAATCGACACTTTAGATGTAGTATCTCGCCCATACCAATGAGTCGGCCCTCGCCTCAATATTGCCAAATACTACCCCATCAGCAGCTTCATGAACTGATCAGACAATCTCAAATGCTTCCAAACGCAAGACGCCTCTGCTTTTCCTTCATTAAACGAAAAACCATCAATAGTAACATACAAATGCATAAAAACAAACACAAAAACAAACCAATTTGAACATAATTCATGGTTTAAAAACCTACTCATCACAAAAACTTGTCGGGTAAAATCTAATTACGCACAACACGCAAGTATACGTGGTCAACAAGTACAAAAGTGATAAGTTGAGTATCGTTCCCACAGAGAATTATTTAATAACAATCACCAAAGACTAACCCGTAACCAACTCAATCTTATTTAAACGAATGAATTTCAAATTATATAAATTAAACTACTATTAACTTCCACTAGTTAAATTAAGATAACGGAGATTTAAGATCACAACTTCACTTATTGCTTCATTTAAGTTAACACACTTCTCATCAATTATTCTCTATCCTGAATTGTTAATCAAGAACACTAAAATAGTATTAACCATCTCTCGATGCACTAATACCGTATTAACGTCAATCCACAATTAAGAAAGAAATCCGTTAAACACCTTAATCAACTAACCCACTATATCTCTATGTGAATTACAATTGAAGAAGGTGTAAGAGCAAGTTCTCTATCCGATTACATGTGATGTCAAGCATATCTCTACCTTAACATACATCAAGTTTAAGCTACTAACAAAATCTTGAACACATGCTATCATGATTAGATCTAAATCTAAACTTCATCTCTCGAGTTCATATAGATTATCACGGTAATTGATGGCCAATCAATTAAACAATTAAGTCCAAATCATAATAGACAATCCTCACAATAGAATATAATAGTTGATAACGAAGCATATTAAAATAAACTACACGATAAGATCCATTGTAATCTCAAACAAAGAATTACTTCATTGAATTAAAACTAAGAATCCACACTTGAAATAACATTAAAGGATAAGAATAAGAGTAGAGTAAAGAATAAATGCATTGTCGAAGAAATCTCCATCTTCCTCAAGCTCCCGCTCTTGATCTTCAATGGTCTCCAAGCTGCTTCAATCTCCCAATCTCATCTAATCTAGGGTTCCTAATCTAAGAAAGAAAGTACAGAATTCCCTTATTGAAATATATCCCAAGAGGGATTTAATAAAATCTTAGAATTAGCCTCCCAATCCAAGTTAAACTCAAGTAATTATAGTTCTAATAGGTATCCTAGCAAGTTAGGCTACTAAGAATCCTATTCTAACTCAATTTGGACATCAAATAACCTAATTTGACTCAATTTCCGCCTTAAGCGCGGCCATTACTAGCAGCGTATTTGTAGTAAATCGTCGCTTGTTTATGCGGTTTGTTGGCTTAGAATATCGATGTAGTAGTACTTATCAATATTGGCTTCGGCGCGGTCCGCGCTAGTCTGTTTTCTGCTGTAACGTCCTTTGGTAAAACAATCATAACTTTTGATCTGCTTGGAGTTACGGGGACTGACACCTATCAAATCGAAGATAACGACGAGATCTACAACTTTCATTCTCTGAGGATGGACAGATTCGGATTTGATCAAGGCTGAAATCGAGCTTGAAATAGACGCTATGTAAATGGCAAACATGACAACTCTTAGCTTTGATCTTCGTTGATAAAAAGGCCATAACTCTCACATCTGAGCTCCGATTGAGATGATTCAAGATGTTCCGGGAAGCTAAGAAGTAGAGTTACCATAAAATCAAAGTTCCAAGAAAAGAACATGCATCCAACTTGGTGTTAAAAGTCCTTCAATATTCCCTTCTTGCACTTGCTTGTGTATTTTAGTCCAAAAGATGTCCGAATTGTTTTCCCTTGCTTCTTCATGCCAATGTCATGTCATAGCCTACAAAATAACATAAAATGTATGAAAAGTAACTAAGAACATGAATATAAGCAATTAATTCAAGTAACAGATACCGGATAAGTGGGTATAAAACCTACTTATCAAATACCCCCAAACTTAAACCTTTGCTTGTCCTCAAGGAAAACAACACAATGCAATGCAATGCAACTAATCTACATGTTTACGAATCCAGCAGTAATGACAGAAACAAGTCTATTCAACCGACCTTAGAGAAATTAAGTAAACATGATAATACATCATATCAAAACAAATCATTAACTTCTCAATCAATCATCAAACTTAGACTGTTATCACTAATATAGTGTGTGTGTGTGTGCTCATCAACAATGTTCACTGATATAAAATCAAATTTACCACATAATAAGTCTCTTTGAAGGCATCATACAGTGTAAACTCAAGAAATCCAAAAACAAGCTAGTTCCAACCAAAATCAAACATCCACCAAGTTCAAGAGTCCAATCCGGGATACTTATGCTTTACTTTTCATTGCAGGGGCTTTTTGCTCTTTTCCTGTTTTATTCACTTTTTTTTTACTTTTTTTTTCTTTTTTTTTTTAAACATGACTGTGCAATGTCTCATTCCATTAGGCTAAAAGTGCTACCCCTTAGCGAACTTTCCACCAACGACTCCCAGACCATATAAGACCTTAGGGCGCTAGGTGTTAAGACACCCCTTCGGGCGTACTTGCTCAAGTAACAAAGGTCCCGAAACAAAAGTAGCCACGGTATTTGTTTTCATTTTTTTAAGCTTATATATCCCAAATATTCCCCCAAACTTAAGTTTTTGTCTAACTTTAGCCATCACTACTTATTCTTGTCATTCTTTCATTTAAACTAGCATTATCCTTTAGAGTCCCATTATATATCAATTTAAACTCAATCAATCAACAAGTTGTTTTTATTGTGTTATCGTTATTATACCAGTTTCAAACAGAAAAAGATTCAATTCATAACAAGAAATCAAATCAAAGCTCTAATAGTCAGTACTATACTTGTCTACTCAATTCCAAACTCATCATTGGCCAAAACAAACTTTAAATATCAAACAGTTGGACTCATGCAAACTTAAAACAGACATTTTCCTCAATGGCTAAGATATAAAAAATTAAAAGAGAGGACTTCCTTGAAAATACAACATGTTCCTCCTTGTCTGCTAAGTCCTCAATGGCTAAGATATGAAAAATTAAAAGAGAGGACTTCCTTGAAAATACAACATGTTCCTCCTTGTCTACTAAGTCTGAAGAATAAGCCAGACACATTGGAATAAATTTGGAACCACACTTGAGTTGGACTTGACTAATATTGCAATTAAACCCCTTTTAATGCTTGGGATGTCTGAGCGGCGCAGAAATTGAAAACCAACGTGGATTGGAAGTTGGGGATTGATGGGTTTAATGGGAATGGAAGTTGAAAAGGAGAAGTAAGGATGGTGTAATGGGGGTTATGGAGTATTGGAAGTGTAATGGGTGTAGGAGAAGTGGAGAAGTGGTATTGTTGTAATGGAGAGGTGGAGAGGTGGAGAGGTGGAGTTATTCAATTAAACCATGCCTCTTTAGTTCTTTGAAATCCCATGCATTGTGATCGGTACCGTTGTAAGCACATCTGCTTGTAGTGGATCGCTTCTGTTAGTTAAAGAGCTCTTCCCTCTAGCGCATGGTCACCGCCCCTACTTCAAGTCTTGAGGTTAGGTATGCGATATGTTAGCTCGATCCATACGTTGTTGTGGCGCGATCTGTAACACTTCTTTGTGTATTGTCAGCGTCGGGCGGTCTTGAGAAACTGATTGGGTAAATAGTCGACCTTATTCTGGCCTTGATCGTGTAGAGTCTTTTGTTCTTCGCTCTTATAATGATGTTGCTTGATTTTTTTGCTTGGGTTTTCTACAATTATAGAGATTTTGTTACTCTCAAGTATACCTTCTAATGACTAAACTATAACTAAAAATTTAAATGTAAGTAAGAGATAGAGTTTAGAGCTTGGGTTGCCTCTCAAGAAGCGCTTGATTTATAGTCTTTCAGCCAGACTTTGTCTGGTCAATGCTATCCAATTCCTCTTCGGAAGTTGAGGAACCCTCCATCCATTGGAAATAATGTAGTTTTTGGTAGGTTCCCAATTGTGATAGCCATTGCTTTAAAGTCACCTAACATGCTCTAACTCGGTATGATCTCAATCAGGAACGTCCCACAGCTAGGTGTTTTCTCCATTGTGCATGTGATCACTTTGGGGCATGGAAGCGTGTCACACACAATGGGCTCTTCATCTATCTTCTCTTTCTTGTCCAACCATGGATTCAAAATTGTATTCGCTCTTTTGTCATCAAGAGCTTCACCGACGACATGACTACCAAGTGGGCATGATTTTGCAAATATGACTGACTCGTTGATCTTTGGTAGAGAAGGAACTTGGGGCACTAATAACATCGGCTCATCCTCGTTAGTACTTATAGTTAGCTCTTCACCGACCTTGTTGTCATTATCCCCACTTATCTCTTTTTCAACCTCTTATGGCTCATCCAGTTGAAGATTTGGCTCGGGCACTTCATCAATTTCGAAATCCTCGTCATAACACCACTTGTTTGGAGGAAGGTTGCTTACAACTTTGGTCAATTAATCTATCTTATTTTGAAGATTTTGAATTGTTATCTCTTGATTCTGAATCGACCGCTCTTGATTAATCCTTCTCTCCTCATTTGATGCTATGAACTTGGACAACAATTCCTCTAATCTCGAATTAACTGTCTCCTGTGACACTGGAGGTGGACATGAAAAATTTGGTGTGTATGATGGATTTAGAGCGTAATGTTGGTCATCATAATTATAGCTCCATGAAAAATTTGGGTGATACCCCCAATCTTGGTGATAGTTAGGATCAACATAGTTATTGAGGTAATCACCACTATATTATCTTAGGTTCAAAATTGACGGTGCATTGATGACTTTGATGGTTTCCAGCACAATAGTCACACATAACTGCCATCCTTCGCCTCCATTGGGCTGCGATAACCTCCAAGGTCTTTAAATTTGCCTCAATTTGTACTGACTCTACGGAAAATGTATTAAGTCCATCAATCCCTGTTTCCCTTGGTTCAGTCATGTTCGTGTATGGCCATTGATATGCAAAGTCATCCATGGTACCTGAAAGAGAGAAAAATAGGAAGAGAATTAAATAAAAAGACAAAAAAATGTTCAAATTAAGACTAAGTTGCTTTAAGCTAATATTGGAAAAAAAATATTAAACTAATTCCCCGGAAACGGCGCCAAAAACTTGTCGGGTAAAATCTAATTACGCACAACACGCAAGTATACGTGGTCAAGAAGTAATAAAGTGATAAGTTGAGTATCGTTCCCACAGAGAATTATTTAATAACAATCACCAAAGACTAACCCGTAACCAACTCAATCTTATTTAAATGAATGAATTTTAAATTATATAAATTAAATAAATTAAACTACTATTAACTTCCACTAGTTAAATTAAGATAACGGAGATTTAAGATCACAACTTCACTTATTGCTTCATTTAAGTTAACACACTTCTCATCAATTATTCTCTATCCTGAATTGTTAATCAAGAACACTAAAATAGTATTAACCACCTCTCGATGCACTAATACCGTATTAACGTCAATCCACAATTAAGAAAGAAATCCGTTAAACACCTTAATCAACTAACCCACTATATCTCTATGTGAATTACAATTGAAGAATGTGTAAGAGCAAGTTCTCTATCCGATTACATGTGATGTCAAGCATATCTCTACCTTAACATACATCAAGTTTAAGCTTACTAACAAAATCCACGAACACATGCTATCATGATTAGATCTAAATCTAAACTTCATCTCTCGAGTTCATATAGATTATCACGGTAATTGATGGCCAATCAATTAAACAATTAAGTCCAAATCATAATAGACAATCCTCACAATAGAACATAATAGTTGATAACGAAGCATATTAAAATAAACTACACAATAAGATCCATTGTAATCTCAAACAAAGAATTACTTCATTGAATTAAAACTAAGAATCCACACTTGAAATAACATTAAAGGATAAGAATAAGAGTAGAGTAAAGAATAAATCATTGTCAAATAAATCTCCATCTTCCTCAAGCTCCTGCTCTTGATCTTCAATGGTCTCCAAGCTGCTTCAATCTCCCAATCTCATCTAATCTAGGGTTCCTAATCTAAGAAAGAAAGTAAAGAATTCCCTTATTGAAATATATCCCAAGAGGGATTTAATAAAATCTTAGAATTAGCCTCCCAATCCAAGTTAAACTCAAGTAATTATAGTTCTAATAGGTGTCCTAGCAAGTTAGGCCACTAAGAATCCTATTCTAACTCAATTTGGACATCAAATAACCTAATTTGACTCAATTTACGCCCTAGCGCAGATCGGTATTTCTTTATGCGTAGTCGATTGCTGTTTATGCAGGTTTGTTGGCTTAGAATCTTGATGTAGTAAGCTGTCATTTGTCACTGGCTCAACTGCGCGATCCGCGCTAGTCACATTTTCTGCTGCAACGTCCTTTGGTAAAACAATCATAACTTTTGATCTGCTTGGAGTTACAGAGACTGGCACCTATCAAATCGAAGATAACGACGAGATCTACAACTATCGTTCTTTGAGGATGGACAGATTCGGATTGGATCAAGGCTGAAATCAAGCTTGAAGTAGACGCTATGTAAATGGCAAACATGACAACTCTTAGCTTTGATCTTCGTTGATAAAAAGGCCATAACTCTCACATCCGAGCTCCGATTGAGATGATTCAAGATGTTCCGGGAAGCTAAGAAGTAGAGTTATCATAAAATAAAAGTTCCAAGCAAAGAACATGCATCCAACTTGGTGTTAAAAGTCCTTCAATATTCCCTTCTTGCACTTGCTTGTGTATTTTAGTCCAAAAGATGTCCGAATTGCTTTCCCTTGCTTCTTCATGCCAATGTCATGTCATAGCCTACAAAATAACATAAAATGTATGAAAAGTAACTAAGAACATGAATATAAGCAACTAATTCAAGTAATGAATCTAGGATAAGTGGGTATAAACCTACTTATCAAATACCCCCAAACTTAAACCTTTGCTTGTCCTCAAGCAAAACAACATAATGCAATGCAATGCAACTAATCTACATGCTTACGAATCCAGCAGTAATGACAGAAACAAGTCTATTCAACCGACCTTAGAGATATTAAGTAAACATGATAATACATCATATCAAAATAAATCATTAACTTCTCAATCAATCATCAAACTTAGACTGTTATCACTAATATAGTGTGTGTGTGCTCAACAACAATGTTCACTGATATAAAATCAAATTTAACACATAATAAGTCTCTTTGAAGGCATCATACAGTGTAAACTCAAGAAATCCAAAAACAAGCTAGATCCAACCAAAATCAAACATCCACCAAGTTCAAGAGTCCAATCCGGGATACTTATGCTTTACTTTTCATTGCAGGGGCTTTTTGCTCTTTTCCCGTTTTATTCACTTTTTTTTTTACTTTTTTTTTCTTTTTTTTAAACATGACTTTGCAATGTCTCATTCCATTAGGCTAAAAGTGCTACCCCTTAGCGAACTTTTGACCAACGACTCCCAGACCATATAAGACCTTAGGGCGCTAGGTGTTAAGACACCCCTTCGGGCGTACTTGCTCAAGTAACAAAGGTCCCGAAACAAAAGTAGCCACGGTATTTTTTTTTCATTTTTTTTAAGCTTATATATCCCAAATATTCCCCCAAACTTAAGTTTTTGTCTAACTTTAGCCATCACTACTTATTCTTGTCATTCTTTCATTTAAACTAGCATTATCCTTTAGAGTCCCATTATATATCAATTTAAACTCAATCAATCAACAAGTTGTTTTTATTGTGTTATCGTTATTATACCAGTTTCAAACAGAAAAAGATTCAATTCATAACAAGAAATCAAATCAAAGCTCTAATAGTCAAGATCTTATACTTGTCTACTCAATTCCAAACTCATCATTGGCAAAACAAACTTTAAATATCAAACAGTTGGACTCATGCAAACTTAAAGCAGACATTTTCCTCAATGGCTAAGATATAAAAAATTAAAAGAGAGGACTTCCTTGAAAATACAACATGTTCCTCCTTATCTGCTAAGTCCTCGATGGCTAAGATATGAAAAATTAAAAGAGAGGACTTCCTTGAAAATACAACATGTTCCTCCTTGTATGCTAAGTCTGAAGAATAGGCCAGACACATTGGAATAAATTGAAAACCACACTTGAGTTGGACTTGACTAACATTGCAATTAAACCCCTTTTAATGCCCAGGATGTCCGAAAGGTAAGCAGAAATTGAAAACCAACGTGGATTGGAAGTTGGGGATTGATGGGTTTAATGGGAATGGAAGTTGAAAAGGAGAAGTAAGGATGGTGTAATGGGGGTTATGGAGTATTGGAAGTGTAATGGGTGTAGGAGAAGTGGAGAAGTGGTATTGTTGTAATGGAGAGGTGGAGAGGTGGAGAGGTGGAGTTATTCAATTCAACCATGCCTCTTTAGTTGCTGAAATCCCATGCAGCAATGATCGGTACCGGTTAGGTACAGTCTGTAGTATGGCTCTGATTAGTTAAATAGCTCTTGACCCTCTAAGCGGCAGTCGATTTTGAACGATATTTCTATTGTTAATAAATTTCCTGACGTATTCCCCGAAGAACTTCCTACCCTACCCCCTGAGCGTGAAATTGAATTTTGTATTGACCTTGAACCCGGTACAAAACCCATTTCCAAAGCCCCATATCGAATGGCTCCTATTGAACTTCAAGAGTTAAAGACCCAACTTCAGGAATTGTTAGACATTGGCATATCATCCTCAGACGGACGGACAGTCGGAGAGGACTATTCAAACTCTCGAAGATCTATTAAGACTCTGTGTCCTTGATTTCAAGGGAAGTTGGGACAAGTTCTTACCATTGGTGGAGTTTTCCTACAACAACAGCTTATCAAGCAAGTATTGGCATGGCTCCATTCGAGCGTTGTATGGAAAAAAAAAATGTCGTTCTCGGTATCTTTGGGATGAGGTGGGTGAAGAAACGTTGTTGGGACAAGAGTTGGTATGCGTATGACTACGAAAAAGATTCAAACGATCCGACAACGTATAAAAACCTCACAAGATCGACAAAAGAGTTATCTTGATCTTCATCGAAAGGGCGGGAATTCGATATAGGAGATCATGTGTTATTGCAACGTGTTGCTCCATGGAAAGGAGTTACGAGATTTGGAAAGAGAGGAAAACTCAATCCTCGATTCATCGACCCATTTTTAATCCTCGATCGAGTAGAAACTGTGGCCTATAGACTCGCTTTACCGCCAAGTATGTCTCGAGTTCATAACGTTTTTCACCTATCCATGTTACGTAAATATGTGAAAGACCCAAACCACATTATTGAGTTAGAACTGGACGAAATAACAGAAGATTTAAAGTATGAAGAGGTTCCTGTTCAAATCTTGGATAAGAAGGAACATATTCTACGCACCAAGGTTATACCTCAAGTCAAAGTTTTGCGGAGAAACCATGATGTTGAGGAAATGACTTGGGAGTTAGAATCTAAAATGAAATCAAGGTATCCTTACCTCTTCGACATACCAGGTACGTACCCTAATTTACAGGGTGAAATTTCATAAGAAGGGGAGGTTGTAAGACCCCAACTTTTATAAATAAAGATGAATTTTCTATAAATATTATTTTTGAATATTATGGAGTAAATTTGATATAATGTTATAGTTGTGGGTAATATTTATAAATTTTGCAAAGTAAGCAAGTTGTTATAAAATATTCATTTGGTTAGGGAATATTCTTTTGTTGGGGAATATTAAATGCAACAGCCACAATCATTAGTGGACCCCTGGCGTAATTATTGTCGGATTGAGAAAACGACAAAAATACTTTATGAAAATAACGGCGGAGGTGTTACCGTTAAAACTGTTGAACTACCCAGTAGTAAAAGTACAATAATACGCGTGGTTGCATAGTAGCACACGGTATTGATTATTGATGATTACGTGAGAAGTCACTCACTATATACTCAATTATTACTACGATAATTCTTTGCATCATATCTCTTATATTATTGATTCAATTATTGTCACAGTATCATCTGTATAATATGTTATATTATTATATCAATAATTGAGACGACAAGTTATAAATGATTAATAATTGTTGAAAGATTAAATATGTGTTGATTAAAAATAAAATGATTTGTGGTAATATTTATTCAATTCTTGATGTATATAAAGAGTCTATTATGAGATGTTTGTGGTAAGTTTGGTTATTTTATGGGGGGGCCCATATGTCATCATCTAAGAGTCTCTTTGTCAATAGTAATTACCTTCGTCAATAGTAATTACCTTCGTCAATATTCATTACCTTCATCAATAGTAATTACCTTCGTCAATAGTAACTATCTTTACCAGACGTCAAACCACTTGTCATTTCATATTACAGGCGTCGAACCAATTGTCGTTTCACATTACAGGCGTCAAGCCACTTGCCTTTTCACATTTCAAGTGCTAAGCTAGAAATCTTCTATAAATAGAGGCCTAGTGCTTCATTATTTTTCATGAATTCATTCAAGCTATAGAGAGAAAGTATAGAGAGAATAAGAGAGAAGAAGAAGAGTATTCTCATTACTACACTATCTGCAAAGATTCAATCTACTACTAATGTAAGGGTGTTATTCTTTCTTATTCATGAAGAGAACTGCTCTTATTCCATTGCTTATTATTACGTTGGAATAACTTTGTATATGCTGTTTACCTATACTTGGTGACATTCTTCTATTATTACATTGGAACATCACATGCGTGTGTTTTAACACCGAACACAGTTCCGTCTTTATTATTATTACATTGGAACATCCTGTGCGTGTGTTTTACACCGACACTGGTTCCATCTTTATTATTATTCTATTGGGACATCACATGCGTGTGTTTTACAATCGGACTGGTTTCCGCTCATTATTATTATTCTATTAGAACATCACATGCATGTGTTTTACACCTAACCTAGTTCCGCCTTTATTATTTTGTTGGAACATCCCGCGGTGCAAATTTTTGCGAGCACTGGTTCCGTTATTATTATTCTGTTGGAATAACTTTAATACATCTTGATACCGCATGCATGGTGATTTCTTTTGTTATTCCATTCTTTATTATACTCAGTTGGTTAAAGTTTTGACTTCTATACTCCATGAAATTAGTAGAATATCCTTAATATTTGCGCTTCATCCAGTATCTTTTCATGAAAATATTCTTCTGATCATTCATGAATTTTACTCTACAAAGTAGTATCATGTTCATAATTTGGACATTATTAGTTCCTGGATAAATTAATTCTTGAACTTGTTTTTATTGAATTCTTATATCATTGTCACCATCCTCATGTTTATATTATGTTGAAAGTCATATGTGGCTCAGAGTAGGTGCATAGATGGACTTGGTATGATTATGACCGAGGATTATTCGGTGTAATCATGACCGTAATGTTACAAATGATGTGGTAAAGTTATCATTGGCCCGTAGTGCATTGATGGATGAGTTGTTGGCATGATCATGACCATTAATGAATACACGAATGTCCTTGGTCAGTAGTGCATGGATAATTTGTGGTCGTGATACTAAAGAATATCCTTGGTAGTAGTCGTGGGTGATTCGATGATTTGGATTATTTATTAAAATTCGAGTCCCAATGATAAAAGTCATGAAAAACCTTTTAAATCATAAAAGATAGTAGATTTTATTCTCTACTTGACTCTTTTAATGGATTGCTTGTTCCATACTGCAGCTTAAACTTGATGTTGTTATATTTTATCGGTTTAACATCTTTGAAGGCTAACGATAATTTATTACTCGCATTATCTTAGTCATAATATTTCTTCTTTGGGCTAGTTGAGCTCACCCTTTCTTTCACTTTGTTCTCTCGTGAAATGAGAACATAACAAGGACTAGTCGAGGAGCGGAGTGATCGGTCCAGAGGATTGCATTAGTAGTCCTCACTATTCTGTGAAATAGTGTGTTAATAATTGTAATGAGGACTCCTTTTGAGTTTGTAGAATCTCTAGTAGACAATAATTGTATTCAAACTCACAGTTATGTTTTGTCGTATTGTTCACGACAGTTGTATTAGTAAGATGTATTTGAATTTTGTACCATGTATCTGACGACCCAAGATGAGTGATGTATACCTAATTTTGGGGGCGTCATAATAATTAATATCAATTATTTATGAACTCACCATTTATTTTCTCATTAAATCCCCATTTAATTTAACTTCACTAGTTATGCCACACAAGACATAATTGTGTGAACTTAGTAATTAATAGCTCACAAGATTATAATAATATAATCTCACAAAATAACATTATTCTCAACATTACATCTGTAAGACCCCGAATTTTATGAAATAAAAGTAGTCAATTTTTCTTATAATTACTATTCAGTAAATGGTTAAATTGATAAAAAGCAAAGTTAAGGGTGCTATATGATTTTTTTTTTTTAAATAAGCAAGTGGTTATAAAATATTCATTGTTGTCGGGGAATATTCGTTTGGTTGTGGAATATTCTTGTTGTCGGGGAATATTCGTACGACGGCGCAGCCATTTGTGGGCCCCAACAAAATAACTGTCGGATGAAGAAAACGACAAATTTGAGAATTTATAAATAACGGCGTAATCGTTACCGTTAACACTATTGGAATACCTGATGGGTATAGTAAAGTAATACACGTTGTTGCACAGTAGAACACGGTATCGCACAATATTTTTGAATTATTGATTCTTACGTAAGAAGGCACTACTCAATAATTATTACGATGAATTCTTTCAATATATTTTATTTTATTGATTCAATAATTCTTTGCGTTGATAGTTTATATTATTGTTGTTTCAATAATTGTCATTTCACAATATTTCCCATTATCAGATCAATAATTCATATTATTTGAATAATATTATTAGATAACATTATTGGCAATGTCTAGAAATTTACATCGAGGAGAGGTTTGGTAACCTAATTGCGGCAATGAAGGAGAAATCTTTATCAAAAGCTCCTCTTTCACGAACCTTTGGTTGACATAATTGTGATTCTGTAATATTATTTGTGAATAATTAGTTATTGATTTATATGATAAGGAAATATTTATTTGATGTAGATATAAATGATGGATTTATTTATGTGGTTATAAATGAAGGATTTAATGTTGAGGTGTTTTATCAATATTTTATCGGATTGGAGGTATTAAAAGATCAAATTGGTGTTCTTAAAGCTCTATTGCATGAGTTATAATTTTAATCCGACCGTTGGATCGTTGTGATTTTTGGATATGTTATACATATAAAAGTTGAGTATATATCCACAAATTTTGAAGCGTTAAAAATGAACGAATGATTTGTTATGGATTTTTAGAGGTTAAATATGATAAAATTAAATATACGAGTAGAATCGATTTTAATTGATAAAGTTAAAACCGCTCAAGCTACACACTGGAGCTGATGAATATAAAGAAGAAGGTGCAAGAATGCGTTAGTCTAGAAGTAAGAGTCGATGAAGAGTAGAAAGCTCAAGCCTTCGATTTATTTGAAATCCTCGATCGAGTAGGAACTGTGGCTTACAGACTCGCCTTAACGCTAAGTATGTCACGTGTGCATAACTTTTTTCACGTATCGATGTTACGTAAATATGTGGACGACCCGAATCACATTATTGCGTTACAACCAGACGAGATTGCCGAAGATTTAACGTACGAGGAGGTACCTGTCAAGATCTTGGATAGGAAAGAACATGTCATATGCACAAAGGTTATACCTCAAGTTAAGGTTTTGTGGAGGAACCATGCTATTGAAGAAATGAACTGGGAGTTGGAATCAAAAATGAAGGTGAGGTATCCTCACCTTTTCGAAACACCAGGTACGTACGTAAATTTCGGGGACAAAATTTCATAAGGAGGGGAGGTTGTAAGACCCCAACTTTTTAGTGAATAAAATCGAATTTCCTCTATTTATTATTGTGAATAATAAGGTGTTAATTTGATATAATGCTTTGGTTATGGGTGAAATGTAAAAAATTTTAAAAATACGCAAGTGGTTATAAAATATTCATTTTTGTCGGGGAATATTCGTTTGGTCGTGGAATATTCTTTCTGTCGGGGAATATTCGTACGAAGGCGCAACCATTTATGGGCCCCATAACGGATAACTGTCGGATGAAGAAAATGACAAGTTTGGGTTGTAATAAATAACGGCGTAGTTATTACTGCAATTAACCTTTGTTTGAATACCCTATGGTTAAAATACAATGTACGTGTGGATGCACGATAGCACACCGGTATTGCACAATATTCTTGAATTATTGATCCTTACGTGAAAGGCACTACTCAATAATTGTTACGATGAATTCTTATTTAATATTTTATTTTATTGATTCAATAATTGCTGCGTTGATATTTTATATTATTGTTGTTTCAATAATCGTCACTGCACAGTATTTCCCATTATTAGATCAATAATTCATATTATTTGAATAATATTATTCGATAACATTATTGACAATGTCTAGAAAGTTCTGTCAAGTAGAGGTTTGGTCACCTAAATGCGCGCCAGTAAGGAGAAATCCTTATCGAAAAGCCCCCACTTTCTTAAGAACGGTCTGGTTGTCATAAATATGATTCTGTAATATTATTTGTGAATAATTAATTATTGATTCATATGATAAGGAAATATTTATTTGATGTGGATATAAATGATGGATTTATTTATGTGGTTATAAATGAAGGAATTAATGTTGAGGTGTTTTATCAGTATTTTGTCGGATTGGAGGTATTAAAAATCAAACCAGTGTTTTTTGACAAATATTGCGTGAATTATAATTTTTAATTCGACCGTTGGATCGTTGTGATTTTTGGATATGTTATACATATATAAGTTGAGTATATGTCCACAAATTTTGAACCGTTAAAAATGAACGTATGATTTTTTATGAATTTTAAGAGGTGATTGATTCGGAAATTAGGTTAGAAATCATTTTGGAAAATTCTAGAATTCGTTAGTGAGAAATGTGCTCAATTGAATTTCAAATGTGGTGGGTGGCAATAGTAACAGGTAAAGCCATCAGGTAGCAGGTTAGTCTTCTATGGCGTTCTAAGCATTTTCTTATAAATAGGGTGCTTAGTTAGAATTGAAAATCACACCTGAATTCATAAGTTTTCTCTCTTTCTCTCTCTAGATTATTGAGTGTATTTTGTGAGTATTTAGATACTTTGTGAGTTTCTATTCATCGGTCAAGTTTTTCTTGACCTTTTATACCGATATTCCGATCGAAATCTTGATATTTTGAGGTAAGGGTGTTATATTCTTCTTAAAATGATATTTTCTTCAATATCATTATACCGAAATGTTGGTATGAACTTTTTATCAAATTTGGAACTTTTTGTGTCGGGGTTACTATTCACGTATACGATACTATTCACGAATACGACACTATTCACTGAAAAATGAAATTTTCTTCTTTTTATCCAAGTTGTCTATTATGGTTACTATCTTTGATTGTATCCATGTTTTGATTATTATTTTTGAATTCTGCTTCAAAATTGGTCCTTTCAGAATATTATTGAACTTGGATAAACTGTAATACGAATCCTTAGTATTTGATCTTTTATCTCACTAGATTCGTTTTCTTTAAAATATTTTTCATCATCCTCAGTCCTAAATGATAATAAAATGAATATCTTTAGCCTGTAGTGCAAAGATGAATGATTACCTAATGAATATCTTTGGCCCGTAGTGCAAAGATGAACAAGTGTTGAGATGAACATGACCAACTGGTGATACAAATGAATATCTTTGTCCTGTAGTGCAAAGATGAATATTTGATTCAAGATGTATATTGATTGATGTTATAGGGATAAAATATTGATGATGGACTTTTAAATATTAGAAGATAGTAAAATTCTTTCTCTACTTGACTCTTCTAATGGATTATTGTTCCGCTGCAGTTGTTGATCTAAAACTTGTTGTCTTTTATATTTTATCAGATTTTTCCCCGTTGAAGACTAACGATAATTTGTTGTATATTATCTTAGTCATAATATTCTTTACTGGGCTAGTTGAGCTCACCCTTTTCCTTTTTGTTCTATTTTTCTCAGGAGGTGAGAACATAGCAGGAACTAGTCGGGGTATGGAGTGATGGTTCTAGAAAGACGTTTTAGCAGTCCTCACTATTTCTGTAAAATAGTGTTTGAATAATTGTAATGAGGACTCCTTTTGAGTTTGTATACTCTCTAGTATACAATATTTGTATTCAAACTTACAGTATAGGCGTTGTTGTATTTTTTTTTGTACCATGTATTTGGCGACTCAGAATGGGTGATGTATACCTATTTTGGGGACGTCACAGTTGGTATCAAAGCTTAGGGATATGATCCCTAGCTGAGATGTGAGACCAGAACTAGGAGGGGAGAGTCGGGGAATTCCTTCGTTAGTATGACCTTATTTGTTATTTGGTTGGTCAGTCAGAGCATATGGTTAATATGTGATATGTTAATTTGTTAATTAACCCTTGTTTTATGGCAATATTTAAGAATGACGGTGAGAAATATTAACGATGGAGTGAATGAGACAGTGGAGACACCTTTAATCACCACCTAGGGGAACGTGCAACAGGAAGACAATATTCCTCCTGTAAACAACACTACCGAGCAAACGATGAATGATGGAATGTTTAGGAGCTTTTTGCAGTTCATGCAAAATTAGACGAGGGAGACTCATGTACAAAATACGGTGGAAGTGATAGCAGCCTTGTGATCATCACGACGCAGCGATTCAAGGAGTTGGGACCACCAGAATTTTTGGGAAATCCAGAACCACTTACGGCAGAGACGTGGATAAAGCAGATCACCAAGATTTTTGATGTCTTGGGATGTTCTGAGGAGCAAAAGGTTCCCTTTTCCACCTTCATGTTGCGAGGAGAGGCAGATTACTGGTGGGAATCTGTAAAGCGTACTCAATCTGCCGCACTGAAGATGTCTTGGGAGAAGTTCCAAGAATTGTTCAACGACAAGTACTTTCCCGAAAGTATTCGTCACATAAAGGAGATTGAGTTCATCAAGTTGGAACAAAACAATATGAACGTGTCGCAGTACGAAGCTAAGTTTGCCGAGTTGTCCCGATTTGCATCCCATTTGGTTGATAATGAGGAGAGAATGACCCGAATGTTTTTGCGAGGTTTGAAACCCGAAATACGTCAATACCTCATTTCTCACAAACTTTTTTTATATTCAGATGTAGTGAATAGGGCTCAGTTATTGGAGCACGATAATGAGCTAGCCCAACCGAAGGATAATGAGCAACAACACGATAATAATCGTACCGGTGGCAATGGTCATCGAAACAATGATAACCATCGTGGAAGAAATTATCATACCAGAAATGGTAACCACTTCGGTGGTAATCATGGCCAAGATAATAGAAGAAATGATTCAAGTGGAAATTTTAAGAAGAGAAGGTTTAACGATGACGAGAAGGCGTTCGGCAACAAAGACCAACACCAAAGAACAAATTCTAGGGGAGGAGAAACGTAGCCAGATTAGATAATCTGAGATCACGAGAGGAGGGACATATAAGTCCAAACTATTCACAGCTTTCCAAGATATGTTATAGTTGTGGAAAATACGGTCACATAGCTCGATTTTGTCCTGTAGCGAAATCAAGTCCAGTTGGGATGGTGGCATCAAAGGTGGATACGGACTAAACAAAGTCGGTGGTTTCAGGAAGAGCATTCTTCGTGACTTCTCAAAGAGTGAGTAACCCGAACGAAGTTAGCACAGGTTAGTTATTTATAAATTATTGCAAAGTCTATACCTTATTAGATACCGGTTCTACCCACTCTTTTATTTCTCCTGTTTGTGCTCAACGATTAAACTTAACTCCAGAGAAATTAGACTTTGACTTATCTGTGTAGACTCCGTTAGGAGAAACTGTTATCATATCCATGATTTATAAATCTTGTTTGATCCAAATGGGCACAATCACATTACCTGTTGATCTTATCTATTTAAAGATACTTGCATTTGACGTAATCTTAGGAATTGATTGGTTAACAACTCATCATGCCAAAATTGAGTGTTTTCGTAAGGTTGTTAGTTTTCATATTCCTAACGAACCTATTATGCGAATTCAAGCAACCAAACCATTGAAGTCAAACACTTTCATATCAAGCCATAAAGCCATTCGTTTATTGAAAAACGGATGTCAAGCTTTCTTTGTCTATTTCATGGATTTAAACAAAAATACGTCAGATTTGAATGATATTTCTGTTGTTGGTGAATTTCCTAACGTATTTTCTGAAGAATTTCTTGGCATACCCCCCGGGCGTGATATTGAATTTTGTATCGACTTTGAACCCGGTACAAAACCCATTTCTAAAATCTCTTATCGAATGGCTCCTATTAAACTTCAGGAGTTAAAAACCCAACTACAAGAGTTGGTACTCAAGCCTCTATCTGGTAACTTCCTTTGTGGAATGCACCAAAGCCAGACTCTCCGTAGGGGACGCTATATTTGTTTGGTGGTAAAACAATAGGTGCTATTGTGATGTGCTATCCAAGATTGGGATATGAGTCACAGTTGAGAGTAACTTAAGTCAGTAATCGAAATACATAGCTTTCTAGGCTTAGTTGGTTACTATCGGAGATTCGTGGAAGGATTTTCTCGAATCGTTAATCCATTAACTTAGCTGACTCGGAAAGATACAAAATTCGTATGGAGCGAGGAATGTGAGAAGATTTTCCAAGAGCTCAAGATGCGACTCATTTGAACTGTTTACGACAATACCATCTGAAAAAAGTGAGCGTAATGGTAGCGTTGAGTAGAAGATCGTATGCAAGTACGAGTGCGATATTGTTGAACACAAAGACCTATTTTGTATAACATACAAATGATGGAGATAGAGTTAAATGCTCCAAGTTCCCACATTATGATGTTAAATATACAAGTAGAATCGACTTTAATTGATAAAGTTAAAACCGCTCAAGCTACACACTGGAGCTGATGAATATAAAGAAGAAGGTGCAAGAATGCGTTATTCTAGAAGTAAGAGTCGATGAAGAGTAGAAAGCTCAAGCCTTCGATTTATTTGAAATCCTCGATCGATTAGGAACTGTGGCTTATAGACTCACCTTAACGCTAAGTAAGTCGCGTGTTCATAACGTTTTTCACGTATCGATGTTACGTAAATATGTGGACGACCCGAACCACTTTATTGCGTTACAACCAGACGAGATAGCCGGAGATTTAACGTACGAGGAGGTACCTGTCAAGATCTTGGATAGGAAAGAACATGTCATATGGACAAAGGTTATACCTCAAGTTAAGATTTTGTGGAGGAACCATGCTATTGAAGAAATGAACTGGGAGTTGGAATCAGAAATGAAGGCGAGATATCCTCACCTTTTCGAAACACCAAGTACGTACATAAATTTCGGGGACGAAATTTCAAAAGGAGGGGAGGTTGTAAGACCCCAACTTTTTAATGAATAAAATTGAATTTCCTCTATTTATTATTGTGAATAATAAGGTGTTAATTTGATATAATGCTTTGGTTATGGGTGAAATGTGAAAATTTTAAAATAAACAAGTGGTTATAAAATATTCATTATTGTCGGGGAATATTCGTTTGGTCGTGGAATATTCTTGTTGTCGGGGAATATTAAATGCAATGGTAACTTGACCATTTATGGGGCCCATAAAAAATAACTGTCGGATGAAGAAAACGACAAATTTGAGTATTTATAAATAACGGCGTAATCATTACCATTAACACTATTGGAATACCCGATGGGTAAAGTAAAGTAATACGCGTTGTTGCACAGTAGAACACGGTATCACATAGTATATTTGAATTATTGATTCTTATGTAAGAAGGCACTACTCAATAATTGTTACAGTAGTTACTGTTCAATATTTTATTTTATTGATTCAATAATTGCTGCGTTGATAGTTTATATTATTGTTGTTTCAATAATTGTCATTTCACAATATTTCCCATTATCAGATCAATAATTCATATTATTTGAATAATATTATTCGATAACATTATTGGCAATGTCTAGAAAGTTCTGTCAAGGAGAGGTTTGGTCACCTAATTATGTACCAGTAAGGAGAAATCTTTATCGGAAAGCTCCATCTTTCCTGGGAACTGCCTGGTTGACATAATTGTGATTCTGTAATATTATTTGTGAATAATTAATTATTGATTCATATGATAAGGAAATATTTATTTGATGTGGATATAAATGATGGATTTATTTATGTGGTTATTAATGTTGAGGTGTTTTATCAGTATTTTGTCGGATTGGAGGTATTAAAAATCAAACCAATGTTTTTTGAAAAATATTGCGTGAATTATAATTTTTAATCCGACCTTGGATCGTTGTGATTTTTGGATATGTTATACATATATAAGTTGAGTATATGTCCACAAATTTTGAACCGTTAAAAATGAACGTATGATTTTTTATGAATTTTAAGAGGTGACTGATTCAGAAATTAGGTTATAAATCATTTTGGAAAATTCTAGAATTCATTGGTGAGAAATGTGTTCAATTGAATTTCAAACGTGGTGGGTGGAAATAGTAATAGGTAAAGCCATCAGGTAGCAAGTTAGTCTTCTATGACGTTCTAAGCATTTTCCTATAAATAGGGTGCTTAGTTAGAATTGAAAATCACACCTGAATTCATAAGTTTTCTCTATCTCTCTCTAGATTATTGAGTATATTTTATGAGTATTTAGATAATTTATGAGTTTCTATTCATCAATGCAAGTTTCCTTGACCTTATCTGAGATATTAGGTTCGAAAAATGCGATATTTTGAGGTAAGGGTGTTATATTCTTCTTAAAATGATATTTTCTTCAATATCATTATACCGAAATGTTGGTATGAACTTTTTATCAAATTTGGAACTTTTTGTGTTGGGGTTACTATTCCCTTATATGGTACTATTCACGTATATGACAATATTCACGAATACGGTACTATTCACCGAAAAATGAAATTTTCTTCTTTTTGTCCAAGTTATCTATTATGGTTACTATCTTTGATTGTATCCATGTTTTGATCATTATTTTTGAATTCTTCTTCAAAATTGGTTATTTCAGAATATTATTGAACTTGGATAAACTTTAATACGAATCCATAGTATTTGATCTTTTATCTCACTAGATTCGTTTTCTTTAAAATATTTTTCATCATCCTCAGTCCTAAATGATGATACAAATGAATATCTTTGGCCTGTAGTGCAAAGATGAATGATTACCTAATGAATATCTTTGGACCATAGTGCAAAGATTAATAGGTGTTGAGATGAACATGACCAACTGGTGATACAAATGAATATCTTTGGCCTGTAGTGCAAAGATGAATATTTGATTCAAGATGTATATTGATTGATGTTACAGGGATAAAATATTGATGATGGACTTTTAAATCTTAGAAGATAGTAGAATTCTTTCTCTACTTGACTCTTCTAATGTATTGTTGTTCCGCTGCAGTTGTTGATCTAAAACTTGTTGTCTTTTATATTTTATCAGATTTTTCCGTGTTGAAGACTAACGATAATTTGTTGTATATTATCTTAGTTATAATATTCTTTACTGGGCTAGTTGAGCTCACCCTTTTCCTTTTTGTTCCATTTTTCTCAGGAGGTGAGAACATAGCATGAACTAGTCGGGGTACGGAGTGATGGTTCTAGAAAGATATTTTAGCAGTCCTCACTATTTCTGTAAAATAGTGTTTGAATAATTGTAATGAGGACTCCTTTTGAGTTTGTATACTCTCTAGTATACAATATTTGTATTCAAACTTACAGTATAGGCGTTATCGTATTCTGCACGATAATTATATTACTGAAGTTGTATTTGTTTTTGTACCATGTATTTGGCGACTCAGAATGGGTGATGTATACCTATTTTGGGGGCGTCACAATATAGGGTACAAGGAGTTGGACGGCTCTAAGTACTTGTAGAGGGGTATGATTTAATCTTTATGGTTATCTGATACTCTTGCGTATGTATCAAAGTAAATCTTTGATAGATACCTGAGAAAGTAGAAGTTCTAGATCCAATGGATCACTCAACATAAATCTGGAAAACATTCCACTTTGTTATTGCTTAGAATTGATTCTTGATTATTCAATAGAATATCATAGAACTTTGAAAGCGTTGTACTCTTTCATTATCTGATTATTGTGTTGCCTAGAATACGAGAAGACTTGTTATTGATTAACGATTTGTTCAGCTATTTCAAAGTTCACCGAACTTTGGTTTCATTCTATCAAAATAGATAGTTTGTTCTTATTGGTTCGTATATATTTATTGTATGTCTTAACTTGCGGGGCAAACTTGTTGCTCACCCTTGCTATAAAAAAAACATTTCAGCTACGAACAAAGAGGCCAGCGCGTCGAAGAAGAATAAAGGCAAAGGCAAGATGCTGGAGTAGTTATAAAGAACTTATTATTATGTTGTATTTGTAAACCCTTTTTGTTTATCTAAGTGGTATGTTTGTAATTTTAAGGTTAGCAAACCCGGGACTATGTATTAACAACTTGTGTTAATGATTTATGTATTCCTATTTATATTTAAATGGGTAGTTAGATGTTATTATATTGTGGATCGTGAACACCAAACTAAAATCGAGTAACTTGATTTGGGGGCATCACAGGTTGGTATCAAAGCTGTAGTGACCAAGATGTCACAAGTTGGTAGCAGAGCTGTAGGTTATAAACCTTAAGTGGGGTGTGGGAAAACCCTAGGATTATAACTATACGCGAGATAGAGAAAACTTATTTAGAGTTCTAAGTGAGGGATCGCTAAAGTGAATCAATAGTGAGATAAGTGTACACATAGTGTGAGAAGTTTGTACTGGTGAAGTACTAATCGAGTTATTTCAATTGATTGTAGGATGTCTTGAGAAGATCAAACGAGTCGGAGATCTTTGGCGGTTTGTTGCACCAATGCCGATGGCCAGAGTGCGGTATGAAAGCGAATAAGTGGAGAAGGTGGGAGAAGATGAACCCATGGTCGATCTGGGGAGGCGATCATGACGATTATCCGAGATGTGTCACGAGTGGAGATTAGGAGGCGATCCGAACAAGCTAAGGTAGAGTTAAAGAATAAGACTAAAGTTGAAGAATAAGATCAACTATCGGCGGAAGTTCAAGAACTCCTGGAGTAAAGTGTTTCTCTTGGAGGAAGCTGTGGAAGACTCAGGAGCTGGCGTTATGTGAAATAATAAGAAGAGCAGAACGAGCTCAAGGCATGGTGGAAAGGATGAAGGCGAGAAGGTGGTGGATCGTGCAGAAGGGACAATCAAGCGGCGGAAAAGACAAGAAAAGAGAAAGAGGGACAACGACAGGCCCTAATTCTAAAAAGTCGAAGCTTGAAGAAGAAAGCGAGCTCACAGCAAGTGTGGGAAGACTCACGAGGGAGAATGCATGATGTGGAAGAATGTTTGTTTCAACTGTAAGCAGGAAGGACATATTTTTTTTGCATTGTCCTAAGCCGAATTTGAGGAAGTGTTTTTCATGTGGGCAGACGGGTCACGGATTCAACAAGTGTCCCATCAAGAAGAAGACTAGTGAAAGGAGTGGTCGGTAGACAACCTAGATGTATGTGGTAGTACCTTTTGATAGTAGATGATGATATTAAGTGTTGTAATATCGAGAACGATGTTTAAGCATATGTAAATATATATGTTTTATGAATGAAATCTTTATTTTCTATATGAATATAAGATTAAGATTAATTTGTGTGTTCTTAAAACTCATACTTATAGTAAGTTAATGACTCATAATTATTTGAAATGTTCTTGAACCCCTCAGCGAATGGACGCTAAAGGTCTGACTAGGATAAGTTCATACACTCATATAATTGTGGCAAGTTCCTGAACTCATAAGTGTGGTAAGTTTGACGAACTGGTAATAACTATATGTGAAGGGAGAATTGCAACTTTCTGTGTAAAGTTGTGTTAATAATCCTGATATGATTTAAAAAGGGATAGTAATATGTGAAGTACTAAATGTACTATGTGCTATTTGAATAAATATGCGATTATGTGAGAATTAATATAAGATTTTTATTTAAATCAGATCATACCGCCTAGACAACAGAATCGAATTCAAAGGGAAGAGCAAGAGGTGAATAATGAAGGAGGTCAAGCTGACCCAATGCAAAACTTTCCGGATATGTTAGCCCAAGTTATGGAGAATAGAGCTCTAGCAGCAAGAGGAAGGGCGAGAGGACAGCCAGCAGATAGATTGGCTAACTTCAAAGACTTTAAAGTGGTAGGATCGCCTGAATTTAAAGGAACCACAGATCCGATTGAAGCCCAAACTTGGGTGAAGGAGATGGAGAAAGCATTCGTCATTACGCGAGTGGCAGAAGAGTAGAAGACGGCTTTTTCAACTTATCTGATGAAGGGAGAAGCCAATTACTGGTGGGAGACTAATCAGGCCAGAGCTGGTACAGCGGTGGTGTTGTGGACAAGATTCGAGGAGTTATTCCTTGAGAACTACTTCTCACCGAGTATGCAATCCAGAATGGAAGTCAAATTCTTAGAACTTAAGCAGGAGAACATGTCGGTATCTGAATATGCTGCCAAATTCAACGATTTGGCAAGATTTGCACCTCATCAGGTGGACACAGAGGCGAGAAAGGCGAGAAGATTCGAGAACGGACTGATGATGGGGATATTCAACAAGGTAGCAATATTGCAGATCAATACGTTCGTTGCTTTGATGGAGAAAACGTTGATTGCTGAAAGAGAGAGCAAAGCTGCGTCTCGATTTCATCAAGAGAAGAAGAAGAAGAAGAAGACAAATGATGGTGGAAGCAGTGGTGGTAGTAATCCGAATAAGAGGAAATGGAGTGAGAATACCCAGTCGGGTAATAAAACAGAAGATAATAGGAAAATAAGGGAGCCATGTCGAATTGTGGGAAAAACCATGCTGGAGTTTGCCTAAAGAAGAAGGGAATTTGCTCTAACTTCGGGCAAGAGGGGCACATGTCTCCCAATTATCCCAGTCCAAAGAAGATACAAGGTTGTTATGCCTGTGGATCAACTGACCATATAGTGCAGAATCATCCAAAAGAGGAATCTTTGAGAAGGAAAGTGTCAACAAGGGACCCAGTAGCGGAACCTTGGCAACACGAGGACCTGCATAGCCAAGAAGACCAACGGCCTGTACATTCAACATGACGGCGCATGATGCAATGGCTACTTAGGTGGTGGCAGCAGGTAATGATTTCGTTTAGAAATTTAATTACGCGAGAATTATGAGTCAAATATTTCTGTGAACTGTTTTCTTTTATAGATTCAAGTCACAGGTTAGAATTTGAAACACAATTTAATATTGTGTTGATAAAAACGAATTGATGATACAACTTTAAAAGATTGTAGAGAATAAGAAAGTGGTGATTCCGAGGACGGAATCCTTTTAAGGAGGGGTGAATGTGATAACCCGGTAATTCGAATAATTAAAATTTTACGAATAATTTTTTTTATTAATATTAATATTTGTGTAACTGTGATACGAGTTTGGAGAATGAGTCAATTTGTGTATTGACTAATAAATTTAGAGAAGAGTTGTGCTTAACAGCTTTAGAAACCCTAACCCTAATTTCTGGTTAGGGATTTGGTAGAAAATATAATAAAAATAATTATATTGATGAGAATGTGTTTGTACTGTATGTTGATAATGATCAATGATTGATCGGATAAGGTTTAAAATTAATAAACCCTAATAAGAGATTAGAAAACCTAATCTCAGGATTAGACACCCTAACGTACCATTAGAAACCCTAATCGTATGCCGGGAAACCCTAGTTTTAAATTTGGGAATCCTAAACCATAATTAGGAAACCCTAATCCTAATTGGAAGGCCTAATATATTTATTAAACACTGACATGGTTAAGAAAACCTAATTTAATTAGGAAACCCTAATTTTAGTTTTAAATTCTTAAGTTTCTATTTATAAACCCTAATTAGAAAATTCTAGAATTTGATGTTTTAAAACCTAAGGGTTAAACCCTAAGGGTTAAAACCTAAGGGTTTGTGCATTTGGCAAGAATGCCATTAAAATTATTTTATTAATGACCAAAATACCCTTTTGCATTTTCTTTAATTGATAACTTGTATAATTGCTAGCACCTTTAGTTGTTGAACAACTTAGTTGACTTTTGTGACACAAAATCTCAGCCACCAGCCGAAAATCACAGATCCAAAGCAACATATAAGCAATATATATAGATTCAAGAGAGAGAAAATCATAAAACATTAGCCATTTTGCTCCATGCTTTCACCAACTCTCTCTCTCCTAAACCTACGAAAATCATAAGTATATCAGTTCTATATACAGCCCTAGATCAATCAAAATCAGATTGGAGAGCATAGATCAAGAATTAGAGAAAATAAAAGGTATAAGCCCTAAATCTATTTTGATCTTGTATGCTAAGACAACTTTTGTGTTTTTGTGTTTTGATGTTTGCTGGAAGGTGTTTATGATGATCTATGGTGATATATCATAGATCCATAACATCAAATAGCTTTAAAATGGTATTTTTAAAAATTTGTCTAAGAACAAAATTTATGGTCTGACAAGCTAATGTCAGGCGCCACATATTCTTGTTCGTTGGATGTTTTTGATGTTTTCAAGTTGTTATGGGTAGCCTGGTATGTGGTCTTTAAGCTGCAAGAAGAAGAAGTACCATTTGATGTCTGGATTTGAAGTTATTAAAGGTCAAAACCCGTTGACCGGGCATGACCATGAGAATTCTGGGTAACCCAAAAAGTTATTTTTTAGCGTCTGACAATTTTTGTGAGGTCTGGATCTGACAGGTTTTAGGTTTTTTGATGTTGTGTTTGTAACCATGTTGTAACTTGTTATATGTTCTTTCATTCCATGTCTTTATATCGTGTAAATGAACCACTAGTAGATCGTGGCAGGTGGTCAAAATAGACCACTCGGTCTGTTTTTGATGTTTCTGGAAAACCCAAAAACAGTTAGAACGAGCCTTCTGACATAGTTTGACTGAACTGTAACTTGTGTTTTAGTTGTTATCTAATTGATCTATTGTTGTAGTGTTGTTCCTTGTCATGTGGGCTAGAAATATAAACCAAGAAATCACTTATTTTATGACCCGAACCTAGATATAATCGAGCATCAAAGTGGGTACTCGAAACTGCCTGGGTTTCTGGGCAACCCAGAAAACCCAGGAACACGTTGTCAGTGACTTTGGGGACTCAGATATCCTTGTTGAGAAGTGTTATGATCAAGATGTTAGTTGATAATTGTAGAGTTACATTTCTACTACAATATCATAGTTAGAAATGTCCCAGAAACATATTTGGTTGAGAATTACATCCGTTCAAAGTTGACCCCTTGTGTTGCCGGCTGTCAGTGTTCTTGAGGCTCAAGAACACCAACAGTGACGCTTTGTGTCGCTAAAGCCCTATAGCGACGGTTTATTTAATTTTTCAATTTCTGAATATTCCGAAAATTATTTAAAAATAGAAATAAATTATAAAAATTACTAAAAATGGTTTTAAAAATCATTTTAAATTCTGAAAAATAACTTTTAATTATTTGGGACATTTTTCTTTAATAATTATAATTATTTGAATAAAAATGATATGTAATTAGTATATTAAATAAATTAGAAAATTGATTTAAAATTATGAAAAATTATTTTAAATAAGAATAATGTATTTAAAAATATTTTGAGTTATAAAATGTAACTTTTAATATTTTTGGAGAATTTTCATTAATAATTTAATATTAATGATATTAGATTATTTAATTATTAAATTAAATAAATAAGTTAAAAATGATTTTATGGATTTAAAAAATCATTTTAAATAAGAATAAAGTGTTAGAAAATCTTTTGAATTATACAATATATTTTTAATATTTTTTCGAGAATTCTCATTAATAAATTAATATTAATGATATTAGATTTATTTAATTATTATATTAAATAAATGAATTAAAAATGGTTTTATTGATTTAAAATCATTCAAAATGAGAAAAATATTTTAAGTTATAATTAATGACTTTTAATATTTTGATAATAATTTCATTAATATTTAAATATTAATGGTGATGATTTAAAAATGATTTTAATTACTTTAAAAATCATTTAAGTAGAATATTAATGATTTAAAAATATTTTAAGTTATTAATAATAACTTTAATATTTTGACAAGTATAACATTAATATTTTTATATTATTAAATATTAATGATAATAAGATTATTTGATAATTAAATCATTTAAAAATAATTTAAGTGTTAGAAAAATTATTATAAATTATAATAATTGTTTATAAATTATTAAAAGCTTCCGAAAAATATTATTAATGATAATTGACATATCTAAATTAATACTGAAGGTTAGAAACCGAAGTTAATTTACATTAACTGTGTTAATTGTCGGATAGGGTGACCAGAACACCGAGAATGAACCGAAGTCCAACCAGACCAAACTAATTAAACTTGATAAGTGTTTATATAGGTTATAAACACTAATGTGGCTATGTAGTAATGTGCCTAGGAGAAGTTTGACTATGAATTACTGTGTTGTGTGTTGTGAATTATTGTGCTAATTGTGAGACCGATATTATTGGTTATAGGTCTCTCAAATACAGATAAGTTTATTGTGTAGCTGTAATCAACGCGAAAGGCAAGTTTCCTAACTCAACCTTGAGTTATATTCATTCAATTATTATAATGGTTAATTATTGATAATTATACCATGTCCAGGGAATTTATTGTTAATTATTCGCAGTTAGTGCATGTTTAATAATTCAAATTGAATTACTGATTCGAAGAATATACCATTGTAGAATAACTGTTGTTGGATATTCATATTCATAGAAGATAGATTTGACAGTACAGATAATTCCTGTTTATTATAAAATTATGTTGAGAAATGTCTTAGCTAATTATTCTAGCTAGACGAACATTTGTTAGAACTTGATAAATTCAAGAAGAATTCAATTGTTATTGATAGATCAATGCCAATTATTTCGGCTAGATCGATAAGTAAATAGAAATTGAAATCATTAAATTTCATTGTTAAATCAAATCTTGATTCTGAGACTGAGAAGAACAACCTTTTATATAAAGGGAACATTTTTAAGTCGTATATTCGACCATTGCGCGCAACTTAAGTATTATGCATAATATAGGGTACAAGGAGTTGGACGGCTCTAAGTACTTGCAGAGGGGTATGATTTAATCTTTGTGGTTATCTGATACTCCTGCGTATGTATCAAAGTAAATCTTTGATAGATACCCGAGAAAGTAGAAGTTTTAGATCCAATGGATCACTCAACATAAATCTGGAAAACATTCCACTTTGTTATTGCATAGAATCGATTCTTGATTATTCAATAGAATATCGTAGAACTTTGAAAGCGTTGTACTCATTCATTATCAGATTATTGTGTTTCCTTGAATACAAGAAGACTTGTTATTGATTAACGATTTGTTCAGCTACTTCAAAGTTCACCGAACTTTGGTTTCATTCTATCAAAATAGATAGTCTGTTCTTATTGGTTCGTATATATTTATTGTATGTCTTAACTTGCGGGGTAAACTTGTTGCTCACCCTTGCTATAAATAAAATATTTTAGATAGGAATGAAGAGGCCAGCGGGTCGAAGAAGAATAAAGGCAAAGGCAAGATGTTGGAGTAGTTATAAGGAATTTATTATTATGTTGTATTTGTAATTTCAAGGTTAGCAAACCTGGGACTTATGTATTAACAACTTATGTTAATGAGTTATGTATTCCTATTTATATTTAAATGAGTTAGATGTTATTATATTGTGGATCGTGAACACCAAACTCGGAATTCGGTAACTTAACTTAGAATTTAGAAGCGTCATGATTGCTACTAACACAATTTATTTAATCTATACATTTAACCATAACTCAATATTAATTAATAAATATCTAACCAATATTTGTAAGACCCCAACTTTTTTTAACTAAAGAATAATTTTTCTCGAAATATATTTTTGAATATTATGGTGTGGATATGATATAATGTTATAGTTGTGGGTAGTATTTGGAAAATTTTGCAAAGTAAGCAAGTTGATATAAAATATTCGTTGTGTCGGGGAATATTCAATTGGTCAGGAAATATTCGTTTTAACAGGGAATATTCGTACAATGATACAATCATTGGTGGACCCCACAACGGAAGTATTGTCGTAGTTAGAAAATGACAGAAATATGTTTTTATAATAATAACGGCGTAAGTTTTGCTGTTAACTGGTGAACTACCCGATGGTAAAAATACAGTAATACGCATGGTTGCATAGTATCACACAGTATTGATTATTGATGCTTACGTAAGAAGCCACTCAGTTTACTCAATTATTGCTACAGTAATTGTTGCATAATATCTCACGTTATTTGATTTAATTATTGTCACAGTATCATTAAATCAATAATTGAGACAACAAAGTTATTCATATTATTATTTGCAATATTGGCAATGTCTAGAAGTTCTGTCAATGAGAGGTTTGGTCACCTAATTGCGCGCCAATAAAGAGAAATCCTTATCGAAAAGCCCCCTCTTTCCTGAGAACGACCTGGTTGTTAAATATTGTGAATTATAATATTAGTGATGAGTAATTGTTTAAGTATTAAGAATGTGTTTATTGAAGATAAATGATTTATAAAAGTTAGAGGTGAATAATGCAAACTTGGAAAGCTTTAGGGGTACTAAAGTTTAATAAGTTAAATTAATCTGGACCATTGGTGGTGGTTTTAATAGTAAACCAATCTGGACCATTGATGGTGGTTTTAATACTAAACCAATCTGGACCATTGATGGAGGTTTTAATAGTTAATCAATCTGGACCATTGATGGTGGTTTTAATAGTTAATCAATCTGGACCATTGGTGGTGGTTTTAATAGTAATCAATTTGGACCGTTGGTGGTGGTTTTAATAGTAATCAATCTGGATCGTCGTTGGTGGTTTTAAAAGTAAATCAATCTGGACCGTCGGTTGTGGTTTTAATAGTAATCAATTTGGACCATCCGTTCTAATTGTAAATCAATCTGGACCATTCATGAATTAGTTACTATTTAGTCCATTCTCCTATAAATAGAAGCTTAATTCTTCTTTCATTCTCACCAATTCACTGAGATTCACAAGAGACACTATAGAGAGAGAAACTATAGAGAGCAAGAAGAAGAGTCTTCTGCTACTTCACTTTTGCAGTATCCAGCTTTCTACTAAGGTAAGGGGTATTATTTCTTTCGTATTCACAAGGAATACTACTTTTCGTATTCATCCTTTAATATGTCGGAATAACCTGTCTACGCGGATTATGTACCGTATGACGGGTGAAAATCCATTTGCAGTTTCGTATGTTATTTCTTTTCATCTAAACTTACTATGGTAAGTATTGCTTCTATAATCCCTGCAATTAGTGGGATATCCTTGAAGTTTTGCGCTTCATCTAGTATCGTTTCATTAGAATATTGATCTGAACTTTCTTATTAAATATCAATATTTTCACTCGGGGTACTATTCACGGGTTACTATTCACCCGATTACTATTCACTATAATATTATTAACTCGAGTATTCGGGACACTTTTTATGTCAGGATACTATTTATGAGGTACTATTCACGAGTTACTATTTACCTGGTTACTATTCACTATAATATTATTCAGTCGGGTATTTATGGTATTTTTCATGTCGGGTTACTATTCACGAAATACTATTCACGGGGTACTATTCCCCCGATTACTATTCACCCGAAAAATTGATTTCTTTTCTGTCCAAAATATTTTTGATACATGAATATTATTCTGGAATTTTACTCCACAAAGCAGTATCATGTTGACAATTTGGACATTATTGAATACTTGATAAATTAAATTATGAATCTTTAAAATTTATCCTTTGCTTTCATTTAATTAAATGCTTATATCATTGTCATCATCCTCATGCTTATATTGTGATGAAAGTCATCTTTGGCTTACGTGCATAGATGGACTGTTGGTTGATATGATTATGACCAGAGATAATTTGGTATAATCATGACCATTGATGATTACATGAATATCCTTGGCCCGTAGTGCAGGGATGATTCAATGATATGGTTTATTTATTAAGCTGAGTCTCAGCAATAAAGTTGATGAAAACCTTTTTAAATCATACTCCCTCCGTCCTAGGATAAAAGTCCTTATTACTATTTTGGGTTGTCCCATGTTAAACGTCCACTTTCTTTTAATAACCAAACTTTTACACATTTTTCCTATTATGCCTAGCATTAAATATCTCATATTTTTCTTATTCTAATTCTCTCTCCATATTTAATGACATTATTATGGATAATTTTGTCATTTTATTCCTCTTAATATGCGTGAAAAGTCCACCAGGACTTTTATCGTGGGACAGAGGGAGTAGAAGATAGTAGATATCATGCTCTACTTGACTCTTCTAATGGATTGCTTATTCCACTGCAGTTAAACTTGTTGTCGATTATATTCTATTAGTTTAACATTGTTGAAGGCTAATGATAACTTATTCTGCATTATCTTAGTCATAATATTTCTTCTTGGGCTGATTGAGCTCACCTTTTTTACTTCCACTGTTCTCTTCGGGAAATGAGCGTGGCGGAACTAGTCGGGAATGGAGTGATGGTCCGAGATGGTTTGTTTTAGCAATCCTCACTATTTAGTGTGATAATAAATGTAATGAGGATTGAATTTGAGTTTGGATACTTGTCTATGAGATAATATTAGGTGTAAAACTCTCATTTCTCTGTTTGTATAATTAAGTTTGTATTTGTATTACATTTCCATGTATTTGGCGACCCAAGATGGGTGATGTATACCTATTTTGGGGTCGTCGATTAATATCGAGCTTAGGGATATAGTCCATGGGTTTGAGATGTGAGACAAGAACTAGGAGGGGAGAGACGGGGTATTCCTTCGCTAGTATGACCTACCTAAGATTATTTGGTATTTAATTGGTCGGTCAGAGTATAGGGATAATATGTGATATGTCAATTAACCCTTGTTTTATGGCAGTGTTTGAAAATGGCATCTGAAAATGTTGAGATCAACAATGAAGCACATAAGACCATTGAGTCATCAACGATCAATACCCAGGATAATGTGCAATAGGTTGATGAAAACCTTTTTAAATCATAGAAGATAGTAGATATCATGCTCTACTTGACTCTTCTAATGGATTATTTATTCCGCTGCAGTTAAACTTGTTGTCGATTATTTTCGAAGGCTAATGATAACTTATTCTGCATTATCTTAGTCATAATATTTCTTAATGGGCTAGTTGAGCTCACCCTTTTACTTCCATTGTTCTCTTCAGGAAATGAGAACGTAGCAGGAACTAGTCGGGGAGCAGTGATGGTCCAGAGATGGTTTGTTTTAGTAATCCTCACTATTTAGTGTGATAATAAATGTAATGAGGATTGAATTTGAGTTTGGATACTGTCTATGAGATAATATTTGTTTAAAAACTCTCAGCTCTGGTTGTATAATTAAGTTTGTATTTCAATTCTGTAACATGTATTTCGCGACCCAAGATGGGTGATGTATACCTATTTTGGGGGTGTCACAATATTTATCTAAAGATATATCAATTTCCTTCTCTCGTCAACAACGTACATATATACAAGTCTAGACCTAGCACACATTGAGTCCTTAATAGTATTCAATATAGTACACTGAGTGGTTTCCCACAAACAACCAACAAATTAGTTTAAAATCTCGTCTACCTGTTTTTTCACACGATGAGTTAGATCGACTACTTAATTAAGTATATACCTCCGCTCTCTGAAGGAATCGTTTAGCACAACTCTTATACATCCACCATTAAAGGGTACGGTTGCACTACCTTAGACTTGACATGTACTCATACACATACTCAAGAAATTGATGATTATCAAAGATATTTAATGTCACCAACTTACTATGATAAAATAATTTCACATAAATTATTTAATATCCATAGATAATTTCTATCCATCTTCTTACTAATTCATCTCTATAATTCATCATAAATATATAATAATGATATATATATTTATTAAACACACCATCACTTATTACATAGCTCATATTACCCTATGTAACATAATACCACATACCTCGTATCATATAAGTATATATATATATTCTTATTCGAACCTCAATAATGTCATTAAGAATTTTATTTACTAAATTCTTATTTTAATATTTTCTAAAAATTCGGGTTCTTATAGTATTATTGTATAATTCAGATATTTATTCTGTTCATTAATTTCTAAATACTGTTATACAAGTGTCCTCACTTGGATAATTGTTGTACCTATTGATACATATTAGATTCCGGTATGTATACTGATAAGTGGATTTCATATCCACGGATCGTTGTCCATTTCACACTTAGTTGTTGCTATTTTCTGGTTTTCATGTGCATTTTTATTTGTTTTGTGTTCTTTTATGTGCAAGGTGGTTGGTGTGATGAATGGTGAAGAAAGGAGGTCATTTGGAGCAAAAATGGGAGCAAACTTGAATTGCCAGAAATTCTTTGACGATTACTAGTAGGCCAAAATGATATTTATTTAACTATAGACCCCGTAGGCTGGGTCATAATCTGGCGATCTGCTTGGGTTCAAGGCTGGCTTTGGGAAGTGGATTGTGATACTTTGGGTGGCATATAGACTCTATTGGCTGAGAGACTTCGGCTTGAAAACGATGTGATATATGTATTGCATTAAAAAAACAAAGGGGGGGGAGGGATCACATAAGGGATATTACGAAAATTAATTCCAAAATTTGATAGCAAGCTTTGGAGGAGTATTTTGAAGAGATTTTTGTGACGATTGCAGATTAAGGCTATGTGAAGGGTGGTTTTGCATTATTCTTCATCTTAGTTCTATATTTGTAATTGAAAGAATGTTTCCTTTAAATTATTCAGTTTTTATTTCATCCGTTATGAACTAATTCGCTTTTTAGGCTTATGATGGATCCTTAGGTGAAACAATGATTTTGAAGCTTTGATTTCAAGTTCAATAAAGTATTTCAAGTTTATCTATATTAATTTGAGCTTGAATTTATAAATTTCATGATCAACAGTTCCTTGTGGATTTGTATGGAATCGAAAGAGGATATTCAAATCTAGACTTAGTTAATATATCATGTGTTCATGAATTTCGTGAGTAGCAGATTCTTGATTAATGTTAAGGTAGAGATATGCTTGACATCGCATGTGATCGGATAGAGAACTTAATCTTAAACCTTCTTTAATTATAATTCATATAGAGATATAGTGAGTTAGTTGATTAAGGTGTTTAACTTGTTTCTATCTAATTTCTGGATTTAAGTTAATACGGTATTAATGCATCGAGAGGTGGCTAATACTACATTCGCGTTCTTGATTAATAAACTGGGATATTGAGTTGGATTGGAATAAAGGTGTAGAAATCAGAGTGAAGCTTAGGGTGAAATCATAAGTCTATTTCTCCATTATTTGATTGAAATTCCGGATTTTGATATTTGTGATTATTTTGTGATAGTTTATTTATTTATTAATTTAGTTTCTATAATTTTAAACCATTGAATTGAATAGTTTAATAGAATTAGGATTAATAGGAAATTGGTAATTGTGAAGTTAAATTTCTTGCTAATTTGTCTCCGTGGGAACGATACTTTATTCATTACTATATTACTTGTTGACCACGTATACTTGAGTGTTTTGCGTATATAGATTTTACCTAACAAGTTTTTGGCGCCGTTGCCGGGGATAATTTAGTCTATATTTTAATATGTTTACAATATTAGTTTAATTAGTCCAGTTTTACTTAAAAAATTTTGTTTTTGTTTTTGTTCTTCTTATTTCAGGTTTTTGACATTGGTTTATGCAAACACGATCCAAAAATCCAGACTTGCTTCCTTTTGAGGACGACATTGAAAGAAGATTTGAGAGGTTAAGTAAGTGGATCGAGGAAACAAGGAGCAATTTGAAAACTCGACATAGAAGAAGCGATAGGTGGAAAGATCGAAAAGCGTTAACAAACTTTGCCACACCCAAGGTGACTGAACTGCATTCGAGCATCACCAGGCTCGCAATAGCTGCGACTACTTTCGAAATAAAGCCTGGGACAATTAAGATGATTTCGAATTCAGTTCAGTTTGGAGGAATGGCAAATGACGATCCTAACAAGCATTTAATCATTTTTTTGGAAATCTGCGACACTTTCAAGTACAATGGGGTGTCGGATGAGGCGGTTAGACTTCGCTTGTTCCCATTCACTTTGCGGGACAAGGCGAAGAGTTGGTTACATTCTCTACCAGCAGGTTCGATAACGACATGGGAGGACCTGGCTTAGAAATTTTTAGCAAAATTCATTCCGCCAGTAAAAACTGCAAAGATAAGGAACGAGATTCCCATGTTTGATCAGCAACATGGGGAGTCACTGTATGGGGCATAGGAGAGATACAAAGAATTGCTCAGAAAATGCCCACATCACGGATTGCCCAAGTGGTTGCAGATGAATACATTTTACAATGGACTACATGGGAATCTCAGGACAAGTATTGATGCTGCATCGAGGGGAGCGTTTATGGCAAAGACTTATGAGGAGGCATATTAGTTGATAGAAACTATGGCTGCTAATAACTACCAGTGGCCCACGGTAAGAATGACACAACCTACAGTCACTGGGGTGTTAGAGGTAGATGGAGTGACGGCAATAACATCACAGATTTCAGCACTCTCTAAAAAGTTTGTCGCTTGAGTGGGGAAAGACACGCGTGAAGTTGCGATAATTTGTGAATTATCTTGTGGTGAACATTCGACGGATCAATGCGCAATCAACCCAGAGTTAGTAAAATTCATGAGTAGCTACAACAGAATCCCACAGAATACATACCAGAATACATATAATAATGGGAATATGAATCATCCCAATCAGTCGTGGAATAATAATCAGAATCAGCAAGCTCCACGACCATCGTATCCCCCAGGATTTCAAAATCAACAACAACTAGCTCAACATCAAGAGAGGAAATCAGACTTAGAGGAAATGTTTGCGAAATATAGAACAAGTAATGATACAGCGTTGAAAAACCAAGCAATGGCCATCAAGAATTTGGAAAATTAGATGGGACAAATTGCCTTTGCATTGAACAACAGATCACAAGGGACTCTACTTAGTGACGCCGAAAGGAATCCAAAGGGAAATCATGAACAATGTAATGCAATCACGCTTAGGAGTAGTAAGGAGTTGGGTCCTAATTTTGATGAGAGAACCAGTATAAGAGATGAATGTGAGTATGTAGGGAATGAGTTAAACACAAAATCTACAGAGGAAGCGGTGGAAAAGGGAAAGAAAGACAACCAAATTAAAATTACACCACCTGTACCCTTTCTTCAAAGGCCAAAAAGTGCAAAGATAAAGAACCAGTTTTCGAGGTTCATGTATATATTCAAAAAATTACATATTAATATTCCATTTTGTGAAACCTTTGGAGCGCGGATCTTAGGAGTTACATCAAGTTCATGAAAGACATTATGTCGAAGAAACATGAGCTCGAGTTTGAAGCAATTGGCATTAACAGAGGAGTGTTGTGCGGTGTTACAACAGAAGCTCCCTCCTAAATTAGGGAGTTTCACAATCCCGTGTGCAATTGACGTACCTAACGGAGAACTGATAATAAAAGTGTTTGAACAAGTAGTAACGGTGAAGGTGTTTAAAGAAATCCCAACCCAGATTGATAAGGAAGAGTGTGAGTTGCTCAAAAAATCTACACCCGTCAAGCTCAGGGATTGCAAAAAGAATAAAGGTCTAAAGGCGTTAATCGAGGATAGAATTTCAAATTCATCACCTGATATTCAAGTGAATGGACACACATTACAACGGTGTTGGTGTTATGCGACAAATAAAAATCATGTCTCGGATAGCCCAACCGATCATGGAAGAAACAGAGAGTAGTCAGGCTGAATGACTTCAAATAAAGCGATAATTGGGAGGCAACCCAATCATTTCTTTTTCATTTATTTTATTTTTATTTTTATTTCAATTATCTATTGATTTTTATACTAGTTATATTATAGCTTAGGATACTAGTATCATTAGGTAGTCTTTTCATTCTATGATTCTTGGAAATCTTTCCACAATGTTCTATTTTATCAATAATCCACTAATTCTTATGTTTCATGTCTTGTAGGATGGGAAAAGAACATTCAGTGGCATAGCATGAAGAAAAGAAGAGAAAAGAGGCCAACTAACAGGGAACTAGCCCGTCGAGGTGGGCTCAATTGGCTTTGTACCCCCCGCCAGGGTGGGCGTCCTAGAATCCAAAACCCAATTCGGCAGCTACACAACGCCCACTTTATCTTCCTCCAATTAACTCACTTCGTTCCCACTACGTCTCTTTCCTCCCCCACTTCAACTTCAACGTCTACCCATTCTACACATCCTGACCCACGATTTAGCCACATAACTTCATCATCTCCCCCATTACTACACGTAAACCCATTACCTCCATCAATTACTCCTATTCCTCTCCCCCACACCACCTCTATATAAACCCAACTTCTCAACCCAAGTTCACAACATCCTTCCATCTCCATCTTTACAAGGCTAAAAGTTAGGGCTTCCATAGAGGTGAGTAGAGAGAACTTTCGAGTGAATACTTGGTGTTCCAATTCATCACTTCCAAGTACCATAATAGATCAAGGTTTTAATTTGGGGAGGATACACCAATTTGCACACCAAGTGTTTAAGAATTTGTGTGAACTAAGTGTGAGGGGAAGGTAGTGTGTTGATAGTGAGTTCAGACAATCGAATTCGATGGTGTCTCAACCAACATCCAAATGCCAAAGGGGAGAGAGTTCAAGGCCAACTCCACCATCCCGAATATTCGATGGCCAAGAAAAGTTCAAAAGTACCATGCATGCCGTAGAAGATGCGATTACCACGGTCACCAAGGCTCTTACAGGGAGCGGGGGTTGTACCGGATGCCCAATGACGGTGAGATGATGCAACAAATTTATCGGCAAGGTGGGTCAAGTTCCTTTGAGGAGCAAGAGCATACCAGATTAATGTGGTCAAGGAGTTCTATGCAAACGTCGAGGATAAGGCACCGTTCAATGCCTTTGTCCGGGGTCGAATGGTCCCGTTCAGTGACGATGCCATCAACACATATTATCAATTGCGGGTGCCTCGACAGTGTCAATATGCTCATTTAAGGGATTTTGACCCTGACTTTAAGGAGGTTATCAAGAACATGACCAAGACGGGTAAAACAAGGATAAAGGGTCGGAAGGGAGGCACGATGTTTCCTGAACAAAGACTTGATCGATCTGAAAAATTTGGTATGCATTCTTATGCAAAAAGCGTTGCCATCCACACATACCTCAAGGCGTGACCAAAGATAAAGGCCTTTTCTTCTTTGTATCTTATTGTGAAAGACTTTCTCATAGACATCGGGGCCATAATCAATTTTTCTATTCGACGATGTCTACGGGGCAACTTTTCTAGCGGCTTACCACCCATCTCTCATTTTTATGCGTTGTGTAGCAGTCGGCCCGGAGTTCAATGGTCCCGATGATGAGCCCTCGAGGATGACGCTGCAATTTCTTAGACAATAGAATGATAAGCGCGATATTCGATTGTGGGCGAGGAGAATCTCATCCTAGAGGTTTAGGATTTTTATTTCCATCGACTTGAGGATGAAGGCGTGGCCAGGCTACCTCGGAGGATGAGGATGAGGCTATGGGAGATCAAGGGCCGAAGCGGTACTGCAGTCAAGCCACTATCGATCCTCGGTTCCTTGACTTTTAACGTCAAATGGATGCACACAACAAGGCAAAGACGTCCGGGAGATCTGGCGACTCACATTGAGGCAAGACCACATGTTTGATGCTATGAGCGCGTCGTTAAACTTCACTCAACCACGACATTTGAGTATCAATCCGGTAGAAATAATTTCCATATCGGCCCGATAGATGCCACTGCCGAGGTTTCCACATAGTGACTCAGACGAAGAAGATTAACCACCACCTCCCCAGACTTAGGCGATTGCAGGGAAGTCCTCACGCACTTAATTTTGATTATTTATCCAATGAGGGAATTATATTACTTATGTTTGGGGGATTTAAATTCTTGTTTGTTTGCATGCATATGTAGTAGTTAGGGTTAAATTTGTTATTACATTCTAGTTTTGCATAGTAGCTTAGGTTATTTTTGTTAGTGCATATTTTTGTTATTGCATTGTTTTCATTCATGTTATTATCGCATTTTGTTATCTAAAAAAAAATAAAAAATAAAAAATAGTTAAATATTGTGTTTGCATATGTCCAACGGTTTTGCAGTTCATGTTATTTGTGAGCCAATGATGAGATTGAGAATCAGTTCACCAATACAGTATTGATTATTAAAACTGTGATATAATTTCTGTTATGAATCGAATCTTGCTCTTGTTTGAAACTGTTATAAAAGAGTTAGCCCGCTAATAACATCTTTGTTGACTGGTCAGTTTAAATTGATACATAAATAATTTCTAAATGATAATGCTAGTATAGATATGAGAATGACAAGAATAGGCAGTGAAGATAAAAAATTAGGCAAGAACCTAAGTTTGGGGGGAAACGTATGGTGTATAAGCTTCAAGAAAAGAAAAAAGAAAAAAATGAAACAACTTGAGTCTTGTGGTGGGTTGAAGAGAAATACTCCCCATAAACACAAGCGTGAGATGGAGCGTAAAATGCATTCACCAACCATCTATCTAAAAAAAATGGGAAAAGAGCCAAAAGCCCCCGTGAGAAAAAAAAATGATGCGATGAAAGAAGTATAAGTACCCTGCATGAACCCTTGAAATTGGTATTGCTTAGTTTTAGTTGGAATGTGCCTATTTTGGAATTTTTAAGTTTATATTGTATGATTCCTTCTAAGAAATTGATTATGTATTGAATTTGAGTCCGTATCAGTTATCATGGATGTTTAACATACACGCACACTATACCAATGATGCTGGATTTAGATTTGAGAATTAATACGGAATTGTGGATTGGTTTTGGTGATTCATATTGTAGTGTTTGCTTGTTTTTTTCTGAGGCCGATGGGATAATGTGATTCTGCGAAACTGTTGGATTCGAAAGCTTGTAGATTATATTCATTCCATCTCATTGCATTGCATTGCATAGCATGTAGTTTGTTTTGTGCTTGAGGACTAGCACAATTTAAGTTTGGGGGATTTTGATAAGTGGATTTCATATCCACGAATCTTTTTCCATTTCACGCTTAATTGTTGTTATTTTCTTGTTTTCATGTGCATTTTTATTTGTTTTGTGTTCTTTTTTGTGCAAGGTGGTTGGTGTGATGAATGGTGTAGAAAGGAGGTCATTTGGAGCGAAAATGGGAGCAAACTTGAATTGGCAGAAATTCTTTGATAGTGTACTAACTTGCATGGCAAATGACATGTTTTAACTATAGACCCAAGTAAAAGGGAGTCGCTTAATCTGGCGATCTGCTTGGGTTCAAGGCTATTTGGGAAGTGGATTGTGATACTTTGGGTGGCATATGGTCTCTATTGGCTGAGGGACTTCGACTGGAACACGATGTGATATATGTATTGCATTACAAACAACAAAGGGGGGGGTCACATATGGGATATTACAAAGATTAATTCCAGAATTTAATAGCAAGCTTTGGAGGAGTATTTTGAAGAGATTTTCGTGACGATTGCAGATTAAGGCTACGTGAAGGGTGGTTTTGCATTATTCTTCATCTTAGTTCTATATTTGTAATTGAAAGAATGTTTCCTTTAAATTATTCAGTTTTTATTTCATCCGTTATGAACTAATTCGCTTTTTAGGCTTATGATGGATCCTTAGATGAAACAATGATTTTGTAGCTTTGATTTCGAGTTCAATAAAGTATTTCCAGTTTATCTATATTAATTTGAGCTTGAATTTATTAATTGCACGATAAATAGTTCCTTGTGGATTTGTATGGAATCGAGAGAGGATATTCGAATCTAAACTTAGTTAATATAGCATGTGTTCATGAATTTTGTGAGTAGCAGATTCTTGATTAATGTTAAGGTAGAGATATGATTGACATCGCATGTGATCGGATAGAGAACTTAATCTTGAAATTTCTTTAATTATAATTCACATAGAGATATAGTGAGTTAGTTGATTAAGGTGTTTAACTTGTTTCTATCTAATTTGTGAATTTAAGTTAATACGATATTAGTGCATCAAAAGGTGGCTAATAATACATTCGCGTTCTTGATTAATAAACTGGGATATTGAGTTGAATTGGAATAAAGGTGTAGAAATCAGAGTGAAGCTTAGGGTGAAATCATAAGTCTAATTCTCCATTATTTGATTGAAATTCTGGATTTTGATATTTGTGATTGTTTTGTGATAGTTTATTTATTTATTAATTTAATTTCTATAATTTTAAACCATTGAATTGAATAGTTTAATAGAATTAGGATTAATAGGAAATTGATAATTGTGAAGTTAAATTTCTTGCTAATTTGTCTATGTGGGAACGATACTTTATTCATTACTATATTACTTATTGACCACGTATACTTGCGTGTTTTGCGTATATAGATTTTACCCAACATATACAATGATTAAAAGCTGTCTATGCTATTTGACTCGGCTAGACATAGATTTAAAGAGAGCGTTGAGATATGTCTTAGCTAATTATTCTGGCTAGACGAATATTTGTTAGAACTTGATAGGTTCGAGTATAAAACTCAATTATTATTGATAGATCGATGCCAATTGTTTCGGCTAGATCGAAAAAGCGATTAGATATTAAAATCATAGTATTTCCTTGTTATAATTCAAATTCTGATTGTAAGACTGAGAAGAACAACCTTTAATATAAGAGGGAAAAACTATTGGTCGTATATTCGGCCAGCGCGCTTTTAAGTATTATGCATAATAGAGGGTATAATTAAGCTGATCACTTGGTTATACTTACAGAGGGGTATGACTTAATCTTTAGGGTTATCTGATATACCTGGGTATATCAAAGAAAATCTTTGATAGTTATTCGAGAATTAAGTTCAAGATCCTTAGGGATCACTCGGCATAAACTCTGGAAACTATTCCACTCTGTTATTGTGTAGAATAAATTCTTGTTATTCAATAGAATATCGAAAAATCGAAAACAAAGTTCATAGTTGGTTGACTGCTCTCCATGTATAGTCAGTACGTAGTTTCAAAAATTTGAGATAGATTTGATATGTTATTATTATTGGTTCAGCTTACTTCACAACTGTTGATTCATTGTAGAAGTGTCATTCACAGAAAATATTTACTTCTTTAAGTTAACGTTTATTGTCTACTATTATATGTTGGGCACCCAAATGCTCATTCTTGCTTTAAATATAAATGTTTTCAGCTAAGCGTGATCAACCTGAAGGTTAAGACAAAGACAAAGGAAAGGGAAAGCTAGCAGAATAAACTTTATGGTATCTTATGTAATAGTTAGTCTATATTAAGATGATAATATTTATTATCTATCATGTAATGTAATGTAGTAAAGGTTGAGAAACTGGGATTAGACTCTGATATATGTACATTAAGTTTGATATTTATATTATCGTTATTATTCCGCTCAAAAAAATGGTATCGTGATGCACTGAGTTCGGGTTCCAAGTACCTGAATTTAGGGGCGTCACAACATGGTATCAGAGCTATAGGTTAGAAACCTTAGGTGAGTTAGATCTTAGGCTATAACCTTTAGGACAGAGGGAAATGTTGAAAATACAAATAACTCATATAGAGTTTAAAAATGAGATGAATTGAATAAAGTCATCGTAGAATAAAATAAAAGATAACTTATATAAAACTATTATTTGCTGTGTGTATATATTATATACTAGTCAAGATAATTTATGTGTAAATGTTAGGTGGATAGGATTAGGATACTCTCAGATCGTAAATAAGGAGCCAACCTCCATAACTGAGCCAATATCAAAGCCAATAGCTGAAATAGATGCTCACTTTGAAAATAACCCTAAGGTGGTGGTTATTGTGGAAATTGTGGTATCGGATTAAGAAATGGTGGTATAGCAGATAGATAGAGTATGGTTAGAGAATATAATTTCAAGTGCGAGTTCTTAAAACTCATACTTATGGTAAGTTTGACGAACTCGGTATAGTTATGTGTGTGAATGGATTATTGAGGATAATGGTAATATATAGATTACTAAGCAATTGATCGTTAGTGAAGGCATAGGAAATAAGTAGTATTAGTATTACTTGAATATGTATGTTCTATGATGTGTAATGTAATATTCTCAACTTTTGTATAAGTTGTGGCAGCGATTCCCGACTTTTATGTCATAAAGGGATATCGGATGTTTAAAGCAGTGTGTGTTATGATATATGGTGTAAAGTACTATGAATTATTTAGATGATAATGATTTATTTAATCAGATAATGCCGCTAAGACGAAAACAAAACCAAAGGGTAGAAGAACACATCGAACAAAGGCCGGAGGACAACGGACCCGTCTCTGAAATTTAAGCGAATATGGACGATTCGATCTATCTGAGAATGGATTACCGGTAGCGGAAATCGACTAGATAATCAATCAACAAACTTCAAAGATTTCAAGGTAATTGAATCACCAAGAGTTAGAAGATCAACTGACCTTGTAGAAGTGTTTGTGATAGCTAGGATAGCGGAGGGGCAAAATACAGTTTTTTCCACCTATACAATGAAAGGGGAGGCAAATTTTAGGTGGAAAGCGAATCAAATTAAAGCTGGAGAAGGGAGTAGTGGTAGTAGGACTGGAAAAAGAAAAAGGGATAGTTTCGCGAATACCAAAAATAGGCCAGAAGGTGGAAAGAAACAGGTTATGCAGTGTAAAAATTGTGGAAGGAATCACTTATGGGAGTGTTTAAAGGGAAAGTTTGTGTGTTGCAAGTGTGGGCAGAAGGGACATATCTCTCTTAACTGTCCCAATCCAAGAATGTATAGTGGGTGTTTTATTTGTGAATCAATGGAGCATAAGGTGAAAGACTGTCCAAAAGGTAGAAAGGAGGTAGGGAGCGGCTAGATCGATCGGTTTCGGGTCAAATAGGAAGAACTAGAAGATCCCACCTTTGGAAAGCGCCTAACATTTGTTCAGTAAATTAGAATTATGATGAATAATGATAAGTCCTCTCTGGAATCACCAAACATTCCTATTACCAACAAAATCAACTGTCAAAGTCTTCAACAAGACAATGTAACATACGGTAGCAGTCGGGGATAGAATACGCCAGGTATTAAATAAATTTTATTTTCTTATATATGATTTTCATATATATAGTAACTTATTTTATAAATAAAATTTGAAGGAAGAATTTGAGTCCTATTAGAAATCAAAGTTTCGTATAATCAGATAGACAAGCTTTAGGCTGAATAGTTAAAGATCAGTTCGATCAAATTTGATCGAGATCTACTTGCAATGACTGTGTATGCTATGTACCCTAGTATGTATAGGTTTTGAAACGGTGATTCTGGGGACGGAATCTTTATAAGGGAGGGTGAATGTAATAACCTGATATTTTTTATATAATTAAATAAGAAATTTTGCGTATAATTTTGTTTTAAAATAAATGTGGGAATATGTGCAAGGTAATGTGTAAGTATGTTGTGATAAATAAAAATATATTTATTACATTAATAATTACAAATAATTTTATTTTAGAATTATTGACCATTATAAAGTATATTCTTATAATAATTAATTTTGTAGAAAAATATTTTTATTATTTATTTTCCATGAAAATATGATTATATATTATTTCAATAATATATAAATGACTATTAGAATAGTTATAATAATTATTTTATTATATGAATTTAGTTTAGATTAGTTAAGTTAATTATTTTAACTTAATAATAATGTAATATATGATAGATAAATCGGATATGGAATTCTAACCTGATGCGGATTTGGAATAAGGCATTAGAATAATAATATTATATTATTTATATTTCAATTCTATAACTATGTACGGTATGTACGTATTGATAATGGTTGGTCAATTATGTGTATAATGTTAAAACCCTAGCATTAATTGGTTTAACCCTAATTTGAAACTCAAACCGGAGTTTATGATTGGTAAGAAATTGTGTTATGTGATTAATGTTAATATAGATATTAATTTTAATTGGGAAAACCCTAATTATTAATATTTGGAAACCCTAATTGTTAGAAAACCTAATAGCTAATTAAAAACCATAATTACTAACCCTAATTTGCTAATTGGGAGTCCTAATCGCTAATGTAGTCATCTTAATGCTAATTAGTAACTCTTTAAACCTAATTAGTAAGTATAGATAATTAGGAAACCAAATTTAATTAGGGAAACCTAATTTACTATTTTTAGAAACTAAGTTTTATTTTAAACCCTAAATAAAAATTCTACAAAAATAAATTATATTTTTGCAAACCCTAAGGGTTGGGACAAATGACAAGATTGCCATTAAAAATTTTAAAACTATTGACCAAAATGCCCTTTTCATTTCTTTATTAGGTTACTTGTGGAACTTGCCATATATGGAGTTGTTCACCAACTCTAGATCAGCCATGTGACTGATATAGATAAAAGTTAACCACTGATTTCAGCCACTTCATTTCATACAAGTAATATATATAGATTGAAAGAGAGAGAAAGTTCATTTTTAGCCCATTTGTACACCAACTTTCTATCATTTCCCTCTCTCTCTCTCTCTAACCCATGAATTTCCTTAGAATTTTAGTCCCCAAAGCAAGCCCCACTAATACTCACAACAAATCAGTAGCATTGAATCAAGAATGTGTTCATAAGAGGTATAAAACCCTAAACGAAATATGACATTTGATCTTGTGTTAGATGTTAGTTTTTTGTGTTAAACATGTTGTTTATAGTGTATATTGATGATCTGGGTTGATAGATGTTAGATCCATAACATCTATAGGCTCAGATTTGATGTTTTCAAAAATCTAAAAAAATATCAGACCTTCTAGATCTCATCGTGTTTATGTTTTTGGTTGTTTTAAGTTTTGATCTTGTAGTATGCTATGAGATCTATATTGTAACGAATGTGATTTTTATAATTAATTAAAATATTTATTTGAGTAAGATAAATATTTTAGTTGATTTATTTATTGAATAATAAATATTTGATGTTGGTTGTTATGGCTTAATTTAATTAAGCGTTATAATTTGATAGATAATTTTATAATTGATGTACATTTTATTATTAAAGTTTAATTGATTTTACTAATAAAATAACTTTAAATTATTTAAGTGTGACATTAGAAATATGTTATATGTCATAGTAAAGTAATAATAGTATATAATGAATAGCCTAACCATTGGATTGCTTAACTAATGATGGAAAAGTGAGGTTATGCTACTAAGATGGCTTAATGTGATATTGGTCATGCATGTAAGAGTTTTGTAACATAAGCCTTATGTTATTAGTGGGGGTTACTATTATATTAATTATTAACAAAACTATTACCCAAATGAGGAGTTCTGAGAAGAAGAAATCCTAGAGTTTTTTTATAGCAAGAGTCTTGGTGGAAGAGAGAAATAGAGAAATTGAGAGAGATAGAGAGAAATAGAGGAATTGAGATAAGCTAGAAGAAGAAGAAGAAGAAAAAGCTAGAAGAAGGTAGAGGAATTGAGATGAGCTAGAAGAAGAAGAAGAAGAAAAAGCTAGAAGAAGGTAACTTCTAAACTCTTATTTAATCTTTGATTTTTTTGAGTAGAATGTTCTGGGGTAGTAGATCATGCTTAATCTTGTTTGTATTGATTTAATCTTGGATTATCAAGAATCAAACACGAGGATTCAAGAAAAGAAAATGAAATGGGAAAAAAATTTGAAGAACAAAATTCATAGGTTTTGAGTAATTGTGGACAGATCTTGTGAAATTCATACCTCTTTGGGTATAATAAGTTAGAAAGTGTGCCTTATATCAAATCAAAGATATAGAAGTAAGCTATATTCTGAAAGTGGAATCACATGAAAACTCTTTGTAGATTTCTTGCAATATACTGCTTTAATAAAGGTTTGGTCCAGAAGGAAAATAATCTTGGAAAATCAAAAGCTGATTACGGTTTACGACTTTGATAAATTAGTGTGTTTGAATCAAGAAGAAACTTTAAACCTGAAAAGTTATAGATATGGAAGTTTACTAGCCAGACTCTCGAGATTGAGCCATTTTATGGATCGGATCATGCACGAAATAAATTGTTTAGTAAGGCTGTCTAGAAAATGAAATTTTCTAGACTAGTTGATGAATTGCAGAACCTGGTTTAGATGGATAAGGGTCTCACTTTAAGGACTAGATGAGGTTGTAGTACACTGAGTAAGGGTTAATTCTATATAAGAAGGAACAAAAGCAGACATGTAACGAAGGAGTTACGTTAAAAACGAAAACAACGTTTTGTTAAAGAAATTGTGAAGATGAGTTTTATAATTTTGTTTGAATTAAAATTTTAGATGATGGTATATTTTGATGATTAAAAATATGTTTTGACATATGTAATGAGTATAGATATGTGTTATCATATTCTATGCATAATTAACCATTTAAGATCTAGTGTTGAGATAAGTTAATGTGCGCACATAACGTGCTCGATAAAATGCCTAAGAGTAATAGTGTTTCTAAACTTTGGTATACAAAGTGTCTAACTAATGGCTAATATTGGATGTTATGTGCATCTGAGTATGAAAAGATGATAATATAAGAATAATAATGGAACGAAATCGAAAAGGGCGATTTTTGATTTTTGAAGGAAAATTAAACATGTAAACAATGTGTTGAATATGCATTTTTGAAACCAAAGTGGTATAATAAAATGGTGTGATATACGCACATTAAACTACAAGTGTGATAGTCTAGCATGTGTGGTGATGAAAATGAAAATAAAATCGAGTTGCATATAAAACACAGTTAAATGTCTATAAAGACATTATAGAGGATAATAAGATAAAGTAAGGTCTTTGAATAAATTTGACCATGAGATCGAGTATTGATTTTGTTTATTATCAATCTCACATACCGTGTAGGTTGTACAAAGACGCGAAGTATTAGCGTGTTGGTAAAACGCCGGTAAAGACAAATCTTTCAGTTCTTTTTTGCTATGTGAACTTGATGATGAACTGCTTTAAAATTTTATTGTATGATGTACTATATATGTCAAAAGTATGAAATGTGAAAGTCAATCTATGGCTATGATGATTGAGTTATGAATGTTGATTGAGTAAGGAACTCAATCTTTATAGTTGTTATGTGAACTACAACATGTATGCTATGTTTGTTTTATGATTATTCTTGTATGTTGAGCATGTTATTATGTGCTATGTGATGCATGAAAACTGTTAGATTTTGCTGAGCTGTCGAGCTCATTCTTGCAAATAACCATTTTTGCATATTCAAGAATTTAAGGTGACGATATGTACTACTTGATTGATATGGATCAAAAGTGATATATGAAGATTTAATATCCTAGCCAAGTTGTTATTCTTGTAAACCATGTCTAATGTTTCGGTAAATGTATTAATGTTGTATTGTAATATCGTTTTGCGATGTAAACTCTTGTAGTATTAAAATGATTCTGAGATATTTAGATGTAAAGGTTGAAAGTTTTGGGAACGAGAATAGTTTGTAATAGAAAATTTTAATTATTCCGCAAATTTCAATGGTTGTATTATCGTTTAATGATGTAAAATTAGAGGTTGAATGTATTGTTAACGACCGAAGTCGATAGTTGAATTGTATGAATTTTGGGGTCGCTACATGTATTCTGCAACTTGAATCAAAGTCAAACCATGAACAAATTATAAGATATGAGTTGTCAAAGGTCGTTGGCCAAGCCATGGTTGGGAAAATCTGAATGATGACCGAAAACGCCCCGCAACTCGACAACATGTTCATTGTGATAACCCAAAATTTCTAAAATCTTAAATGATTAGAATAAAGGTTAAAGAATAAAACCTAGATGAGAATTTGAGGATTTATTTAAAATTTTCAAGTAAAACCTATATGGTTTGCTATTCGAATGAGAATAGAGAAAATATGGGATTACAAAATTCCTAAACCCTAGAAATGAATTAATATGTACTTGGAGGAATATCAAGAATAAGGTATTACGATACACCGTAAGTTCGATGTGAACCTAATAGTCTAAGAAATGTTATATAAGTACATATGGAAATTTTATTATTGGAGATAAGATTTCACAGGAAGAGATGTGTATATATATATATATATATATATATATATATATATATATTTTAGCAAGAGGAATGATGAATCAAGTTAATGATCAAGATAAAACTATGTTAGTAATTAACATAGCTTGAGTGTTTGCCTTGATTGGCAAATAAGAATTTAAATAAGTATAAAATTCGTTAGTTAATACGATTAGCAATGAGAAGTGAAATATGTTATGATTATATGAATTATGTGTATGATTAAATAAATATACATTATATTATGTGAATACATTTATTTTGTATATAAGGGTGAAGTAAGAATTAAGTTATGTAACCTAATATATATATTAGGTGTGGTGATTAAATAACTTTGAGAGGTTATAATATGGGAGAATATTAGTATATAAATGTATATCTTTACATTAAGAGATTTATTTTATATATCTCCAATAATTAATTTTATAACCAAGTATAATTTGGTTTATGAAATTAAAAGGGCATGAGTAAGGAATTTATTTTCTAGAGTGAGAGATGTAAACCCTAATTTAAAGATAAGGGTAGAATGAAATAGAATTAAAAATAATGGACTATAATAAGGTTATAGCCTAATTATTTTGAATAGAGTCCAAGAGAAGTGGATTTAATGGACTAAGGAAGTTATATGAATTAAACAAGCCCAATTAATTAATTAAGCATGGGACTTGTAGATACATGATAAAGGGTGATTAAATTATTTAATCTAGCCCAATATATTATGTATGGTGCAAGTATTATAATGACCCAATTAAATTTTGGGTGGAAGCCCAAATTAGTATTTGTTAGTAAGTATCACAAGTAAAATGGCTAGCTCAATGGAATTAATTATTGAGAGCCCAAGCTAAGCCCACTTGTGGGAGAATAATAAATTATATTAAGTTAAGAGATATATTTTTATTATCTCAAGTTATTAATTTTGTAACTTAATTAAAATAATCTTAATTGGGTTATAGAATTTATTGTAATAGAGTGATGATTTAAATTCTAATTATTTGGAATGGATACCCTAATTAAATATTTAGGGTGAGTAAAATTGAAAATAATTGGACCATATAAATATTACATGGCCCAAAGGATTAAGTGGAAGCCCAAACATATATGGGACATGTCTCAATTTTTTTTTTAAAAACCAATTAGTGATGATGGACATTTTGTGCATTCAATAAATCAATTAAATAGAGTAAAATTGGGATAATAAGAGGCCATTTGTCCAAATTAAAAGGTAAAAAAAAAAAAGAGAAAAGAAAGATGATATTTGTCTAGATAAGGCCATATGGTAGGATAAAAAAAAAAGAGAGAGAGAGAGATAAGAAAGAGAGAGGAAAGAAGAATAAGTAAGAGAAAGAAAAGAAAGAAGAAGAAAAAAGAAGGAAGAGAGAGAGAGATCGGGAGAGCCATGGAAGATGGAGGAGAGGGCGGCAAGCCCATGTGTGTGTGTGATGGAGAGAGAGATCTCCATGGATAAAGTAGAAGAAGAAGATAGCAAAAGGTATAAATTTCTCTCTAAATTTTTTTAGAAATTGATGAAAGGGGTTTTTGATTTGGGTGTTTAAAACCCTACAATCTATATGTTTTTCTTTGATTCATGTATGGATCCACCCATGATGGGTGTTGATTTGGTGAAAACCAAAAGGAAAAGAAAAATAATTTTTCTAGATTTGAAAACCAAAATTTCTTTTTACTTTGAAATTTCACCGTTTTAAATCTATGACTTCTTTTTGTGATCCGTCAAAAAGGGGTGTTAGATATATGTGTGTAGTAGTTAACCCAAGTGGTAGCCCTCAAAAATGTTGAGTTTTCATGGTGTAATAATTATTTAAGCCAAAACAGTCCCGTTTTTTTTAACCAAAAATGGGCAGATTCGGGGCAGTCAGTAGCAAGGGCAACTTCGTCCAGTTTTTGTGTTTTAAAAATTCTGGGCTTTTGATATGTTGTAGTACACTGTTTTAGCTTTCCATAGACTCTGGAACGGACTAATTCCGACTCGGATGAGGTAGTTATATATGTTCGGAAGGTGCGTAGCAAAACTGTTCCTCAATTTCCGAACAGCCTTCTTGATGTAAATTTTTGGACTGTTGTGTTCTGATTTTGGAAAAATGTCGTGAGACAAAAGTTGTAGCCCTGGAAGTTATCTTCGTGTGGGCTCAAGAATCACTCAAAAATGTTTTAAAACGCGAGAGTTATGGCTGTTTTAGTGAGGCTGGGTAAAATATTTCGAAAATCAAAAGTGTCCAAAAATAGGAAAAATGCGATGTATGAAGTGAGACCCGTGAGCATGGCTTATGCAAGTTTGTAATGAAGTTTTGGGTCGGGTTTAAGGTGTTGGGATGTTTATGACATTTTAAAATGTTTAAACAAGTTTATTACTTACGGTAAGGAAAACAATTGAAATAATTGTTTATTTATGTGATTAATGACTTAAGTTATTTTTATATGACTAATAATATTGTATTGAGATATTATTAGTAGTATTTGATTGGAATATTATTAAAAGGTTGATAACCTTAGCGTAAAATATTATTGCATAATTAATAATATTCGACGGGAGATTTAATAAGAGATTTATGATATTTTTTTTTCAATGTAAATGTTGAAATTGATATTCAATGAATATTATGTGTTTGGGCAAATGATAGAGAAATAATAAGTCATAATAATCTAATAAAATCTTATAGGGCGTAATTTGACTATAAGTAATATTTTATGCTTAGAAACTTTTTTTCAGCATAAATAAAGCAATAAAAATATGTAATAAATAAAATATATGTAATAAATATAAATTACATATTTATATATAAATATATATATATATATATATATATATATATATAGTTGCCTATAAAAATTATTTTGTGGTGCAACAAAGAATGTAAAACCTTTGAAATATTGTATTAATCATAAAAAAATGATATTTTGTGGTTTTCGATTGCTCAAAATGAAGTTTTTGAAATTTGAGATTTAAATAACGAAGCAAAAATGCTAATAATCGTAAAAAAAAAAAAAAAATAAAAAATAAAGCGAATGTGCTAGTGAGATAAAATGTTTATATATGAGGCAATAGTCGGTGTTGACTCATGAGCGGACAAATCCAAGTAAAAGTTATTTAAAGTGAAGAAATAATATAGAAAATTGATTTTTACCATAAAAGCTATACATTAGTTTTTTAAACTCAAATTTATGTAGTAGAGGTAAAAGATATTTCAAAATAAAATTTAAATGGTTTAAGTTTCAAGATGTAAAATATTTGCATCTTAAAATGTGTGAGACCTTTATTATTTATGAAACAAGTAAAATATTATTACATGATTAATAATATTAGAAGGTGATTACAATATTATTAAATGATTAATAATATTAGTAAATGATTTAAATATTATTAAATGATTAATAATATTTGTAAATGATAAATATTCTATAAAAAAAAATATTAGGCAAAAGTTTAAGATAATGGATAAGTGATAGTAATATTATTAAGGGATAATAATATTACTAATGAGTTAAAGAATTATTTAATGTTTAATTATGTGGCTAAATGTTAGCTAATTTATTATTTGAGTAATAGTGTTGTGGGATAAAATGTATTATGCTAATTGGAGGATCGATCTTATTAATGATAGGTCTTTTATAAGAGATTAAATTGATTGCTTAGCGGTAATCAACGGTACAGACAAGTTCCTAAACTTGAACTTCTAATTATTGTGCAAGTTTCCTAACTCAACTTGAGTTGTTAATTCAAAGCATGTTAGTGGTTAATTATTGTTGATTATACCACGTCAATAAATTATTGATTCGCACATTGTGCATGTTGTATATGTTCATCAGGTATGAAAAGTGATCACCTTCATTACCATATGTTTCAGTTAAACTTGTTCATGTTAATTGTTGACATCCATTATTATTGGTTCAGTCATTCAATCGTTGAAAAAAATTGATTCATGTTATTTCACAATTATTATATTGTTGAAAACTTGAAAGCTTATCTATTCTTTTCAATCATGATATATCTCCTTTGTATGTAAAACTTCTTTGGGCAAATTTGTTGCTCTTGAGTTGTAAACTCTACATTTACGAGAGCACACTACGATCTTTGACTTGGCTTGACAAACGTTGGTACCACTCTACGATTTCCGAAGAGGCCCTTCAAGGCATGCACACTACGATTCTCGAAGTTCTACATTTTTGTCTTGACTTCTGTAATCTTGATCAGCTTGATACACTATGATCTCTTCGAAGACTATCTATTATATCTCAAGATAAACCTAATAGCTTTGATCTCTCTATCTATACATTCATTTACAGAATGATACTCCCTCCGTCCCATAGTTATAGGCCGATTTCTTTTGGCACATAGTTTAAGAAATCAGTTTAAGTGTCAATTTTTAACATAAATTTTCTACATATACCCCTTAATATGGAATTAATGAATAAGTTAATTACTCCTTACTTATCACACTGGAACTCTCAACTTCATTGATTGACGTGTACTGACCATTAAAGTCCATAACCATAGAACTTTAACCAAAGAGAATACAACAACATAAAATGTGGTGATAAAAATAATGACATTGAATGTTGTTTCTTCAAAAAAAGAGTAATGGTTGAATATTTATTATAAGGGCATAAAAGTAAAATAATGAACCAACTAAATTTTATAAATAGTAAGTAGCCTATATATTGGGACATCTCAAAATGAAAAATCAGCCTATAACTATGGGACGGAGGGAGTACATATTAAGAGCTTAGATCAACCTACCAAATTTGATCTATCACTAAGTCCTTGTACATATATCTCTTGAAGGACTTTACATATAATCATGACCATTTACATTTAAACATCAAATCCAAATATGCACTCTCAATAATCTCCCCCTATTTGATGTTGACATAACCAAGGAGATTTGTTGTCATGATTATTAGTTTCTAGATGCATTTGCAGAAAAGTAAATATGACTTAGTATTTCAGTGAGCAGCTAAAATTTCTAGAGAATAAGCATGAATTTATTGATGGTTGAAGAGTATTACAATTTAGCTTTACATCAATAAGAATTTAAACTTGCATTTATCTCTATTTCTTTGGTCTTTTGTGTGGAGGATTGGCATACTCCTCAACCCTTCTTTTCCTGCTTGCTTCATCCCTTCTGGATATCTCTTTCAGCTCACTTGGGCTTATCCTTGGATTGTGATCATGCCTATTCATGAATGCAGGATCGCCAATTGGCATTCTTAGGCCTGTAGTGGTAATATTTTGTGAGCTGGTAGCTGACCTTTGACTCCTTATTGGCTGAGCCATTAAGACTTTCTGCTGATCAGATCGTTGAGTCTGATTGCTTGATCATGGAGTCTGTTGGTGGAATTGCCTTGTAGGAGGACTTCTTGAAGCTTGAGTGTGGAATTGTCCTCTGCCTTTTCCCTGGCTTCCTTGAACTCCTCTGCCTCTATTCGGGCCTCCTCCTTAAACTCCTCCTTGAAATCCTTTCCCTTTATTCTCCCCCTTTAGGTCAGCATCAAGGGTTCGAATGTCTTCAGATAGACGAGTCACTCCTTGGACAAGCTTGTTGAGTTGGCTTTGTGTTTGAGCAATGTCCTCTCAATTTTCCTTGACCAGAGCTTCAGATCGAGCTTTTCTATTTTGGAGGACAGCTAGAACAGTGTCTGTTTACTGTTCTTGGTTTACGTAGGCTTTTTGAAATTCTTTGACTGCAGTTTTCAAGTTGATGATGTTCTCCATCATGAGGTTATTCTGGGCTTCTTGAGATTTCTGTAATTCAAGAACAGTCTCTCTTTGTTTAGTGGCTATCCGGAAGTGAATATCATCTTTATCCTTCATGCTTTGCAGCACTTCCTTGATAATTTCCCTCAGCTTCTTTGTAAGCTCAGCATTTAGAGTTCCTCATGCACCATTCTTGAGGAGGGATCATTTGTGATGAACTTCTTGGCAAATTTGAAGGTGCCTGGAAATCCATGAGCTAGCACAGTAATGGCTGGATATTCTTTAAAGCTCCAAAACATATGGTTCCATGAGTTTAGGATTTAGACGTTATGATATGACATCATGGGTAGGTAAGAGAACATCTAATTGTAGAGATAACTTTTATACCCATCATTGCCCACACATGTGATCTCAAGGTCATCATCATCTTCTTCTCCCTTTTCTTCATTATCTTCTTTTGGGGATTCCAATATCTCAATGACTTCATTTTGTTCTTGCTCTGATTCTCCCTCATTTCCTGTAGGAGCAACTTCTTCTGTCAAGGGGATATCATGAGGCTCCCCCTCAACTTGATCATCCATTTGCAGGACTAATGGCTCCCCCTCAACTAGAGCATTTTCTTGAATGAGAGCTTCATGCATCTCCCCCTCAGCTGGTGTATTCTCTATCATAAGAACTTTAGAGATCTCCCCCTCAGCTGGAGCATTGTCCTCTTGGCTTGCTTTGGATAATTCCTTTTTGTCTGCCAATTTTTTGTCTTCCCTTTTTAGTATTTCTTCATTGACACAAAGATATTTCTTGACCAGTTTTCTTCTTAGTTTTCTAGGTCGAGCCACAAACCTCGGGACTTTTCTTGAACTTGACTTTGTCCTGTTGATCGACCAAATGTTTGATCACGACCCACTTCCTTGCTTGATGTGTTTGGTCCGGTCTCTACGATCAGTAGAGACTCTACGATTGAAGAGATAGATGGCCTTTTGGATTTGTGGATGATCTTATTCTTCTTCAGCATTTGAGATATGGTAGCTCTATCTTCTTCTGCCTCAGCCTGCTGTTGCTTCTTTCTCAGGATCCTTAGAGTCTCAATGTTAGAGGACTCTGGACTTTAACTTTCTTTTGCCTTTGCTTTTTCTGATTAGGGTAGTGGGTGCTTCTTTATTTGTTTCTTCTTCTTCTTCTTTAGTTTCCTTAACAACAGACATATTTCCTGGAATGCCTGAATCCTTCAGATCACTAGTTCTTCCACTGGACTCAGTCATCATGCGTACATACACAGCTGGATTCCTTTTCAAATTCTCAAACAGTTGTTGGGTCATTCGTCTATTTGGATTGATGGACTCTCCTTCATTGTCCCCAATCTTATCACCACAAAGCAGATTGTAGTAATATGTTTATGAATCGTCCGTAGAGCATCTTTTGAGAACCCTTTGTCTTCTTTGAGTTGAGAATCTATTTTCCTATCCATTCTAGCAGTAGGGCTCCATAGTTAAGTTGTATCCAACAACTTATGGCAATCACGAGCTTTAGATGCACCTCATTTACAGAATCGTGCCCCAGTGCTCTTGCAGCATATACACTTCCCAACAATGTCAGCCAGAAATTTGTACATCTGACGAAACTACTTCTTTTTGTATCCTCTAACAGTGGGGGATTTCTTATGATGCATCTTCTTAAGCCCTACATGGAAATCGATGCCATCTAAAAACTAAAAACCTTCGGATTTAAAACTTAGGGCTAGGTTGATGTCCTCGGCCTTTAGCTTGATTTCCATGTCCTTGACTCTCGTTGTGAGTACTTCATTTTCGTAGACTCCATTTCTGTAAAATTCCTTTATTATCTTTGGGTAGACCAATGTGCTCGTACCCAGAGCATCTTCAAGACCGACCTTCTTTAGCAATGCCAGAATCTTGTGAAATTTGGGTTCAGCAGTTTTGAACTCATCGAAGCATAGGCTGTAGCCAGAGATGACGTTGGAGGCTGCCATTTCTATAGTTGAAGGGAGTATGGTTGTTTGAGCTTTCTTTGGGGTTAGGGTTTCTTCTTGTAGAGAGAGATAGGCCTTTTGAACTTGTGATTTCAAAAAGGCATTTTCGAACTGTTCTTGTAGTTTCCCTCTCTCCATTTTGCTTAGTGGGATAGGTGTCGAATTCTTCTTGGCTCTACAAATTTGACTGAGAAGGATTGTACTGATTTGCCCTTAACTCCTACAGAGCTGGTGTGTCCTTAGGGAGGACAACGATCGTTGGGTATCTTTTGTGATCGTTGAGTCTGCTTTGCATTCGTCGAATCTGAACTACGATCGTTGAGTCTGTCCAGCATTCGTCGAGTCTATCCAGCATTAGTAGAGTCATCCGACGTTAAATCAAGTCTTTTCTGACAAATAAATCGTATGCGAATTACGATCATTGAGTCATCTAGCAATAAATGGGTATACGAACTACGATCGTCGAGTCTGACTGGATCCTTCTGATGAGTTTTTGACTTAGCTTTCTTTTAAGGTAGCTCAGGAAGGGCCAACCTCTTGGAGTTAGTCAAGGGTTAGGTTTGTTTCTGAGGCGCTTATCAGAGAGATTGCATTCTTTTGAAACTTATCATCACAGGATGCTCCTTTTGTTGATGGGGTTCTGCCATCGTTCAGTCTGCACTACGATGGTTGAGTCTATGCTACGATCGTTTTCTTTCATGTCACTTGAGCTCTACGATCGTGGACTTCCCTTGATCATGTCTACGATTTCAACCATAGCCTTTGTATCTGTATAGTTAGCACATACTAGAGCATATATTTCATGGTTATAAATTAAGCATTCCTAGCTCACTTATTAACTTTGTAAACCTGGATTCTTCTAAAGGTTTTGTAAAGACATCAGCAAGTTGATTTTCAGTAGGTATATATTGTAAAGATATAGTTCGATTTTTCACGTGATCCCTAATGAAGTGATACCTTATTTCTATATGCTTAGTCCTAGAATGCATAACAAGATTATGAGTTATTGCTATGGTACTTGTGTTATCACAGTGAATGGGAATTGATTTGAAATCAAACCCATAATCAGCTAGCTTATTTTTCATCCATAGGATCTGAAACACGATGGTTGCCAAAGCAGACAATGTATTCAACCTGCGATTGGCGTGAATCTTGAGTTTTGCTTCTTGCTAAACCAGGACACAAGTCTGTTTTCTAGCAATTGACAGGTGCCACTGGTACTCTTTCTATCTATTTTGCAGCCTGCAAAATCAGCATATGTATATCCTATTAGTTCAAATGACGATTCCTTGGGGTACCAAAGCCCCAAGTAAGGTGTACCCTTGAGATACCTGAAAATCCTCTTTACAGCAGATAAATGTGATTCTTTAGGGTTAGCCTAAAATCTAGCACATATGCATGTTGCAAACATTATGTCTGGTCTACTGGCAGTTAGATATAAAAGAGAGCCTATCACACCTCTGTATTGAGTTATATCAATACTTTTACCTTTTTCATCTTTGTCAAGCTTGGTTACAGGAGAAATTGGGGTTTTCATGGGAGAGGTTGATACCATGCCATACTTCTTAAGTAAATCTGTGATGTACTTGGCTTGGTTTATGAACATTCCTTCAACAGTCTACTTCACTTGCAGTCCAAAGAAGAAGTTCAGCTCACCCATCATGCTCATTTCACACTTTCTTTGCATAAGCTTGGAGAATCTCTTACATAGCTTTTCATCAGTAGAACTAAAAATAATATCATCAACATATATTTGAACCAATAAGACTTTGTCTTTATGCTTTCTAAGGAATAATGTGGTATCTACTCTACATCTAGTGAACCCATTTTCAATCAGGAAGTTAGTTAGTGGTTCATACCATGCTCTAGGTGCTTGTTTAAGACCATATAAGGCTTTGTCTAATCTATAAACATAATTAGAGAGAGATGGATTGATGAAACATGGAGGTTGCTCTATATAGACTTCTTCTTGAAGTTCTCCATTCAGGAATGCACTTTTGACATCCATCTGAAAGACCTTGAACTTCATGTGAGCAGCAAAGGCAAGAAATAATCTGATGGCTTCTAGTCTGGCAACTGGTGCAAATGTCTCATCATAATCAATGCCTTCTTCCTGAGAGTAACCCTTGGCCACAAGTCTTGCCTTATTTTTGGTTATTACTCCATCTTCATCCATCTTGTTTCTGAAGACCCACTTGGTTCCAATGACAGGATGACTCTTTGGTCTTGGTATCAATCTCCATTATTTCCTACGTCCAAATTGGTTGAGTTTTTTCTGCATGGCTTCTATCCAGCTGGAGTCTTCCATAGCATCCTCTATCTTCTTTGGTTCCATTTGTGACAGAAAGCTTAGATAAAAGCATTCATTCTGGGTGGCAGCTCTTGTTTTGACTCTTGCACTCGGATCTCCATTGATTAGATCTTGAGTGTGGTCTCTAGCCCATATATTTCCTGTTGGGACATCTGTCCTGATGCCTTTATGTCTTAAGTTTTCCAGATCTATTTCTTCTTCTCGGTGTGGAGGTTCGTTGTCTTGCATAGACCTCTCTACGATCTCATTTTCTCTCTCAACGATTTCACTATCTGGCACTACTATCGTAGTGTTGAGCTTGACGACTTCATTCGTAGTGTCTGCACTATCGGTCGTAGTATCTTGAAGCACTGTTTTGTCTAAGTCTGTTTCATTAAAGATGATGTAAATCGAGATTTCAACACTTAGTGTCTTCTTGTTGAACACTCTGTAGGCCTTACTATCTGTGGCATATCCAAGAAAGATTCCTTCATTTGACTTGGGTTGAAATTTTGTCAGGTCGTGCTTTCCATTGTTGAGAATGTAACATGCACATCCAAATACATGGAAGTAGTAGACACTTAGCTTTCTTCCTTTCCACAGTTCGTAGGGTGTCTTCTTAATCGTAGAGTGTATCAGTGATACATTACTCGCGTGTAACATGCGGTGTTGATGATTCGGCGAAAGTATTCGAGGCGGATGAAATTTGCTGCTAGTAGAGTTCTTCCAGCCTCTATCAAAGCTATGTTCTTTCTTTCAGCTACTCCATTTTGTTGAGGAGTTCGTTGAACTGAGAAGTTATGACTGATGTCATTGTCTGTGCAGAAGTGGTCCATTTCTGAGAAGTCGAATTCTCTTCCGTGATCACTCCTTATGGCCTTGATTTTCTCTCCTTTCTCGTTCATTACCAGCCTGAACATCTTGATCAGTTGGGAGCTTGTTTCATCCTTTGAGGTTAAAAAGAATACCCATGTGAATCCGGTGTAGTCGTCGACTATGACTAGTGAGTACCTTTTCCCTCTAAGACTTGTTGATGGAATTGGCCCAAATTGATCTATGTGAAGCAACTGCAAGGGCTTGTCGATTAAGTTGGCAGTTTTGCTCTTGAATGAGCTTCTGGTTTGCTTTCCAAGCTGACAGACATTGCATGGCCTTTCTTTGATGAAGTTGAACTTTGGTAGGCCTGCAACGAGATCTTTTGATGCCAGTTTGGACATGCTTTTGAAGTTTAAGCGGGACAACCGTCTATGCCATAGCCATCTCATTTCTTCAGATGCTTTTGGCAGAAAGCATATTATCTCGTCTGAGCTTAGTTATCCAAGATTCACTGTGTAGACATTTCCTTCTCTTGTCCCGGTTATCTTTACAACAAATGTCTTCAAATCTCTGACTTGACATTGGTTGTTGAGGAATGTTACTTGATGACCCTTGTCACAGAGTTGGCTGATGCTTAGAAGGTTGTGTTGGAGACCTTCCACATATGCCACTTTGCTGAACGATACTGCACCATTACAAGCTGAGCCATAATCTCTTGTATTGCCTGAGCCGTTGTCTCCAAAGATGACCGAGGGACCCTCCTTCTCTATGTAGTTAGACAGAAGGGCTTTGTTCCCAGTCATGTGTCTTAAGCATCCACTGTCCAGATACCAGGTTGTGATCGTGGAACTCTTTTCCTGTCATAACATTGAACCTTCATTTTGGTACCCATATTTTCATGGGTCATATTTTGTTAGTACCCTTGGGGACCCAAATCTGTTTGATCTTGGGTCTCACATGCATGGAATTATAATAGCATCTTGTAGCCTTGTGACCAACTCTACTGCACACAAAACACTTATTATGATACATGCCTGTGTATGTGTGAGAGAGTTCATTCTCCATTTGGACTTTTGTGGTTCTTTAGTCATTCTTCTGTTAAACTGGTTTTCCTTCTTCCACATGTCCTTGGGTCTCATGAAATGTGAGGAGTGCATCTTACCTCTATTGTACCTTCCCAATTGGTTCGTAGAGTTGGTTTTATTTGACTCTATGATCCTTAGAGGTTAGTGAGTAGAGGATGGGTTACTCTTCTCTTTTCTGAAGCCCAGGCCTTCATGAGATCCTTTACTCCTTGGAGTATGGATGGAAATAGTACAACAAGATTGGACTGGTTCTGCCTTCTGTGAGGATTTCACAAAGGTAATGCTTCTACTAAAGCTTGAGACATTACTAGTGCTAGTTTCCTTTATCTTTTCCACAAATGGCTCTGGGATGGTTCCCCAAAGCTTAAACCTGTTCTGTCAAATGCACTTCTCTGACTAGAGAGCAGGGAGTCCATGGATGATGAGGATTTGTTCCATGTAGAGATAGTCTTTTCTAGTTCCTCAATTTTAGAGGTTAGATTGGACTCTCTTTGTGCATTGAGCTCATTAGTCTGTTTAAGATCTCATTATCAGTCTCAAGCTTGGAGAGAAAGTTAGTACTTTGAAGAGCTGTTTCTAGCTCTTCTTGAACTTTATTTTTCTCCTCTTGAAGAAGTGAATGATCCTTGGACAGAACTCTGAACCACTTAATGTATTGATGTAGATCAGTTGTTATGCCGTGTAGTGCAGTTCTCAAATCATTAATGTCTATTTCAGGGGAGTTGAAGTCAAATACCTCATCGAGACTTACTTCGTGTATGTTGGAGTTTAGTTTGTCCTTTGCATGTTTGGCCATTGGGCACAGATTAGCCATTTGTGGTTCTTCATTATCTCCAAATTCAGGATTGGAGTTATTGTCTGAATCACTCCACGATCCTCCAGCTACCAGGCCTTTGTCTCTCTTCTAAGGCCTTTTATTACCTTTGTATTCCTTCTTTGCATGTGTTTTCTTCTTTAGTTCTTCTCTAAGAGGTTTGTTGTAGTTGGCAATGAAGTGGGCAGGCTTCTTCCAGTTGCAACATAGATCATTCATCTGTTCCTAGCTGCTGTAGTTGCTGACCTTCTTTGGCTTGCTAGTTTTGCCTTGACGCATGAACCTTCTTAGTCTTTTTACTAGCATAGAAAAGTCTTCATCATCGTCTTCGTCATAGTTAGAGTCAATCTTAGTGTTGACCTTGGACGCACTTTCAGTTGCTTTGAGAGCAACACCCTTGTTGGGAGAATGCATATTATGATTTGATGTTTTAATGCATGTGTTCATGATTATTTGTAAGGTCCTTAACTGAATATGTGTACAAGGACTTAGTGATAGATCAAAATTGTTAGGTTGATCTAAGCTTTCAACATGTATCATTCTGTTAAAGAATGTATAAATAGAAAGATCAAAACTGTTAGGGTTGATCTTAAGATGTAATAGATTAGTCTTGAAGAAATCATAGTGCATCAATTTGATCAACATTGTAGAAGTCAAGGAAGAAAACGTAGAGCCTGAAGATTGTAGTGTGCCTGCCTTGAAGGAGACTCTTCGGATTTCGTAGAGTGGTCCCAACGATTGCTGAGCTAACTCCACGATCGTAGTGTGCTGAAGGAAACATAAAGTTTACAAGTCAACGATCGTAGTGAGCTATCGGATTTCTTAGAATGGTCCCAACGATTGCTGAGCTAACTCCAAGATCGCAGTGTGCGAAGGATAAAGGGAAATCGTAGTGCTCTCAACTAATAGCATTGTAGTGTGCAAGGATGTAAAAGACACTACGATCTAAATCATAGAACACCACGATCCAAATCGTAGAGCATCATCTGTCTCATGTCAGAAAACGTCGAGCCTCATAATCTGTGTTTTCAACAAGTGAGAAATAGATCCCAGATGCTGTAGTGCTCATCAGTCCCAGATTGTATGAAATATCCTTAGTATGCAACAAAGAAGCGTATTGAAGAAGCGAAGGATAGTACTATGGGTAAGAGGGACAAAACACCTTTTCAGGTGGTAGGTGAGAAAGCAGCCTGCAGTGTCAGTGGGCCAGAATGCAGAATTCAGAAGATGTGCATAAATATCTCCATCACAGTACAGAAAGTTCAGATGCATTTAATGCTACAACGGATGGATCCAATGGATAGTTTTCAACATCACATATATACAGATCAGACAGATGAGAGACATAAGCAAGCATTAATCAAACAACGTGAACATCTCTCTCAAGCTCAACTCTACGATCTGAGATTTGGCAAAGCTTGTTCAGCTACTTAGTTCTTAACGAACCAGTGCTTACACAACAACTGAGTAGCAACCATCAAGAACTCAACAATTATCAATCAACTGAAGAAGTATACCTAGTCTGCTGGACTTGAAGAGTTCAAGAGTGAACTAGAGAAGTTCTGGGGCTGGCACGGGTCTAGAAGGAATCACGTGTGATTCGAAAGATTGTAAAAGACATCCTTAGTGGATATCCTACTGCGTTGAGTAGAAGAGTGGACTAGGAGCTTTGAGTGCTCTGAACCACTTAAAAACAACTGTGTCGTTTACATTCATGCTATAACTACTATATCTGCTATAACTACCTTACTCGCTCATAACTCCATTGCTTGGTAAAGAAGATTAAAACAAATACTAATTCCGCAAAGTTTTAATCATTATCTAAGAACAAGTTAAAACGAAAAGATTTTCAAATATCTATTCAACCCCCCCCCCCCTTCTAGATAGCTTGTGCCTACTAGGAACTAACAATTGGTATCAGAGCAGGTTCTATTTTACAGCTTACACGCTTTAGTAGATCCAAATGGCACTCGTTCCAAGCGAATCCGCGGGACCGGGGAGGCGGAAGCCACCAATGTGCAACAAAAAGATAAATTTCTTGATTGGAAAGTCGGGATGCAAGCTACATGGACTCAATAGATGAAGATCTATTTGAGACTGTTCTTAATGGACCCTATATACTGACAAAGCTTGCACCAACCATTGACGATCCAAACAGAGTACAAATAAAAGTGAAAGAAGAATGGACAAACTCAGAGAAGAGAGCTGTCCAAATTGATAAAAAGGAAAAGAACATTCTGTTCCAATCCTTAGAGGACGATCTGTTTGAAAATATTGTAAACAACAAAACAGCTAAGGAAGTTTGGGAAGCACTGCTGATTATGCACGAAGGAACTGAAGAAGTCAAAGAGAACAAGCAGTCTCTCCTGACACAGCAGTATGAAATGTTCGCTCATGTGCAGGGAGAAAACGTGACTGCAACTTATGAAAGATTTAACGTTCTACTCAACTCTCTATGAGCGTATGGGAAGATTTAACAAGGATCTAACCATAAAGTTCATGAGAGCCCTACCGAGCAGGTGGGATGCAAAGACCACAACAATAAGAGAATCAAAGAATCTTAATGAGATAGACGGTTCAACAAGCAGATATGGAAATCTCTTGACGTCTGAACTGGAGTACCCAGCAACGCTAAAAAACCTCGAAACCTTATCAGAAGGAAGAAGAAAGGATAAGGGTGTTGCTCTCAAGGCAAATAAAAGTGCATCGAAAGTCATCAAAGAGATTGACTCGATGATGATGAAGACGATGACGATGACTTTGCTATCTTGGTAAAGAGACTAAGAAGGTTCATACGACAAAGCGAAGCCGTGAAGCCAAAAGAAAGTCAAGAACTACATCACCAGAACAAATGAATGATTTATGCTACAACCGCAAGAAACACAGGTCATTTCATTGCCAAGCTGCAACAAGCTTTATCAATGAAGAGCTAAAGAAGAAATCTCGAGCAAAGAAAGAATACAAAGGAACTAAGAGGCCTCGGAAAAGAGACAAAGGCACAGTTGCTTGGAGGATCGTGGAGTGATTCAAATAATGACTCAAATGCGGACTCGAGAGATGAGGAAGAACCACATATGGCCAATCATGCAATGGCCAAACATGCAAAGGATAAACAAAGCCTAAACATACATGATGTAAGTATCGATGAGGTATTTGACTTTAATTCTCCTGATGTAGATATAAGTGACTTGAGAACTTCTTTGCATGGCATAACCACTGACCTACATCAATACATGAAGTGGTACAGAGTCTTGTCTAAAGATCATTCACTTCTTCAAGAGGAGAAGAGGAAATTTCAAGAAGAGCTTGAAACAACTCTTCTAAGTACTAATCTTCTGTCCAAGCTTGAAGCTGAGAATGAAACTTTAAAATAGACAAACACACATCATGCACAAAGAGAGTCTAAGCTAACCTCTAAAATTGAGGATCTAGAGAAGACTATCTCTGCATGGAACAGATCCTCATCATCCATGGACTGCCTACTCTCCAGTCAGAGAAGCACATTCGACAGAACAGGCTTAGGCTTTGGGGAATCCATCTCAGAGCTAAGTGTGGAAAAGACAATGGAAACTAGCACTAGTAATGTCTCAAGTTTTGGTAGAGGCATTGCTTTTATGAAATCCTCACAGTTGGAAGAACCAGTTCAACCTTGTTCTACTGTCTCTAGTTATACTCAGAGAAAAGAGTAATCCAACCTCTACTTACCAACCTCGAAGAATCGTAGAGTCAAACAAAATCAACTCTACGAATCAACTGGGAAGGTACAGTAGAGGTAAGGCACACTAATCACTATTTATGAAACCTAAGGACACGTGGAGGAAAGAGAAATAGTTTAACAGAAGGTTAACTAAGGAACCACACAAGTCCAAGTGGAAGATGAATCACCACACACACACAGGCATGCATTATAATAGATGCTTCATATGCAATAAAAATGGTCATAGGGCTACAAAGTGTTATTATAATTCCATGCATGTGAGACCCAAAATTAGACAAATTTGGGTCCCCAAAGGCACTAAGAAAGAAGGACCCATGCAAATATGGGTACCAAAATGAAGGTTCAAATGTTTTGACAGGAAAAGAGCTCCACGACCAAAACATGGTATCTGGAGAGTGGTTGCTCGAGGCATATGACAGGGAACAAAGCTCTATATCCAACTATGTAGAAAAGGAGGGTCTGCTGGCAATGGTGCAGTATCTTTCAACAAAGTAGCTTATGTGGAAGGACTCCAACACAACCTTCTAAGTATCAGCCAACTCTGCGATAAGGGTCACCAAGTAACATTTCTCAACAACCAATGTCTAGTCAGAGATTTGAAGACATCTGCCATAAAGCTGACCGGAACAAGAAAAGGAAATGTCTACACAGTAGATCTTGGTCAACTAAGCTCTGATGAGACAATATGTTTTCTGGCAAAAACATCTGAGGAAATGAGTCATGACATAGAATAGAAGGTCGTCTCACTTAAACTTCAAAAACATGTCCAAACTGGCATCAAAAGATCTCGTAGCTGGCCTACCCAAGTTCAACTTTGTGAAGGAAAGGCCATGCAACGCCTGCCAGCTTGGAAAACAAACTAGAAGCTCATTCAAGAGCAAGACTGCCAACTCCATTGACAAACCCTTGCAGCTGCTCCACATGGATCTTTTTGGACCAATCCCAACAGCTAGTCTTGAAGGCAAAAGATACTCTCTAGTCATAGTCGACGACTTCACCAGATTCACATGGGTATTCTTCCTAATTTAAAGGATGAAACTAGCTCCGAATTAATCAAGATGTTCAGACTGGTGATGAATGAGAAAGAAGAGAAAATCAAGGCAATAAGGAGTGATCATGGAAGAGAATTCAATTTCTCAGAAATAGACAAGTTCTGCTCAGACAATGGCATCAGTCATAACTTCTCAGCTCCACGAACTCCTCAATAAAATGGAGTTCTTTGAAAGAAAGAACATGAACTACGATAGAGGTTTGGAAGGACCCTACTAGCACTGCTCGTGCTTTGAGTATTCAAGCGTAAGTCATCAACACTGCATGCTACACACAGAACAGATCATTAATTCACTCTACGATCAAGAGGACACCCTACGAACTGTGGAAAGGAAGGAAACCAAGTGTTAGCTATTTCCATGTCTTTGGCAGTGCATGCTATATTCTCAACAATGGAAAGCGATTCGACAAAATTCCATTGAAGTCGGATGAAGGATCTTTCTTGGATATGCAATAGACAGCAAAGCTTACAGGGTGTTCTACAAGAAAACACTGAATGTCGAAGTCTCAATACACATCATCTTCGATGAAACTGACACAGACAAAGTAGTGCCTCTAGACACTACGACCGATAGTACAGATACTACGAATGCAATCATTGAGCTCAACACTACGATCGTAGTACCAGACAGTGAAATCATAGAGCATGATAATGAAATCGTAGAGAGGTCCATCCAAGACAGCGAGCCTCCACTTCAAGAAGAAGAGATAGACCTTGAAGACCTAAGACAAGAAGGGTTCAAGACAGATGTCCCACTAGGGAATAGATGGGCAAGGGATCATACTCAGGATCTAATCATTGGAGATCTAAGTGCAAGAGTTAAAACAAGAGCTGCTACTCAGAATGAATGCTTCTATCTAAGCTTCTTATCACAGATAGAGCCAAAGAAGATAGAGGATGCTATAGAAGACTCCCGTTGGATAGAAGCCATGCATGAAGAACTCAACCAATTTGAACGAAGCAAATTGTGGAGATTGGTACCAAGACCAAAGAGTCATCCTGTTATAGGAACCAAGTGGGTCTTCAGGAACAAAATGGATGAAGATGGGGTCATCACCAGAAACAAGGCAAGATTAGTGGCAAAGGGCTATTCTCAAGAAGAAGGCATTGACTATGATGAGACATTTGCACCTGTTGCCAGACTAGAAGCCATCAGAATCTTTCTTGCCTTTGCTGCCCACATGAAGTTCAAAGTCTTCCAGATGGATGTCAAGAGTGCATTTCTAAATGGAGAGCTTCAAGAAGAAGTCTACGTAGAACAAACTCCAGGTTTCATCAATCCATCTCTTTCCAATTATGTCTATAGATTAGACAAAGCTTTATATGGTCTTAAACAAGCACCAAGAGCATGGTATGAAACACTGACTAACTTCTTAATAGAAAATGGGTTCACTAGAGGTAGAGTAGATACCACACTATTTCTTAGAAAGCATAAAGACAAAGTCTTACTAGTTCAAATATATGTTGATGATATCATTTTTGGTTCTACTGACGAAAAGTTATGTAAGAGATTCTCTAAGCTAATGCAGAGCAAGTTTGAAATGAGCATGATGGGTGAGCTGAATTTCTTCCTTGGACTGCAAGTGAAGCAGACTGATGAAGGAATATTCATTAACCAAGCCAAATACATCAAAGACTTACTAAAGAAGTATGGCATGGAATCAGCCTCTCCCATGAAAACACCAATTGCTCTTGCAACCAAGCTTGACAAGGATGAGAAAGGTAAATATATTGATATAACTCAATACAGAGGTATGATAGGTTCTCTTTTATACCTAACTGCCAGTAGACCAGATATAATGTTTGCAACATGCATATGTGCTAGATTTCAGGCTAACCCTAAAGAGTCAAATTTGTCTGCTGTAAAGAGGATCTTCAGGTATCTCAAGGGTACACCCTACTTGGGGATAGGGTATCCCAAGGAATCCTCATTTGAACTGATAGGATACACAGATGTTGATTTTGCGAGATGCAAAATAGATGTAAAAAAGTACCAGATGGCACACACAACTTCTTAGAAAGCAGACTTGTGTCCCGGTTTAGCAAAAAAAGCAAAACTCGGTCTCTACTTTAACTACGTGTTTAATATATTGCGGCTAGTAGTCACAGTGCTCGAGATCCTATGGATGAGAAATCAGCTAGCTGACTATGGGTTCGATTTCAAATCTATTCCCATACACTGTGATAACACAAGTGCCATAGAATAACTCATAATCCTGTCATGCATTCTAGGACCAAGCATATAGAAATAAGGTATCACTTTAGTAGGGATCATGTGCAAAATGGAACCATATCTTTACAATATATCCCTACTAAAAATCAACTTGCTGATGTTTTTACAAAACCACTAGATGAATCCAGATTTAACAAGTTAATAAGTGAGATAGGCATGCTAAATCTTCAACCATGAACTGTATGCTCTAGATTGTGCTAACCTTGACAGATATAAAGGCTGTACTCAAAATCGTAGACATGATCAAGGGAAATTCATGATCGTAGAGCCGAACAGACAACTACCTCAATGATCATAGCAAAGACTCAACTATCATGGTGCAGACTCGACGATGACCTAAAGCCCTTCCAACAAGCAAAGTGAATCCTGTGATGATAAGCCTCATAACAATGCAATCTCTCTAAGAGGTGCCTCAGGGACAAACCTAACCCTTGAATCACCAAGAGGTTGGCCCTTCCTGAGTTACCTTAAAAAGAATGCTTAGTCAAAAACTCATCACAAGGATTCGGACAGACTCGACAATCATAGGACAGACTCTACGAATGGTGATCAGACTCAACGAATGCCGGACAGACTCGACGATCGCAGGACAGACTCAACAACCAGAAGACTATCTCTACGATTGTAGTCATCCTAAGGACATCTCAAAGACCAAGACTCAAAGGAAAATCAATACATTCATACACAAATCAAAATCGTGAGAGCCAAGCATAAGGCGACACCTGTCCCACTAAGCCAAAAAAAGAGAGAGAGGGAAGCTACAAGTACAAATTGGAACCATGTTTTTTGAAATCAAGAAGTTCAAAGATTATCTCTCTCTTTCTCTCTCTCTCAAAGAAAAACCCTAACTCAAGAGAAAGCTTAGTCAGATTCCACTTCTCTCAACTACGTAATCATGGTCGCTTCAAATGTAATCTCAAAGCTCACAGACTGCTTTTCGATGAGTTCAAGGATGCTCCACCAAAATTTCACAAGACCTTAGCACTACTAAAGAAGGTAGGTCTCGAAAAGGCGCTGAGCACCGACACCCTCATCTATCCCAAGCTAGTGAAGGAGTTTTACAAGAATGGAGTGTACGAACACAACACCATCACTACACGAGTAAGAGGAGTTGAAATGATGCTAAGGGAAGAAAACTTCAATCTGGCCCTAGGTTTCAAGAATGTGGGGCACCCATTTCTAGACAGCATAAGCTTCCAAGAGGGTTTGAAGAAAATGCATCACAAGAAGAATCCCTCCGTGAAAGGCTACAAAAACAAGGAGTTCCCTCAAAGGTATGAATTTTTATCGACATTATTGGAAATGCATCTGCACGCAAGAGCTCGTGTCATGACTCGGTAAATGAGACTCAAATTCAAGCTCATGTCTACTTTGGTTCATGGCACTCAACTCAATTATGGGGCTGTATTACTCGAGTGGATCGACAAGTGGATCGTCAGCTCGAAGAAATTAAAGAGTACTCCGAAGATGCTGTATGGGAGATTCATTAACATCATTCTGCAATCTGCATTCGGTGACAAAATTGGGGATGATGAAGGAGAAGCTATCAACCCAAATTGAAGAATGACACAGCAGTTGTTTAAGAACTAGGAAAGGAACCCTGCTGATTATGTAAGAATGATGACAGAGTCCAGTGGGAGAACTGGGGAACAAAAGGAAGCAGGCTTTCCAGGAGGAATGTCTGTTGTCAAAGAAGTTGAAGAAGAAGAAGAAACAGCCAAGGGAGAACCCTCTGCTCTTGCCAGAAAAAGCAAGGGCAAGACAAGTCGAAGAGCCTCAAGGATCTACAACTAACATTCCTGTAGAGTCCTCTGACATAGAGACTCTAAGGAGGTTAAGGAACATGCAACAGCAAGAGGAAGTTGAAGAGGATCAAGCCACTATTTTACATATCTTAAAGAAGAACAAGACTGGTCATAAGTCCAAAAGACCAACAGTGTCTTCGATCGTAGAGTCTCTGCTGTTCTCTGAGACCAGGCCAATTGTGTCAAAAATGGAAGAAGCTGCTTCAAGAAGAGTGGCTGATCAACGTGGCAAAACAAAGACTCAAGAGAGTCCTGAAGTGGTGACTAAAACCAACAAAGCAAGGAGAAAGCTGGTCAAGAAGTATATTCTTGAGAATGAAAAAATACTGAAGAAGGAAGCCAAGAGTGTGGGCAAAAAAGTAGAACTATCCCAAGTAAACTTAGAAGAAGATGCTCCAGCTGAGGGGGAGATTCCTGAAATTCTCATGATCGAGTATACATCGGCTGAGGGGGAGAAGCCTACTGCTCAAGAAAAGGTTCCAGCTGGAAGGGACTCTCTGAACTTAGAAGAAGATTTACCAGCTGAGGGGGAGTTTCTAAACCTCCAAGAAGATGTTCATAGTGAGGGGGAGCCTCATAATATCCCAATGGCTGAAGAAGAGGTCCTTGCTCAAGATGGAGATGAACCAATGCCAAACCTTCCAGAGGCCATTGAGATAATGGATTCTTCAGAAGAAACCAAAGAAGAGGAAGAAAATGATGATGATGATGAGCTTGAAATTACTGGTGTAGGGAAAGATGGATACATAAGCTATTTGTACAACCAAATGTTTTCTTACCTACCCATGATGGCATACCATCAAGCTCAAATCCTGAAATCATGGGATCACATGTTCTGGAGCTTCAAGGAATATCCAGCAATCTTAGCTCTGGCTCATGGATTTCCAGGGAAAGTCATCTTCGCCAAAAAGCTGCTTACCAACCATTCCTCATCAAAAGGCAAACCTGAGGTATTGACTATCCCTACCAGTTTTAGAGTTAATCACCTGCCATCATCTTCATTTAGCTATTTCTATGAATTTCTTAAATGGCTGGAAGTGATTCCCAATCCAATAAATCAGTTTCCAGTTACAGAATCCCAAAATTATGTAACTGAAGAACCAGAAGAAGTCAACCTTACCCTACTCCCTCAAATCACCAAATCTACGATTCCAGACTCAAGCCACATCGTAGAGTCTAATGTTGAAATTGTAGAGTCACCTATCCCAGATATCCAAACCCAAACCCCTCCAGCTGATATACCATCCTCCTCATCACATGACTTTTTCAGTCTTGATCTTACGTTGTACAGTTTGCAAGATCAATCTCCACCAAGAACCCCTCAAATGGATAATCCCCAATCAAATAATGCTCTCCCAAGCCTGCCTACCAAGGATGACTTAAAAGAAACCTCTGAGAAGATGATCAATTCTATCGAAGCAAGTCTGGAATCCCACTCTGATCTCCTCAACATCCGACTGAATCAAATGATAAAAGTTGCTAACAAATTCCCTAGTACAATGAATACTGAGCTCACTACGAGGCTAAGGGAAATTATCAAAGAGATTCTGAAGAGTATAACAGACAAAGATGAGATCCATTTCCAGGTTGCTGCCAAACAAAGAGAGGCTGTGCTTAAAATGCAGAAAAACCAAGATCGTCAACATCAAATTATGGTGGACAACATTCTCAACTTGAAAGCTTCTGTCTATGACTTCCATAAATCTTATGCCAATCAGGAGCAGCATAATGATATGATTCTGACAGTCCTCCAAAATAAAGAAGCTAGAGCTGAAAAATAGATCAAGGAGAATAGAGAGGACATTCCTCAAACCTAAAGCCAACCAATGAGCTTGTTCAAGGAGTTAATCGGTTGTCTGCCGATATTCAACCCTCGATCTTTGACATAAAGGGGAGAATAATAAAAGGAAAGGAGATCAAGGAGGTCAAGGCGGAGGAAGAGTTCATGAAACTCAAGAAAGGGGAGAAGTCAATTTCATGCTCGTACATCACGAAGCCCTCCTGCAGACATCATCGACTCAACGATCCGTCAAGAGGGAAATTGTAATGACTATTCCTACAGCCTATTCCTCTCGAGTCATAAGGAGCCAACTCCTAGCTCACAAGACGCGTGTCTACGGTATGCATAAGAATGCCAATTGAGATCCCGCATTCATGCGCAGAGACATGGAGAGAATCCAGTTCTAAGTCTAAGCGAGCTGGAAGAGTTAGCAAGGAATGAGGAAGCTCAAAGGAAAAGAAGGGCTGAAGAGTATGCCAATCCTCCTCCATAGAAGAGACCAAGAAAATAGAGATAAGTTGAGAGTTTAATATTTTATTGATGTAATGCTATATTGTAATATCTTCTGATCATCAATAAATTCATGCTTACTCTCTAGAAATTTCAAATGCTTTCATTTGAAATACTAAGTCATGTTTAAATTTCCTGCAAATGCATCTAGTCACTAATAATCATGACAACAAATATCCTTGGTTATGTCAACATCAAATAGGGGGAGATTGTTGGGAGAATGCATATTATGATTTGATGTTTTAATGCATGTGTTCATGATTATTTGTAAGGTCCTTAAATGAATATGTGTACAAGGACTTAGTGATAGATCAAAACTGTTAGGTTGATCTAAGCTTTCAACATGTATCATTCTGTTAAAAAATGTATAAATAGAAAGATCAAAATTGTTAGGGTTGATCTTAAGATGTAATAGATTAGTCTTGAAGAAATCATAGTGCATCAATTTGATCAACATTGTAGAAGTCAAGGCGTAAAACGAGCACGAAAGATCGTAGTGTGCCCGCTTGAAGGAGAGACTCTTCGGATTTCGTAGAGTGGTCCCAACGATTGCTGAGCTAACTCCACGATCGTAGTGTGCTGAAGGAAACATGAAGTTTACAAGTCAACGATCGTAGTGAGCTCTCGGATTTCGTAGAGTGGTCCCAACAATTGCTGAGCTAACTCCAAGATCGTAGTGTGCGAAGGATAAAGGGAAATCATAGTGCTCTCAACTAATAGCATTGTAGTGTGCAAGGATGTAAAAGATACTACGATCTAAATCGTAGAACACCACGATCCAAATCGTAGAGCATCATCTGTCTCATGTCAGAAAACGTCGAGCCTCATAATTTGTGTTTTCAACAAGTGAGAAACGGATCCCAGATGCTGCAGTGCTTATCAGTCCCAGATTGTATGAAATATCCTTAGTATGCAACGAAGAAGCGTATTGAAGAAGCTAAGGATAGTACTATGGGTAAGAGGGACAAAACACCTTTTCAGGTGGTAGGTGAGAAAGCAGCCTGCAGTGTCAGTGGGCCAGAATGCAGAATTCAGAAGATGTGCAAAAATGTCTCCATCACAGTACAGAAAGTTCAGATGCATTTAATGCCATAATGGATGGATCTAACTGATAGTTTTCAACATCACATATAAACAGATCAGACAAATGAGAGACATAAGCAAGCATTAATCAAACAACGTGAACATCTCTCTCAAGCTCAACTCTACGATCTGAGATATTGCAAAGCTTGCTCAGCTACTCAGTTCTTAACGAACCAGTGCTTACACATCAACTGAGTAGCAACCATCAAGAACTCAACAACTATCAATCAACTGAAGAAGTATACCTAGTCTGCTGGACTTGAAGAGTTCGTAGTGAACTGTAAGAAAGCCAAGTCTGCTGGACTTGAAGTGTTCAAGAGTGAACTAGAGAAGTTCCTAGACTGCTGGTCTAGAAGGAATCTGTGTGATTCAGAAGATTTTAAAAGACATCCTTAGTGGATATCCTACTCGTTGAGTAGAAGAGTAGACTAGGAGCTTTGAGTGCTCTGAGCCACTTAAAAACAACTGTGTCGTTTACATTCATGCTATAACTGCTATAACTGCTATATCTGCTATAACTGCCTTACTCGCTCATAACTCCATTGCTTGGTAAAGAAGATTAAAACAAATACTAATTCCGCAAAGTTTTAATCATTATCTAAGAACAAGTTAAAACGAAAAGATTTTCAAATATCTATTCAACCCCCCCTTCTAGATAACTTGTGCCTACTAGGAACTAACAACCCTTATCCTTCTTTCTTCCTTCTGATAGGGTTTCAGCTCGTTGAGTCAGCTCCAGTTCGTATGTCAGAAGATTGCCATATAGTTGTTGAAGTGTCATCTCATTAAGATTCTTTGACTCTCTAATAGCGGTGGTTTTGGCATCCCACCTGCTTGGTAGGGCTCTCATGAACTTTATGATTAGATCTTTGTTTGGATAGATCTTCCCATAGGCTCGTAGAGAGTTGAGCAGAACGTTGAATCTCTCGTAGGTGGCAGTTACTATTTCTCCTTGAACATGAGCAAACATTTCATACTGCTGTGTCAGGAGTGATTGTTTGTATTCTCTTACTTCTTCCGTTCCTTCGTGCATGATGAGTAGTGCTTCCCATACCTCCTTCGTTGTTTTGTTGTTGACAACGTTTTCAAACAGATCATCTTCTAAGGATTGAAACAAAATGTTTTTGGCCTTCTTGTTGAGTTGGACAGCTCTCTTCTAGTTGTCAGTCCACTCCTCTTTGACTTTGATTTGTATTCTGTTTGGATCGTTTGTGGTTGGTGCAAGCTTTGTTGGAACGTAGGGCCCATTCTGAACAGTCTCAAATAGATCTTCATCTATTGAGTCCATGTATGCTTGCATCCTAACTTTCCAGTTTGCAAATTTATCTTGGTTGCACATTGATGGCTTGCTGCCTCCTCCAGTTCTTGATTCACTTGGTAAGTGTGCCATTGGATCTACTAAAGCTTTGTAGGTTATATAATAGAACCTACTTTGATACCAATTGTTAGTTCCCGGAGGCACAATAGTTATCTAGAAGGGGGGTTGAATAGATATTTAAAAAATCTTTTCGTTTTAACTTGTTAGTTGATAATGATTAAAACTTAGCGGAATTAATATTAGTTTTAATCTCCCTTAAGATAGTGAGTTTATGAGAGTGAGGCAAATATAACAGTTATAGTAAGAATGTAAGAGACAGAGTCGTTTTAAGTGGTTCAGAGCACTTAAAGCTCCTAGTCCACTCTTCTACTACTCGAGTAGGAAATCCACTAAGGATGTCTTTTACACTTTCTGAATCACTTAGATTCCTTCTAGACCAGCAGTCTAGGAACTTCTTAGTTCACTCTTGAACTCTTCAAGTCCAACAGACTTGGCTCTTTTACAGTTCACTTAGAACTCTTCAAGTCCTTCTGACTTGGAACTTTTTCTTCAGTTGATTGATAGATGTTGAGTTCTTGATGGTTGCTACTCAGTTGCTGTTGAAGCACTTGTTTGAAAGAACTGAGTAGCAGAGCAAGCTTTTCTTTTTCTCAGATCGTAGAGTTGAGCTTTGAGAGTTCTTATACGTTTTTGTTCAATGCTTTCTTTTTTCTTTCATCTGCTTGATTTGCATATATGTGATCTTGAAAACTATCCGTTGGATCCTTCCATTGAAGCATTAAATGCATTTGACATTTCTATTCTTTGTTGGAGACTCTTCTGCACATCTTCTGAATTGCATTCTGGCCCATTGACACAGCAGACTGCTTTCTCACCTAACACCTAAAAATGTGTTTTTCTATTACCAATAGTACTTTCCTTAGCTTCTTCAATACGCTTCTTTGTTTCATACTAAGGATATCTTTGATGCCTTTGGGACTGGTGAGTATTACAACGTTTAGAACCCATTCCACATTTGTTGGAGTTTGTCTCCACACAAAACTGGAGCTTGATGCTTCTGACACAAGGCAGATAATACTCTACGATTTAGATCGTGGTGACTTGTCGCCTTGGTGCTTGGTCTGATGCTATCAGCAGAGATCACTATGATTTCTCTTAAATACGTGCACACTACGATCTTCGCTTGCTTGAGTTGTAAACTCTACATTTCTGAGAGCACACTACGATCTCTGAGTTGGCTCGACAAACGTTGGTACCACTCTACGATTTCCGAAGAGGCCCTTCAAGGCATGCACACTACGATTCTCGAAGTTCTACTTTTTTGTCTTGACTTTTGTAATCTTGATCAACTTGATACACTACGATCTCTTCGAAGCCTATCTATTATATCTCAAGATCAACCTAACAGCTTTGATCTCTCTATCTATACATTCATTTACAGAATGATACATATTAACAGCTTAGTTCAACCTAACAATTTTTATCTATCACTAAGTCCTTGTACATATATCTCTTGAAGGACTTTACATATAATAATGAGCATTTACATTTAAACATCAAATCCAAATATGCACTCCCAACACATACATCTATACTATTGTCGATATGCCAGTTCTTGAATTCTATCCAATCATTGGTTATCAATACAATATTATTGTATAATTCACATATTTATTTTGTTCGTTAATTTCTAAATACTGTTATACAAGTGTTCTCACTTGGATAATTGTTGTACCTGTTGATACAAACTTATTAAATTCTGGTATGTATACATTGATTAAAAGTTATCTATGCTATTTGACTCAGCTAGACATAGATTTAATGATAACGTTGAGATTTGTCTTAGCTAATTATTTTGGCTAGACGAATATTTGTTAGAATTTGATAGGTTCGAGTATAGAACTCAATTATTATTGACCGATCGATGCCAATTGTTTCGGCTAGATCGAAAAAGTGATTAGATATTGAAATCATAGTATTTCCTTATTATAATTCAAATTCTGATTGTAAGACTGAGAAGAACAACCTTTAATACAAGAGAGAAAAACTATTGGTCATATATTCGGCCAGCGCGCTTTTAAGTATTATGCATAATATAAGGTATAATTAAGCTGGTCACTTGTTATACTTGCAGAGGGGTGTGACTTAATCTTTATGGTTATCTGATACACCTGGGTATGTCAAAGCAATTCTTTGATAGTTACTCGAGAATTAAGTTCAAGATCCTTAGGGATCACTCAGCATAAACTCTAGAAACTATTACACTCTGTTATTGTGTACAATAAGTTCTTGTTATTCAATTGAATATCGAAAAATCAAAAACAAAGTTCATAGTCGGTTGACTGCTCTCCGTGTATAGTCAGTACGTAGTTTCAAAAATTTTAGATAGATTTGATATGTTATTATTGGTTCAACTTACTTCACAACTGTTGATTTGTTGTAGAAGTGTCATTCACATAAAACATTTACTTCTTTCAGCTAACGTTTATTGTTTACTATTACTTGTTGGGCACCCAAATGCTCATTCTTGCTTTAAATATAAATGTTTTCAGCTAAGCGTGATCAACCTGAAGGTTTAGACAAAGACAAAGGAAAGGGAAAGCTACCAGAATAAACTTTATGGTATCTTATGTAATAGTTAGTCTATATTAAGATGATAATATTTATTATCTATCATATAATGTAATGTAGTAAAGGTTGAGAAACTGGGATTAGACTTTAATATATGTAAATTAAGTTTGATATTTATATTATCGTTATTATTCCGCTCAAAGAAAAGGTACCGTGAAGCACTGAGTTCAGGTTCCAAGTACCTGAATTTGGGGGTGTCACAACATGGTATCAGAGCTATAGGTTAGAAACCTTAGGTGGGTTAGATCTTAGGCTATAACCTTTAAGACAGAGGGAAACGTTGAAAATACAAATAACTCATATAGAGTTTAAAAATGAGATGAATTGAATAAATTCATCGTAGAATAAAATAAAAGATAACTTATATAAAACTATTATTTGTTGTGTGTATATATTATATACTAGTCAAGATAATTTATGTGTAAATGTCAGGTGGATAGCATTAGGATACTCTCAGATCATAAATAACAAGTCAACCTCCATAACCGAGCCAATATCAAAGCCAATAGCTAAAATAGAGGCTCACTTTGAAAACAACCCTAATGTGGTGGTTATTGTGATACCGGATCTAGAAACGGTGGTATAGCAGATAGATAGAGTATGGTTAGAGAATATAAGGTCAAGTGTGAGTTCTTAAAACTCATACTTATGGTAAGTTTGACGAACTTGGTATAGTTATATGTGTGAATGGATTATTGAGGATAATGGTAATATATAGATTACTAAGCAATTGATCGTTAGTGAAGGCGTAGGAAATAAGTAGTATTAGTATTACTTGAATATGTATGTTCTATGATGTGTAATGTAATATTCTTAACTTTTGTATAAGTTATGGCAGCGATTCCAGACTTTTATGTCACAAAGGGATATCAGATGTTTAAAGTAGTGTGTGCTACTATATACGGTGTAAAGTACTATGAATTAGTTAGATGGACATGATTTATTTAATCAGATAATGCCACCAAGATGAAAACAAAACCAAAGGGTAGAAGAACATGTCAACCAAGTTGGAGGACAACCAAACCCGATACAGAATTTGGCGAATATGGACTCTCAAGCTATACATAATGGATTACCAGCCGCAGGAAATCAGCCAGATAATCAATTAGCAAACTTCAAAGATTTCAAGGCAATCGAATTGCCAAGATTTAGAAGATCAATTGACCCTATAGAAGTGTTTGTGATAGCTAGGGTAGCGGAGGGGCAAAAGACAGCTTTTTCCACCTATACAATGAAAGTGGAGGCGAATTTTTGGTGGGAAATGAATCAAGTTAAAGCTGGAGAAGGGAGTAGTGGTAGTAGGACTGGAAAAAGAAAAAGAGATAGTTTCATGAATACTGAAAATAGGCCAGGAGGTGGAAAAAAACATGTTATGTAGTGTAGAAATTGTGGAAGGAATCACTCAAGGGAGTGTTTAAAGGGAAAGTTTGTGTGTTATAAGTGTGGGCAGAAGGGACATATATCTCTTAACTGTCCCAATCCAAGAATGTATAGTGGGTGTTTTATTTGTGAATCAATGGAGCATAAGGTGAAAGACTGTCCAAAAGGTAGAAGGGAGGCATGGAACGCAAATAAGGGGAAAAGTAGCAGTACAGTGGTGACGACGGGACCAACTTCAATAAGCAAACCAACAAAATCAACCGACGAAGTCTTCAACAAGATAATGCAAGATACTGTAGCAGTCAGGGATGGAATACCAGGTATTATTCAAATAAATTTTATTTTATTATATATGATTTTCTTATATATATTAAATTATTTTATAAATAAATTTTGAAGGAAGAATTTGAGTTCTTTTAGAAATCAAACTTTCGTATAATCACATAAACAAGCTTTAAGCTGAATATTTAAAGATCAGTTCGATCAAATTTGATCGAGATCTACTTGCAATGATTGTGTATGTTATGTACCCTAATATGTATAGGTTTTGAAACAGTGATTCCGGGGACGGAATCCTTATAAGGGAGGGTGAATGTAATAACCTAATATTTTCTATATAATTAAATAAAAAATTTTATGTATAATTGTTTTTTTGAAAATAAATGTGGGAATATGTGCAATGTAAGTATGTTGTAATAAATAAAATCTATTTATTACATTAATAATTACAAATAATTTTATTTTAGAATTATTGACCATTATAAATTATATTCTTATAATAATTAATATTATAGAAAAATATTTTTATTATTTATTTTCCATGAAAATATGATTATATATTATTTCAATAATATATAAATGATTATTAAAATTGTTATAATAATTATTTTATTATATGAATTTAGTTTAGATTAGTTAAGTTAATTATTTTAGCTTAATTAATAATGTAATATATGAAAGATAAATCAGATATGGAATCCACACTATTGGTCGTATATTTGTATAAATCAGATCGAAAAAACGATTAGATATTGAAATCATAGTATTTCCTTGTTATAATTCAAATTCTGATTGTAAGACTGAGAAGAACAACCTTTAATACAAGAGGAAAAAACTATTGGTCGTATATTCGGCCAGCGCGCTTTTAAGTATTATGCATAATATAGGGTATAATTAAGCTGATCACTTGTTATACTTGCAGAGGGGTATGACTTAATCTTTATGGTTATCTAATACACCTGGGTATATCAAAGCAAATCTTTGATAGTTACTCGAGAATTAAGTTCAAGATCTTTAGGGATCACTCAGCATAAACTCTGGAAACTATTCCACTCTGTTATTGTGTAGAATAAATTCTTGTTATTCAATTGAATATCAAAAAATCAAAAACAAATTTCATAGTCGGTTGACTGCTCTCCATGTATAGTCAGTTCGTAGTTTCAAAATTTTGAGATAGATTTGATATGTTGTTATTATTTGTTCAACTTACTTCACAACTGTTGATTCGTTGTAGAAGTGTCATTTACAGAAAATATTTACTTCTTTCAGCTAACGTTTATTATCTACTATTCCTTGCTGGGCACCCAAATACTCATTCTTGCTTTAAATATAAAATTTTTCAGCTAAGCGTGATCAACCTGAAGGTTAAGACAAGGACAAAGGAAAGGGAAAGCTAGCAGAATAAACTTTATGGTATCTTTTGTAATAGTTATTCTATATTAAGATGATAATATTTATTATCTATAATGTAATGTAATGTAGTAAAGGTTGACAAACTGCGATTAGACTCTGATATATGTAAATTAGGTTTGATATTTATATTATCGTTATTATTCTGCTCAAAGAAATGGTATCGTGAAGAACTGAGTTCGGGTTCCAAGTACCTGAATTTGGGGGCGTCACAACTTCTATTCCTTGACCCACGCCACGGCGCGACTCATCGATGAGGTTCACCCTTTCCAGTCTTCATGGCGCCAAATTGATACATTCGGTCAACAAGCGCCAAAACTCCGATGAGGGTCATGGCATTTTCTCTAAGATCGATCGGCTATTTACAACGCCACCCATTTGCCTTGGCGGTAGCCAAGACACCGATTCTGTGCACCAAATAGAAATGACAGTTTTCTTACTTTGTGAACTTCCCAGACTCCAAATTTGATCATTTTAAGTCTGAATTGGCTCGTTCAAAAGCAATTAGTTCCCGAATCACATACTCTACGTGTTCATGCAATAATTTTACATTTCCGTCTTTGTTAAGTCAAAATTCACCCATGAGTTCATTTTTAACAAAAATGATAAATGTTCGTGAACGTTCAACGCTCGTTTCTTCGTTCTAAGTCGAAATTCAGTCATTTTCGAGTCTGCAATTCTATAATGCTCAATAAGACTTGTTCCCATTGAAAACCAACGTTTCTGAGCTTAATATCAAAATTCAACTTCTAATCCGAGAATTTCACGAATTCGATGATTATCGTCCAATCGTGAGAATTCCGGCATAACTTCGTTACTTATGATTTGTTCATCGTTTCAAATGGATTATCTCCGTCATATTGACATCTTAACATACATATTACATCAACTTATTTACATGATAAATTATTACTTATTCTTCATGAGTTTATAACTTATGAAAGTATAAACTACATACAATTTCATTTCTCATGACTTATAGGTTTAAGTCTTCTAACTAGCATCCTTACAATCTTCTTCTCATACAAACTTCATTCATGTAAAAATGTTACAAGTTCTTCCTTAGTTCATAACTTATCTATGAACAAAGTGCTTATTCATGGCTTATTAAGACTTAAGTCTTTAGATTATTCATTCTTATCATTTCTTAGCATACATGTCTATCAATCAACACTTCTCTTATCAACCTACAATTGTAGAGATGGAAGACTAATGACATAGAATCATTACCTTTGATGATCAAGCTTTCTTCTTCTTTTCTAACAATGGAAGTCTAACGTTTTCTTACTTATTTTCTCTAACAATTAAGTACTTAAGTTGTTAGTGAAAGTTAACAAACAACAAATGAAATACAAGGTTCTCTATTTATAGGAATTGCTAGGTTAGTGTAGTTTAGTCAATAAACCACTTCCACCTCCTTAATCCACCTCCTTACTATTCATTACTTGCTAACAACAACACTTATCCATTGCGTGTTCTCCACAAATCTTATCTCTTGCTTGGTCACCATGATCACCCATGTGATCATGGGTTGTCCCATGGATCAACCTTGCTTTGGACTTTATGTCCATTTAGCTTACTTATGATTTGGACCTTAAATTCAAATAATCTCATCTTATACTTTGGGCTTGCATTAACAAATCTTTGGGCTTTACCATTGGGCTTGCACATTACTCCTTATTGGACTTACATTCCCTACACAATCCCACAAGTCCATTTCATTTGGCTTAAAGCTTTAGAACATATTATTTATGTATTATTCTTGTATTCTAACTCGTATACTCAATCATAATATACAATATACCTTTATTCACACATACTCGTATAATACAATGTATCATACTCGTATTCGTTACCTCGTACAATACATACATATCATGCGATCATTACTTTAACTCTTTAACTCTCGTATTCCCTAACGTTCCCTAGGTAATCTACGGGTTTGCCTTAGCCTTCCCTTTATCCTTGCCGGATCCATCGGTCCGTTCGATCTTAGCTACATTCATATGGTTCAAGCAAGAGTGAGCCTACTAGCTCTGCAAGTACAACAATTCTAATCAAATAGCATGCTTGAAACATAGGAATCGTATATCTTCAATAACTGAACAATAGTTACGAAGTACTATTGATAATTTAAAATAGCACCTCTTTTCATTCAAAATGTTTTACAACAACAATATTCAGTAAAACATCAATTCTGGTCCAAGACCATGAGCATTTCATAAGTACTTTGAAAAGGACGTCCCGGCACGAAGTTCGTAAGTCCGACATAGCTTACGAGCAAGTTTAGGTGATCAGCCTATAGTACTCTATGTTGATAAACACTACATTCATTAAACGTGTATATGTTTAAGTTGTGGCAACCTCGCGTGCCTGTCGTTTGATGACAAAACAATTTAGCATACTCAGTCTCCTTTTGAAAACCACACCAATATTAGTTTCGTAAATCATTGTCAACACTTGGATAGATTATAAGAATCCAACATATCGTAAGTCTTGCTAAAAGAATTGGCTTTGACTCCATCAGACATTAACTCATGCGTAAGAATACATGAATCATAAAGCTTGTCCTGATTGAACTGGAACAAGGGTTAGAATACTTGCCTTTAGCGTCTACTACAGTTATAACACGTGCACTTTAAGTCTTTAAAGTCTATACAGTAGATGATAACATCACATAACACATTAGGTCATGAATAAACATACATGGTTCCTAAATAATCTTACCCTTCTTCTCAATCTAATTACGTATTAGATTTGTTATTATTGGTTCCGGCTTTCTATTACATCGTTCTTACTTTTATATGTAATTGACTTACTTCAACCCTAAGTGATCATACTTAAGGTTTAAATATGTCTTAGCAATGTTACATTAACATCCTTAGTTAATTGTTTATCAATTACTATTCATGTTCTTCATATAAACTTTCTTTATTATCTAGTTCTTAAATCGTATGGCGTTATACGCCGGTGTTCCTTCTCTTTGCCCATTGCTCAAGGTACCACATGCTAGGGCTAAAAGACCAGACTTCGACCTTCATGGTATGAGTCCCTTCGTTAAGGGTCGTCTTTGCTGGCCAATTCTCTGATGAGGTTGTAGCCTCGATTCGGCCACTCTTTCTTGTTTTGTTGGCACAGGACATTTTACTTGAGTCGCATCTGCGCAATGACTCACATCTGTGACATTTTGATGATTTTCATTTTATGAGATTCCCGGACTCGTAACTTCTTTGTTATAAGTCCGAATTGGCTCGTTCAAGAGCCTACGGTTCACAAATTACATACTCTATGTGTTCATGAAAGAATTTTATCTATTTGACTTCATTAACTAAGAATTCACCTATTAGTCTATTTTTAACGAAAACGATAAACGTCCGTGAACGTTTAACACTCGTTTCTTAGTTCTAAGTCAGAATTCGGTCATTTTCGAGTCCTCAACTCTATAATGCCAAAAAAGACTAACTAATCATAACGTTTCCGAGTTCAAACACAAAATCTGACTTTCATTCCGAGAATTTCACGAATTCGACGATTTAACTTAACTAATCATAACTTACAAGATTTCATTTCCTTATGATTGATTTAAGTCATTTAAGAAATATCTTTACATCTTATGAACCATACTAACTCCTTAAAGTAATCATATGACAAGTTTATATAAGTTCATAACTTATTTAGGTTTGAATTGCTTATTCCTTACTTATTCGGCTTAAGTCCATTGATTATCCAATCTTATGTGTTCTGTGACGCCCCCAAATTCGGGTATCTTTCAACCCGACAGATGGTGCTCCACTGTACTTACATTCATACAATCATTCTATTAAAAGTACAACAAAATGAAGGTAATTACTATATTCTTATTATAATCAAAGTATAATCCTTCCCAGGTTCATAAGCCGGTTACATCGTTCATTGTTCATAATGTATAATACATACAAACTTACTAAACTATTACACAATGCCTAAGCATCCATCTTAGCTTTGCCTTTATATCTCTTGGCATTCACAGTACGTTCATCTTTAACTACAGTTATATAATTCACGCAAGAAGTGAGCATGACAGCTTAGAAAATTTAATCAAGGATAACAGGGATACCACATTCATGAATTATAGAACAATTCCAACATAACTGAACAATAGTTATGAAGTATTATGAATTAATAATACTCTAATAGTTCATAACATCAATTCCCCAAAGTATAGAATAGATTAGGAATTCTGAACCGGTCAATAAACCATGAACAATAAATTTTAGTTTTCATACTTAAAAAGGAGTCCACAGCACTAAGGTCGTTCATCCGTATAACTTATGAGCACTTCTAGGTGATAAGCCTATAGTACTCTATGTTGATCAACACATATTCATTAAATGTATTTACGTTTAATATTTTTGGCAAACTTGCGTGCCCATCGAATAACCGATGAAAAATACTTTTATTTGTTCATAAACAAACCTTACCTTCACGTCCGTACCAATTACTTGGCATATGATAACGTTAACATTTCTATATAGAATGATATGAATAATAATCAATCTATATATTATGAATAGTCTAGCCGAGTTAAAATCTGGCATCGACCCTTTCTTTAAAACAAGTCTTGCAATTCAGTTCAACGAATAACATAAAACTTGGCTAACATGGAAATTAGACAAGCGTTAAGAAAACTTACCTTTCAGCGTCTTCAAATAACTTACTCGACTGACCACAGCCTTTACAGAATCTACATGATATATTCACATAGTACACTACAATTAGCTATCAAACAACCATTCACATTGTTCCTACAAGTTTCTTTCTCTTCTATGTCTTTGTTAACTTAATATCTTTATTAAAGTCAACATGATTTATTACCCGTAGTCCCGGTTTATCACTCAACTGACCTTTATTAACCAGACTCAAACATCGTTGATAAGGTATCAACGTTGTTCATTATACATATCTTGTTAACATGCATTATATTCCTAAGTTTCATACCCTATACCTTAGTATAGGTAATATAGGATTAGTCTTAGTACATTCATTGAGTATATAAACTCAACTCAAGTAGGTCTTGAAACAACTGCAGTTTAAAACATACTTGGTCAACTTTTTTCCACTGCCGGCGCACCTTTGTATTTTAGTGGTGTTGCGGCACGAGTTAGCAGGGTACTCGGCCTAGTCTGGTGCTGCGGCGCCACCACTTTGTACTGGTTTTAGCATGGCTGCACCAGGGTTTAATGCACCAGTTGGCCAAACTAGTTTTGGTTTCCTAACGAAACTCCTGGCTTCCTAATTTGTTCGTTTTACATCCGAATTGACCCATTCGAATTCCTACAAGTCAGGAATTACATCCTTTACGTGTTCATATAAGAATTCAACACTTTCGAATCCGTTAACTCAGAATTCACTATTGAGTTCATTTTTATAGACGTTCGTAAACGTTAATGAGCGTTCAATGCTCGTATTCTTCATTTTAAGTCGGAATCCGACGATTCTCGAACCCACAACTCTTAATCACACAATCTCACGTGTTGACATTGAAAACCAATATTTTCAAGTCTCACGGAAACTTTCGACTACCATTCCAGAATTTCTACTATTTCGACGCTTAACGTCTATTTTCGTAAAATTTGCCATAACTTCGTTACTAATGTTCTCTAAGCCAAATCACATGGAGTACTCCATGGCTTTTACATCTACATCCTAACCAAACAAGATGCATTTACTAACGCATTGATGGAGCTCAATTGTTTATCAACCATCGATCTCAACTATCAATATTTTCATGGTTCAAAACTATATTAAACCTTATAATTCTTATAATCTCATGACTTACAGAGATTGAATCTATGGTAAGTCATCTTTAAATCCTCACACAAGACATATTCCACCCATTCTATGATTCTCTAAGATGAAAGAAAATCTAAAAGTGATGGAGATGAAAGGTAAGAATTATACCTTAAAAACTCTTGGTTTTCTTTCTTGGAAAACTCTAAGATCAAGCTTCCAAAGTGTATGTTTTGCAAGTATAGCTCTCTTTCTCTCTCAATAATCTAAGGTTTGCAAGTTGAAAACTCCCAAATGAATCAACCTAGCTTTCTATTTATAGAAAACTAGAATGGAGGGCATAATTGACAAAGAACCAACACTTCCTTACTATTCATGTGAGGTCACCAAGTAAAGCACTTGGTGACCAAGCCTTATGCTTGGCTTCTACACCAAGGTGGCCGGCCCACCACCCCATGTGACATCCCATGGGTTGCCCCATGGGTTTTACCAATTCGGTAACCCACCGGTTTGACCCACGGTTCGGCTTTAATGAATTGGGCTTACCTAAATTAACATAGGGCCTTGATCATTGAAATGATGGGATTAATTAATAATCCAACTCAAATGAATTAATCATTAAGTCTTAACTTAATTCTATAATACTAATCGTGCCACATACGTACAATTCACATATTATCTCCGTATACTACTCGTACAATAATCATATCGTACTTCGTATTTACTCAACGTAATATACATAGATACTAAATAGTATCTCCAAATGTATAACACTCGCATTAACCCTAACGCCATTCCTCCTACGCATATTATTTCCTTCTCGGAAATCAATATACTCAACCCTTAGGTTTTAAGTCCGCAGGCGAAAACTGCGTGTGCCATAAATGAAATATTATTAGATATTCCATCTTATCACGATATTCTATCATTACGCATTTCTCGGAATTTCAAAATAATTTCCCGAACAGAAACGGATGAATAATGTTTTTTACGAAAATTTCTCGGAAAATAATTATTTTCGTCTTGGAAATTCCAAACAATTATTTCTAACACGTAGCCAGGATACTAACCACGTTAGCACATTCTAGGTCATAGAACGACCTTCACATAGCTTACTCACAAAGAAATCAATTAAATTCATTTAATTCACATAATCAAATAAAAATTTAATTGTCATAAAATTGATTTTCTCAAGGCGTTACATTCTCTCCCCCTTATAAGTATTCTGTCCCCAGAATATTAGCTTATAATTACATAAACAAATGAGAAAAATCTTCCTTCATTTTACTTTCGAGCTCCCACGTTGCTTCTTCAGCATTGTGGTTCCTCCATAACACCTTCACTAAAGGTAGTACCTTATTTCTTAAAACTTGTTCCTTCCTATCAATAATTTGAATTAGAAGTTCCTCATAGGACAAGTCCTTCTCTATCTAAATAGATTCATATTCTATCATGTGTTTATAGTCCGATTTATAGGGACGCAACACTGACACATGAAACACATTATTAATGCGTTCCATCTTTAGAGGTAAGGCTACTTCATAAGCTACCTCCCCTATCCTTCTTAAAATTTCAAAAGGTCCTACAAACCTTGGACTTAACTTCCTTTTCTTCCTAAAATGTATCTTCCCCTTCCAAGGCGATACTTTCAGAAAAACAAAAGATCCTACATCGAATTCTCTATTCTCTCTGTGAGGATCTGCATACTTCCTTTGCCGGTCTTGAGCCGCAACTAATCGAGTACGTATTAACTTTACCATGTCCTCCGTCTGCTGAACCATCTCAGGTCCCAACATCCAACATTTACCCACCTCATCCCAACACAATGGAGTTCTGCACTTCCTCCCATACAACGCTTCGTAAGGCGGCATGCCTATACTAGCGTGAAAACTATTGTTGTATGAAAATTCCACCAACGGTAGATATTCGTCCCAACTCCCTTTAAAATCCATAACGCAAGATCTTAACATATCTTCAAGCGTTTGAAATGTCCACTCACTCTGACCATCCGTCTGAGGATGATACGTCGTACACAATCTTAATTGCGTTCCCATTTACTCTTCCAAACTTCTCTAAAAGTTCGATGTGAATTGTGAATCACGATCTGACACAATCGAAACAGGCACTCCATGTCTAGAAATAATTTCCTTGACATACATCTTAGCTAACTGATCTTGGTTATACCTAACTCCTATTGGTAGAAAATGAGCCGATTTCGTCAATCGATCCACTATCACCCAAATAGCATCGCATCCTTTTCTTGTTGCTGGAAGTCCCACCACAAAGTCCATCGTGATGTGCTCCCATTTCCACTCTGGAATTTCTAACGGTTGTAATAACCCGCTCGGTCGTTGGTGTTCAGCCTTAACTTTTTGACAAGTTAAGCACCTACTAACATATTCTGCTATTTCCCTCTTCATATTCGGCCACCAAAAGTTCTGATGAAGATCTTGATACATCTTTATACTACCGGGATGTATCGAGTATCTCGAACTATGGGCCTCCATCATAATTTCTTCTTTTAATTCGGGATCATTAGGAACCCAAATTCTTCACTCAAAACGAAGTAATCCTTCCTTATCGATGTTATACTCAGTCTTTTCTTCATCTACTATCCTCTTCTGCATCTTCTTGCACTCCTCATTGCTCAATTGTACTCCCCTAACCAACTCCAATATGGTAGGTTGGGTTTCCATGTAAAATAACATCTCTACTGCTTCCTCCGATAAATTAACTTCTAGCTCCATTCTTGTCATCGCTGTTACCAACTCATTCTGAGTCGTTAACATTGATAATTTCTCTCTACCCTTCCTACTTAGCGCATCGGCTACTACATTTGCTTTCCCCGGATGATATAAAATATCACAGTCATAATCTTTTATTAACTCTAACCACCTTCTCTGTCTCATGTTCAACTCCTTCTATGTGAAGATATATTTCAGACTTTTGTGGTCCGTGTATATCTCACATTTCTCACCATAAAGATAATTCCTCCATATCTTTAGGGCAAAAACTACAGCTGCCAATTCCAGGTCATGAGTATGATAGACCTTCTCATAATCCTTCAATTGACGTGACGCATATGCAATGACCTTGCCATGCTGCATGAGCACGCAACCCAGTCCTTTATGAGAAGCATCGCTATACACTACAATATTTCATGTATCATCTGGTAAGGACAATATAGGTGCCTCACTTAACCTCTTCTTCAACTCCTGAAAACTGTTCTCATATTTTTCAGTCCACACATACTTCACCGACTTTCTTATCAGATTTGTCAACGGAGTAGCTATTTTAGAAAAGTCCGGAATGAACCTCCTATAGTATCCCGCTAACCCTAGAAAACTCCGAACCTCGGTTGGCGTTTTTGGTTGCTCCCATTCGTTAACTGCTTCTACTTTTTCTGGATTTACGGAAATGCCATCTTTATCAATAACATGCCTTAGAAACTGCACCCTCTCAAGCCAAAATTAACACTTTGTGAATTTCGCATACAACTTCTCTTTCCGTAGTGTCTCCAACACTATTCTTAAATGTTCCGCATGATCTTCTGACGTCTTTGAATAGACTAGAATATCATCAATGAACACTACGACAAACTTTTCCAAATATTGTTTGAACACTCTGTTCATCATATCCATAAATGCGGCTGGCGCATTAGTCAACCCAAATGACATTACTAGAAACTCGTAATGACCATAACGAGTTCTGAACGCCATCTTAGGTACATCATCCTTCCTCACCTTTAACTGATGATACCCCGTGCGCCAATCTATCTTAGAAAAATACTTTGCCCCTTTTAACTGATCAAATAGATCATCGATCCTGGGCAAAGGGTATTTATTCTTAATCGTTAACTTGTTCAACTCTCGATAGTCGATACAAAGCCTTAACGACCCATCCTTCTTCTTTACAAACAACATTGGTGCTCCCCAAGGAGACACACTTGGTTGAATGTACTTCCTATCTAATAGTTCTTGTAATTGAAACATTAACTCCTTCATTTCGACTGGCGCCATTCGATAGGGTGCCCTTGAAACTTGTGTCATTCCCAGTAACAGATCAATTACAAACTCCACCTCCCTGTCCGGTGGAATTCCCGGTAACTCCTCCGGAAATACATCCGCGAACTCTTTCATAACAGGTATCTGATCGAAGGATGTTGCCACTCTTTGGGTATCCACAACATGGCACATATAACCTACACACCCTTTTCTCAACATCTTCCTAGCTTGTATCATAGACAGACAACAAGAGCGTCTCGGTGAATTACTATCGAAGAATACTACCTTGGTTTTCTTAGAAAGCCGAAGGTTTACACTTTTCATATGGCAATCTATAATCGCCTTATGGTTAACCAACCAATCCATACCAAGAATTACGTTGAATTCTTTTAGCCTTATCGGTACCAAATCTACCCATAACTTATTCCCTCTAATTTCCACGCAACAATCCTTATGAATATGTTCAATGGGGATTATCTCCTCGTTTGCTACCTTAACGTCTAAAGGTATAGGTAAATTTTCAAGGATTAAACCTAATCGCTTAGCAAATTCACATGTTATAAAAGAACAAGTAGCACCCGAGTCAAATAGCACATAAACATTTATTTCATTGATCGGAATGATACCTGCTACCACATCTGTTGATGCAACCGAATCTTGAACAGTCATATTAAATGTACGAGCTGAGGGTCTACCCACTGATGGTGTTGGTCCAGTAATGGATAATTTACCACTACCAGAACTCTTATTCCCCTCTAAACCCTTCTTCGGGCAATTTCTTGCCATGTGGTCCATTGACCCACAGACAAAACACCCCTGATTCTTCTTAGGGTTAGGACCGTTAGGTGACAAATGCCCCTCCTGCCCACAATTGTAGCATACTGCTTTCCCCTTTAAATAGACTCCCATATGAGATTTTCCACATGTCTTATATGTTTCCGTCCTCCGTTTGGGATCTCCCTGATTTACCCCGATATTCCCAGGGTTAAAACTCTTGCTCTTTGGCAAGTTGCCGCTTCCGCTGGCAACTTCAGCCTTATTACCTCCTTCTAACTTACTCTTAAGCTTTCGCTCTTTGTGGTACTGAGACAAAGCCTCACCACCACCTTCAACTATTATTGCCTTCTCCAGAATGGTCCCATAGGAAGCACTATGGAAAACCGATATCCTACTATAGAGCCAGGGTTTTAAGCCCTACTCAAATCTGCGCGCCTTTCTCTCCTTTGTATCCACCTGATGTGGAGCAAATCTCGCCAATTCGTTAAACTTGGCGGCATACTGGGGAACGGTCATATCCCCCTGCTTAAGGTCTAGGAACTTAATTTCCATCCTACCCTGCATGCTAGTAGGGAAATAGTTCTCGAAGAAAACCTTCTTAAATTGTTCCCACGTAACAGCCTCTGTCCTAGCCCCACCCTGGTGAGCTTCCCACCAGTAGTTGGCTTCCCCCTTCATCATGTAAGTCGCAAAAGAAGTCTTTTGTGCCTCACCTATGTTTATTATCACAAACGCCTTTTCAATCTCTCTACCCAATGTCTGGACTTCTAGTGGATCCATCGTTCCTCGGATCTCGGGAGGACCCACACTTTTAAAGTCCTTAAAGGTAGTTGTTCTTGCTACCCCACGAGCTACAGGAATCCCACCCCCCACTTGGTTAAATACAGTCGTTAATAAATTAATGAACTCTTGCATAGGGTTGTTAGGATCCCCCTGATTTTCATTATGAGACTCGGCCTCTTGGTTCCGTTGTCTCCTTCTCGGTGGCATAATTCTGATTAAATAAATAAAGCTTCATTAGTATCTATTTAACTACTCGGTTATCATTTTAAATCAACAACAACCATTCATACCACAACAAGCATGTTAAATAAAAACTTCATTATATAAATATGCTTTCATAGTCAAAACTATTTACATCATGTTCCCTTAGCCAAAAGCTATTACATACTATCCATGATTGCCTTCTACAAAAATTGGGATTTACAAAAAGACTACCCTTAGTTATACAAAAGAGGGTTTTATGTCACTAATTATATACAAAAAGATCTAATGATCTACTAACACCGTCGAACGACATTCTCATACTTCTGATTTGCCAGAATCGACACTATATCTCGACTTATGGTATGTCGAGTCTGCCCGGACTTAATATAATAACAAGCAATTTTCAACTTGAAATCCTCATGAGCGCATTCATGGATGTATGACATCATAGTTATTTTTTGGTCTTTTTCAACCAGTTTCTTTTGAAGCTCAAGGACCTCATCCTTATAATTACGAGCCTTATCAGTCATAAGAACTTTCTCATCGTGCTCTGACTCAAAGTCTACCTCTGCAGATTCTTTCGCCTCATATAAGGCAGTTATTTCCTCAATCTGTGCCTCTACCATAGTACGCAAATGCACATTCATATCCAACACTGCCAGATACAATGCTCTAGTTGCATCCGGAGATGTTGGCTCCTGAGTAGGTAACACCGTGTTAATCGATGTCACCTCCATCTCCTCCACATCTAGCATCTTGTTAAGGTATGATGTTAATCCCATGGTCTCCTCAGAGTATTCCTCCTCAGAGATGTACTCCTCAATGTCTGAGTCGTCTAGTACAACTATCGGTACCTCCGCCACAGGCATTGGTACAACCTCAACTTGGTTAACTGAGTCCTCACTTATCATTTCCACGTTTCTAAACACCAAGCTATCGGTTGACATCTACAAACACATAACACATTGATATGTACATAATACACAATACTATAAGCACAAATCACATTTAATATCTTTAAGATTAATTTTCATCTTTTAATTCTTTCAATAATGAGTTATCTCAATATCTTTTTAATTCAATGGACTTGAATTTCATTCCTCGGACTTTACCTTCCTTACGAGGTTATTAGCCTAAGGTTTCCCCCCCTTAAGTTTTATAACCTAAGGCTTTGATACCAACCTGTGACGCCCCCAAATTTGGGTATCTTTCAACCCGACAGAATGTGCTCCACTGTACTAACATTCATACAATCATTCTATTGAAAGTACAACAAAATGAAGGTAATTACTATATTCTTATTACAATCAAAGTATAAACCTTCCCAGGTTCATAAACCAGTTACATCGTTCATTGTTCATAATGTATAATACATACAAACTTACTAAACTATTACACAATGCCTAAGCATCCATCTTAGCTTTGCCTTTATCTCTCTTGCCATTCATAGTACGTTCATCTTTAACTACAATTATATAATTCACGCAAGAAGTGAGCATGACAGCTCAGCAAGTTTAATCAAGGATAACATGAATACCACATTCATGAATTATATAACAATTCCAACATAACTGAACAATAGTTATGAAATATTATGAATCAATAATACTTTAACAGTTCATAACATCAATTCCCCAAAGTATAGAATAGATTAGAATTACAGGCCGGCCGATAGACCATGAACAATAAATTTCGTTTTCATACTTGAAAAGGAGTCCACGACACTAAGGTCGTTTCATCCAAGTATAACTTACGAGCACTTCTAGGTGATCGACCTATAGTACTCTATGTTGATCAACACTCATTCATTAAACGTATTTACGTTTAATATTTTTGGCAAACTCGCGTGCCCATCAAATAATCGATGAAAAATACTTTTGTTTGTTCATAGACAAACCTTACCTTCACTTCCATACCAATTACTTGACATAGGATAGCATTAACATTTCTATATAGAATGATATGAATAATAATCAATCTATATATTACGAATAGTCTAGCCGAGTTAAAATCTGGCATCGACCCTTTCTTTAAAACAAGTCTTGCAATTTAGTTCAACGAATCACATAAAACTTTGCTAACATGGAAGTTAGACAAGCGTTAAGAAAACTTGCCTTTCAGCGTCTTCAAATAACTTACTCGACTGACCACAGCCTTTACAGAATCTACATGATATATTCACATAGTACACTGTAATTAGCAATCAAACAACCATTCACATTGTTCCTATAAGTTTCTTTCTCTTCTATGTCTTTGTTAACTTAATATCTTTATTAAAGTCAACATGACTTATTACTCTTCGTCCCAGTTTATCACTCAACTGGCGTTTACTAACCGGACTCAAACATCGTTGATAAGGTATCAACGTTGTTCATTATACATATCTTGTTAACATGCATTACATTTCTAAGTTTCATACCCTATACCTTAGTATAGGTAATATAGGATTAGTCTTAGTACCTTCATTGAGTATATAAACTCAACTCAGGTAGGTCTCGAAACAACTTGTAAAAACCCAAAACCTTAATAAGACTCATATTTATAAATCCCGATATATAAATAAAATTTCTCTGTTCTGAATGTGTTACGTGTTATTATATACTTGGTTTGACAAAATTGACCAAATAAAATTTTATCCGAAAAAATTCGTGCTTGACACCTCGTGCTTAATTTTTTTTTTCCATAATCGGACTTTTCGGTAAAATTATTTTGACAAGTTGCTTTGTCGTGCTTGTTAGGACTAGTGAGAAATTTAGGTTAGTAAACCTAGGTTAACAAACCCTAACCCTAATTAGCAAAACCCTAACCCTAATTTATTAATTAAACCCTAATTAGCTTATGTTAACACTTAATCATGGTTAGTAAACTTCTATTAGGTACTAATTAACATTACTTAACATTCCTAATCATTAGAAACAAAACCCTAATCAAGATTAGCGAAGATTTAAATCTAATTAAGCTACTAACTTAATCAACTAGCTCACAAGTAGGTTGGGAGTCACCATTACAAGTTCCAAAACATCACATGACATGCTTTCAAACTCCCAAGCAGCAGAAGAGTCACAGATCAGATCTTTATGGAGGCAAGTAGGTGGAAAAATGACCAAAAAGCCAAGTTGGAGAATTCTATAAATAGGAACCTTAGGGCTGAGCAAACCCACGAAATCTCAAAGCCCAGATACACTTATAAACCTACCATATCAAGCCTGGGTGTTATCAGCAACAAGATCAGAAGCTAGAATCAAAAATTTCTCAAGAATAGATGCAAACCCTAGTTCATAAATTTCTCTTTGATCTTATGTTAGATTTGTTGTTTAGATATTTAGAATAATATATTAGGATGTTAGAAAGTATGCTAGAGTGGTAGAACACGTTTTCATATCATCTAGATGCCTTAATTAAGCGTTTTATGAAATCATGGAATTTTGAAAAAATGGTCTGACAGCGGAATGTCAGGGCTTTTTGATTCATGTGTGTTTATGTTTTGGTCTTTTAATCGATTGATATTCGTAGCCTGTAAGTAGGTCTTTAATCTGGAAAATAAAACTGGTTTAGATGAACCATAGATTCCAAGATATAATCAGTCAAAGTGGGTTGACCGTTCACGGAAGTTGGTTTTCTGGGTTGCCCAGAAAGCTCAAGAACAGCTGAACCGGCTACTTTGACCGACCTGTTTAGTCATCTTCTAATTATTAATTGTTTATGTTTTTGTTATAAATTGGTACTCTAGTATACATACTACATATCTATGATCTTCAATCGAACAAACAACTCATAGGATTACTGGAATTATTGGTCAAAAGTTGTTGACCGAGCATGACCGAAGTTTTCGGGTTTTCCGTAAAAAAGCAAGAACACTGAAAGCGCGTTGTTAGTCGTACTTTGACCATCATAAATAGAGATCTTAGAATTACGATTTGTTCATGTTAATGTTATATATATGTACCACGGTATATAGAATACATGTTACAACAAATAAAACATACATCTAATACTGATGAATCAAAGTTATTCAAGCTTTAAAAGCGTTGATGGGCCTTGACCCTTTGCTCGGGTTACCTAGAAACCCAAGAACATTTCGACGAGAACTTTGAATCTTTATACTTTCTTGTTAGATGTAGATTAAAGCACTCGCTTATTGCTGATCTTGTCTTATTACATGAGTACTACAACACCAATACTTGATCTAACAGAAAATCATTACCAATACTGAAAGGTTATTTAATGGTCAAACTAGCCACTCGACCACGAAAACGGTACCGCCCGTAAACCAAGAACACCTATAGCGACACTTTCACATCCTTTGTAGAGCTTTAGCGATTTTATGAAATTATTTTCTTTAGAAACAAATTATAAAAATTAGAAATAATCAATAAAAAACAGTTTTAAAATTATATTAAATTATTTACGATATTTCTACGAAAATGTAATAATTATTTTATTTTATTTAGATATTATTTATAATTAACTTATTAAGAAAGTAATTAGAATAATTACTTTTAAATACTAAATAATTATGTAAAAATATTATTATTGAAATAAAAATCATAATAAATGATTATAAATTATTTAATAATATTAAATAATATTTTTTATAAAATTTTAGTAAATATAGATTACTTATAAATAGAAATAAATGGTTTAAAAATCATTTAAAGGATAAATAAATATTTTAAAAATACTTTAAACCTTCTAAAATATATTATAAGGATAATTAAATTATTTAAAATATAACCAAATTTTATAAATAAAATTTAGTTCATTTATCAAAGGTATTAAAATTCAAACCCCATTAAATCTAACCCAGTATTAAATAAATGTTTTATTTGAGTATTGTTATCAATACTAACGTGTTAGATTTATATTTTTGAATGTCATGGGTACTTAATAGCGTTCGAATAGTATAACTTGACTGATCTACGCTCAGGCAAGTCTTCTATACCCAATTTATTACTTATGCAAAATTTATCAAACCTGTTTATTCGCTAAACAAGATTCTATCTTGCTATATTGTTGATATAATATACCTATGTTGAATTACCTATTATTGAAAAGTTATTGCTATAGTTCCAGCATGACTAAGAAATGAATTTTTATTCATATGATATTGTTTATTGAGCATAAACTGTTATGTCAAGCCAAATTGTTTTGGTAAGACAATCATTATCTTTGAAGTTGAGTATCCGTAAGGGAGCAAAAGTGTAGTCAATGAATATATTGACATGAAATTGTAAGTGTAAATGAACACCATGTAGGTGATATGCATACTCTAGGATGTTGAATAAATGATCCCCTATCTCACATCTGAGCGAAATTTCTAAGTCTTTGTGGTAGCGAAATGATAAAAATTCGAACTAGTTGGAATTAGAAATCCGAAATGGTAACAACTATCGATTGAATTTGAATTGTTATAATTCTTCAAATCCTATATTTTTATAAATATACAACTTCTTTGAGAATGTCAAAGCTCACCCTTGCAAATTATTTCCTTTGCGATTATTAGATGGTAATCCGGAACATCTGGAGTAGATAAAGGGAAGCGTCCCTACATAGATTAGATTATATTCTTATGCGTATGAATACTTTGTAATAAGAACTCGTTATGAGAATTTTGTAATCGAATCATAATATTATGATATATATATAACATCTTTTATTTTTGCAACCGTGTTTTCTTACATATATAGATGTAAAGTAAGATGTCTTCTATTCTAGTTGAGATCCTTGGGAACTATTTATACGAGTGAGGGTGTTAATAGCATGAATTTATTCATGTTGTTATTAATACTCTGAATTTTAGATAGATAGTTACTATCCATACGATAGTATGTAACCGCATGACATTGACTATACATCTGGGCGAGGGTATTGGTAATATGGACTGTTCATGTTATTACTGATACTCTAAATTTTGGATAGATAGACTCTAGTCACAGATACAGTTCATATATTCAAGTGAGGGTATCCAAACATAGTAATATTTCTCTTGGGAATTACCATACATTATGGGATCTTTGTGAATCTTGAATCTATAGGAATTATATCGATAGTCCCTCTATCTAATGTAATATTTTAATCGAGATACCATGGGTGTATAGATTTAAATGCATTATGTTAATTCTCTATAAACACCATCTTAGGATACCACGGGGAGTATAGGTATGGGGTGTTACCTAACCGAAGTTTAAAACCTACTTGGTCAACTTTTTTTCCATTTGTCGTGACGCGCGGCGCGGCATCCTTTGTATTTTAGTGGTATGTTACGGTATGAGTTAGCGGAATTACTAAATCTGAAGTCTAGCAACTGGCGCCACCACTTTGTACTGGTTTTGGCGCTGCGGCGCCGAGTCTGTGCACCAGTTGGCCAAACCAGTTTTGGTTTCCTAACGAAACTCCTGGCTTCCTAATTTGTTCGTTTTACATCCGAATTGACCCATTCGAATTCCTACAAGTCAGGAATTACATCCTTTACGTGTTCATATAAGAATTCAACACTTTCGAATCCGTTAACTCAGAATTCACTATTGAGTTCATTTTATAGACGTTCGTAAACGTTAATGAGCGTTCAATGCTCGTTTTCTTCATTTAAGTCGAATCAAGCGATTCTCGAACCTGAACTCTTAATCACCCAATCTCACGTGTTGACATTGAAAACCAATATTTTCAAGTCTCACGGAAACTTTCGATAACCATTCCAGAATTTCTACTATTTCGACGCTTAACGTCTATTTTCGTAAAATTTGTCATAACTTCGTTACTAATGTTCTCTAAGCCAAATCACATGGAGTACTCCATGGATTTTACGTCTACATCCTAACCAAACAAGATGCATTTACTAACGCATTGATGGAGCTCAATTGTTTATCAACCATCGATCTCAACTATCAATATTTTCATGGTTCAAAACTATATTAAACCTTATAATTCTTATAATCTCATGACTTATAGAGATTGAATCTATGGTAAGTCATCTTTAAATCCTCACACAAGACATATTCCACCCATTCTATGATTCTCTAAGATGAAAGAAAATCTAAAAGTGATGGAGATGAAAGGTAAGAATTATACCTTAAAAACTCTTTGTTTTTTGTCTTGGAAAACTCTTAGATCAGGCTTCCAAAGTGTATATTTTACAGGTATAGCTCTCTTTCTCTCTCAATAATCTAAGGTTGGCAAGTTGAAAACTCCCAAATGAATCAACCTAGCTTTCTATTTATAGAAAACTAGAATGGAGGGCATAATTAACAAAGAACCAACAGCTCCTTACTATTCATGTGTGGTCACCAAGTAAAACACTTGGTGACCAAGCCTTATGTTTGGCTTCCACACCAAGGTGGTCGGCCCACCACCCCATGTGACATCCCATGGGTTGCCCCATGGGTTTTACCCATTCGGTGACCCACCGGTTCGACCCATGATTCAGTTTTAATGAATTGGGCTTAACTAAATTAACATTGGGCCATGATCATTCAAATGATGGGATTAATTAATAATCCAACTCAAATGAATTAGTCATTAAGTCTTAACTTAATTCTATAATACTAATCGTGCCACATACGTACAATTCACATATTATCTCCGTATACTACTCGTACAATAATCATATCGTACTTCGTATTTACTCAACGTATTATACATAGATACTAAATAGTATCTCCAAATGTATAACACTCGCATTAACCTTAACGTCATTCCTTCTACACATATTATTTCCTTCTCGGAAATCAATATACTCAACCCTTAGGTTTTAAGTTCGCAGGCGAAAACTGCGTTTCCCATAAATAAAATATTATCAGATATTCCATCTTATCACGATATTCTATCATTACTCATTTCTCGGAATTTCAAAATAATTTCCCGAACAGAAATGGATGAATAGTGTTTTTTTACAGAAATTTCTCAAAAAATAACTATTTTCATCTTGGAAATTCCAAACAATTATTTCTAACACGTAGCCAGAATACTAACCACATTAGCACATTCTAGGTCATAGAACGACCTTCACATAGCTTACTCACAAAGAAATCAATTAAATTCATTTAATTCACATAATCAAATAAAAATTTAATTGTCATAAAAATCCGATTTTCTCGAGCGTTACATGTTCTTTAGCATACATGTTCATTAAGTTACACTTCTCTTATCACCCTACAATGGTAGAGATAGAAGAGATAAGATCATTTACCTTTGATGACTAACTTCTTCTTCTTAAAAATCTAACAAAGGATGTTTAGCTTAAAAGTGTTTATTCTCTCTAACCAATAAGTTGTTTTGTAAGGAAAGTTTGTTGGATGAAAAGTAACAACCAACAAATGAATTGTGAGCTTCCTATTTATAGGACTTCTAATGTTAGGGCATAATAGTCATTAAGACATCCCACCTCCTTAAGTAACCTCCTTACTATTCACTTTCTTAACAACGAAGTAATCTTTCTCCCTACTCTTATTATTTTGCCTCCACAACAAACCCTTGGTCACCACTTCACCCATGGTTTGCCCCATGGATCTAGCTTTACCCATTGGATCTTTAATTGGGCTTAGCTTAATTAGTTTAGCTTATACTTTGGGCTTGTATTTAATTACTATGGGCTTAATATAAACCAAGTCTTGGGCTAAAACAATATTTCATCTTGGGCTTGCCCCTTAATGTTTATTGGATTTGTACTTTCTACAAAGTCCAAAATTTCATTACATTAGACTTTAATACTTAACGTTCTCAAGTTAAGTTCGCATGCGAAATATTGCGTTTTCTATACTTGAATTATTATTACATAATCCATCTCACCTCGATATTATAACGTTACGTATTTCTCAGAAGTTCAAAAATAATTCCCGAGCGGAAAATGATGAATAGTGTTTTTCAGAAAATTTCTCGATAAGCTTTTATTTTCGTCTTGAAAATTCAAACACTTTAATTCCTTCATGTAGCTAAAATACTATGACGTTTCTAGGTTATAGAACGATATTTATCTTACTAACACATAACAATATCAAATAATATTATTTTATTCATTATTAAAAGTATTACAAAAAGGTTCGATTTTTCGGGGCGTTACAGCATCTCAAGAGAAGGCTTATGTGACGCCCCTAAAATTAGGTATACATCACCCATTCTGAGTCGCCAAATATATGGTACAAAATTTAAATACAATCTTAAATATACAACATGAGCTGTGAGTTTTAATACAAACATTGTCTTCTAGAGAGCATTAAAACTCAAAATAAGTCCTCAATACATTTATTGTCACACTATTTAATAGAATAGTGAGGACTACTAATACTATCATCTGGTTCATCACTCCGTTCCCAGACTAAGTCCCAAATATATTCTAATTTCCACGAATACAACAAAGAAAAGAAAGGGTGAGCTCAACTAGCCCAGTAAGAAATATTATGACTAAGATAATGCAGAATAAATTATCATTAGCCTTAAACAGTGTTAAACTGATACAATATAACAAACATCAAGTTTAACTACAATGGAACAATCAATCCATTAAAAGAGTCAAGTAGAGAATAAAATCTACTATCTTCTATGATTTAAAAGGTTTTTTCATGACTTTTAACGCTGAGACTCGATCAACTTAATAAATAATCGACATCATCAAATCATCCCTGCACTACAGGCCAAAGATATTCTTTAGTATCACGACCACGAATTATCCATGCACTACGGGCCAAAGATAATGATGTTTTCATCAACGGTCCTAATCATGCCATAAAATAATTCATTTTTGCACCCTTGGCCGAAAAGAATCCATAGCCATAACTATACCAAAAACTGTCCATCAATGCACTACGGGCCAATAAGGACTTTTTCCACATCATTTGTAACATTACGGTCATGATTATCTTAGAATAATCCACGGTCATAATCATACCAAGTCCATCTATGCCATCTGAGGCCACAGATGATTTTCAACATAATATAAACATGAGGATGATGACAATGACATAATAATTCAATAAAACAAGTTCAAGAATTAATTTATCCAGGAACCAACAACATCCAAATTATCAACATTATACTGCTTTGTAGAGTAAAATTCAAGAATGCTCAGAAGAATATTTCCATGAAAAGATACTGGATGAAGTGCAAATATCAAGGATATTCCACTAATTTCATGGAGTATGGAAGTCAGAGTTTTAACCAACTGAGTAAAATAAAGAATGGAATAACAAAAGAAATCACCATGCATGCGGTGCTTGCGCAGACAGTTATTCAACGAGAATACTAAATAACGGAACCGGTCGGTAAAATTACATGCAAGCAAGATGTTCCAACGAATAATAAAGAATGGAATAACAACGAGAAATCACCATGCATGCGATACTTTCATGAGACAAAGTTATTCAACAAAATACTAATAAGGATGGAATCAAATCTCGTAAGAAACGCATGCAACGTGATATACCCAACAAAATAATAATAAAGACTTTTAACTAGGTCCCAAGCAAAAACGACATAGACATGATATTCCAACAGAATAATAAAGACGGAATCAGGTCGGCGTAAAACGCACAGAAAGGATATTCCAAAAGAATAGTAAAGACGGAATAATAGAATAATATCACCAAGTATAGGGTAGCCCGCGTATACAGGTTATTCCAACAGAATAATAAAGAATGGAATAACATAAGTTCTCTTCATGAATATAAAAGAATAACACCTCTTACGAGTATAATAAATAATATTCCCTATATTAGAAAGAAGAGTAGTGGATATAGAAGTATTGAAGTAGCAGAACACTTTTCTTCTTTCTCTCTATTGTTTCTCTCTCTAGAGTTTCAGTGAATTCGTAAGAAATAATGAGTGAATGAGCTTCTATTTATAGAAAAATGGACTGCATAGTAACTAACTCATGAACGGTCCAGATTGATTTACTTTAATCTGACGGTCCATATTTAAAGCAAAATCTTTTAAATAAAAATATAATATATTCTATTTATAATCTAATAAAATGAATAACTTTATAAAAGATTTTACTATGCAAACACTATACAGGCACTATGCAAACACTATGCATAATAAAATATAATATATTCTAATTATTGTCTAATAAAGCAGATAACTTTATAAAAGTATTACATTTTATATAAAAAGATTTTACTATACAAAACACTTATGAAGGCACTTTATCACGAAACACTATGCATAATTAAATATAATATATTCTAATTATTGTCTAATAAAATGTATAACTTTATAAAAGTATTATGTTTTATATAAAAAGATTTTACTATGTAAAATACTATGCGAGATACTTATGCAACACTATGCATAATAGAATATAATATATTCTATTTATAGAATAACTTTATAAAAGTATTATGTTTTATATAAAAAGATTTTCTGTATTATTATATTAATAATACCAATAAAACAAAATGGAGTGACTTATCACGTAAGCATCAATAATCATCTAATGTGTGCTCTACTATGCAACAACGCGTATTCTTTTTTTTTTAACACCGGGTGTTTCAACGATTAACGGTAAAACTTCCTAGTTATTTCCATAAAATATTTTTATCGTTTTCTCAATCGATAATAATTACATTGTGGGGTCCACCAATGATTGTACTGTCGTACGGATATTTCCCAACAAAAAGAATATTCCCCGACCAATCGAATATTATATAACCACTTGCTTACTTTACAAAATTTATAAATATTACCCACAACTATAACATTACATCAAATCAACACCATAATATTAAAAAAATTTATTTTGAGAAAATTAAATATTTATTTGTAAAATCTGGGGTCTCACAATCTCCCCTCCTTATGGAATTTTGCCCCGAAATTTACGTACGTACCTGGTATGCTGAACCGGTGAGGATACCTCGACTTCATTTCAGATTCTAATTCTTGAGGTATAACCTTTGAGTGTTGAATCCGATCCTTCTTATCTAAGATTTTAACACGTATCTCCTCATATGTTAAATCTTTTGCTATATCGTTTAGCTCTAATTTAATAATGTGGTTCGGGTCATCCACATATTTACGTAACATCGATACATTAAAAACGTTATGAACACGCGACATACTTGGCGGTAAAATGAGTCTATAAGCCATAGTTCCTACTCGATCGAGACTTTTAAATGGGCCAATTAAATCGAGGGTTGAGATTTCCTCTCTTCGTCGATTCTTTCTTCTAGAATAACGCCCTCTTGAACCTTCTTCTTCACATTTATCAGCTCTGGGTGTGTAGCTTGAGTGGCTTTAACTCTATCAATTAAAGTCGATTCTACTCGTATATTCGTTATCTTCACTTGGGTTCCTAGAGTCTTTAAATCTATCTTCATCATTTGTAAGTCGTACGAAATGGGCCTTTGTGTTAACAACATCACACTCGTAAACGCATACGATCTTCTACTCAACGCATCAGCTACCACATTCGCATTCCCATGATGGTAATGAATGGTACGATCATAATCTTCAACAGCTCGAGCCAACGTCTTTGGCGCATGTTACGTTCATTTTAGTTGAAGAAATATTTGAGGGTTTAAGAAATGGGTTTTGTACTGGGGTCAATACAAAATTCGATTTCACGCTCTAGGGGTAGGCTAAGAAGTTTTCAAGAATACGTCAGGAAATTTATTAACAATAGAAATATCATTCAAAACTGTGACTCTCATCAAAGTCTTGGATAGCACATCACATTGATACCTATCAAATTGCCATCATCATTCACGACGTGGCCTACAGAAAGTCTGGCTTTGACGCATTCCACACAAAAAAGTCAAGAACGAAAGGACTGGGGCTCTTTACTTATGGCTTGATATGACAATGATTGACTTTAGTGGTTTGGTTGCTTGAATTCGCATAACAGGTTGGTTAGGAGTATGAAAGCTAACAACCTTACAAAAATCATGATGAGTTGTTAACCAATCGATTCCTAAAATCACATCAAAGGAAAGTATTTTCAAAGAGATACGATCGACAGGTAACGTGAAAGTGTTGATTTGAACAAGATTTATAAATAGTGGAGGTAACGAAGGTTTCTCCCAACAGATATATCAAAGCCTAACTTCTCCGGAGTTAACTTCAAACATTGAACACAACTAGGTGAAATAAAAGAGTAAGTAGAACCGGTATTTAACACGGTATAGACTTCGCAAGAGTTTATGACTAACATACCCGTGATAATTTTATTCAGGTTCCTCTCACGAAAAAAAAACGCTCTCTCTTAAACTACCGACTTTGGCTTGTCTGGGACATCATTTGGCATCACTATCCCAGCTGGAATTGACTTCACCATATGACAAAATCGAGCTAAGTGACCTTATCTTCCGCAATTAAAACACGTTTTGGATTGCTGCGTACAGTTTGGATGGATGTGTTCATCCTGTCCGCATTTGAAATATACGACCAGTGGTCATTCTTCTTCCTTTGAAATGGGTGCTGGTTCCGACATCTTTACGTCATTGTTGAACCTTCTCTTCTTGAAATGTCCATTCTTATTGTTTTGGCCATGATTACCACCGAAGTGGTTACCATTTCTGACATGTTAATTCCCTCCATGCTTCATCATCACCGCTTTGATGGTATTATCACCAATATTATCATTTTGCTTAATTTGCTCTCTTTTGGTTTGGTTGACTCATTATCGCGCTCCAATAATCGAGCCCTATTAACAACATCCTAATACAAACCACGGTTTATGAGAGATAAGATATTGACATATCTCCGGCTTCAAACCTCTTAAAAACATCTGTGTCATTCTCTCTTCATTATCAACCAAATGGGACGCAAACCGGGATAACTCGGCAAACTTGGCTTCGTACTGCGATACGGTCATGTTATTTTGCTCCAGCTTGATGAATTCTACTTCTTTCTTGTGACGAATACTTTTGGGAAAGTACTTGTCATTGAATAATTCTTGGAACTTCTCCCAAGTCATCTTTAGTGCGGCAGGTTGAGTATGTTTTACTAATTCCCACCAGTAATCTGCCTCTCCTCGTAACATAAAGGTGGCAAATGGCACCTTTTGCTCCTTGGAGCATCCCAAGAAATCAAATATCTTGGTGATCTGCTTTATCCATGCTTCTACCTTAAGTGGTTCTGGCTTTCTCAAAAACTCTGGTGGTCCCAGCTCCTTGAATTACTTAGCGGTGACCAACCGTGGGTTGCCATTGTTTCCTCCTACATTATGAACAGGAGCCATCTTCGCCTGATGTTGCATGAATTCTAAAAAGCTCCTAAACGTCACTGGCCATTCGTCAATTGATCGGTGTTGTTGTTTACGGGAGGATTATCGCCATCTGTTGCACATTGTCCTCGATTATTGATCCGTGGAGAATCTACGGTCTCACGTGCTCCATTGCTTATCTCAACATTTTTCAGATGCCATTTTCAAATACTGCCACAAAACAAGGGTTAATTAACATATCACACATTATCTCTATACTCTGACCGACCAATTAAATATCAAATAAACTTAGGTAGGTCATACTAGCAAAGGAATTCCCCGTCTCTCCCCTCCTAGTTCTTGTCTCACATCTCAGCTAGGGATCATATTCCTAAGCTTTGATACTGTGACGCCCCCGAAATAGGTATACATCACCCATTCTGAGTCGCCAAATACATGGTACAGAAACAACTACAACTTCATTAATACAATTGTCGTGCAAAATACGACAACACATAAACTGTGAGTTCAAATACAAATATTATCTTCTAGATAATATTCACACTCAAATAAGTCCTCATTACAATTATTGATACACTATTTTACAGAATAGTAAGGACTACTAAAACAACTGTCTTGAACCGTGACTCCACACCCCGACTAGTTCCCGCTATATTCTCGTCTCATGAGAAGAAAAATGGAACAAAAAGGAAAAGGGTGAGCTCAACTAGCCTAGTAAAGAATATTACGACTAAGATAATGTACAACAAATTATCCTTAGTCTTCAACAGGGAAAAATCTGATAGAATACAATAGACAACAAGTTTTAGATCAACAACTGCAGCGGAAACAACAATTCATTAAAAGAGTTAAGTAGAGAATGAAATCTACTATCATCTATGAATTTAAAAGTCCATCATCGATATTTTATCCCTATAACATCAATCAATATACATCATAAATCAAATATTCATCTTTGCACTACAGGCAAAAGATATTCACCAGTTGGTCATGTTCATCTAAACACCTGTTCATCTTTACACTACGGGCCAAAGATATTCATCATAAAATCATTCATCTCTGCACTACGGGCCAAAGATATTCAGTTATAACATCATTTAGGACTGAGGATGATGAAAAATATTTTTAAAAAAAACGAATCCAGTGAAACAAAAGAACAAATATTAAGGATTCGTACTTTAAACAATCCAAGTTCAAAAATACTTCATAAATAACTAGAGTGGAGTAAAATTCAAGAATGAAGACCAAAACATAGATCCAATCCAAGATAGGAATCATAACAGACGATCTTGGAAACAGAAAAGAAAATTTAATTTTTTTGTGAATAGTGTCGTATTCGTGAATAGTGTCGTATACGTGAATAGTTCCGTATACGTGAATAGTAACTCCGACACTAAAAGATAGAAATTTCATAAAAAAACATCATGCTTCATGAATAGTACTCGTGAATAGTAACTCATGAATAGTAACTCGTGAATAGTAACTCATGAATAGTAACCCCGACATGAAAAAGTTCCAAATTTGATAAAAATTTCCAACCAACATTTTGGCATAATGATATTGAAGAAATAATATCATTTTTATAAAAAATAATATCCCTTTCCTCAGAAAGAATAGTACTTCTGACTGGAATACTAGATATAGTGCTGAAAGAACTTGCACCGTATAGCAATACTCAAAGTACTAAAATACTCACAAAATACGCTCGATATTATAGAGAGAGAAAGAGAGAAAAATCTTTAGTTTCTGGTGTGATTTTCAATTCTAACCTAAGCAACCTATTTATAGGAAATTGCTTAGAACACCAAAGCAGAAAATTTAATATAATATTAATATATATATATATATATATATATCAAAATTTCCTACGCACACTGGTCCAAACTTCAGCCACACATGTGCCAAAAATAATAAAAACATTTTTCTTAATAAAAATAATTAAAACTTCCAAAAATCAATTATTTCGGAACTTCAGAACTTCAATAATTCATAATGAATAGCCCTTTTATCATAAAATTCGAATCTCATATCTTTTTATAGGAAATTCAATTCTCTACAACTTTGCAGAAGAAAGTTTTTCCAAATTCCAAACAGAAATTGACCGAAATCTATACACGGACGATTTTACAGGCTATAATCAAATTTCAGTCAAGAAATGGGGTCCACCGACACAAAAAACATGTGTTAATCATTTAATTCAACAAAAATGCTCTTCATCCTCATATACTCATATATTCCACATTCATTGTAAAAATATCCTCATTATTATATTATAATAATATAATAAAATATTATTTTATCAGAAAAGATAAAATATCAATTTTCAATAATTGTCACTTTAAAAATTTGCTCCATCTATATCCACATAAAATCAATATTTTCCTCATCATATAAATCAATAATTAATTATTCACAAATAATATTATAGAATCACAATCTTGGCACCGTGGAGTCCCAAGAAAGATGGGGCTTTCCAATAAGAATTTCTCCTTCTGATGCGCCGCAATTAGGTGACCAAACCTCTCCTTAGACAAAACTTTCTAGACATTGCCAATAATGTTTTCTAATAATATTATTCAGATAATATGAATTATTGCTTCGATAATGGAAAATACCGTGTAGTGACAATTATTAAAACAACAGTAATATAAAAAAATCAACGCAAAGAATTATTGAATCAATAAAATAAAATACTAAACAAAGAATTCTTTGTAACAATTATTGAGTCTTCGCCTTCTTACGTAAAAATTAATAATTGGTGCAATACGATTGTGCTTACTATGCAACAACGCTTTTTTATCGTGTTTTAACCAATTATTCCAACAAGATAATCTTGAATAATCTGCTACCAAGTTATTTATAAATAACTTATACTTGTCGTTTTTTTCATCAAATCGCTTTTTGTTATGGGCCCATACAAGGCTGTGCCGTCATACGAATATTCCCCGATAACAATGAATATTTTATAACCACTTGATTATTTAAAATATTTGCGCATTTTACCCATAACTAACAACATTAATCAATTCAACCCTTACTATTTCACAATAATAAATAGAGGAAATTCCATTTTATTAAAAAATAAATCGGGGTCTTATAGATACCAACTGTGACGCCCCCAAAATTAGGTATACATCACCCATTCTGAGTCACCAAATACATGGTACAAAATTCAAATATAATCTTAAATATACAACATGAGCTGTGAGTTTTAATACAAACATTGTCTTCTAGACAACATTAAAACTCAAAATAAGTCCTCAATACATTTATTGTCACACTATTTAACAGAATAGTGAGGGCTACTAATACTATCATCTGGTCCATCAGTCCGTTCCCCGACTCGTCCCAGCTATATTCTCATTTCCTGAATAGAACAATAAAAGAAAGGGTGAGCTCAACTAGCCTAGTAAGAAATATTATGACTAAGATAATTCAGAATAAATTATCATTAGCCTTAAATAGTGTTAAACTGATACAATATAACAAACATCAAGTTTAACTGCAGCAGAACAAGCAATCCATTAAAAGAGTCAAGTAGAGAATAAAATCTACAATCTTCTATGATTTAAAAGGTTTTTTCATGACTTTTATCGCCGAGACTCGATCAGCTTAATAAATAATCCATATCATCAAATCATCCTTGCACTACAGGCCAAGGATATTCTTTAGTATCACGACCACGAATTATCCATGCACTACGGGCCAAAGATAATCATGTTTTCATCAACGGTCTTGATCATGCCATAAAACAATTCATCTTTGCACCCTTGGCCGAAGAGAATCCATAGCCATAATCATATCAAAAACTGTCCATCAATGCACTACGGGCCAATGAGGACTTTTTCCACATCATTTATAACATTACTATTCATGATTATCTTAGAATAATCCTCGGTCATAATCATACCAAGTCCATCTATGCACTACAGGCCACAAATGACTTTCAACATAATATAAACATGAGGATGATGACAATGACATAATAATTCAATAAAATAAGTTCAAGAATTAATTTATCTAGGAACCAACAACGTCCAAATTGTCAACATTATACTGCTTTGTAGAGTAAAATTCAAGAATGCTCAGAAGAATATTTCCATGAAAAGATACAGGATGAAGCGCAAATATCAAGGATATTCCACTAATTTCATGGATTATGGAAGTCAAAGTTTTAACAACTTAGTATAATAAAGAATGGAATAACAAAAGAAATCATCATGCATGCGATTATTTAGATAGACGAAGTTATTCCAATGTAATACTAAATAATCGGAACCGTGTCAGGCGAAATTAATGCCGACGGATGTTCCAACAGAATAATAAAGAATGGAATAACAACAGAAATCACAATGCATGCGGTACTTGGCATGGGCAAAAGTTATTCAAATGTAATACTAATAATGACGGAATCAGTCCGGTAAAAAGCGTCTGAGCGTGATATTCCAAATGAATAATAATAAAGATTTTAACCCGTCCGTAGCGTAAAAGCGATAGACATGTGATATTCCAAATGAATATTAAAGGCGGAATTAGGTCCGGCGTAAAAGCGCATGAGCATGTGATATTCTAACGAGAATAGTAAAGATGAGAATAATAGAAGAATGTCACCAAGTATAGGGTAGCCCATGATATCAAGTTATTCCAATGTAATAATAAAGAATGGAATAACATAAGTTCTCTTCATGAATATAAAAGAATAACACCCCTTACGAGTACAACAAATAATATTCCCTACCTTAGAAAGAAGAGTAATGGATATAGAAGTAGTGAAGTAGCATAACACTTTTCTTCTTTCTCTCTATAGTTTCTCTCTCTAGAGTTTCAGTGAATTCGTAAGAAATAATGAATAAATGAGCTTCTATTTATAGAAAAATGAACTGCATAATAACTAACTCATGAAATCTATTCTAGATTGATTTACTTTAATCTTACTGGCCCATATTTAAAAGCAAAATCTTTTAAATAAAAATATAATATATTCTATTTATAATCTAATAAAATAAATAACTTTATAAAATATTTTACTATGCAAACACTATACAGGCACTATGCAAATACTATGCATAATAAAATATAATATATTTTAATTATTGTCTAATAAAACAGATAACTTTATAAAAGTATTTTGTTTTATATAAAAAGATTTTACTGTGCAAAACACTATGCAGGCACTATGCAAACACTATGCATAATAAAATATAATATATTCTAATTATTGTCTAATAAAACAAATAACTTTATAAAAGTATTCTGTTTTATATAAAAAGATTTTACTATGTAAAATACTATGCAGACACTATGCAACACTATGCATAATAGAATATAATATATTCTATTTATAGAATAACTTTATAAAATTATTATGTTTTATATAAAAATATTTTCTGTATTATTACATTAATAATACCAATAAAATAAAACGGAGTGACTTATCACGTAAGCATCAATAATCAATACTGTGTGTTACTATGCAACCTCACAGATTCTCAGTATTTTTAACACTGGGTGTTTCAACAGCTAACGGTAAAAACTTCCGCCGTTATTTCCATAAAATATTTTTGTTGTTTTCTCAATCGCATAATAATTCCGCTAGGTCCACTAATGATTGTCTGCATCGTATTTGATATTCCCCGACAAAAAGAATATTCCCCGACTAATCAAATATTATATAATCACTTGCTTACTTTGCAAAATTTGTAAATATTACCCACAACTATAACATTACATCAAATCAACACCATAATATTAAAAAAAAAATTATTTCGAGAAAATTAAATATTTATTCGTAAAATTTGGGGTCTCACAGCTTAAGTCGATTTGATGTCTCCCATGTATGTTTGATTGGCTCAATGGGAATCTTGAATTTTCGCATATGTGGTATTGTGCTCAAAATTTGTACATACTCCACAACATATGTATCCTCCATGTCAGATTCTCCCAGTATATTACTCTCTAATGGATCAATGCCAATCAAATGTCCAGCCTCTTCATTTAATACTTTGTCGACTACATCGACCCGGAAGCACTCGTCTTCGTCAGTGGGGAACTTCATAGCTTTAAAGACATTAAATGTGACATTTTGGTCCTAGACTCTCATGGTCAGTTCTCCTTTCTGTACATCTATGAGTGTTCGCCCAGTAGCTAGGTAGGGTCTACCAAGAATGATAGGTTTGTCTTTGTCTTTTTTGTAGTCCAGAATAATAAAGTCAGTTGGGAAGATGAATTTGTCCACTTTCACCAGGACATCCTCTACGATACCTCTCGGGTATGTGATGGGCCTATTGGCAAGCTACAATGATATATTTGTCGGCTTAGGAACCGACAATCCCAACTGTGTGAATACCGATAGAGGCATCAGATTTATACTTGCCCCCGAATCACATAAGCATTTATTGAATGAAAATCTTCCAATGGAGCAAGGCATCGTAAAACTGCCTGGATCTTTAAGTTTTGGAGGTAGTTTCTGTTGCAACACTGCACTGCATTCTTCTGTCAAAGCAACTGTTTCATAATCCTCTAACTTCTTCTTTCTTGACAGAATGCCTTTCATAAACTTCGCATAGCTTGGCATTTGTTCCAAAGCATCTGCGAAAGGTATGTTAATTTGCAGCTTCTTAAATACCTCCACGAACTTAGCGAACTGTTTGTCCAATTTTGTTTTTGAAGTCACTGTGGGTATGGGAACGATTGGGTATATAACTTGGGGTGTGGCTGTGGCTTTCTCAGCCAACTCATTATGTTCTGTCTCAACTACCCGCTGCCTAGCACCTCCATCAGAAAAGCCCTACTCAGAATCCTCTACACCCTGGCGCGAACGCGCCAGGTTCTCTTCATATTTGGGCGCGGGCGCGCCATGCTCTATTTATGCAGTCTTTTTCCCATACCTCAATGTAATGGTATGACATTATTCCTTCCTATCCCTTCTTGGATTTGCTTCTATATTTCTTGGAAGAGCTCTTTGTGGTCTGTTGTTCAACATGCTAGCCATCTAGCCCATTTGATTCTCCAAATTTTTAATAGCCACTACTTGGCTCTTTATCAACACTTCGGTATTTGCCATGTATTTCCAAATCATTTCTTCCATCTCAGACTTCTTTTCCGGTTGAGGGGCAGGAGGTGGATGATGTTGGTGTTGTTGTTGCTGAAATCTAAGAGGGTAAGGAGGTTTAGGTGCATACTGTTGATGAGGCTATTGTGGTTGATATTATTGTTGTTGAGGTTGGTGTTGTTGAACATTCTGATTATTACTCCAGCTGAAATTGGGATGATTTCTATTTTTGGGATGGTAGAAGTTCTGAAATTAATTCTTTGGCTTTTGATAGTTGCTTACGAACTGTACCGACTCTGCAGTGATAGCACATTGTTCTGTCTAGTGTGACCCTGTACATATCTCACAGACGAAGGAAACTTGTTTAACTTTGTTTTCAGCCAAAGAGTTAATTTTCTTCGACATCGCTGCCATTTGAGCTGATAGTGCTGTGATAGCATCCACCTTCAATAACCCAGCAACTTTTGGTTAAGGCATTCTAGTTGTTGGATTCTAAAAGTCATTTTTCGCCATGGTCTCAATAAGTTCATAGGCTTCCTCATAACTCTTAGCCCATAAAGATCCTCCTGCAGCAGCATCAATGATTGGTCTGGATTGCCATCCTAACCCATTATATAAAGTATTGATTATCATCCAATCTAGCATCCCATGGTGAGGGCATTTCCTTAGCATCTCGAATCATTCACATGCCTCATACAACGATTCTCCCCGTTGTTGCTCAAACTGAGATATACCACTCCTCATCTTTGTTGTTTTAACTATAGGAAAGAATTTGGCTAAAACTTTGTGTGCTAAATCCTCCCACGTGGTCACTGATCCTGATGGTAATGAATGAAGCCAACTATTTGCCTTATCTCTTAAGGTAAAAGGAAACAGTCTGAGCCGCACCGCATCATCCGACACACCATTGTACTTGAATGTGTCACAAATTTCAATAAAACTCAGCAAGTACTCGTTTGGATCATCAGTAGCAGCACCTCCAAACTAAACCATATTATGTACCATCTGTATTATTTTCGATTTAATCTCGAAGGTGTTCACTGCTATTGTTGGCCTGACTATGCTAGACTGTAGCTCATTTATATTAGGCATAGAATAGTCTCTCAAAGCCCTGTGTTCTTCTGCCATTTTTGTGGGTGTCTCAATGTTCTCTTGTGTATTAGAATTACGTGTACTCGCTCTCCAAGCTTTCCCGTTGATATTATCCTGCCTAGGTACCAACTAAGAATTTGAAGATCGACTATGCATATATTATCCACAAGTACTTGAAACACAAATAAATGAAACATAGAAATGAGATAAGATGTGAATTGTTCAAGTCAGACAAATTTAACTTAAATTGATGATAATAGTAATAAAAATAACAACTTTTCCCCGGTAACGGCGCCAAAAACTTGTTGGCTTGTTTCGGTGTCAACAAAACAGACACTCACACGTGCAAGTATACACGGTCAACAAGTAATATAGAGTAAGTCAAGTATCATTCCTATTGCCTCTTTTTTAGTCTAACAAAAGGACTCTAACTCATGAAAGCATACATGGGTCAACAAGTAGTACAGAGTAAGAAAAATATCGATCCACGGAGAAAGGTATTAAATCTTAATTATCATACATCAATCATGTCACTATTTTCATATGCTTTAACGAATAACTCACAATTATAATTTATACTAAACTCAATTAATGAATAAAAATATATTACTACAATAATGAAATCAAATTTGGAAATAATGGGATTCTAACTTTATTTAATAATTCATCTAACTTGTAACTATCATGTAAAGCTTATATATTTATCGTGGAAAACTAATCAAGAGCACAAAGGTGGACATAACCATTTTTCAATGAACTATGACCTATTTACATAACTTCCACATATGATAGAAATCATGTAAGCAACACTATTACCAAAATCATTATATGTCTATGTGATATTGCATCAGTAAGGAATTAAGGCACAGGCTCTTTCAGTACTACAAACGATAAAACGGTATATTTCTATCCGGTTCACGGATTACAAAGCTAAACAACTCAGCCTCATATTTCTATCCGGCATATGCTATTATGATTATATCCATACTCATATTTTATTTTTCAAATCCATATAAGCATACAAGGTGAATGGTGATCAAACATTCATTCAATACGCTCAATCATAATAGTTAATCCAATGATAAACATACAATCATACAATCAGCACATAAGTTTAGACTACATATCAAAATCCATTAGAATCCGATAATGGAGTTTAGTTCATTTCTGAACCAAAAACCATTATGGGATTGAAGCAACACATGGAATTAAACAATGCAAATAAGAGATGAAAGAGAAATGATTAAACCCAGTTGCAGAATCTACTCCAATGTGTGTTCCAAAGTACCAATAATCTCCAAAAAATGAAATTAACGATTTTTCAATAACCAAAGTGAAGAGAGGATATAGAATGTATCAAAAATTGATCAAATCCTCTCTAGACTAGTTAAAAAATAAGAACCCTAATTACTTGATATGAAAAACTGATAAAAGACCCAATAACACACGTCTGGTACCAACCAGTATTGTTCAGATGAGCCTCAAGTGCTCAAAATTCAAATTACAAAAAAAGTCAACAAACAGACTACTGAGGGACTCATGGCACGCCAAGGTGATCCTTGTAAAAAAAGCAGTATTGTGGCTGCTGATAGGTGTGACCGCTGCCTTTTACCGTGCTGTTTCCTTTTTTTTATGTTATGGCGCGGCCACAGAGCAAAAACCTGTTGTTTTCTTGGTGGCGCGTGGTGGCGTCGTCGTAAAACTTTAATTAGCCGCTGCTACTACTTGTTGTCTTCTGTTGTTGCTTCTTGCTTTGTTGTTTGTTCTTCATCTTTCCTTTTCTTCATAACACTCATCCACTGCTTCAGTTCCTTATCTACCTATGTCCATCATGCCTAGTCCTTGCTAGCTCATGTCACCATGTTTATCCATGCCTTTCTTGCCTTTTTCCATGCCTTTCCTTGCCATATGAGTTCCACTACAAGAAATGCTAATCAACATAAAATACACAAAAACATAGTAAAATCTACTTGAGATGAACATAATTCTCGTGAATTAACATCCAATAAGTAGGTATAAAACCTACTTATCAAATACCACCAAACTTGAACTATTGTTTGCCCTCAAGCAATTCATTCGACATTAAACAATGAAATGCAACTGCATGCTATACAAACTAAATTATGATGGAAATGAGTCCCAAGTTTTTCCATCTAAATTGGAATTCTAATCTAATGTGCATCAGCGAATTATCCAGATTCAAGAATAAAATTTCAAACTAGGTATAAACATAATATCATACAATCAAATAACCCATACTTGCTATAAAGATGCTATATGTGTGTGTTGTGTTCACCAAAAACTTGACAAAGGCAAAGAATACACATGTTGAACTGCTCAAAACAAAAAATTATAGTCTAAATCAAGATCCATGTATACTAATGCAATAAAAACTACTCCAACACATCAATACAAACTAAGAATCAACAATGGGTTTAAACTGCTTTATTTTTACTTATGAGGGCGATTTTCGCACTTTTCCACGGTGTTTATTGCTTTTTTTTAATGCAGCGAGTGCGTTTTACGCTCCATCTCGCCCCTTCAAATATTCAATAATTTAGCTCAAGAAGGTTTCAAGATAGATTTTATATATAGATTTTATATATATATATATATATATATATATATATATATATATATATATATATATATATATATATATATATATCTGATAAGCATACCCATGTGTTCCCAAAGTTTGATTATCAATGTTTTCATAGCCTAAGTCCACTTTCCACATAATTCTATTTTTAAAAACCACATTTCCTACTAAGCAATAAAAACACATTACTCTTATACCAACAAGTATTTGTGAACACGTATGTGTGAACCGAAAGCATCTAAACAACATCCATGGATTACATCATGTATAACATTATAGCTGAGCTCATGTTATCTAGTAAATTCAACAATCCTTCAAAATTTAATTTCATCATTGGCTAGACTTAAACTCCATAAAGCTAGAAATTCGGGACACGCAACTAAACACATACTAAAATAAATAATAACTACTAAAAACAGAAAAAAATTATGCAATTATTAACCAACACATAAACATACAAAAGTTAAATTAAACATGCAAACATATGCAAATTAACTACATGCAACTACCATACTACTCAATACCCCCAAACTTAATATATTCATTGTCCCAATGAATGAAGGTATAGGGTTAGAAGAACTCTCCTACTGATCAGTTGCACCACCCTCTTCGGGTGGTGAATCCGGCGGTGGAAATGGCACGGCTGTACCAAATTGTGGCCACTCGAGCATGGTACCCTGCTACGCAAATGCCTCCGCTAACGACCTCGTCAAACTATTGGCAAATGTTGCAAAGTTGTCGCACACAGCGTCGACCTTCCTCTCCAACATTCAGAGATATCGATCGTCAGTAGTAGCAGTGGCTTGAGTTGATGTGCCTGCTTCATTTATCATTGAAGGTTGTGGTAATGGTGCAGATGACGCGGGATGAAGGATGAAACCCTTACCCCTTGGGTACAGGGTACCTCCTGCCCAATCTTCAAATTTTGCTATCGTAGCGTGAGTGATATCCTGACTTGGGAATTGCAACTGTTCATCTGTCCACCTAACTCCTGCTCTAGCACACAAACGAGCCACGATCGAGGCATATGGTATACTTCCCGTAGTACTTCTCCACATGTATCGCAACATGTTCTGATTAAGAAGGTGACCAATGTCGATATATTTTCCCACAATAATCCCTCAAATAATGATTGCTCTCTTTGTTGTAATTTCATATTGATGGGATGATGACATAAGTTTTGCACAAACAAAGAGATTCCAAGCCTTGGCATAACGGTTGAGAGCTAAAGTCGGGAAGGTCTTAGGCTGATTAGTGTCGGTTGTGTAAGTCCATTGTGTCACTGGGATACACAAATTAGCGATGACTTCATTGAGGTCTGTCTCCATTCTCTTCGCCTCAACCAAATTTGTACGTCCAGTTGGAGGGTCGAGTAAATTGAATACGCCACGAATTGCCCTTGGTTGATAGTCCACTTGAACCCCTCGAACGAAAGAAAAGCCACTCATTGTCTCCCTTGCATTCGCATAAAATTCCCTCACAATGGCCATAGTTGCAGCCATTGGTGTAGAGCAAACTCCATGCCAACATTTTTCCTTGATCATCTGCACCAATTGCCCATCTTGTGTATCTTGCTTGAACTGTGATTCCCCCAAAATAGGTATACATCACCTATTCTGATTCGCCAAATACATGGTAAAGAATATAATTACAACCTTAAATATACAACATGAGTTGTGAGTTTTAATACAAATATTGTCTTCTAGACAGTATTCAAACTCAAAATAAGTCCTCAATACATTTATTATCACACTATTTCATAGAATAGTGAGGACTACTAATGCTATCATCTGGACCGGTCACTCCGCTCCTCTAACTAGTCCCCTCGCTACGTTCTCATTTCACATGAGAACAATGAAAGCAAAAGTGTGAGCTCAACTAGCCCAAAGAAGAAATATTATGACTAAGATAATGCGAATAAATTATCATTAGCCTTCAATGTTGTTAAACCGATAAAATATAACAAACATCAAGTTTAATCTGCATCGGATAAATAATCCATTAGAAGAGTCCAAAGAGAGAATAAAATCTACTATCTTCTATGATTTAAAAGGTTTTCATCACTTTTATCATTTGAGACTCGACAATAAATAATCCACATCATCGAATCACCTCACACTACTACGCCAAGGATATTCTTTAGTATCATGACCACAAATTATCCATGCACTACGGGCCAAGGATATTCGTGTATTCATTAATGGTCATGATGATCATGCCAACAACTCATCCATCAATGCACTACTGACCAATGAGGATTTTAGCACATCATTTGTAACATTACTACCATGATTATACCGAATAATCTCTCGGTCATAATCATACCAAGTCCATCTATGCACTACTGAATACATAGATGACTTTCAACATATTATAAACATGAGGATGATGACAATGATATAAGAATTCAATAAAACAAGTTCAAGGATAAATTTTAAAGATTTATAATTTAATTTATCCAAATCAATAACGTCCAAATGTCAACAACATCTTAATGCTTTTGTGGAGTAAAATTAAAGAATGCTCAGAAGAATATTAAATTAGAACTAAACGATATAGCAGAAGATTTAACGTATGAGGAGATACGTGTTAAAATCTTAGATAAGAAGGATCCTATTCAACATTCAAAGGCTATACCTCAAGAATTAGAATCTGAAATGAAGTCAAGGTATCTTCACGTCTTCGATATACCAGGTAAGTATGTAAATTTCGAGGGCAAAATTTCATAAGGAGGGGAGATTGTGAGACCCCAGATTTTATGTATAAAGATTTAATTTTCTCGAAATATTTTTTTAATATTATGGTGTGGATTTGAGATAATGTTATAGTTGTGGGTAGTATTTATAAATTTTGAAAAGTATGCAAGTTGTTGTATAATATTCGATTGGTCAGGGAATATTTGTTTTATTAGAGAATATTCGTGTAATGGCACAATCATTGGTGGACCCCACAACGGAATTATTGTCGGATTGAGAAAACGACAAAAATATTTTATGAAAATAACGGCGGAAGTTTTATCGTTAATACTGTTGAAACACTTCGGTGTTAAAAGTACGATGTCTGGCGTGGTTGCATAGTAGCACACAGTATTAATTATTGATGCTTACGTGATAAGTCACTCAGTTTTGTTGGTATTATTAATGTAATAATACAGAAAATCTTTTATATAAAATAGAATACTTTTATAAAGTTATTCTATAAATAAAATATATTATATTCTATTATGCATAGTGTTACATAGTTCTCTGCATAGTATTGTGCATAGTAAAATCTTTTTTTATATAAAATAGAATACTTTTATAAAGTTATCTATTTTATTAGACAATAATTAGAATATATTATATTTTATTATGCATAGTATTTGCATAGTGCCTGCATAGTAAATTCTTTTTATATAAAATAGAATACTTTTATAAAGTTATCTATTTTATTAGACAATAATTAGAATATATTATATTTTATTATGCATAGTGTTTGCATAGTGCCTGCATAGTGTTTGCATAATAAAATATTTTATAAAGTTATTCGTTTTATTAGATTATAAATAGAATATGTTATATTTCTATTTAAAAGATTTTTCTTTAAATATGGACCGTCAGATTAAAGTAAATCAATATGGACCGTTCATGAGTTAGTTACTATGCAGTCCATTTTTCTATAAATAGAAGCTCATTCATTCATTATTTCTTACGAATTCACTAAAACTCTAGAGAGAGAAACTATAGAGAGAAAGAAGAAAAGTGTTCTGCTACTTCACTACTTCTATATCTAGTACTCTTCTTTCTAAGGTAGGGAATATTATTTGTTGTACTCGTAGGGAGTATTATTTCTTTTGTATTCATTAAGAGAACTTATGTTATTCCATTCTTTATTATTCTGTTGGAATAACCTATATACGCGGGCAACCCTACACTTGGTGACATTCTTCTATTATTTCATCTTTACTATTCTGTTGGAATATCCTGTCTGTGCGTTTTACGTCGGACCTGATTTCGTCTTTATTATTCTGTTAAAATATCCTATCTCGTATGCTTTTACGGCGGACACGTTCCATCTTTATTATTATTCTATTGGAATATCATGTCTCATGCGCTTTCTGTGGGACCGATTCCGTCCCTTATTAGTATTCATTGGAATAACCTTTTATGCTATCTAAGTATTGCATGCATGGTGATTTCTACCATTATTCCATTCTTTATTATTTTGTTGGAACACCACAGCCGATGCAATTTACTTTCTACCGACCTAGTTCCGTTATTTAGTATTCCATTGGAATAACTTTTATCATGCAAGTACCACATGCATGGTGATTTCTTATGTTATTCCATTCTTTATTATACTCAGTTGGTTAAAGTTTTGACTTCTATATCCATGAAATTAGTGGAATATCCTTGATAATTGCGCTTCATCCAGTATCTTTTCATGGAAATATTCTTCTGAGCATTCTTGAATTTTACTCTACAACGCAGTATCATGTTGACAATTTGGACGTTATTGGTTCTTGGACAAATTAATTCTTGAACTTGTTTTATTGAATTCTTATATCAGTGTCATCATCCTCATATTTATATTTTTTTGGAAGTCATATGTGGCCTGTAGTGCATAGATGGACTTGGTATGATTATGACCGTGGATTATTTAGTGTAATCATGACCGTAATATTACAAATGATGTGATAAAAGTCCTCATTGGCCCGTAGTGCATTGATGGACAGTTGTTGGCATGATCATGACTATTAATGAATACACAAATATTCTCGGGCATTGTAGTGCATGGATAATTGTGGTCGTGATACTAAAGAATATCCTCGGGTCAGTAGTGTAGGGTGATTCGATGATGTGGATTATTTATTAAGTTTGAGTCCCAATGATAAAAGTGATGAAAAACCTTTTAAATCATAAAAGATAGTAGATTTTATTCTCTACTTGACTCTTTTAATGGATTTCTCGTTCCGCTGCAGTTAAACTTGATAGTTATTATATTTTATCAGTTTAACACTGTTGAAGGCTAACGATAAATTATTATGCATTATCTTAGTCATAATATTTCTTATTGGGCTAGTTGAGCTCACCCTTTCTTTCACTGTTCTCTTCAGGAAATGAGAATATAGCTGGGACAAGTCGGGGAACGGAGTGATGGTCCTAGATGGTGCATTAGCAGTCCTCACTATTCTGTGAAATAGTGTGATAATAATTGTAATGAGGACTCCTTTTGAGTTTATATACTCTCTAGTAGACAATATTTGTATTCAAACTCACAGTTTATGTTTTGTCATATTGTACACGATACTTGTATTATTAAGTTGTATTTGAATTACACCATGTATCCAGCGACTCAAGATGGGTGATGTATACCTAATTTTGGGGCGTCACATTTCAATACCTTCAATCTTTGCACGGTCAATGATATTCCATGACTTGATACTATTTCCCCAAGGAATGCTACTTCCTCGCCGTAAACTCGCATTTCTTCCCTAATAACCCGATATTTTCTATACAAATAAATTAGAAATTTTTGCAGATAATTTTTTATTTATTTATTAAAATAAATATGGGGAATATGTGCCAAGATAATGTGTATATGTATTTATGTGATAAATAAAAATATGAATAGTTATAAATAATTTTATTTTAGAATTATTGATCATTATAAATTATATTCTTACATAATTAATTTTATAGTAGAAATGTTTTATTAATTATTTTCATGAATATATAATCATATATTATTTATATAATATATGAAATGATTTTAGAATTATTATAATAATTATTTTATTATATGAATCTTTGTACAAATTATTAAGTTAATTATTTTAACTTAATTAAATAATGTTAGGTATGACAGATAAATAATGAGAACAATAATATAATATCATTTATACTTTGATTTTTCAGTTGTATAATTATATAATGTATGTATATGGATTGACAATGATTGGTCAGTTATGGTGTTTTATGTCAAACCCTAGTTTACTGTGGGAAACCCTAATTTGAAACTCAATTGTGAGTTTAAGTCTATTATATAGCTGTGTTATATGATTTTATGATTAATTAGGTCAACCCTAATTAACATTTAGAGTTATTAATTTCTTGAAATCCTATTTATTAATTATAAACCCTACTTGCTAAATTAGCAAGGATAATTATAATTATTATATAATACCCTAATGTTCATGTATAATTAAAACCCTAATCAAATTAAGAAAACCCTAATTATAAGTTTTGCAAATTAATTGTATTTTATTTTAAACCCTAGATAAACAATTTGGGTAACATATATTAAAATTGTTAGACAATGATTATTACATGGCCTAAAACAATTATGGGAGAAGCCCAAAAGAAATCAAATTCAAGCCCAAACTTAGCCCACAGAATTAAGGGTATTTTAGACCTTTGATTTATCTAATTTATGCATTAAAATAAAAGCTAAATAAAGGAATTAGTGGGATATATATAGCTGGCCACAATAGGCCTTTTAAGGCAACAAATTAGGCTAATCAAGTTTTCTTAAATAGCTAATCACCTTACTTTTCCTAATCTCTTACGCAAAGGACATTGTTGTGTACTCCTCATTGGTTGGGAATCTCATTAAGCATACTTAAAGATAAGATAAGGGGTATTGTCTAATGGGCAAAGAAAGTATAGGGGTTAATAGTATATCACACATTTGCTAGACTTCTATAAATAGATTAGAGAGAGAAACTAAGTCATTTGTTAGCTCATTTTGTATCAACTCTCAACCTAGACTCTCTCTCTCTTAAACCACCAAAATTTTTAGCATATCAGTTCCAAATTCAAGCCCCACTAACACCACAATCTAATCAGAAAGCTAGAAACAAGAATTGATCAAAGAAGGTATAAAACCCTAGCTTGAGATCTGACCATAAATCTGTTGTTAGATGTTACGATTCTGTATTTTAATATGTTGTTGGTAGTGTATAATGATGATCTGGATTGCTAGATGTTGGATCCATAACATCTAGAGGCTCGGATTAGAGTTTTGCAAAATCTGGAAAAAAATCAAAATGTGGTCTGACAACAAATGTCAGTGGCCACATATCTTTAGTCGTTTATGATTTTTGTTGTTTTTAAGTTATTATGTGTAGTCTGGTATGTGGTCTTTGATCTGAAACAAGAATCAAGTTCATATCTTAAACATGTTGTAAGATAATCACGATCAAAAGGTCAGTTGACCAGTTTATGATCGGGCGTTCTCGGTTAACCTGAAGCGCCTTGAAACTAATCGACAACGCTTTTAAATCGACTAGATCTTGCTTCTGTTTGTAGTATTGTTGTTGTTGTTGTATCTAAATGGTAGCTGGATATGTGTAGTATATGTTCATACCATAATAGCACTTAAATGATATACAGATCCGACATAGCAAATGGTCAAACAAGTTAAGATTTAACATTCTTCTACATTTTCGGGTAACCCAGAAAACATATGAATGTGTTGCCTGACATTATTTGACCAGACTTTTTCTGCTCATTTTATTGTTGTTAGATCGATGTTATGTAATAGAGTTGTAGCCTTACATGTTTTCTACAACCTGGAAGTCTTAGATCCCGAAAATATTACACTATCAGCATGTAGTGGAAGTCCAAAGTGAGCCCCACGACCTGTTCTTCATTTCTGGGCAACCCAGAAATGAAGAACAACCTCTAACAGCTATTTTAGGCCCATAGATCTCCTTTGTTATTTATGTTATGATTTTATTTGTTGTTGGATCTTATAGTCTTGTATTAGTACTACACGATCTGACCAAAAATATGTCCAGAAACACAACACACACTGATTTGCACCTGGTCAAACCTACCCACTCGGTAACTGGCTTGAAGATCTAGGTTTGTATGAAGAACACGAAGAACACCTACAACGACGGTTATGTCACTATAGGTGGTCTTTAGCGACAGTTTAATTATAAAAATTATATTTTAATTAAATAATTATAGAAAATTAGTTTTTAATTATTAAAAATACAGAGTAAATTACTAAAAATTATTTTAACATCCAAAATTATATTTTAATTAATTTAGATATATTTCACAAATATTTAATATTTTTGGAATATCAAAAGGTATTTAATTTATTTAATTATATATTAAATAAATTATTTAAAATTGATATTAATACTTTAAAAATCATTTAAAAATTATATTATGGAATGAGAAAATATTTTAAGTTATTTTTAATGATTTTAATATTTTTTGATGAATTTTATTAATTAATTATTATTAATGATATTTTAGTTATTTAATAAATGAATTAAATAAATAGATTAAAAATTATTTTTATTGTATTAAAAATCATTTTAAATAATAATAAGGTTTTAAAATATTTTAAGTTATAAAATATAACTTTTAATATTTAAAGGATAATTTCATTAATAATTTAATATTAATGATATTTATTTAACATTAATAATATTAAATTTATTTAATAATTATATTAAATAAATAGTTTAAAATAGTTTTATTGATTTAAAAATCATTTAAAATCGGATATAAATGAATTAAAAATATTTTTAAGTTATAATTAATAATCTGATAATAAATAACACATTAATATTTTAATATTAATGGTAATTGATTATGATTGATTTTAAATATTTTAAAAATCATTTAAGGGTAATATTAACACTTTAAAAATATTCTTAAGTTATTATAACTAACTTTAATATTTTGGCAATTGTTTCATTAATAGTTTAATATTAATGACAATAGAATTGTTTGATATTTAAATCATGTAATAATGATTTCGGTGTTTGAAAATTCATGATAAATTATGATAAATGTTTAAAAATTATTATAAGTTATTTAAAAGAAATATAACTGGTATTTACGGATATTGATTTACAGAATAGAGTCTTACACTCGATAATTACCCGATAAAGCTGTCGGTACACCGACATATTTCAGAAATTGATCTAGACTTAGATATTTTGACTGTATTAATGTTTGTTTATGATGCAATGACTGTTGAACATGTATGATAATGTGATTAGGTTATGTGATGACTGCAAAATACAGTACTATATGTTATAGTATGTTGTTCTAATCGAACAAATGATCTGATTAATGCTAGGTCGTGATATAAGAGATAAAACTAAGTTGTGTATTGTAAGCAGCGCATCAGGCAAGTATCCTACCTTTGCATTTCTTTATGCAATGGACATGAGTAAGAATGTTTTAGAATTATATTATTATTGTACAGATTATTAACCCTATATTATATACGCTCATTGATTATCAACATGTTAGTATATGGTAATTCAGATATATATTCTGTTAGTTAGTTTCTATAAATGGTTATACAAGTGTCCCCAGTTGGATAATCATTGCATTTAATCACATGTTGATACACCTTTGTCAATTACCCGTATATATATATATATATATATATATATATATATATATATATATATATATATATATATATATTGAATTATAGATTATTGTTGAACAAGATAAAACCTTATTATTATCCAACCGAATTGCTTTGGTTTGGAACCCGCCAAGTATGAACATCCCTTACACAGAAAACTTTTTGCTTGCCCAAAGTGACAGAGTGAACGATCCTATCGTTCTTGTAATATAGTATTGATCAATCTGTGGTCCATGGGATGTACACCCTCGTGTCTGTAAGTTATGACGGTTTATGAGATGAAGTTATGTTTAACCTTTTCAAAAATTAAAACAATGTTCATAGTATGTCCCTTAACCCTATTTATAGTCAAGACGTTAGTTTCAAAATTTTGAAAGAGGGTTGTTATGTTATTATTATGGTTGATTACTTCACAACTATTGATTTGTTGTAGAAGGGTAGTATAAAGAAAACATTTGAATTCTTTCAAATTTATATATATATATATATATATATATATATATATATATATATATATATATATATATATATATATATATATATATACTACTACTAACTTGTCCTTAATCAAGGACAAGTTAGTCATCCCTGTTATACTCAGAATGATACCGTTGAAGATGAAGATTCTTCTTCTCCGGCATCCTCTATTTACCCCACACAATCTGATTTTAATGCCCCAATTCATAATCAATTAAGAGTCATTAAAAAGGATTTTGTGTTAGATTGGGATAACTTAGTTAAAGATTTTAATTCAAAATCTAATAAAGAAAAAAGACATCTATTTAGATCAAATCACCTAATTGAAAAGGATTAGCTGCCCAGTTTTTCCCTTCTGGATGGCATTTTCTCCCTCTCGCTCCTTATAAGTCACTTGTGTATTATAGGGACATTCTTATTGAAACAGAGTCAGTCTTCATTAAACCAATTTATGCCAACGATGATAAATCAAAACTCCTTTATCATTCATTTTATATTAAACAAGTTCTCAATCTGTCCGATTGGGGTAGTCATCCATCAGATCTCAAGTCACTCTCTAATCAAAATAGCTCTTTCTGCTATTATGATTATATTGAGGCATGACACAAAATCATGCTTCATCAAAATGAAGATCATAGTCATTCGTGGTTCTTTTAGTTTGACCACAAGTTCAAGAGTCAATTCCCCAAGTGGTTCATCCTTTGGTGGACAAGGTATGGTTTGTGCCACGATATTTTCCCCAAACCGCTCCTTGCCCAGTTAGAACATTTTTGTCATCATAGTAATTATCATTCCAAATATGAGGAAATTCCAGTCTTCCTTATATTTTGTAGTAAATATAAAATCCTTGGATTCTCAAATGGCAATATGTCATTTCAATTTACCCAAGAAGTAATAAAGATTTCATTCCGTCGTCCATTGGAATTAGGACTGCTCAGACTTATCTTTCCCCTATTTCCTGCATCTCTCGCTGTTTTTCCATTAAATGGTGGGATAAATTTGGAGTTGATAGAATAGTTGGCCAGGTTCAGAAAGAATTTCCGCCTTCTCCTCTATTGATTCCTCCAGTAAACACTCTTCCAGTCGCCATGGTCTCTGCCGTTGCATCTTCTAGTAAATCAACCACTAAAATAGTTGATAAGTCAAAAGAAAAATCAATTGTTTCACCTTTTTCTGATAAAGTTACTAATGTATCTGACTGCTCTAGTTCTGAATTAAGGCGTCCTGCTGATGCTATTCATTTAAGACTTGATCAGTTACGGGAAGAGTCATGTCTCCACCATCTTTAGTAAATTTGACCTTAAGTCTGGATTCTGGCAAGTTGCTATCCATCCCGATGATAGGTACAAAACTGCATTCACCACTCCGTTCGGACACTACGAATGGAATGTTCAGTCATTTGGACTCAAAAATGCACCTAGTGAATTTCAGAATATTCTTAATAATATTTTGAATCCCTTCAGTCATTTTATTATTGTATACATTGATGATATCCTTGTATTCTCCAAGACTATTGAAGAACATATCAAACATTTAAATTCATTCTTCAAAATAGTTAAAACCAATGGTCTTTTCCTTTCCCCTTCCAAGTGTAGTATGTTTCTGACTAAATTCAGATTCCTCGGTTTAATCCTCTATCATGGACGCACGCGGCCAATTGACAGAGCTATTCAATTCGCCGACCGGTTCGCAGATAAGATTACTGACAAGAATCAACTACAGAGGTTTCTTGGCTCGCTCAATTATATTGGCAAGTTTTACAAGGACCTTAGGAAGATTTTTAAGTCTCTCTTCCAGCGCTTACAGAGTAATCCACCTCCATGGACTGACATTCATACTTTTGTCGTCCAACAAGTTAAAAAAATGTTAAGGTTTTGCCCTGCCTTGGCATCTCTAATGATTCAGCCTTCAAAATAGTTGAAACTGATGCCTCTAATGTTGGATTCGGTGGCATACTCAAGCAAAAGTTAACTCCCTCTTCTGATGAACAAATTGTGAACAACTTAGACCTTTATTACTAGTGGTAAATGGGTAAAGTAAATATATAAATGGTAATCCTAAAATAATTTTGTCAGTAAGATTGCGAACTAAGATGAATGAGGTCTTAAAACACATGTTGTCTTGACAAATATGTACATTATGTAATTTGTATTTTATTTCCATTCGACTACTGTTGGCTGAATTTAGTTTTTCACTAGTTTTCTTATAATATCTAGTGGGGATAATACCTTCTTGAATACAATTCAAATCTGCACCAGTATCAACTAGAGCAGGGAGCTGCACTGAGAAAGTTTTATCAATGACTAAATTAATGGGAATATACCATTTTGAATTGTAATATTTTAATTCTTTTAAAGAGAGACCTTGAATAAAGAGACCGGGATCTTTAAAGCTTTTGATGATTCTCGGTTCTTCGTAATATTCATCACTGTAAGAGGAATCATGAACTTGAAGATCTAATTTTTATCGTCAATCTCTTTTCTTAAATTAGAAATATCTAATTTTAAATTAGAAATTTCTTTCTTTAGTTTATTAACTTCTTGATTTAGCTTGGGAGGTTATTTCTTTTTCATGGAGACTTAAATCTTTCAAGAGTTTTATTTAAACTAAAAATGGGTTTTTCTTTGGCTCTAAGAACCTTATTAGTGACTTTATTATCTTTAGTTAATAAATCTTTTAATTGTTTCAGATACTGAGTTTTTAATTTGGGGTCTGTAATTTTACTGATTAAATCAACTAATAAAGAACTATCTTCTTCTTCTTTTGTAATTACATTAATTCTTTTACAACAATTTTTATTACAATTTTCTGTACATATAGTGACTTCATTTTCATTATCAGAAATATTGTTAGATGAGTTATAACTAGAAGATTCGGAATATCGAAAGCTTCCCTCATTATCGCTACTCTTTGTTATTATCAATTCTCATTAATTCTAATAACTGTTCTGTATCTTCTGTTGAAATATTCAACTGAGCTAATTTTTGTTTAACTCTACATTCACTTTTGTAATGACCTTTCTGCCCACAATTGTGACAGACAATTTTACTTTTATCAAATGTTTTTGATTTTTTATAAGATCTTTTCTTAGATAAGTAAGGTGACTTCAGAACTTTGATGAAGAAGATAATTTTGTAATAACTCATCTAACAATATTTCACAAAATGTTCCTAACTCGTAATTAGCTTTATTTTTGTCTTTTCTGGCTTGTTTAGCTAATTTAAAATCAATACACATTTTTAATCCAATTTTTTGAATATGACTAATAATATCACCATAGGTTAAATTTTCATAATCAATATATCCTAAATTTTTACTTAATAGATGGAAAAGATTTATTAAAAATGAAGAAATTAATATTACTTTTTTACGACTGGTATGAACAATACCAAAGTAAATGTAATGTTATTAGTAAAACTCAATGGATTAAAGAAGACAGATCTAAAGTATCGTCTAGTCATCCTCCCTTAGAAACAGTTCTAATTCCAGTTAAAAACACTTCAGTTATAGCTAGTCCCTTCAAAATACCTGATGGAACTAATAACGATAAAAAATTGAACAATTAAACTTTAGTAATCAATATCTAGCAACAGTAGGAAAACAGCTAGATAGAATTGAAGAAAGATTTGAAGAAGGTATTATTAAAAAACCTGATTCAAAAATTGAACATCCTTTAATAAATTTACCAGAGAACAAATATAATTTAAGTTTGCCTAATAAAGAAGACGAATTAGTCCAATCTATTAAAAAATTATTAAAAAAACTTAAAACAGAACCCGGTCCAAGTGGAACTATTGCTGTTATCGATCAAGTAGATTCTGATGACAATAATGAAAGTTCTTCTGACCACTCATCTATTTCAAACCTTAATGACCAATTAAATAAATTAACTATTAATAATACAATTATTACCAGAAATTGGTATTCCAGACCAACTCCTCCGGATTTGCAATTCGAAGAGAGAAATCTAGATAAACAATTTTTTGTGTCCTCTAATAAAATTTATGAATGGAATATTGACGGTTTTAGTGAACAAGAAATTCTTAATAAACTTAATCATATGTCTATGGCAGCCAACAGTTATATCACTAAATTCAACACTTTATCTCAACCAGATATTGTTGAATTATTAGCTAGTGGATTTACTGGCATTCTTAGGTCTTGGTGGGAAAAACATCTCACAGAAGACATTAGAATATCTATAGTTCATGTTATTCAAAGAGATAAAGAAGGCAATCCAATCTTTGATGAAGATGCTGGTATTGGTCTTCCTGATGGAGTCAATACTTTAATACTTGATCAGTTACGGGAAGAGTCAGACAAAGCTTCTTTTCAGCCCAGAGGAGAAAAGTCTAGTCAAGAGCTCGAAGACGAAGGTAATTGTGATCCTTATGGCACGATCAGCCTTCAGGATGCTCAAGATCCATTTTCTTGAGCCCCTCTCTAATCATTCAACCAAGACTGCCTCCCAAGCAATTTTAGTCACCGCAGACCGCTCGTGAGCCTTTCTATCAACACCGCTTAGGCGGCATTGTTAGCAGTATCTTCTGCTTTTCAACCAAAGCAGCGTTCAGTCAAGCATCTGGCCCCACGGTCGCATTAGTCAAAAGAAGACGTCTGCTTTTCCATCGAAAGCAGATTCTTTTTCCTTTTACTTTAGTAAAATGTTTTTACTTGTACTTTTACTTTACCCTAGTTATTGTAATAGTAATCTTGTAACAGTTTGTTTCCTTGTTCTATAAAAGGAAATCGAATTCATTTGGTTTAGGAAGACTTAGAAAGACTCAGAGTTCTACTCTGACAAATCTTTAGCCTCAACCGCTGAATTAGCCTACTTAAACCCCCTTCATCTAATGTTCTTAGTTTTACTTTTATATTTACTAAAGTAAAAGACTTTTGCTTTACGGAAAGCAAAAGCTGATGATGGCTGGGGCCATCACTTGTCGGTGACTGAAGACTACTCTGGCGTATTCTTGGTTGACTGGTCCGTCTCCTGTGGATGCCTGAAGGTGCTGTTGATGATCTTCTCAGATGAGTCACCATCCCCATAATTTTTATCTAGGAAATAACCCTTTCAGCCCCAAAAATTTGTTTACAAAAAGAAGGAGGAGAAAATTTTTCACCGAAAAATTGGTCAAAATCTTCAAAATTTCTAAGATTTTATAAATTTTTTTGTTTAAAAACAAATCAGACTAAAATCTGAAACAAAGGATCACTCGATTGGTCCTGATCTATCAGTGAAATCGATCTAAACAGAAGACTTCTTTGTTAACAGTTTAAACAAAAATTCTTTTTCTTGAAGGTCCACTTAGAAAGCCTTACTTGCCTTAAACTCATATCATATAACAGCGGCGATTAAGTTTTTAAAAGAAAAACTTAAATAGAAAAGAAAAGATTAAGAAGATGACCGGTTAATCGGTAAAGCAATCTCTTTCTTTTATTTATAAACATTTAGGGAATGGATTAGAGTATATCCTAGATCTAAATGTTTGAGAGGGAAGATCGAAGTATTAAGGACTTCGCCTTCATCTTCTAATTAAGAAGATCGGTTGAAAGCTTCCTCCCGCTAACTAAGAGAGAGGAGAGGACCTCAAGAGCTTTCTGAGAGAGAGAAGCTCGAGGCTTTACATTGAATTAAGCCTCTAAAGAAACTCTAACACTTGAGTTTCTTTAAATAGAAAACCTAAAAGTAAATTACTATTTGATTCACGCAGGAATCACTATTACATTAACTGGAGTAAAAGTAAAACGTAAGAAATATTTTACAATTACTTTTACATTGGTAAATGTAAGAAATATTTAACTAAGTTAAAAACATTTAACTTAAGTAAAAGCAAAAGTTATTCTTTTACTTTTACTTTTACATTTACTAAAGTAAAAGACTTTTGCTTTACTTAAAATCAAAAGTCGAGATGATGGTCGGGCCATCACATTGCTGCGACTTGAAGATGACTCTGGCGTCTTCTTGTCGATCGTCCGTCTCCTGTGGATCTTTGGAAGGTCTTTGTTGATCATCTTCTCAGATGAGTCACCATCCCCATAAGTTAACTATTTAAACAAAAATTCTTTTTCTTGAAGGTCCACTTAGAAAGCCTTACTTGCCTTAAACTCATACCCGTAGATCTAAAGATTCCTTTGGCCATTCAACGCTCCCCACCCCGAGAGACATACAAACAGCACTAATCGGGACTTAAGGCGATCTTGGGTGTTTACTGGCGAAGGTCGGGACTTGTAAAAGTAGAGCAAGAAAAACTGAAAGTTTGAAAAAACATTTAAGTAAACAAATCAAACTATTTTTAATCGAAACCACCGGTAGCATCAAGAACCAACCGTATGGCTCTAATACCATATAACAGCGGCGATAAGTTTTTAAAAGAAAAACTTAAACATAAAAGAAAAGATTAAGAAGATGACCTGGTTAATCGGTAAAGCAATCTCTTTTTTTATTTATAAACATTTAGGAAAGGGATTACAAAGATATCCTAGATCTAAATGTTTGAGGAAGAGAGAAGTATTGAAGACTTCTTCTTCATCTTCTAACTAAGAAGATCGGTTTAAAGCTTCGCCTCCCATTAACTAAGAGAGAAGGAGAGGACCTCGGAAGAGCTTTCTAGAGAGAAGCTCCGAGGCTTTACATTGAATTAAGCTTCAAAGAAACTCTAACACTTGAGTTTCTTTAAATAGAAAACCTAAAAAGTAAATTACTATTTGATTCACGCAGAATCACTATTACATTAACTCGGAGTAAAAGTAATTTACTAAAGTAAAAGTAAAACGTAAGAAACATTTTACATTTACTTTTATATTGGTAAATGTAAGAAACATTTAACTAAGTTAAAAATATTTAACTTAAGTAAAAGCAAAAGTTATTCTTTTACTTTTACTTTTACATTTACTAAAGTAAAAGACTTTTTCTTTATAGAAAGCAAAACCTGAGATGATGGCTGGGCCATCACCTGTCTGTGACTTGAAGATGCCTCTGGCGTCTTCTTGGTTGACTGGTCCGTCTCCTGTGGATGCCGGAAGGTGCTGTTGATCATCTTCTCAGATGAGTCACCATCCCCATACATTTCCACCTCAAAATTTTTATCCAGGAAATAACCCTTTCAGCCCCAAAAATTTGTTTACAAAAAGAAGGAGGAGAAAATTTTTCACCGAAAAATTTGTCAAAATCTTCAAAATTTCTAAGATTTTGTAAAAATTTTTGTTTAAAAATAAATCAGACAGAAATCTGAAATAAATGATCATTCGATTGGTCCTGATCTATCAGTGAAATCGATCTAAACAGAAGACTTCTTTGTTAACTGTTTAAACAAAAATTCTTTTTCTTAAAGGTCCACTTAGAAAGCCTTACTTGCCTTAAACTCATACCCGTAAATCTAAATATTCCCGTTGGCCATTCACTGCTCCCACCATGGAGACTTACAAATAGGCACTAATCGGGACTTAAGGCGATCTTGGGTGTTTTATGGCGAAGGTCGGGACTTGTAAAAGTAGAGCAAGAAAAACTGAAAGTTTGAAAAAACATTTAAGTAAACAATTCAAACTGTTTTTAATCGAAACCACCGATAGCATCAAGAACCAACCGTGTGGCTTTGATACCATATAACAGCGGCGATTAAGTTTTTAAAAGAAAAACTTAAACAGAAAAGAAAAGATTAAGAAGATGACCGGTTAATCGGTAAAGCAATCTCTTTCTTTTATTTATAAACATTTAGGGAAGGGATTACTGTATATCCTAGATCTAAATGTTCGAGAGGGAAGATCGAAGTATTAAGGACTTCGTCTTCATCTTCTAACTAAGAAGATCAAAGCTGAAAGCTTCGCCTCCTGGCCAACTAAGAGAGAAGGAGAGGACCTCTAAGAGCTTTCAGAGAGAGAGAAGCTCGAGGCTTTACATTGAATTAAGCCTAAAGAAACTCTAACACTTGAGTTTCTTTAAATATAAAACTGAAAAGTAAATTACTATTTGATTCACGCAGGAATCACTATTACATTAACTGGAGTAAAAGTAATTTACTAAAGTAAAAGTAAAACGTAAGAAACATTTTACATTTACTTTTACATTGGTAAATGTAAGAAATATTTAACTAAGTTAAAAACATTTAACTTAAGTAAAAGCAAAAGTTATTCTTTTACTTTTACTTTTACATTTACTAAAGTAAAAGACTTTTGCTTTACGAAAATCAAAAAATTGAGATGATGGTCGGGCCATCACCGTCCTGTGACTTGAAGATGCCTCTGGCGTCTTCTTGGTTAGATCGTCCGCCTCTCCTGTGGATGCCGAAGGTGTCATTGATCATCTTCTCAGATGAGTCACCATCCCCATACATGTCCACCTCAAAATTTTTATCCAGGAAATAACCCTTTCAGCCCCAAAAATTTGTTTACAAAAAGAAGGAGGAGAAAATTTTTCACCGAAAAATTTGTCAAAATCTTCAAAATTTCTAAGATTTTGTAAAAATTTTTGTTTAAAAATAAATCCGACTGAAATCTAAAACAAATGATCATTCGATTGGTCCTGATCTATCAGTGAAATCGATCTAAACAGAAGACTTCTTTGTTAACTGTTTAAACAAAAATTCTTTTTCTTAAAGGTCCACTTAGAAAGCCTTACTTGCCTTAAACTCATACCCGTAAATCTAAAGATTCCCGTTGGCCATTCACTGCTCCCACCATGGAGACTTACAAATAGGCACTAATCGGGACTTAAGGCGATCTTGGGTGTTTTACGGCGAAGGTCGGGACTTGTAAAAGTAGAGCAAGAAAAACAGAAAGTTTGAAAAAATATTTAAGTAAACAATTCAAACTGTTTTTAATCGAAACCACCGATAGCATCAAGAACCAACCGTGTGGTTTGATACCATATAACAGCGGCGATTAAGTTTTTAAAAGAAAAACTTAAACAGAAAAGAAAAGATTAAGAAGATGACCGGTTAATCGGTAAAGCAATCTCTTTCTTTTATTTATAAACATTTAGGAAGGATTATTGTATATCCTAGATCTAAATGTTTGAGAGGAAAGATCAAGTATTAAGGACTTCGTCTTCATCTTCTAACTAAGAAGATCAAAGTCGAAAAGCTTCGCTCCCATTAACTAAGAGAGAAGGAGAGGACCTCGGAAGAGCTTTCTAGAGAGAGAAGCTCTGAGGCTTTACATTGAATTAAGCCTAAAGAAACTCTAACACTTGAGTTTCTTTAAATATAAAACTGAAAAGTAAATTACTATTTGATTCACGTAGGAATCACTATTACATTAACTGGAGTAAAAGTAATTTACTAAAGTAAAAGTAAAACATAAGAAACATTTTACATTTACTTTTACATTGGTAAATGTGAGAAACATTTAACTAAGTTAAAAACATTTAACTTAAATAAAAGCAAAAGTTATTCTTTAACTTTTACTTTTACATTTACTAAAGTAAAAGACTTTTGCTTTACGGAAAGCAAAAGCTGATGATGGCTGGGGCCATCACTTGTCGGTGACTGAAGACTCCTCTAGCGTCTTCTTGGTTGACTGGTCCGTCTCCTGTGGATGCTGGAAGGTGCTGTTGATTATCTTCTCAGATGAGTCACAATCCCCATACATTTCCACCGATAGCATGAAACAATCAAGATGCGTAGATTATTTAGATCTAGCTCTTCAGTTAGTAACAGGTCAGCCTTGCCTACTGTCCTAGACATAGCGAACCAAGAAGAACATAGTTATGAAGTTATTAATCAAGCTTTACATAATTAGAACATACCAAAAGTAACTCCAAAAGAAATTTATCAGTCAACTTTTTCAGATAAATTTAAAACAGATTATAATGTCAAAACAGTTGAAAGAGTTTATGCAATTAACAAAGAATACGAAAATTGTAGTCTTTTATCACCTGAAGTTATTAAAAAACATAGAAAAAAGGGTTACAATTTATTCATATAGGTCTTGTCCAAGTTGCAGTTAAACCTCTTAATAAAAAAGGAATTAATTCATCAATCTACCTCTGTCTTAGAGATGCTAGATTTTTAAATTATTATCCCAGTATAATTAGTGCCATGGAAGCAAGTTTACATAATGGACCTATCCATTTCAATTGTTTTATAGATTTCACCTTGAGTCTTAGTGATCAAAACTTATTTAAAGCTTTATCATTAAATATTAAAACTGATGGAGAGATTACTCAAATGATTGAAGGATCTCAACCCATTGCTTTGATTTACAAGATTTATTATAAGACAATGAAGTCAAATTTAAACGTTCATGCTCTTAATAAAAGTCCAAAAGATCAAACAATTTTAATTCAAAGTTCAACTAGTGATGCTAATATCCAAATCCCAAGAACAATTCTTTGGAAGGATATAACTTACCTAATCAATGGACTTTACCAAATGAATTACCACAACAGCCCATAGTTAACAATTCGTTAAATATTGAAAACATCCAACAATTTTCTGATGGAACTGTTAAAATCAGTTTTGAACATACTAGAACACCAGTTATTATTGAAGACATTTCCAATTCTTTAGTCCCTTCAGTTATCCACACTAGAAGAGATACTGAAGTCTTTAGTAATCCTTCGTTAGAAATATCAAACTTAAAGGTATCATTAATCAAGGACAAGTTAGTCATCCCTGTTATACTCAGAATGATACCGTTGAAGATGAAGATTCTTCTTCTCCGGCATCCTTTGTTTACCCCACACAATCTGATTTTAATTGCCCAATTCATAATCAATTAAGAGTCATTAAAAAGGATTTTGTGTTAGATTGGGATAACTTAGTTAAAGATTTTAATTCAAAATCTAATAAAGAAAAAAGACATCTATTTAGATCAAATCACCCAATTGAAAAGGATAGAGATAAGATATTAAATAGAAGGAAAAGATTTATTAAAAATGAAGAAATTAATATTACTTTTTACGACTGGTATGAATAATACCAAAGTAAATGTAATGTTATTAGTAAAACTCAATGGATTAAAGAAGACAGATCTAAAGTATCGTCTAGTCATCCTCCCTTAGAAACAGTTCTAATTCCAGTTAAAAACAATTCAGTTATAGCTAGTCCCTTCAAAATACCTGATGGAACTAATAACGATAAAAAAATAATTGAACAATTAAACTTTAGTAATCAATATCTAGCAACAGTAGGAAAACAACTAGATAGAATTGAAGAAAGATTTGAAGAAGGTATTATTAAAAAACCTGATTCAAAAATTGAATAACTTTTAATAAATGTACCAGAAAACAGATATAATTTAAGTTTGCCTAATAAAGATGACGAATTAGTCCAATCTATTGAAAAATTATTTTAAAAACTTAAAACAGATCCCGGTCCAAGTGGAACTATTGCTGTTATCGATCAGGTAGAATCTGATGATAATAATGAAAGTTCTTCTGACCATTCATCTATTTCAAACCTTAATGACCAATTAAATAAATTAACTGTTAATAATACAAGTATTACCAGAAATTGGTATTCCAGACCAACTCCTCCGGATTTGCAATTCGAAGAGAGAAATCTAGATAAACAATTTTCTGTGTCCTCTAATAAAATTTATAAATGGAATATAGATGGATTTAGTGAACAAGAAATTCTTAATAAACTTAATCACATGTCTATGGTAGCCAATAGCTATATTACCAAATTCAACACTTTATCTCAACCAGATATAGTTGAATTATTAGCTAGTGGTTTTACAAGTATTCTTAGGTCTTTGTGGGAAAAACATCTCACAAAAGATATTAGAATATCCATTGTTCATGCTATTCAAAGAGATAGCGAAGGCAATCCCATCTTTGATGAAGATGTTTGGTATTGGTCTTCCGATGGAGTCAATACTTTAATATTTACAATAATTAAACATTTTGTTGGAACCCTAGTAATATTACGAAAAGAATTTATGATCAATTAAGCAATCTTACTTGTCCCACTCTAAGTGATTTTAGATGGTACAAAGATGTATTTACCTCTAGAGTTATGATGAGAAATGACAGTAATAAACCATTTTGGAAAAAAAAATTCGTTAATGGTTTACCTTCGTTATTTGCTCACAAAGTTAGAGAAGAATTAAGTAAAAATTTAGGATATATTGATTATGATAATTTAACCTATGGTGATATTATTATTCATATTCAAAAAATTGGATTATAAATGTGTATTGATTTTAAATTAGCTAAACAAGCAAAAAAAGACAAAAATAAAGCTAAATACGAGTTAGGAACATTTTGTGAATAAAGATGGTTTCTGCACAGGTTGCTCTCTCAAGAAAGCACAAGCATAAAGATAAACATATTGAGTCACATAAAAGTCATAAACGCCGTAAGAAAAGGTATAATCACAATAAAAGTAATAATAAGAGTAATAATCAAGATACCTATTATAATAAACCTAAGTCATCTAAGAAAAGATCTTACAAAAAATCAAAAACATTTGATAAAAAGTAAAATTATGCAGTCGTAGCAATTGTGGTAGAGAAAGGTCATTACAAAAGTGAATGTAGAGTTAAACAAAAATTAGCTCAGTTGAATATTTCAACAGAAGATACAGAACAATTATTAGAATTAATGAGAATTGATAATAACAAAGAGTAGCGATAATGAGGAAGCTTCTGATATTCCGAATCTTCTAGTTATAACTCATCTAACAATATTTACGATAATGAAAATGAAGTCACTATATGTACAGAAAATTGCAATAAAAATTGTTGTAAAAGAATTAATGTAATTACAAAAGAAGAAGAAGAAAGTTCTTTATTAGTATATTTAATTAGTAAAATCACGGATCCCTAATTAAAAACTCAAAGATTCAAACAATTAAAAGATTTATTAACTAAAGATAATAAAGTCACTAATAAGGTTCTTAGAGCCAAAGAAAAACCCATTTTTAGTTTAAATAAAACTCTTGAAAGAAATTACCCTCCCTGAGCTAAATCAAGAAGTTAATAAACTAAAGAAAGAAATTTCTAATTTAAATATAGATATTTCTAATTTAAGAAAAGAGATTGACGATAAAAAATCAGATCTTCAAGTTCATGATTCCTCTTCTAGTGATGAATATCACGAAGAACCGTAATCATCAAAAGCTAAAGATCCCCGATCTCTTTATTCAAGGTCTCTCCTTAAAAGAATTAAAGATATTACAATTCAAAAATGGTATATTTCCATTAATTTAGTCATTGATAAAACTTTCTAAGTGCAGCTCCCTGCTCTAGTTGATACTGGTGCAGATTTGAATTGTATTCAAGAAGGTATTATCCCCACAAGATATTATAAGAAAACTAGTGAAAAACTAAATCCAGCCAACGGTAGTCAAATGGAAATAAAATACAAATTACCTAATGTACATATTTGTCAAGACATGTGTTTTAAGACCTCATTCGTCTTAGTTCGCAATCTTACTGACAAAATTATTTTAGGATTACCATTTATATATTTACTTTACCCATTTACCACTAGTAATAAAGGTCTAAGTTGTGAACATTTAGGAAAGAAAATTACATTTAAATTTTTAATTAAACCAAAAGAAAGAGATTTAAAATTTATTCAAGAAGAATCAATTTCCAAATCACTGAATCTGTTAAATTGTAAAATTACCCACTTAAATTTTCTTAAAGAAGAAGTTAGGTACCAACAAGTTGAAGAACAGCTTAAAAGTAACAGAGTTCAAGAAAAGATAAAAGAGTTAAAAGATTATCTAATAAAAAACTTATGTTCTGATTCTCCCAATGCTTTTTGGCATAGGAAGAAGCACACAGTTAGATTACCCTATGCTAGGGAATTTAAAGAACATTTAATTCCCACTAAAGCTAGGCCTATTCAAATGAGTCATGAGCAGATGGAGTTATGTAAAAATGAAATTAATGATCTTCTCAGTAAGGGTTTAATTAGACATAGCAAGTCACCATGGTCTTGCCCAGCCTTCTATGTTAATAATGAAGCTGAGAAGGAGCGTGGTGTCCCTCGGTTAGTCATTAATTATAAGCCATTAAACAAAGTTTTAGAGTGGATTAGGTACCCTTTGCCAAACAAGGATGATCTCCTTGGTAGGTTAAGTGTCTCTACCATCTTTAGTAAATTTGACCTTAAGTCTGGATTCTGGCAAGTTGCTATTCATCCCGATGATAGGTACAAAACGGCATTCACCAATCCGTTCGGACACTACGAATGGAATGTTCAGTCATTTGGACTTAAAAATGCACCAAGTGAATTTCAGAATATTCTTAATAATATTTTGAATCCCTTCAGTCATTTTATTATTGTATACATTGATGATATCCTTGTATTCTCCAAGACTATTGAAGAACATATTAAACATTTAAATTCATTCTTCAAAACGGTTAAAACCAATGGTCTTGTCCTTTCCCCTTCCAAGTGTAGTTTGTTTCTGACTAAAATCAGATTTCTCGGATTAATCCTCTATCATGGACTCACGCGGCCAATTGACAGAGCTATTCAATTCGGTCGATAGGTTCCCAGATAAGATTACCGACAAGAATTAGCTACAGGGTTTCTTGGCTCGCTTTCAATTATATTGGCGCTTTACAAGAACCTCGTGAAGATTTGTAAGCCTCTCTTTCATTGCACAAAGTAATCCACCTCCATGGATCGACATTCATGCTTACGTCAGTCCAATAAGTTAAAAAGTATGTTAAGGTTTTGCCTCGCCTTTACATCTCTAACGATTCAGCTTTCAAAATAGTTGAAACCGATGCTTCTGAAATTAGCTTCGGTGGCATACTCAAACAAAAGTTAACCATTACTTAGATGAACAAATTGTTCGCTTTCTATTCCTACAAGATGGAACCCTACATGCTTAAAATAAAAATATTATTAAAAAGAGATTTTATCATTAGTTTTATGTATTAAAAAGTTTCAAAGAAATTTATTGAACCAAAAATTCTTAGTAAGAATAGATTGCAAGTCAGTAAAATTTATTCTTGAAAAAGATGTTGAGAATGTCACCTCTAAGCATTCGTTCGCTAGATGGCAAACAATTTTAAGTATTTTTGTTTTTGATATTGAATATATTAAAGGAAGTAACAACTCAGTTCCAGATTTTCTCACTCGTGAGTTTATTAAGACGGGTACTATTGCAGCATCATGAGTGTACGAGGAGGTTCATCTTCTCGTGGTCATGGCCGCTCTGCCGGTCCAGTTAATCAATCAAAAGGAACTGTTGTTCCTTATCCAGTTACCCAAACCCACAATAAATTCCAGGTGCTTGATGCAGGTCCCAAGCCCCACTGTTACCGATTCTTGCTAGTCAACCAAAGCCATTTGATATTTACTAGAGTTAAACCTAGTCGCCTCTTCAAAAATCGAATCACCCTGTCTCGATTATCGCCGACGATGATCAACACTTATTCCATGTTGAGTTAAATATGAAACCCAATAATGATCCAATTCGAGTTAAATTTCAATATTTTCCTTCGGGATGGCATTTTATTCCTTTAGCTCCATATAAGTCACTTGTATATTATAGAGACATTCTTATTGAAACAGAGTCAGTTTTCATTAAACCTATTTATGCCAACGATGATAAATCAAAACTCCTTTATCATTCATTGTATATTAAACAAGTTCTCAATCTGTCCGATTGGGGTAGTCATCCATCAGATCTTAAGTCTCTTTCTAATCATTCTAGCTCCTTTTGCTATTATGATTATATTGAGGCTTGGCACAAAATCATGCTTCATCAAAATGAAGATCATAGTCATTCGTGGTTCTTCCCGTTCGACCACAAGTTCAAAAGTCAATTCCCCAAATGGTTCATCCTTTGTTGGACAAGGTATGGTTTGTGTCACGACATTTTCCCCAAACCCCTCTTTGCTCAGTTAGAACATTTCTGTCATCATAGTAACTATCATACTAAATATGAGGAAATTCCAGTCTTCCTTATATTCTGTAGTAAATATAAAATCCCTTGGATTCTTAAATGGCAATATGTCATTTCAGCTACCCAAGAAGTTACTGATATTTCATCTCAAATCGTCCATAGGTATTAGGATTTTTTTCGACTTACCTTTCCCCAATTACTCAGGTCTCTCGCCATTTTTCCATTAAATGGTGGGATAAATTCGGTGTTGATAGAATAGTTGGCCAAGTTCAAAAGGAATTTCCGCCTTCTCCTCTATTGACTCCTCCAGTTAACACTCTTCCCACATTACTGGCTTCCTGCGTTTGCTTCCTCTAGTAAATCAGTCGCTAAAACAGCTGATAAGTCAAAAGAAAAATCAGTTATTCCTCCTGCCTCTAATAAAGTTACTAATGTTTCCAGCTACTCTAGTTCAAAGTTAAGGCATCTTACTGAAGCCATTCAGTCAAGACTTGATCAATTACAAGAAGAATCAGATAAAGCTTTTTCTCAGTCCAGAGGAGAAAACTCTAGTCAAGACTTTGAAGACGAAGATGGTGATTGTGATCCCTACGGAACGATCAGTCTTCAGGATGCTCAAGATCCATTTTCGTGAGCCCCTCTGTAATCAATCAAAGTGAAGATGTGATTCTCCACTTCATCGGCCAAGACTCATCTCAAGCCTCCAAAGAACACTTCGGCTTAGCTGAAGATCATCTCCGTGACCTCCAAAGAATCTCAATCCACCGGCTTGGCAGAAGATTATCGGCGAAGATCTTCCAGAGTAGCTTTCGATCTGGTTATTCTGGCCCCACGGTCGCTTTAGTCAAAAGAAGACGTATACTTTTCCACCGAAAGCATATTATTTTCCTTTTTACTTTAGTAAAATGTTTCTACTTGTACTTTTACTTTAGTAAAATGTTTCTTACTTTTACTTTACCCCAATTATTGTAATAGTAAAAGCTTGTAACAGTTCGTTTCCTTGTTCTATAAAAGGAATTCGAATTCATTTAGTTAAGGCATACTTAGAAAGACTCAGATTTCTTCTCTGACAAATCTTTAGCCTCAACCGCTGAATTAGCCTACTTAAACCCCCTTCATCTAATGTTCTTAGTTCAGTAACCTTGTAAGTCAATTATTCAACTTGTATTTATAAAATTCATCAATAAAATTGTTTTTATCTAGTAATTTAATTGTGTTTGTATGCGCACTTGTTCTTCTCTTCTCTTTTCTCCTTCCGCCCTCTTATGGTCCAGGAAATAACCTTTTCAGCCCCAAAAATTTGTTTATAAAAAGAAGGAGGAGAAAATTTTTCACCGAAAAATTGGTCAAAATCTTCAAAATTTCTAAGATTTTGTACAAATTTTTGTTTAAAAACAAATCAGACTGAAATCTGAAACAAAGGATCACTCGATTGGTCCTGATCTATCAGTGAAATCGATCTAAACAGAAGACTAATTTGTTAACTGTTTAAACAAAAATTATTTTTCTTGAAGGTCCACTTAGAAAGCCTTACTTGCCTTAAACTCATACCCGTAGATCTAAAGATTCCCTTTGGCCATTCACTGCTCCCACCCTGGAGACTTACAAACAGGCACTAATCGGGACTTAAGGCGATCTTGGGTGTTTTACTAAGGGCCTGGACTTGTAAAAGTAGAGCAAGAAAAACTGAAAGTTTGAGAAAACATTTAAGTAAACAAATCAAACTGTTTTTAATTGAAACCACCGGTAGCATCAAGAACCAACCGTGTGGCTCTGATACCATATAACACCGGGGATAAGTTTTTAAAAGAAAAACTTAAACAAAAAAGAAAAGATTAAGAAGATGACCGGTTAATCGGTAAAGCAATCTCTTTCTTTTATTTATAAACATTTAGGGAAGGGATTACAGTATATCCTAGATCTAAATGTTTGAGGGAAGAGAAAAGTATTGAAGACTTCTTCATCTTCTAACTAAGAAGATCGAAGCTGAAAGCTTCGTCTCCGGCTAACTAAGAGAGAAGGGAGAGGACCTCGGAAGAATGTTAAGGTTTTGTTAAAAAGTATGGTAAGGTTTTGCCCTGCCTTGGCATCTCTAACGATTTAGCTTTCAAAATAGTTGAAACCGATGCTTCTAACATTGGCTTCGGTGGCATACTCAAACAAAAGTTAACCATTACTTCCGATGAACAAATTGTTCGTTTCTATTCCGGCGCATGGAACCCTACACAGTTAAAATACAGTACTATTAAAAAATATATTTTATCATTAGTTTTATGTATTATAAAATTTCAAAGAGATTTATTAAATAAAAAATTCCTAGTTAGAATAGATTGTAAGTCAGCAAAATTTATTCTTGAAAAAGACGTTGAAAACGTCGCATCTAAGCATTCATTCGCTAGATGGAAATCTATTTTAAGCATTTTGGATTTTGATATTGAATATATTAAAGGAAGTAACAACTCAGTTCCAGATTTTCTCACTCATGAGTTTATTAACACAGTACTATTATCATAAAGATCACGAAGGTATGAGAGGAGGTTCATCTTCTCGTGGTCATGGCCGCTTTGTCGGTCCAGTTAATCAATCAAAAGGAACTGTTGTTCCTCATCCAGTTACACAAACACATAATAAATTTCAGGTGCTTGGTACAGTCCCCAAGCCCTACTCTTCAGTTCTTACTAGTCAATCCAAACCTTTTGATATTTTCGCTAGTCAATCTCAAGCTACTTCATCAAAACCTAGTCATCCAGTGTCTGATTATCGTCAGGTTTTTGGTCAGCACTTATTCCATATTGAGTTACCTATGAAACCCAAGAATGACCCAATTCAATTAGCTGCCCAGTTTTTCCCTTCTGGATGGCATTTTCTCCCTCTCGCTCCTTATAAGTCACTTGTGTATTATAGGGACATTCTTATTGAAACAGAATCAGTCTTCATTAAACCAATTTATGCCAACAATGATAAATCAAAACTCCTTTATCATTCGTTGTATATTAAACAAATTCTCAATCTGTCCGATTGGGGTAGTCATCCATCAGATCTCAAGTCACTCTCTAATCAAAATAGCTCTTTCTGCTATTATGATTATATTGAGGCATGGCACAAAATCATGCTTCATCAAAATGAAGATCATAGTCATTCGTGGTTCTTTCAGTTTGACCACAAGTTCAAGAGTCAATTCCCCAAGTGGTTCATCCTTTGGTGGACAAGGTATGGTTTGTGCCACGACATTTTCCCCAAACCGCTCCTTGCCCAGTTAGAACATTTTTGTCATCATAGTAATTATCATTCCAAATATGAGGAAATTCCAGTCTTCCTTATATTTTGTAGTAAATATAAAATCCCTTGGATTCTCAAATGGCAATATGTCGTTTCAGCTACCCAAGAAGTCACATTAGTTCAGTCTCCGTCGTCCATTGGAATTAGGACTGCTCAGACTTATCTTTCACCTATTTCCTGCGTCTTTCGCCGTTTTTCCATTAAATGGTGGGATAAATTCGGAGTTGATAGAATAGTTGGCCAGGTTCAGAAAGAATTTCCGCTTTCTCCTCTATTGATTCTTCCAAGAACACTCCTCCATACCGCCACTTCTCTCTCGCCACAGATCTTCTAGTAAATCAACCACTAAAATAGTTGATAAGTCAAAAGAAAAATCAATTGTTTCACCTTCTTCTGATAAAGTTACTAATGTATCTGACTACTCTAGTTCTGAATTAAGGCGTTGTCGATGCTATTCATTTAAGACTTGATCAGTTACGGGAAGAGTCAGACAAAGCTTCTTCTCAGTCCAGAGGAGAAAATTCTAGTCAGGACCTCGAAGACAAAGGTGATTGTGATCCTTATGGCACGATCAGCCTTCAGGATGCTCAAGATCCATTTTCTTGAGCCCCTCTCTAATCAATCAAAGTGAAGATGTGATTCTCCACTTCATCGCCCCAAAGACTGCTCCGTGCCCTTAGTCACCCGCACTGCCTCCCGTGAAATTTCATTCACCGCTTTCAAAGCAAGCATTGTCAAGAAAGATCTTCTTCTTTTACACCAAAGCGCTGCGTTCGATCAAGCATCTGCCCCACTACCATTAGTCAAAGAAGACGCCCTGCTTTCCACCGAAAGCGATTCTTTTTCCTTTTTACTTTAGTAAAATGTTTTTACTTGTACTTTTTACTTTAGTAAAATGTTTCTTACTTTTACTTTACCCCGCTTATTGTAATAGTAATCTTGTAATTCGCTTCCTTGTTCTATAAAAGGAAATCGAATTCATTTGGTTTAAAGGACTTAGAAAGACTCAGAGTTCTTCTCTGACAAATCTTTAGCCTCAACCGCTGAATTATCCTACTTAAACCCCCTTCATCTAATGTTCTTAGTTCAGTAACCTTGTAAGTCAATTATTCAACTTGTATTTATAAAATTTATCAATAAAATTGTTTTTAGTTATCACTTTAATTGTGTTTTTAGTCAATTATTCAACTTGTATATATATAATTGACTTCTCTTCTCTGACAAATCTTTAGCCTCAACCGCTGAATTAGCCTACTTAAACCCCCTTCATCTAATGTTCTTAGTTCAGTAACCTTGTAAGTCAATTATTCAACTTGTATTTATAAAATTTATCAATAAAGTTGTTTTCAGTTATCACTTTAATTGTGTTTGTATGCGCTCTCTTGTTCTTCTCTTCTCTTTTCTCCTTCCGCCCTCTTATGGTATCTCTTCTAGTATGGATAACTGAAGAGACTGAAGAACTGGAAATGTCTTCAATAATAACTGGTGTTCTAGTACGTTCAAAACTGATTTTAACAGTTCCATCAGAAAACTGTTGGATGTTTTCAATATTTAACGAATTATTAACTATGGGCTGTTGTGGTAATTCATTTGGTAAAGTCCATTGATTAGGTAAGTTAATATCCTTCCAAAGAATTCTTCTTGGGATTTGGATATTAGCATCACTAGTTGAACTTTGAATTAAAACTGTTTGATCTTTTGGACTTTTATTAAGAGCATGAACGTTTAAATTTGACTTCATTGTCTTATAATAAATCCTGTAAATCAAAGCAATGGGTTGATGACAATTAGTCACCGCACCGTCTTTATGAAGTTAAGCAGTGCAGTGGTGACTAAACGCTTGGAGCAGTCTTTGGTGACTTAAGCGGAGAATCACATCTTCACTTTGATTGATTAGAGAGGGGCTCAAGAAAATGGTTCTTGAGCATCCTGAAAGCTGATCATGCCATAAGGATCACAATCACCTTCGTCTTCGAGCTCTTGACTAGAATTTTCTCCTCTGGACTGAGAAGAAGCTTTGTCTGACTCTTCCCGTAAATGATCAAGTCTTAAATGAATAGCATCAGCAAGGCGCCCTCTTATGGCCACATTAGTCAAAAGAAACTCAAGTGTTAGAGTTTCTTTAGGCTTAATTCAATGTAAAGCCTCAGAGCTTCTCTCTCTAGAAAGCTCTTCGGAGGTCCTCTCCTTATCTCTTAGTTAGCCCAGGAGACGAAGCTTTCAAACGATCTTCTTAGTTAGAAGATGAAGAAGAAGTCTTCAATACTTCTCTCTTCCTCAAACATTTAGATCTAGGATATACTGTAATCCTTCCTAAATGTTTATAAATAAAAGAAAGAGATTGCTTTCTGGATTAACCCATTATCTTCTTAATCTTTTCTTTTCTGCTTAAGTTTTTCTTTTAAAAACTTATCGTCATTATATATATGGTATCGAGCCACACACGGTTGGTTCTTGATGCTACCGGTGGTTTCGATTAAAAACAGTTTGATTTGTTTACTTAAATGTTTTTTCAAACTTTTATTTTTCTTTCTCTACTTTTACAAGTCCCGACCTTCGCCGTAAAATACCCATGATCGCCTTAAGTCCCGATTAGTGCCTGTTTGTAAGTCTCTAGGTTGGGAACAGTGAATGGCCAAAGGGAATCTTTAGATCTATGGGTATGAGTTTAAGGCAAGTAAGGCTTTCTAAGTAGACCTTCAAGAAAAAGAATTTTTGTTTAAACAGTTAACAAAGAAGTCTTCTGTTTAGATCGATTTCGCTAATAGATCAAGATTACAATCGAGTGATCCTTTGTTTGATTTCATCGATTTGTTTTAAACAAAAATTTGTACAAAATCTAAGAAATTTTGAAGATTTTGGACCGATTTTTCGATTGAAAAATTTTCTCCTCCTTTTTGTAAACAAATTTTTGAAATTTGAAAGGCTTATTTCTGGATAAAAATTTTGAGGTGGAATGTATGATGCTGACTCATCCGAGAAGATGATCAACAAAGACCTTCCTAAGATCCACAGAGAGACGGACAAGTCAACCAAGAAGACGCCAGAGGAGTCTTCCGTAACAGACAGGTGATGGCCCACGCCATCATCTCATCTTTTGCTTTCCGTAAAGTAAAAGTCTTTTACTTTAGTAAATGTACTAGTAAAAGTAAAAGTAAAAGAATAACTTTTGCTTTTACTTAAGTTAAATGTTTCTTACATTTACCAATGTAAAAGTAAATGTAAAATATTTCTTATGTTTTACTTTTACTTTAGTAAATTACTTTTACTCTAGTTAATGTAATAGTGATTCCTGCGTGAATCAAATAGTAATTTAATTTTTAGTTTTCTTTTTAAAGAAACTCAAGTGTTAGAGTTTCTTTAGGCTTAATTCAATGTAAAGCCTCAGAGCTTCTCTCTCTAGAAAGCTCTTCCGAGGTCCTCTCCCTTCTCTATTAGTTAGCCGGAGACAAAGCTTTCAGCTTCGATCTTCTTAGTTAGAAGATGAAGAAGAAGTCTTCAATACTTCTCTCTTCCCTCAAACATTTAGATCTAGGATATACTGTAATCCCTTCCCTGAATGTTTATAAATAAAAGAAAGAGATTGCTTTACCGATTAACCGGTCATCTTCTTAATCTTTTCTTTTCTGTTTAAGTTTTTCTTTTAAAAACTTATCGTCGTTGTTATATGGTATCGTAACCACACGGTTGGTTCTTGATGCTACCTATGGTTTTTGATTAAAAAATGTTTGATTTGTTTACTTAAATGTTTTTTCAAACTTTTATTTTTCTTGCTCTACTTTTACAAGTCCCGACCTTCGGCCAGAAAAATACCCAAGATCGCTTTTAAGTCCCGATTAGTGCTGTTTGTAAGTCTCTGTGGTGGGGCGCAAAGAATGGCCAAAGGAATCTTTAGATCTACTATATGAGTTTAAAAGCAAGTAAGGCTTTCTAAGTAGACCTTCAAGAAAAGAATTTGTTTTAAATAGCTTAACAAAGAAGTCTTCTGCTTAGATCGATTTCGCTAATAGATCAAGCACCAATCGAGTGATCCTTTGTTTTATTTTAGTCCGATTTGTTTTAAACAAAAAATTTGTACAAAATCTTAGAAATTTTGAAGATTTTGACCAATTTTTCTGGTGAAAAATTTTCTCTTCCTTTTGTAAACAAATTTTGAAATTTGAAAGGGTTATTTGGTTGGATAAAAATTTTGAGGTGGAAATGTATGGGGATGTTGACTCATCGGAGAAGATGATCAACAAGACCTTCCTAAGATCCACAGGAGACGGACTACCAACCAAGAAGACGCCAGAGGAGTCTTCAATCACAGACAGGTGATGGCCCACGCCATCATCTCATCTTTTGCTTTCCAAAAGTAAAAGTCTTTTACTTTAGTAAATGTACTAGTAAAAGTAAAAGTAAAATAATAACTTTTGCTTTTACTTAAGTTAAATGTTTTTAACTTAGTTAAATGTTTCTTACATTTACCAATGTAAAAGTAAATGTAAAATATTTCTTATGTTTTACTTTTACTTTAGTAAATTACTTTTACTCTAGTTAATGTAATAGTGATTCCTGCGTGAATCAAATAATAATTTAATTTTTAGTTTTCTTTTTAAAGAAACTCAAGTGTTAGAGTTTCTTTAGGCTTAATTCAATGTAAAGCCTCAGAGCTTCTCTCTCTAGAAAGCTCTTCCGAGGTCCTCTCCCTTCTCTATTAGTTAGCCAGAGACAAAGCTTTCAGCTTCGATCTTCTTAGTTAGAAGATGAAGAAGAAGTCTTCAATACTTCTCTCTTCCCTCAAACATTTAGATCTAGGATATACTGTAATCCCTTCCCTGAATGTTTATAAATAAAAGAAAGAGATTGCTTTACCGATTAACCTAATATCTTCTTAATCTTTTCTTTTTCTCGCTTAAGTTTTTCTTTTAAAACTTATCGTCGTTGTTATATGGTATCGTGAGCCACACGGTTGGTTCTTGATGCTACCGGTGGTTCGATTAAAAAACAGCTTTGATTTGTTTACTTAAATGTTTTTTCAAACTTTTATTTTTCTTGCTTCTACTTTTACAAGTCCCGACCTTCACCAGAAAAAATACCCAAGATCGCCTTAAGTCCCGATTAGTGCCTGCTTGTAAGTCTCCGTGGGAGCGTTGAATGGCCAAAGGGAATCTTTAGATCTACGGGTATGAGTTTAAGGCAAGTAAGGCTTTCTAAGTAGACCTTCAAGAAAAAGAATTTTTGTTTAAACAGTTAACAAAGAAGTCTTCTGTTTAGATCGATTTCGCTAATAGATCAGTACCAATCGAGTGATCCTTTGTTTCAGATTTTAGTCTGATTTGTTTTTAAACAAAAAATTTGTACAAAATCTTAGAAATTTTGAAGATTTTGACCAATTTTTCGGTGAAAAATTTTCTCCTCCTTTTTGTAAACAAATTTTTGGGGCTGAAAGGGTTGTTTCCTGGATAAAAATTTTGAGGTGGAAATGTATGGGGATGTTGACTCATCTGAGAAGATGATCAACAGCACCTTCCGGCATCCACAAGAGACGGACCAGTCAACCAAGAAGACGCCAGAGGAGTCTTCAGTCACAGACAGGTGATGGCCCACGCCATCATCTCATCTTTTGCTTTCCGTAAAGTAAAAGTCTTTTACTTTAGTAAATGTACTAGTAAAAGTAAAAGTAAAAGAATAACTTTTGCTTTTACTTAAGTTAAATGTTTTTAACTTAGTTAAATGTTTCTTATATTTACCAATGTAAAAGTAAATATAAAATGTTTCTTATGTTTTACTTTTACTTTAGTAAATTACTTTTACTCTAGTTAATGTAATAGTGATTCCTGCGTGAATCAAATAATAATTTAATTTTTAGTTTTCTTTTTAAAGAAACTCAAGTGTTAGAGTTTCTTTAGGCTTAATTCAATGTAAAGCCTCAGAGCTTCTCTCTCTAGAAAGCTCTTCCGAGGTCCTCTCCCTTCTCTATTAGTTAGCCGGAGACAAAGCTTTCAGCTTCGATATTCTTAGTTAGAAGATGAAGAAGAAGTCTTCAATACTTCTCTCTTCCCTCAAACATTTAGATCTAGGATATACTGTAATCCCTTCCCTGAATGTTTATAAATAAAAGAAAGAGATTGCTTTACCGATTAACCGGTCATCTTCTTAATCTTTTCTTTTCTGTTTAAGTTTTTCTTTTAAAAACTTATCGTCGTTGTTATATGGTATCAGAGCCACACGGTTGGTTCTTGATGCTACCGGTGGTTTCGATTAAAAAACAGTTTGATTTGTTTACTTAAATGTTTTTTCAAACTTTTATTTTTCTTGCTCTACTTTTACAAGTCCCGACCTTCACGGCCAGTAAAATACCCAAGATCGCTTTAAGTCCCGATTAGTGCTGCTTGTAAGTCTCCGTAGGGAGCAAAGTGAATGGCCAAAGGAATCTTTAGATCTACTTGTATGAGTTTAAGGCAAGTAAGGCTTTCTAAGTAGACCTTCAAGAAAAAGAATTTTTGTTTAAACAGTTAACAAAGAAGTCTTCTGTTTAGATCGATTTCGCTAATAGATCAGTACCAATCGAGTGATCCTTTGTTTCAGATTTTAGTCTGATTTGTTTTTAAACAAAAAATTTGTACAAAATCTTAGAAATTTTGAAGATTTTGACCAATTTTTCGGTGAAAAATTTTCTCCTCCTTTTTGTAAACAAATTTTTGGGGCTGAAAGGGTTGTTTGCTGGATAAAATTTTGAGGTGGAAATGTATGGGGATGTTGACTCATCTGAGAAGATGATCAACAAAGACCTTCCTAAGATCCACAAGAGAGACGGACAACCAACCAAGAAGACGCCAGAGGAGTCTTCAGTCACAGACAGGTGATGGCCCACGCCATCATCTCATCTTTTGCTTTCCGTAAAGTAAAAGTCTTTTACTTTAGTAAATGTACTAGTAAAAGTAAAAGTAAAAGAATAACTTTTGCTTTTACTTAAGTTAAATGTTTTTAACTTAGTTAAATGTTTCTTATATTTACCAATGTAAAAGTAAATATAAAATGTTTCTTATGTTTTACTTTTACTTTAGTAAATTACTTTTACTCTAGTTAATGTAATAGTGATTCCTGCGTGAATCAAATAATAATTTAATTTTTAGTTTTCTTTTTAAAGAAACTCAAGTGTTAGAGTTTCTTTAGGCTTAATTCAATGTAAAGCCTCAGAGCTTCTCTCTCTAGAAAGCTCTTCCGAGGTCCTCTCCTTCTATTAGTTAATTTAGAGACAAAGCTTTCAGCTTCGATCTTCTTAGTTAGAAGATGAAGAAGAAGTCTTCAATACTTCTCTCTTCCCTCAAACATTTAGATCTAGGATATACTGTAATCCCTTCCCTAAATGTTTATAAATAAAAGAAAGAGATTGCTTTACCGATTAACCGGTCATCTTCTTAATCTTTTCTTTTCTGTTTAAGTTTTTCTTTTAAAACTTATCGCCATTGATATATGGTATCGTGAGCCACCACGGTTGGTTCTTGATGCTACTGCGGTGGTTTCGATTAAAAAAGCATTTGATTTGTTTACTTAAATGTTTTTTCAAACTTTTATTTTTCTTGCTTACTTTTACAAGTCCCGACCTTCGCCAGTAAATACCCAAGATCGCTTTTAAGTCCCGATTAGTGCTGTTTGTAAGTCTCCGGGGTGGGAGCAAGAATGGCCAAAGGAATCTTTAGATCTACACGCATGAGTTTAAAGCAAGTAAGGCTTTCTAAGTAGACCTTCAAGAAAAAGAATTTTTGTTTAAATGCTAACAAAGAAGTCTTCTGTTTAGATCGATTTCATTAATAGATCAAGACTCAATCGAGTGATCCTTTGTTTTATTTTAGTCCGATTTGTTTTTAAACAAAAAATTTGTACAAAATCTTAGAAATTTTGAAGATTTTGACCAATTTTTTCTATGAAAAATTTTCTCCTCCTTTTGTAAACAAATTTTTGAAATGAAAGGGTTGTTCTTTGGATAAAATTTTGAGGTGGAAATGTATGGGGATGTTGACTCATCCGAGAAGATGATCAACAAGACTTCCTAAGATCCACAAGAGACGGACCAACAACCAAGAAGACGCCTTGAGAGTCTTCAACATAGACAGTGATGGCCCACGCCATCATCTCATCTTTTGCTTTCCGTAAAGTAAAAGTCTTTTACTTTAGTAAATGTACTAGTAAAAGTAAAAGTAAAAGAATAACTTTTGCTTTTACTTAAGTTAAATGTTTTTAACTTAGTTAAATGTTTCTTATATTTACCAATGTAAAAGTAAATATAAAATGTTTCTTATGTTTTACTTTTACTTTAGTAAATTACTTTTACTCTAGTTAATGTAATAGTGATTCTGCGTGAATCAAATAATAATTTAATTTTTAGTTTTCTTTTTTTAAGAAACTCAAGTGTTAGAGTTTCTTTAGGCTTAATTCAATGTAAAGCCTCGTGAGCTTCTCTCTGTAAAAGCTCTTCCGAGGTCCTCACCCTTCTCTATTAGTTAGTTTAGAGACAAAGCTTTCGACGATATTCTTAGTTAGAAGATGAAGAAGAAGTCTTCAATACTTCTCTCTTCCCTCAAACATTTAGATCTAGGATATACTGTAATCCCTTCCCTAAATGTTTATAAATAAAAGAAAGAGATTGCTTTACCGATTAACCGGTCATCTTCTTAATCTTTTCTTTTCTGTTTAAGGTTTTCTTTTAAAAACTTATCGTGCGTTGTTATATGGTATCAGAGCCACACGGTTGGTTCTTGATGCTACCGGTGGTTTCGATTAAAAAACAGTTTGATTTGTTTACTTAAATGTTTTTTCAAACTTTTATTTTTCTTGCTCTACTTTTACAAGTCCCGACCTTCGCCGTAAAATACCCAAGATCGCCTTAAGTCCCGATTAGTGCCTGTTTGTAAGTCTCCAGGGTGGGAGCAGTGAATGGCCAAAGGGAATCTTTAGATCTACGGGTATGAGTTTAAGGCAAGTAAGGCTTTCTAAGTAGACCTTCAAGAAAAAGAATTTTTGTTTAAACAGTTAACAAAGAAGTCTTCTGTTTAGATCGATTTCGCTAATAGATCAAGACAATCGAGTGATCCTTTGTTTGATTTTAGTCTCGATTTGTTTTAAACAAAAATTTGTACAAAATCTTAGAAATTTTGAAGATTTTGACCAATTTTTCTATGAAAAATTTTCTCCTCCTTTTGTAAACAAATTTTTGAAATGAAAGGGTTATTTATCGGATAAAATTTTGAGGTGGAAATGTATGGGGATGTTGACTCATCCGAGAAGATGATCAACAAAGACCTTCCCAAGATCCACAAGAGACGGACCAACAACCAAGAAGACGCCAGAGAGTCTTCAACATGAGACAGTGATGGCCCACGCCATCATCTCATCTTTTACTTCTCAGTAAAGTAAAAGTCTTTTACTTTAGTAAATGTACTAGTAAAAGTAAAAGTAAAAGAATAACTTTTCCTTTTACTTAAGTTAAATGTTTTTAACTTAGTTAAATGTTTTTACATTTACCAATGTAAAAAGTAAATGTAAAATGTTTCTTACGCTTTACTTTTACTTTAGTAAATTACTTTTACTCTAGTTAATGTAATAGTGATTCTCAAGTAAATCAAATAGTAATTTAATTTTTAGTTTTCTATTTAAAGAAACTCAAGTGTTAGAGTTTCTTTAAGCTTAATTCAATGTAAAGCCTCGTAGCTTTCTCTCTGAAAGCTCTTTCGAGGTCCTCTCCTTCTTTCTTAGTTAGGTGGAGACGAAGCATTCAAATTTCTCGATCTTCTTAGTTAGAAGATGAAGAAGAAGTCTTCAATACTTCTCCTTCCTCAAACATTTAGATCTAGGATATAATGTAATCCCTTCCTAAATGTTTATAAATAAAAGAAAGAGATTGCTTTACCGATTAACCTGGTATCTTCTTAATCTTTTCTTTTCTGCTTTAAGTTTTTTTTTAAAACTTATCGTCGTTGTTATATGGTATCGAGCCACACTATTGGTTCTTGATGCTACCGGTGGTTTCGATTAAAAAAGCAGTTTGATTTGTTTACTTAAATGTTTTTTTCAAACTTTTATTTTTCTTGCTTCTACTTTTTACAAGTCCCGACCTTCGCCAGTAAAATACCCAAGATCGCTTTAAGTCCCGATTAGTGCCTTGCTTGTAAGTCTCCGTGGTGGGAGCGGTGAATGGCCAAAGGAATCTTTAGATCTACTGGTATGAGTTTAAGGCAAGTAAGGCTTTCTAAGTAGACCTTCAAGAAAAAGAATTTTTGTTTAAACAAGTTAACAAAGAAGTCTTCTGCTTAGATCGATTTCGCTAATAGATCGATTACCAATCGAGTGATCCTTTGTTTGATTTTAGTCGATTTGTTTTTAAACAAAAATTTGTACAAAATCTTAGAAATTTTGAAGATTTTGACCAATTTTTCTATGAAAAATTTTCTCCTCCTTTTGTAAACAAATTTTTGAAATTGAAAGGGTTATTTCTGGATAAAAAATTTTGAGGTGGAAATGTATGGGGATGTTGACTCATCCGAGAAGATGATCAATGAAGACCTTCCCAAGATCCACAGTTGACGGCCAACAACCAAGAAGACGGAGGAGGAGTCTTTAGTCACAGCATGTGTGATGGCCCACGCCATCATCTCATCTTTTGCTTTCCGTAAAGCAAAAGTCTTTTACTTTAGTAAATGTACTAGTAAAAGTAAAAGTAAAAGAATAACTTTTGCTTTTACTTAAGTTAAATGTTTTTAACTTAGTTAAATGTTTTTTACATTTACCAATGTAAAAGTAAATGTAAAATGTTTCTTACGTTTTACTTTTACTTTAGTAAATTACTTTTACTCTAGTTAATGTAATAGTGATTCCTGCGTAAATCAAATAGTAATTTAATTTTTAGTTTTCTATTTAAAGAAACTCAAGTGTTAGAGTTTCTTTAGGCTTAATTCAATGTAAAGCCTCAGAGTTTCTCTCTCTAGAAAGCTCTTTCGAGGTCCTCTCCCTTCTCTCTTAGTTAGCTGGAGACGAAGCATTCAGCTTCGATCTTCTTAGTTAGAAGATGAAGAAGAAGTCTTCAATACTTCTCCCTTCCCTCAAACATTTAGATCTAGGATATACTGTAATCCCTTCCCTAAATGTTTATAAATAAAAGAAAGAGATTGCTTTTACCGATTAAGGTCATCTTCTTAATCTTTTCTTTTCTCGCTTAAGGTTTTCTTTTAAAACTTATCGTCATTTTGTTATATGGTATCGAGCCACACGGTTGGTTCTTGATGCTACTGGTGGTTTCGATTAAAAAATGTTTGATTTGTTTACTTAAATGTTTTTTCAAACTTTTATTTTTCTTGCTTCTACTTTTACAAGTCCCGACCTTCGTAGTGAAAATACCCAAGATCGCCTTTTAAGTCCCGATTAGTGCTCGCTTGTAAGTCTCCGTAGGGAGCAAGTGAATGGCCAAAGGAATCTTTAGATCTACGGTATGAGTTTAAGGCAAGTAAGGCTTTCTAAGTAGACCTTCAAGAAAAAGAATTTTGTTTAAAATAGCTAACAAAGAAGTCTTCTGCATTTAGATCGATTTCGCTAATAGATCAAGACCAATCGAGTGATCCTTTGTTTGATTTTTAAGTCCGATTTGTTTTAAACAAAAATTTGTACAAAATCTTAGAAATTTTGAAGATTTTGACCAATTTTTCGGTGAAAAATTTTCTCCTCCTTTTTGTAAACAAATTTTTGGGGCTGAAAGGGTTATTTACTGGATAAAATTTTGAGGTGGAAATGTATGGGGATGTTGACTCATCTGAGAAGATGATCAACAAAGACCTTCCCAAGATCCACAAATGACGGGCTAATCAACCAAGAAGACGCTTGAGGAGTCTTTAGTCACAGACAGTGATGGCCCACGCCATCATCTCTCATCTTTTGCTTTCAGAAAGCAAAAGTCTTTTACTTTAGTAAATGTACTAGTAAAAGTAAAAGTAAAAGAATAACTTTTGCTTTTACTTAAGTTAAATGTTTTTAACTTAGTTAAATGTTTTTTACATTTACCAATGTAAAAGTAAATGTAAAATGTTTCTTACGTTTTACTTTTACTTTAGTAAATTACTTTTACTCTAGTTAATGTAATAGTGATTCCTGCGTAAATCAAATAGTAATTTAATTTTTAGTTTTCTATTTAAAGAAACTCAAGTGTTAGAGTTTCTTTAGGCTTAATTCAATGTAAAGCCTCAGAGCTTCTCTCTCTAGAAAGCTCTTTCGAGGTCCTCTCCCTTCTTTCTTAGTTAGCTGGAGACGAAGCATTCAGCTTCGATCTTCTTAGTTAGAAGATGAAGAAGAAGTCTTCAATACTTCTCCCTTCCCTCAAACATTTAGATCTAGGATATACTGTAATCCCTTCCCTAAATGTTTATAAATAAAAGAAAGAGATTGCTTTACCGATTAACCGGTCATCTTCTTAATCTTTTCTTTTCTGTTTAAGTTTTTCTTTTTAAAACTTATCGTCGTTGTTATATGGTATCAGAGCCACACGGTTGGTTCTTGATGCTACCGGTGGTTTCGATTAAAAAACAGTTTGATTTGTTTACTTAAATATTTTTTCAAACTTTTATTTTTCTTGCTCTACTTTTACAAGTCCCGACCTTCGCCGTAAAATACCCAAGATCGCTTTTAAGTCCCGATTAGTGCTTGCTTGTAAGTCTCTGTGGTGGGAGCAAGTTGAATGGCCAAAGGGAATCTTTAGATCTACGGGTATGAGTTTAAGGCAAGTAAGGCTTTCTAAGTAGACCTTCAAGAAAAAGAATTTTTGTTTAAACAGTTAACAAAGAAGTCTTCTGTTTAGATCGATTTCGCTAATAGATCAGTACCAATCGAGTGATCCTTTGTTTCAGATTTTAGTCTGATTTGTTTTTAAACAAAAAATTTGTACAAAATCTTAGAAATTTTGAAGATTTTGACCAATTTTTCGGTGAAAAATTTTCTCCTCCTTTTTGTAAACAAATTTTTGGGGCTGAAAGGGTTATTTCCTGGATAAAAATTTTGAGGTGGAAATGTATGGGGATGTTGACTCATCTGAGAAGATGATCAACAGCACCTTCCGGCATCCACAGTTGACGGGCCAGTCAACCAAGAAGACGCCGGAGGAGTCTTTAGTCACAGACAGGTGATGGCCCACGCCATCATCTCATCTTTTGCTTTCCGTAAAGCAAAAGTCTTTTACTTTAGTAAATGTACTAGTAAAAGTAAAAGTAAAAGAATAACTTTTGCTTTTACTTAAGTTAAATGTTTTTAACTTAGTTAAATGTTTTTTACATTTACCAATGTAAAAGTAAATGTAAAATGTTTCTTACGTTTTACTTTTACTTTAGTAAATTACTTTTACTCTAGTTAATGTAATAGTGATTCCTGCGTAAATCAAATAGTAATTTAATTTTTAGTTTTCTATTTAAAGAAACTCAAGTGTTAGAGTTTCTTTAGCTTAATTCAATGTAAAGCCTCGTAGTTTCTCTCTGAAAAGCTCTTTCGAGGTCCTCTCCTTCTCTCTTAGTTAGCTGGAGACGAAGCATTCAGCTTCGATCTTCTTAGTTAGAAGATGAAGAAGAAGTCTTCAATACTTCTCCCTTCCCTCAAACATTTAGATCTAGGATATACTGTAATCCCTTCCCTAAATGTTTATAAATAAAAGAAAGAGATTGCTTTACCGATTAACCGGTCATCTTCTTAATCTTTTCTTTTCTGTTTAAGGTTTTCTTTTAAAAACTTATCGCCGCTGTTATATGGTATCAGAGCCACACGGTTGGTTCTTGATGCTACCGGTGGTTTCGATTAAAAAACAGTTTGATTTGTTTACTTAAATGTTTTTTCAAACTTTTATTTTTCTTGCTCTACTTTTACAAGTCCCGACCTTCGCCGTAAAATACCCAAGATCGCCTTAAGTCCCGATTAGTGCCTGTTTGTAAGTCTCCGGTGGGGAGCAAAGAATGGCCAAAGGAATCTTTAGATCTACGGGTATGAGTTTAAGGCAAGTAAGGCTTTCTAAGTAGACCTTCAAGAAAAAGAATTTTTGTTTAAACAGTTAACAAAGAAGTCTTCTGTTTAGATCGATTTCGCTAATAGATCAGTACCAATCGAGTGATCCTTTGTTTCAGATTTTAGTCTGATTTGTTTTTAAACAAAAATTTGTACAAAATCTTAGAAATTTTGAAGATTTTGACCAATTTTTCTATGAAAAATTTTCCTCCTTTTGTAAACAAATTTTTTGGGTGAAGCGGTTATTTCTGGATAAAAATTTTGAGGTGGAAATGTATGGGGATGTCGACTCATCCGAGAAGATGATCAACAAAGACCTTCCTAAGATCCACAAATGACGGGCTAATCAACCAAGAAGACGCCGGAGGAGTCTTTAGTCACAGAGACAGTGATGGCCCACGCCATCATCTCATCTTTTGCTTTCCGTAAAGCAAAAGTCTTTTACTTTAGTAATGTACTAGTAAAAGTAAAAGTAAAAGAATAACTTTTGCTTTTACTTAAGTTAAATGTTTTTAACTTAGTTAAATGTTTTTTACATTTACCAATGTAAAAGTAAATGTAAAATGTTTCTTACGTTTTACTTTTACTTTAGTAAATTACTTTTACTCTAGTTAATGTAATAGTGATTCTCAAGGTAAATCAAATAGTAATTTAATTTTTAGTTTTCTATTTAAAGAAACTCAAGTGTTAGAGTTTCTTTAGGCTTAATTCAATGTAAAGCCTCAGAGCTTCTCTCTCTAGAAAGCTCTTCCGAGGTCCTCTCCCTTCTCTATTAGTTAGCCGGAGACAAAGCTTTCAAATTTCGATCTTCTTAGTTAGAAGATGAAGAAGAAGTCTTCAATACTTCTCTCTTCCTCAAACATTTAGATCTAGGATATACCGTAATCCCTTCCCTAAATGTTTATAAATAAAAGAAAGAGATTGCTTTACCGATTAACCTGGTCATCTTCTTAATCTTTTCTTTTACTTTTAAGGTTTTCTTTTAAAACTTATCGTCATTGTTATATGGTATCGTGAGCCACATGGTTGGTTCTTGATGCTCTTGGTGGTTTCGATTAAAAAACAGTTTGATTTGTTTACTTAAATGTTTTTTCAAACTTTTATTTTTCTTGCTCTACTTTTACAAGTCCCGACCTTCGCCGTAAAATACCCAAGGTCGCCTTAAGTCCCGATTAGTGCCTGTTTGTAAGTCTCCAGGGTGGGAGCAGTGAATGGCCAAAGGGAATCTTTAGATATACGGGTATGAGTTTAAGGCAAGTAAGGCTTTCTAAGTAGACCTTCAAGAAAAAGAATTTTTGTTTAAACAGTTAACAAAGAAGTCTTCTGTTTAGATCGATTTCGCTAATAGATCAGTACCAATCGAGTGATCCTTTGTTTCAGATTTTAGTCTGATTTATTTTTAAACAAAAAATTTGTACAATATCTTAGAAATTTTGAAGATTTTGACCAATTTTTCGGTGAAAAATTTTCTCCTCCTTTTTGTAAACAAATTTTTGGGGCTGAAAGGGTTATTTACTGGATAAAATTTTGAGGTGGAAATGTATGGGGATGTTGACTCATCTGAGAAGATGATCAACAGCACCTTCCGGCATCCACAGGAGACGGACCAGTCAACCAAGAAGACGCCGGAGGAGTCTTCAGTCACAGACAGGTGATGGCCCACGCCATCATCTCATCTTTTGCTTTCCGTAAAGCAAAAGTATTTTACTTTAGTAAATGTACTAGTAAAAGTAAAAGTAAAAGAATAACTTTTGCTTTTACTTAAGTTAAATGTTTTTAACTTAGTTAAATGTTTCTTACATTTACCAATGTAAAAGTAAATGTAAAATGTTTCTTACGTTTTACTTTTACTTTAGTAAATTACTTTTACTCTAGTTAATGTAATAGTGATTCCTGCGTGAATGAAATAGTAATTTCATTTTTAGTTTTCTATTTAAGGAAACTCAAGTGTTAGAGTTTCTTTAGGATTAATTCAATTTAAGCCTCAGAGCTTCTCTTTCTAGAAAGCTCTTTCGAGGTCCTCTCCCTTCTCTCTTAGTTAGCTGGAGACGAAGCTTTCAGCTTCGATCTTCTTAGTTAGAAGATGAAGAAGAAGTCTTCAATACTTCTCTCTTCCCTCAAACATTTAGATCTAGGATATACTGTAATCCCTTCCCTAAATGTTTATAAATAAAAGAAAGAGATTGCTTTACCGATTAACCGGTCATCTTCTTAATCTTTTCTTTTCTATTTAAGTTTTTCTTTTAAAAACTTATCGCCGCTGTTATATGGTATCCGAGCCACACGGTTGGTTCTTGATGCTACCGGTGGTTTCGATTAAAAAACAGTTTGATTTGTTTACTTAAATGTTTTTTCAAATTTTATTTTTTTTGCTCTACTTTTACAAGTCCCGACCTTCGCCGTAAAATACCTAAGATCGCCTTAAGTCCCGATTAGTGCCTGTTTGTAAGTCTCTGTAGGGAGCAAGTGAATGGCCAAAGGGAATCTTTAGATCTACTTGTATGAGTTTAAGGCAAGTAAGGCTTTCTAAGTAGACCTTCAAGAAAAAGAATTTTTGTTTAAATAAAGTTAACAAAGAAGTCTTCTGTTTAGATCGATTTCGCTAATAGATCAATACTAATCGAGTGATCCTTTGTTTCATTTTAGTCTGATTTGTTTTAAACAAAAATTTGTACAAAATCTTAGAAATTTTGAAGATTTTGACAAATTTTTCTATGAAAAATTTTCTCCTCCTTTTGTAAACAAATTTTTGAAATTTGAAAGGGTTATTTCTGGATAAAAATTTTGAGGTGGAAATGTATGGTGATGGTGACTCATCCGAGAAGATGATCAACAACACCTTCCCAAGATCCACAGAGAGATTTGACCACCAACCAAGAAGACGCCAAAGGAGTCATCAGTCACAGACAGGTGATGGCCCACGCCATCATCTCAGCTTTTGCTTTCCGTAAAGCAAAAGTCTTTTACTTTAGTAAATGTAAAAGTAAAAGTAAAGAATAACTTTTGCTTTTACTTAAGTTAAATGTTTTTAACTTAGTTAAATGTTTCTTACATTTACCAATGTAAAAGTAAATGTAAAATGTTTCTTACGTTTTACTTTTACTTTAGTAAATTACTTTTACTCTAGTTAATGTAATAGTGATTCCTGCGTGAATCAAATAGTAATTTACTTTTCAGTTTTCTATTTAAAGAAACTCAAGTGTTAGAGTTTCTTTAGAAGCTTAATTCAATGTAAAGCCTCGTAGCTTCTCTCTCTAAAGCTCTTCCGGGTCCTCTCCTTCTCTATTTAGTTAGCGGGAGACAAAGCTTTCACCTTCGATCTTCTTAGTTAGAAGATGAAGAAGAAGTCTTCAAGACTTCTCTCTTCCCTCAAACATTTAGATCTAGGATATACTGTAATCCCTTCCCTAAATGTTTATAAATAAAAGAAAGAGATTGCTTTTGGAGATTAACCTGGTCATCTTCTTAATCTTTTCTTTTTTTGCTTAAGTTTTTCTTTAAAAACTTATCGTCATTTATTATATGGTATCGTGAGCCACACGGTTGGTTCTTGATGCTACCGGTGGTTTTCGATTAAAAACAGCTTTTATTTGTTTACTTAAATGTTTTTTCAAATTTTATTTTTTCTTGCTTACTTTTTACAAGTCCCGACCTTCGCCGTAAAATACCCAAGATCGCTTTAAGTCCCGATTAGTGCATGTTTGTAAGTCTCTGTGGTGGGAGCAAAGAATGGCCAAAGGGAATCTTTAGATCTACTTGTATGAGTTTAAGGCAAGTAAGGCTTTCTAAGTAGACCTTCAAGAAAAAAGAATTTTGTTTAAACAGCTTAACAAAGAAGTCTTCTGTTTAGATCGATTTAGCTAATAGATCAAGACACTAATCGAGTGATCCTTTGTTTCATTTTAGTCTCGATTTGTTTTTAAACAAAAATTTGTACAAAATCTTAGAAATTTTGAAGATTTTGACCAATTTTTCTATGTGAAAAATTTTCTCCTCCTTTTTGTAAACAAATTTTTGGGGCTGAAATGGTTATTTCCTGGATAAAAATTTTGAGTTGGAAATGTATGGGGATGTTGACTCATCTGAGAAGATGATCAACAGCACCTTCCGGCATCCATAGTTGACGGGCCAGTCAACCAAGAAGACGCCAGAGGAGTCTTTAGTCACAGACAGGTGATGGCCCACGCCATCATCTCTTTTTTTGCTTTCCGTAAAGCAAAAGTCTTTTACTTTAGTAAATGTACTAGTAAAAGTAAAAGTAAAAGTAAAAGAATAACTTTTGCTTTTACTTAAGTTAAATATTTTTAACTTAGTTAAATGTTTCTTACATTTACCAATATAAAAGTAAATGTAAAATATTTCTTACGTTTTACTTTTACTTTAGTAAATTACTTTTACTCTAGTTAATGTAATAGTGATTCCTGTGTGAATCAAATAGTAATTTACTTTTCAGTTTTCTATTTAAAGAAACTCAAGTGTTAGAGTTTCTTTAGGCTTAATTCAATGTAAAGCCTTAGAGCTTCTCTCTCTAGAAAGCTCTTTCGAGGTCCTCTCCCTTCTCTCTTAGTTAGCCGGAGATGAAGCTTTCAGCTTCGATCTTCTTAGTTAGAAGATGAAGAAGAAGTCTTCAATACTTCTCTCTTCCCTCAAACATTTAGATCTAGGATATAACTGTAATCCCTTCCCTAAATGTTTATAAATAAAAGAAAGAGATTGCTTTACCGATTAATCCATTCATCTTCTTAATCTTTTCTTTTTTCGCTTTAAGTTTTTCTTTAAAACTTATCGTCATTGTTATATGGTATCGTGAGCCACACGATTGGTTCTTGATGCTACCTATGGTTTCAATTGAAAACAGTTTGATTTGTTTACTTAAATGTTTTTCAAACTTTTATTTTCTCTTGCTCTACTTTTTACAAGTCCCGACCTTCGCCAGTAAAATACCCAAGATCGCCTTTAAGTCCCGATTAGTGCATGTTTGTAAGTCTCCGTGGTGGGAGCAAAGAATGGCCAAAGGAATCTTTAGATCTACTGCATGAGTTTAAAAGCAAGTAAGGCTTTCTAAGTAGACCTTCAAGAAAAAGAATTTTGTTTAAACAGCTTAACAAAGAAGTCTTCTGCTTAGATCGATTTCGCTAATAGATCAAGCACCAATCGAGTGATCCTTTGTTTTGATTTTAGTCTCGATTTGTTTTTAAACAAAAAATTTGTACAAAATCTTAGAAATTTTGAAGATTTTGACCAATTTTTCGGTGAAAAATTTTCTCCTCCTTTTTGTAAACAAATTTTTGGGGCTGAAATGGTTATTTCCTGGATAAAAATTTTGAGTTGAAATGTATGGGATGTTGACTCATCCTCGAGAAGATGATCAAAGACACCTTCCCAAGATCCATAGTTGACGGGCCAGTCAACCAAGAAGACGCCAGAGGAGTCTTTAGTCACAGACAGGTGATGGCCCACGCCATCATCTCTTTTTTTGCTTTCCGTAAAGCAAAAGTCTTTTACTTTAGTAAATGTACTAGTAAAAGTAAAAGTAAAAGTAAAAGAATAACTTTTGCTTTTACTTGTTAAATATTTTAACTTAGTTAAATGTTTCTTACATTTACCAATATAAAAGTAAATGTAAAATATTTCTTATGTTTTACTTTTTACTTTAGTAAATTACTTTTACTCTAGTTAATGTAATAGTGATTCTGTGTGAATCAAATAGTAATTTACTTTTTTCGGTTTTTCTATTTAAAGAAACTCAAGTGTTAGAGTTTCTTTAGGCTTAATTCAATGTAAAGCCTTAGAGCTTCTCTCTCTAGAAAGCTCTTTCGAGGTCCTCTCCCTTCTCTCTTAGTTAGCCGGAGATGAAGCTTTCAGCTTCGATCTTCTTAGTTAGAAGATGAAGAAGAAGTCTTCAATACTTCTCTCTTCCCTCAAACATTTAGATCTAGGATATACTGTAATCCCTTCCCTAAATGTTTATAAATAAAAGAAAGAGATTGCTTTACCGATTAATCGGTCATCTTCTTAATCTTTTCTTTTCTGTTTAAGTTTTTCTTTTAAAAACTTATCGCCGCTGTTATATGGTATCAGAGCCACACGATTGGTTCTTGATGCTACCGGTGGTTTCAATTGAAAACAGTTTGATTTGTTTACTTAAATGTTTTTTCAAACTTTTATTTTTCTTGCTCTACTTTTACAAGTCCCGACCTTCGCCGTAAAATACCCAAGATCGCCTTAAGTCCCGATTAGTGCATGTTTGTAAGTCTCCAGGGTGGGAGCAGTGAATGGCCAAAGGGAATCTTTAGATCTACGGGTATGAGTTTAAGGCAAGTAAGGCTTTCTAAGTAGACCTTCAAGAAAAAGAATTTTTGTTTAAACAGTTAACAAAGAAGTCTTCTGTTTAGATCGATTTCGCTAATAGATCAGTACCAATCGAGTGATCCTTTGTTTCAGATTTTAGTCTGATTTGTTTTTAAACAAAAAATTTGTACAAAATCTTAGAAATTTTGAAGATTTTGACCAATTTTTCGGTGAAAAATTTTCTCCTCCTTTTTGTAAACAAATTTTTTTGAAATTTGAAAGGGTTATTTCTGGATAAAAATTTTGAGTTGGAAATGTATGGGGATGTTGACTCATCCGAGAAGATGATCAACAACCCTTCCTAAGATCCAGTTGACGACGGCGGTCAACCAAGAAGACGCCAGAGAGTCTTTAGTCACAGATGCGGTGATGGCCCACGCCATCATCTCTTCTTTTGCTTTTCAGAAAGCAAAAGTCTTTTACTTTAGTAAATGTACTAGTAAAAGTAAAAGTAAAAGTAAAAGAATAACTTTTGCTTTTACTTAAGTTAAATATTTTTAACTTAGTTAAATGTTTCTTACATTTACCAATATAAAAGTAAATGTAAAATATTTCTTACGTTTTTACTTTTACTTTAGTAAATTACTTTTACTCTAGTTAATGTAATAGTGATTCCCTGTGTGAATCAAATCGTAATTTACTTTTTCGCTTTTCTATTTAAAGAAACTCAAGTGTTAGAGTTTCTTTAGGCTTAATTCAATGTAAAGCCTTAGAGCTTCTCTCTCTAAAAGCTCTTTCGAGGTCCTCTCCTTCTCTTAGTTAGTTTAGAGATGAAGCTTTACGACTTCGATCTTCTTAGTTAGAAGATGAAGAAGAAGTCTTCAATACTTCTCTCTTCCCTCAAACATTTAGATCTAGGATATACTGTAATCCCTTCCCTAAATGTTTATAAATAAAAGAAAGAGATTGCTTTACCGATTAATCGGTCATCTTCTTAATCTTTTCTTTTCTCGCTTAAGTTTTTCTTTAAAAACTTATCGCCATTGCTATATGGTATCGAGCCAAGTTTTTGTGGTCAAGAATCGCTTAGTAAGATCTTTTTAATCAAACTTCTCTTTCTCTTCAAAATTATCTTCTTCATCAATGTTCTCAAGTCACCTTACTTACCAGAGTCCACCTAGTTAGTGTCTAACCTTTGTAAGTCTCCGTGGTGTGAGAGCGAGGTTTGAGTTATAGAACATAGGTATGAGTCTACTTTGGGTAAATGAGGAATATATGAATGAACCTTGAGTGAGAATTTATTTTGAAACGGTCAAGATGAGTAGGTTATTCAAATCTAGCTCTTCAGTTAGTAACAGGTCAGCTTTGCCTCCTGTTCCAGACATAGTGAACCAAGAAGAACATAATTATGAAAACATTAATCAAGTTTTAAACGATTGGAATATACCTAGGGTATCTCCAAAAGAAATTTATCAGTCAACTTTTTCAGATAAATTTAAAACTGACTATAATGTCAAAATAGTTGAAAGAGTTTATGCAATCAACAAAGAATACGAAAAATTGTAGTCTTTTATCACCAGAAGTTATTAAAAAACATAGAATGAAAGGTTACAATTTTATTCATATAGGTCTTGTTCAAGTTGCAATTAAACCTCTTAATAGAAAAGGAATTAATTCATCAATCTACCTCTGTCTTAGAGATGCTAGATTTTTAAATTATTATCCCAGTATAATTGGTGCCATGGAAGCAAGTTTACATAATGGACCTATCCATTTCAATTGTTTTCCTGATTTCACCTTGAGTCTTAGTGATCAAAACTTATTTAAAGCTTTATCATTAAATATTAAAACTGATGGAGAGATTACTCAAATGATTGAAGGATCTCAACCCATTGCTTTGATTTACAGGATTTATTATAAGACAATGAAGTCAAATTTAAACGTTCATGCTCTTAATAAAAGTCCAAAAGATCAAACAGTTTTAATTCAAAGTTCAACTAGTGATGCTAATATCCAAATCCCAAGAACAATTCTTTGGAAGGATATTAACTTACCTAATCAATGGACTTTACCAAATGAATTACCACAACAGCCCATAGTTAACAATTCGTTAAATATTGAAAACATCCAACAGTTTTCTGATGGAACTGTTAAAATTAGTTTTGAACGAGCTAGAACACCAGTTATCATTGAAGACATTTCCAGTTCTTCAGTCCCTTCAGTTATCCACACTAGAAGAGATACTGAAGTCCTTAGTAATCCTTCGGTTAGAAATATCAAACTTAAAGGTATCATTAATCAAGGACAAGTTAGTCATCCTCAAGATATTTCGAGATGATACCGAATTGAAGATGAAGATTCTTCTTCTCCGGCATCCTCTGTTTACCCCACACAATCTGATTTGAATGCCCCAATTCATAATCAATTAAGAGTCATTAAAAAGGATTTTGTGTTAGATGGGGATAACTTAGTTAAAGATTTTAATTCAAAATCTAATAAAGAAAAAAGACATCTATTTAGATCAAATCACCCAATTGAAAAGGATAGAGATAAGATAGTAAATAGATGGAAAAGATTTATTAAAAATGAATAAATTAATATTACTTTTTACGACTGGTATGAACAATACCAAAGTAAATGTAATGTTATTAGTAAAACTCAATGAATTAAATAAGACAGATCTAAAGTATCGTCTAGTCATCCTCCCTTAGAAACAGTTCTAATTCCAGTTAAAAACAATTCAGTTATAGCTAGTCCCTTCAAAATACCTGATGGAACTAATAACGATAAAAAAATAATTGAACAATTAAACTTTAGTAATCAATATCTAGCAACAATAGGAAAATAGCTAGATAGAATTGAAGAAAGATTTGATGAAGGTATTATTAAAAAACCTGATTCAAAAATTGAACAACCTTTAATAAATTTACCAGAGAACAGATATAATTTAAGTTTGCCTAATAAAGAAGGCGAATTAGTCCAATCTATTGAAAATTATTTAAAAAAGCTGAAAATGTAACCCTCCCAAGTGGAACTATTTAACATTTATAGATCAAGTAGAATCTGATGATAATAATAAAAGTTCTTCTGACCAGTCATCTATTTGAAACCTTAATGACCAATTAAATAAATTAACTGTTAATAATACAAGTATTACCAGAAATTGGTATTCCATACCAACTCCTCCGGATTTGCAATTTGAAGAGAGAAATCTAGATAAACAATTTTCTGTGTCCTCTAATAAAGATACCTATATAATAAACCTAAGTCATCTAAGAAAAGATCTTAAAAAAATCAAAAACATTTGATAAAAGTAAAATTGTCTGTCACAATTGGGGGCAGAAAGGTCATTACAAAAGTGAATGTAGAGTTAAACAAAAACTAGCTCAGTTGAATATTTCAACAGAAGATACAGAACAATTATTAGAATTAATGAGAATTGATAATAACAGTAGTAGCAGTAATGAAGAAACCTCTGATATTCCAGAATCTTCTTGTAATAACTCATCTAACAATATTTCTGATAGTGAAGATGAAGTCACTATATGTACAAATAATTGTAATAAAAATTGTTGTAAAAGAGTGAATGTAATTACAAAAGAAGAAGAAGAGAGTTCTTTATTAGTTGATTTAATCAAGAAAATTACAGGACTCGAATTAAAAACTCAAGATTCTCGGAAACAATTAAAAGATTTATTAACTAAAGATAAAAAAGTCATTTGATAAGGTTTTTAGAGCGAAAAAAACCCATTTTCGGTTTAAACAAAACACTAGAAAGATTTAAGTCTCCAAAAAAAGAAATTACCTCCTTGAGTTAAATCAAGAGTTAATAAACTTAAGAAAGAGATTTCTAATTTAAAATTAGATATTTTCAATCTAAGAAAAGAGATTGACGATAAAAAATCAGATCTTCAAGTTCATGATTCCTCTTCTAGTGATGAAAGTCACGATGAACCAGAATCATCAGGTACTAAAGATCCTGATCTCTTTATTCAAGGTCTCTCCCTTAAAAGAATTAAATATATTACAATTCAAAAATGGTATATTTCCATTAATTTAGTCATTGATAAAACTTTCTCGGTCGCGGCTCCACTTTCTCTAGTTGATCTTCAAAAGTGCGATTTGAATTGTATTCAAGAAGGTATTATCCCCACTAAATATTATAAGAAAACTAGTGAAAAACTAAATTCAGCCAACGGTAGTCAAATGGAAATAAAATACAAATTACCTAATGTACATATTTGTAAAGACAACATGTGTTTTAAGAACTCATTCGTCTTAGTTCACAATCTTACTGACAAAATTATTTTAGGATTACCATTTATATATTTACTTTACCCATTTACCACTAGTAATAAAGGTCTAAGTTGTGAACATTTAGGAAAGAAAATTACATTTAAATTTTTAATTAAACCAAAAGAAAGAGATTTAAAATTTATTCAAGAAGAATCAATTTCCAAATCAATTGAATCATTAAATTGTAAAATTACCCACTTAAATTTTCTTAAAGAAGAAGTTAGGTACCAACAAGTTGAAGAAACGACTTAAAAGTAACAGTAGCAGTACAAGAAAAGATAAAAGAGTTAAAAGATTATCTAATAAAAAACTTATGTTCTGATTCTCCCAATGCTTTTTGGCATAGGAAGAAGCACACAGTTAGATTACCCTATGCTAGGGAATTTAAAGAACATTTAATTCCTACTAAAGCTAGGCCTAATCAAATGAGTCACGAACAGATGGAGTTATGTAAAAATGAAATTAATGATCTTCTCAATAAGGGTTTAATTAGACATAGCGAGTCACCATGGTCTTGCCCATCCTTCTATGTTAATAATGAAGCTGAGAAGGAGCGTGGTGTCCCTCGGTTAGTCATTAATTATAAGCCATTAAATAAAGTTTTAGAGTGGATTAGTTACCCTTTGCCCAACAAGGATGATCTCCTTGGTAGGTTAAGTGTCTCCACCATCTTTAGTAAATTTGACCTTAAGTCTGGATTCTGGCAAGTTGCTATCCATCCCGATGATAGGTACAAAACTACAATCAGCACTCCGTTCGGACACTACAAATGGAATGTTCAGTAATTTGGACTCAAAAATGCACCCAGTGAATTTCAGAATATTCTTCATAATATTTTGAATCCCTTCAGTCATTTTATTATTGTATACATTGATGATATCCTTGTATTCTCCAAGACTATTGAAGAATGAATTCAAATGTTTGATATGTTCTCCTTCCGCCCTCTTATGGTATCAGAGCCAAGTTATTTGTTGTTGACTGTGTAGTTAGCTCTTTTTAATCAAACTTCTCTTTACTTTTTCAAAATTTATCATCTTCATCAAAGTTCTGAAGTCACCTTACTTACCTGTAGTCCACCTAGTTCGTGTCTAACCTTTGTAAGTCTCCAGGGTGTGAGCAGTGTCGGGTTATAGAACATAGGTATGAGTCTACTTTGGGTAAACGGGGTATGTATGAATGAACCTTGAGTGAGAATTTATTTTGAAACGGTCAAGATGAGTAGGTTATTCAGATCTATCTCTTCAGTTAGTAACAGGTCAGCTTTGCCTCCTGTTCCAGACATAGTGAACCAAGAAGAACATAATTATGAAAATATTAATCAAGTTTTAAACGATTGGAATATACCTAGGGTATCTCCAAAATAAATTTATCAGTCAACTTTTTTAGATAAATTTAAAACAGATTATAATGTAAAAACAGTTGAAAGAGTTTATGCAATTAACAAAGAATACGAAAATTGTAGTCTTTTATCACCTGAAGTTATTAAAAAACATAGATAAAAGGGTTATAATTTTATTCATATAGGTCTTGTCCAAGTTGCAGTTAAACCACTTAATAGAAAAGGAATTAATTCATCAATCTACCTCTGCCTTAGAGATGCTAAATTTTTAAATTATTATCCAAGTATTATTGGTGCCATGGAAGCAAGTTTGCATAATGGACCAATTCATTTTAATTGCTTTCCTGATTTCACCTTGAGTCTTAGTGATCAAAACTTATTTAAAGCTTTATCATTAAATATTAAAACTGATCGAGAGATTACTCAAATGATTGAAGGATCTCAACCCATTGCTTTGATTTACAAGATTTATTATAAGACTATGAAATCAAACTTAAACGTTCATGCTCTTAATAAAAGTCCAAAAGATCAAACAGTTTTAATTCAAAGTTTAACTTGTGATGTTAATATCCAAATCCCAAGAACAATTCTTTGGAAGGATATTACCTTACCTAATCAATGGACCTTACCAAATGAATTACCACCACAGCCCATAGTTAACAACTTATTAAATATTGAAAACATCCAACAGTTTTCAGATGGAACTGTTAAAATTCGTTTTGAACGAGCTAGAACACCAGTTATCATTGAAGACATTTCCAGTTCTTCAGTCCCTTCAGTTATCCACACTAGAAGAGATACTGAAGTCCTTAGTAATCCTTCGGTTAGAGATATCAAACTTAAAGGTATCATTAATCAAGGACAAGTTAGTCATCCCTGTTATACTCAGAATGATACCGTTGAAGATGAAGATTCTTCTTCTCCGGCATTCTCTGTTTACCCCACACAATCTGATTTTAATGCCCCAATTCATAATCAATTAAGAGTCATTAAAAAGGATTTTGTGTTAGATTGGGATAACTTAGTTAAAGATTTTAATTCAAAATCTAATAAAGAAAAAGACATCTATTTAGATCAAATCACCCAATTGAAAAGGTTAGAGATAAGATAGTAAATAGATGGAAAAGATTTATTAAAATGAAGAAATTAATATTACTTTTTACGAATTGGTATGAACAATACCAAAGTAAATGTAATGTTATTAGTAAAACTCAATGGATTAAAGAAGACAGATCTAAAGTATCGCTCTAGTCATCCTCCCTTAGAAATGCTTCTAATTCCAGTTAAAAAACACTTGATTTATAGCTAGTCCCTTCAAAATACACGATGGAACTAATAACGATAAAAAATAATTGAACAATTAAACTTTAGTAATCAATATCTAAAGACGGTGGGAAAAGCAACTAGATAGAATTGAAGAAAGATTTGAAGAAGGTATTATTAAAAAACCTGATTCAAAAATTGAACAACCTTTAATAAATTTACTAGAGAATAGATATAATTTAAGTTTGCCTAATAAAAAAGACGAATTAGTTCAGTCTATTGAAAAATTATTTAAAAAACTTAAAACAGAACCCGGTCCAAGTGGAACTATTGTTGTTATCGATCAAGTAGAATCTAATGACAATAATGAAAGTTCTTCTGACCACTCATCTATTTCAAACCTTAATGACCAATTAAATAAATTAACTGTTAATAATACAAGTATTACCAGAAATTGGTATTCCAAACCAACTCCTCCGGATTTGAAATTCGAAGAGATAAATCTAGATAAACAATTTTCTGTGTCCACTAATAAAATTTATGAATGGAATATAGATGGATTTAGTGAACAAGAAATTCTTAATAAACTTAATCACATGTCTATGGTAGCCAATAGCTATATTACCAAATTCAACACTTTATCTCAACCAGATATAGTTGAATTATTAGCTAATGGTTTTACAGGTATTCTTAGGTCTTGGTGGGAAAAACATCTCACAGAAGATATTAGAATATTCATTTTTCATGCTATTCAAAGAGATAGAGAAGGCAATCCCATCTTTGATGAAGATGCTGGTATTGGTCTTCCTGATGGAGTCAATACTTTAATATTTACAATAATTAAACATTTTGTTGGAACCCCTAGTAATATTACAGAAAGAATTCATGATCAATTAAGGAATCTTACTTGTCCCACTCTTAGTGATTTTAGATGGTACAAAGATGTATTTACCTCTAGAGTTATGATGAGAAATGACAGTAATAAACCATTTTGGAAAGAAAAATTCGTTAATGGTTTACCTTCGTTATTTGCTCACAAAGTTAGAGAAGAATTAAGTAAAAATTTAGGATATATTGATTATGATAATTTAACCTATGGTGATATTATTAGTCATATTCAAAAAATTGGATTAAAAATGTGTATTGATTTTAAGTTAGCTAAACAAGCCAGAAAAGACAAAAATAAAGCTAAATACGAGTTAGAAACATTTTGTGAACAATATGGTTTACCGCCAGTTGCTCCCTCTAGAAGAAAGCACAGGCATAAAGATAAACATATTGAGTCACATAAAAGTCATAAACGCCGTAAAAAAGGTATAATCACAATAAAAGTAATAATAAGAGTAATAATCAAGATACCTATTATAATAAACCAAAGTCATCTAAGAAAAAATCATATAAAAAATCAAAGACATTTGATAAAAGTAAAATTATGCTCGCCACAATTGTAGGCGTAAAGGTCACTATAAAAGTGAATGTAGAGTTAAACAAAAATTAGCTCAGTTGAATATTTCAACGAAGATACTGAAACAGCTTATTAGAATTAATGAGAATTGATAATAACAGTAGTAGCAGTAATGAAGAAGCCTCTGATATTCCAGAATCTTCTAGTAATAACTCATCTAACAATATTTCTGATAGTGAAAATGAAGTCATTATATGTACAGATAATTGCAATAAAAATTGTTGTAAAAGAGTGAATGTAATTACAAAAGAAGAAGAAGAGAGTTCTTTATTAGTTGATTTAATCAGTAAAATTACAGACCCCGAATTAAAAACTCAGTATCTGAAACAATTAAAAGATTTATTAACTAAAGATAAAAAAAGTCACTGATAAGGTTTTTAGAGCCAAAGAAAAACCCATTTTCAGTTTAAACAAAACACTAGAAAGATTTAAGTCTCCAGAAAAAGAAATTACCCTCCACGAAAGTTAAATCAAGAAGTTAATAAACTTAAGAAAGAGATTTCTAATTTAAAATTAGATATTTCCAATCTAAGAAAAGAGATTGACGATAAAAAATCGAGATCTTCAAGTTCATGATTCCTCTTACTAGTGATGAAAGTCAATGAACCGTAATCATCGTGTACTAAAGATCCCTCGATCTCTTTATTCAAGGTCTCTCCCTTAAAAATTAAAGATATTACAATTCAAAATGGTATATTTCCATTAATTTAGTCATTGATAAAACTTTCGGTCTGAAGCCACGCTTTAGTTGATCTCAAAAGCGATTTGAATTATATTCAAGAAGGTATTATCCCCACTAGATATTATAAGAAAACTAGTGAAAAACTAAATTCAGCCAACGGTAGTCAAATGGAAATAAAATATAAATTACCTAATGTACATATTTGTAAAGACAGCATGTGTTTTAAGACCTCATTCATCTTAGTTCGCAATCTTACTGACAAAATTATTTTAGGATTACCATTTATATATTTACTTTACCCATTTACCACGAGTAATAAAGGTCTAAGTTGTGAACATTTAGGAAAGAAAATTACATTTAAATTTTTAATTAAACCAAGAGAAAGAGATTTAAAATTTATTCAAGAAGAATTAATTTCCAAATCACTGAATCTGTTAAATTATAAAATTACCCACTTAAATTTTCTTAAAGAAGAAGTTAGGTACCAACAAGTTGAAGAACAGCTTAAAAGTAACAGAGTTCAAGAAAAGATAAAAGAGTTAAAAGATTATCTAATAAAAAACTTATGTTCTGATTCTCCCAATGCTTTTTGGCATAAGACGAAGCACACAGTTAGATTACCCTATGCTAGGGAATTTAAAGAACATTTAATTCCTACTAAATCTAAGCCTATTCAAATGAGTCACGAACAGATGGAGTTATGTAAAAATGAAATTAATTATCTTCTCAATAAGGGTTTAATTAGACATAGTAAGTCACCATGGTCTTGCCCAGCTTTCTATGTTAATAATGAAGCTGAGAAAGAGCGAGGTGTCCCTCGATTAGTCATTAATTACAAGCCATTAAACAAAGTTTTAGAATGGATTAGGTACCCTTTGCCCAACAAGGATGATCTCCTTGGTAGGTTAAGTGTCTCCACCATCTTTAGTAAATTTGACCTTAAGTTTGGATTCTGGCAAGTTGCTATCCATCCCGATGATAGGTACAAAACTGCATTCACCACTCCGTTCGGACACTACGAATGGAATGTTCAAATATTTGACTCAAAATGCACCGAAGAATTTCAAAATATTCTTAATAATATTTTGAATCCTTTAGTCATTTTATTATTGTATACATTGATGATATCCTTGTATTCTCCAAGACTATTGAAGAACATATCAAACATTTGAATTCATTCTTCAAAACAGTTAAAACCAATGATCTTGTCTTTTCCCCTTCCAAGTGTAGTCTGTTTCTGACTAATGTCAGATTCCTCGGTTTAATCCTCTATCATGGACTCACGCGGCCAATTGACAGAGCTATTCAATTCGCTGACCGGTTCCCAGATAAGATTACCGACAAGAATCAACTACAGAGGTTTCTTGGCTCGCTCAATTATATTGGCAAGTTTTACAAAGACCTTAGGAAGATTTGTAAGCCTCTCTTCCAGCGCTTACAGAGTAATCCACCTCCATGGACTGACATTCATACTTACGTCATTCCAACAAGTTAAAAAATATGTTAAGATTTTACCTCGCCTTGGCATCTCTAATGATTGACCTTCAAAATAGTTGAAACCACGGCTCTAATGTTTGGATTCGGTGGCATACTCAAGCAAAAGTTAACTCCTCTTCGATGAACAAATTGTTCATTTCATTCGGGCGTTTGGAACCCTACACAATTAAAATACGAGACTATTAAAAAAGAGATTTTATCACTAGTTTTATGTATTAAAAAATTTCAAAGAGATTTATTGAACCAAAAATTCTTAGTTAGAATAGATTGTAAGTGAGCAAAATTTATTCTTGAAAAAGATGTTGAGAATGTCGCCTCTAAGCATTCGTTCGCTAGATGGCAAGCAATTTTAAGTATTTTTGATTTTGATATTGAATATATTAAAGGAAGTAACAACTCGACTCAGATTTTCTCACTTTCGTGAGTTTATTAACACAGTACTATCATAAAGATCATGAGTGTACGAGGAGGTTCATCTTCTCGTGGTCATGGCCGCTCTGCCGGTCCAGTTAATCAATCAAAAGGAACTGTTGTTCCTCATCCAGTTACCCAAACCCACAATAAATTCCAGGTGCTTGGTACAGTCCCCAAGCCCTACTCTTCTGTTCTTGCTAGTCAACCAAAGCCATTTGATATTTACGCTAGTCAAACCCTAGCTGCCTCTTCAAAATCGAGTCACCCAGTGTCTGATTATCGTCAGGTTTTTGATCAGCACTTATTCCATATTGAGTTACCTATGAAACCCAAGAATGACCCAATTCAATTAGTCGCCAGCTTTTTCCCTTCGGATGGCATTTTCTCCTCTCTCTCCTTATAAGTCACTTGTGTATTATAGGACATTCTTATTAAACAGTCGGTCTTCATTAAACCAATTTATGCCAACGATGATAAATCAAAACTCCTTTATCATTCGTTGTATATTAAACAAGTTCTCAATCTGTCCGATTGGGGTAGTTATCCATCAGATCTCAAGTCACTCTCTAATCAAAATAGCTCTTTCTGCTATTATGATTATATTGAGGCATGGCACAAAATCATGCTTCATCAAAATGAAGATCATAGTCATTCGTGGTTCTTTCAGTTTGACCACAAGTTCAAGAGTCAATTCCCCATGTGGTTCATCCTTTGGTGGACAAGGTATGGTTTGTGTCACGACATTTTCCCCAAACCTCTCCTTGCTCAATTAGAACATTTATGTCATCATAGAAACTATCATACTAAATATGAGGAAATTCCAGTCTTCCTAATATTCTGTAGTAAATATAAAATCCCTTGGATTCTTAAATGGCAATATGTTATTTCAGCTACCCAAGAAGTTACAGTATTTCAGTCTCCATCGTCCATAGGTATTAGGACTGCTCAGACTTACCTTTCCCCAATTACTTAGGTCTCTCGCCGTTTTTCCATTAAATGGTAGGATAAATTCGGTGTTGATAGAATAGTTGGCCAAGTTCAAAAGGAATTTCCGCCTTCTCCTCTATTGAATCCTCCAGTTAACACTCTTCCCGTTACTACGACTTCTTTCGTTGCTTCCTCTAGTAAATCAGTCGCTAAAACAGCTGATAAGTCAAAAGAAAAATCAGTTATTCCTCCTGCCTCTAATAAAGTTACTAATGTTTCCAGCTACTCTAGTTCAGAGTTAAGGCGTCTTACTGAAGCCATTCAGTCAAGACTTGATCAATTACAAGAAGAATCAGATAAAGCTTCTTCTCAGTCCAGAGGAGAAAACTCTAGTCAAGACTTTGAAGACGAAGATGGTGATTGTGATCCTTACACCACGATTAGTCTTCAGGATGCTCAATATCCATTTTCGTGAGCCCCTCTGTAATCAATCAAAGTGAAGATGTGATTCTCCACTTGACTACCTAGCACTGTCCCAAGACCTCTCCAAGAACACTTCACCGCCCGTGACGTCTGCTCTACCGCCTCCAACAATCTCGATCACCGGCTTCACGACATTGTCGGCGAAGATCTTCCAGGCGACTTTTCATCAAGCATCTGGCCCCACAACCGCTTTAGTCAAAAGAAGACGTCTGTTTTTCCACCGAAACCAGATTCTTTTCCTTTTTACTTTAGTAAAATGTTTCTACTTGTACTTTTACTTTAGTAAAATGTTTCTTACTTTTACTTTACCCCAGTTATTGTAATAGTAAAAGCTTGTAACAGTTCGTTTCCTTGTTCTATAAAAGGAAATCGAATTCATTTGGTTTAGGTAGACTTAGAAAGACTCAGAGTTCTTCTCTGACAAATCTTTAGCATCAACCGCTGAATTAGCCTATTTAAACCCCCTTCATCTAATGTTCTTAGTTCAGTAACCTTGTAAGTCAATTATTCAACTTGTATTTATAAAATTTATCAATAAAGTTGTTTTTAGTTATCACTTTAATGGTGTTTGTATGCGCTCTCTTCTTCTTCTCTTCTCTTTTCTCCTTCCGCCCTCTTATGGTATCAGAGCTAATAATATCACCATAGGTTAAATTATCATAATCAATATATCCTAAATTTTTACTTAATTCTTCTCTAACTTTGTGAGCAAATAACGAAGGTAAACCATTAACGAATTTTTCTTTCCAAAATAATTTATTACTGTCATTTCTCATCATAACTCTAGAGGTAAATACATCTTTGTACCATCTAAAATCAATAAGAGTGGGATAAGTAAGATTTCTTAATTGATCATGATTTCTTTCTGTAATATTACTAGGGGTTCCAACAAAATGTTTAATTATTGTAAATATTAAAGTATTGACTCCATCAGGAAGACCAATACCAGCATCTTCATCAAAGATGGGATTGCCTTCGCTATCTCTTTGAATAACATGAACAATTGATATTCTAATATCTTATATGAGATGTTTTTCCCACCAAGACCTAAGAATACCTGTAAAACCACTAGCTAATAATTCAACTATATCTGGTTGAGATAAAGTGTTGAATTTGGTAATATAGCTATTGGCTACCATAGACATGTGATTAAGTTTATTAAGAATTTCTTGTTCACTAAATCCATCTATATTCCATTCATAAATTTTATTAGAGGACACATAAAATTGTTTATCTAGATTTCTCTCTTCGAATTGCAAATCCGGAGGAGTTGGTCTGGAATACCAATTTCTGGTAATACTTGTATTATTAACAGTTAATTTATTTAATTGGTCATTTAAGGTTTGAAATAGACGAGTGGTCAGAAGAACTTTCATTATTATCATCAGATTCTATCTGATCGATAACAGTAATAGTTCCACTTGGACCGGGATCTGCTTTTAAGTTTTTAAATAATTTTCAATAGATTAGACTAATTAAATCATCTTTATTAGGCAAACTTAAATTATATCTCGCTTTTTTACGTAAATTTATTAAAGGTTGTTCAATTTTTAAATCGGTTTTTTAATAATACCTTCCTCAAATCTTTCTTCAATTCTATCAAGTTGTTTTCCTATCGCTGCTTTGATAATTTTATTACTAAAGTTTAATTGTTCAATTATTTTTTATCGTTATTAGTTCCACTGGTATTTTGAAGGGACTAGCTATAATCAAGAGTTTTTAATCGAATTAGAACTGCTTTAAGGGAGGATGACTAGATTTATACTTTAGATCATCTTCTTTAATCCATTGAGTTTTACTAATAACATTACATTTACTTTGATATTGTTCATACCAATCATAAAAAGTAATGTTAATCTCTTCATTTTTAATAAATCTTTTCCATCTATTTACTATCTTATCTCTTTCCTTTTCAATTGGGTGATTAGATCTGAATAGATGTCTTTTTTCTTTATTAGATTTTGAATTAAAATCTTTAACTAAGTTATCTCAATCTAACACAAAATCCTTTTTAATGACTCTTAATTGACTATGAATTGGGGCATAAAAATCAGATTGTGTGGGGTAAACAGAGGATGCCGGAGAAGAAGAATCTTCATCTTCAACGGTATCATTCTGAGTATAACAGGGATGACTAACTTGTCCTTGATTAAGGATACCTTTAAGTTTGATATCCCTAGGCGGAAGATCACTTAGGACTTCAGATTGGGGACTTCTTAATCTTTTCTTTTCTGTTTAAGTTTTTCTCTCTTAGTTAGCCGGAGTCGAAGCTTTCAGCTTCGATCTTCTTAGTTAGAAGATGAAGACGAAGTCCTTAATACTTCGATCTTCCCTCTCAAACATTTATATCTAGGATATACTGTAATCCCTTCCCTAAATGTTTATAAATAAAAGAAAGAGATTGTTTATAACTAAGAGATTAAGGAATTAAATGTTCTTTAAATTCCCTAGCATAGGGTAATCTAACTGTGTGCTTCTTCCTATGCCAAAAAGCATTAGGAGAATCAGAACATAAGTTTTTTATTAGATAATCTTTTAACTCTTTTATCTTTTCTTGAATTCTGTTAATTTTAAGCTGTTCTTCAACTTGTTGGTACCTAACTTCTTCTTTAAGAAAATTTAAGTGGGTAATTTTACAATTTAACAGATTTAGTGATTTGGAAATTGATTCTTCTTGAATAAATTTTAAATCTCTTTCTTTTGGTTTAATTAAAAATTTAAATGTAATTTTCTTTCCTAAATGTTCACAACTTAGACCTTTATTACTAGTGGTAAATGGGTAAAGTAAATATATAAATGGTAATCCTAAAATAATTTTGTCAGTAAGATTGCGAACTAAGATGAATGAGGTCTTAAAACACATGCCGTCATGACAAATATGTACATTAGGTAATTTGTATTTTATTTCCATTTAACTACCGTTAGACGAATTTAGCTTCTCACTAGTTTTCTTATAATATCTAGTGGGGATAATTCCTTATTGAATACAATTCAAGTCTCGCACAAAGATCGACTTAGAAAGGTGGAGTCGCATCGAGAAAGTTTTATCAATGACTAAATTAATGGAAATATACCATTTTTGAATTGTAATATCTTTAATTCTTTTAAGGTAGAGACCTTGAATAAAGAGATCAGGATCTTTAGTACCTGATGATTCTGGTTCATTGTGACTTTCATCACTAGAAGAGAAATCATGAACTTGAAGATCTGATTTTTTATCGTCAATCTCTTTTCTTAGATTAGAAATATCTAATTTTAAATTAGAAATCTCTTTCTTAAGTTTATTAACTTCTTGATTTAATTCAGGGAGGGTAATTTCTTTTACTGGAGACTTAAATCTTTCTAGTGTTTTGTTTAAACTGAAAATGGGTTCTTCTTTTGCTCTAAGAACCTTATCAATGACTTTTTTATCTTTAGTTAATAAAGTTGACTGATAAATTTCTTTTGGAGATACCCTAGGTATATTCCAATCGTTTAAAACTTGATTAATGTTTTCATAATTATGTTCTTCTTGGTTCACTATGTCTGGAACAGGAGGCAAAGCTGACCTGTTACTAACTGAAGAGCTAGATCTAAATAACCTACTCATATTGACAGTTTCAAAATAAATTCTCACTCAAGGTTCATTCATACATACCTCATTTACCCAAAGTAGACTCATACCTATGTTCTATAACCCAACACTGCTCACACCCTGGAGACTTACAAAGGTTAGACACGAACTAGGTGGACTACAGGTAAGTAAGGTGACTTCAAAACTTTGATGAAGAAGATAATTTTGAAAGAGAAAAGAGAAGTTTGATTAAAAAGATCTTACTAAACAGTTAATAACCACAAACAACTTAGCTCTGATACCATAAGAGGGCGGAAGGAGAAAAGAGAAGAGAAGAACAAGAGAGCGCATACAAACACAATTAAAGTTATAACTAAAAACAACTTTATTGATAAATTTTATAAATACAAGTTGAATAATTGACTTACAAGGATACTGAACTAAGAACATTAGATGAAGGGGGTTTAAGTAGGCTAATTCAGCAGTTGAGGCAAAAGATTTGTCAGAGAAGAACTCTTAGTCTTTCTAAGTCTGCCTTAACTAAATGAATTCGAATTCCTTGTACAGAACAAGGAAATGAACTGTTACATGCTTTTACTATTACAATAACTGGGGTAAAGTAAAAGTAAGAAACATTTTACTAAAGTAAAAGTACAAGTAGAAACATTTTACTAAAGTAAAAAGGAAAATAATCTGCTTTCGGTGGAAAAGCAGACATCTTCTTTTGACTAAAGCGGTCGTGGGGCGGATGCTTGGTGAAAATTTGCTTTGGAAGATCTCACGACAATCTCTTCTTGGAAGCCGTTGTTGAGATTGTTGGAGGTCAGCCGGAGGCAGTCTTTGGTGGCCAGAAGTGTTCTTTGGAGGTCACGGAGCAGGTCTTTGGCTGACTTAAGTGGAGAATCACATCTTCACTTTGATTGATTACAGAGGGGCTCACGAAAATGGATCTTGAGCATCCTGAAGACTGATCGTGCCGTAAGGATCACAATCACCATCTTCGTCTTCAAAGTCTTGACTAGAGTTTTCTCCTCTGGATTGAGAAGAAGCTTTATCTGATTCTTCTTATAATTGATCAAGTCTTGACTGAATGGCTTCAGTAAGACGCCTTAACTCTGAACTAGAGTAGCTGGAGACATTAGTAACTTTATCAGAGGCAGGAGGAACATCTGATTTTTCTTTTAACTTATCAGCTGTTTTAGCGACTGATTTACTAGAGGAAGCAACGGCAGAAGCCGTATTAACGGGAAGAGTGTTAACTGGAGGAGTCAATAGAGGAGAAGACGGAAATTCCTTTTGAACTTGGCCAACTATTCTATCAACACCGAATTTATCCCACCATTTAATGGAAAAATGGCGAGAGACCTGAGTAATTGGGGAAAGGTAAGTCTGAGCAGTCCTAATACCTATGGACGATGGAGACTAAAATACTGTAACTTCTTGGGTAGCTGAAATGACATATTGCCATTTAAGAATCCAAGGGATTTTATATTTACTACAGAATATAAGGAAGACTGGAATTTCCTCATATTTAGTATGATAGTTACTATGATGACAGAAATGTTCTAACTGAGCAAGGAGAGGTTTGGGGAAAATGTCGTGAAAGAAACTATACCTTGTCCACCAAAGGATGAACCATTTGGGGAATTGACTTTTGAACTTGTGGTCGAACTGGAAGAACCATGAATGACTATGATCTTCATTTTGATGAAGCATGATTTTGTGCCAAGCCTCAATATAATCATAATAGCAAAAAGAGCTAGAATGATTAGAAATAGACTTAAGATCTGATGGATGACTACCCCAATCAGACAGATTGAGAACTTGTTTAATATACAACGAATGATAAAGGAGTTTTGATTTATCATCGTTGGCATAAATAGGTTTAATGCAAACTGACTCTGTTTCAATAAGAATGTCTCTATAATATACAAGTGACTTATATGGAGCTAAAGGAATAAAATGCCATCCCGAAGGAAAATATTGGGCTGCTAACTGAATTGGATCATTATTGGGTTTCATATTTAACTCAACATGGAATAAGTGTTGATCATAAATCTGACGATAATCAGACACCGGGTGACTCGATTTTGAAGAGACAGCTAGGGTTTGACTAGCGTAAATATCAAATAGCTTTGGTTGACTAGCAAGAACAGAAGAGTAGGGCTTGGGGACTGTACCAAGCACCTGAAATTTATTGTGGGTTTGGGTAACTGGATGAGGAACAACAGTTCCTTTTGATTGATTAATTGAATGGCCGGAGAGGCCATGACCACGAAAAGATGAACCTCCTCGTACACTCGTCGTGATCTTGAATAATACTACATGTTAATAAACTCACGAGTGAGAAAATCTGGAGCTGAGTTGTTACTTCCTTTAATATATTCAATATCAAAATCAAAAATACTTAAAATTGCTTGCCATCTAGCGAACGAATGCTTAGAGGCGACATTCTCAACATCTTTTTCAAGAATAAATTTTGCTCACTTACAATCTATTCTAACTAAGAATTTTTGGTTCAATAAATCTCTTTGAAATTTTTTAATACATAAAACTAGTGATAAAATCTCTTTTTTAATAGTACTGTATTTTAATTGTGTAGGGTTCCAAGCGCCAGAATGGAAATGAACAATTTGTTCATCAGAAGAGGGAGTTAACTTTTGCTTGAGTATGCCACCGAATCCAACATTAGAGGCATCGGTTTCAACTATTTTGAAGGCTGAATCATTAGAGATGCCAAGGCAGGGCAAAACCTTAACATATTTTTTAACTTGTTGGACAACAGAAGTATGAATGTCAGTCCATGGAGGTGGATTACTCTGTAAGCACTGGAAGAGAGGCTTACAAATCTTCCTGAGGTCCTTGTAAAACTTGCCAATATAATTGAGCGAGCCAAGAAACCTCTATGTAGTTGATTCTTGTCGGTAATCTTATCTGGGAATCGGTCGGCGAATTGAATAGCTCTGTCAATTGGCCGCGTGAGTCCATGATAGAGGATTAATCCGAGGAATATGACTTTAGTCAGAAACAGACTACACTTGGAAGGGGAAAGGACAAGACCATTGGTTTTAACTGTTTTGAAGAATGAATTCAAATGTTTGATATGTTCTTCAATAGTCTTGGAGAATACAAGGATATCATCAATGTATACAATAATAAAATGATTGAAGGGATTCAAAATATTATTAAGAATATTCTGAAATTCACTGGGTGCATTTTTGAGTCCAAATATTGAACATTCCATTAAGTAGTGTCCGAATCGGAGTGGTGAATGCGTTTTGTACCTATCATCGGGATGGATAGCAACTTGCCAGAATCCAGACTTATGGTCAAATTTACTAAAGATGGTGGAGACACTTAACCTACAAGGGAGATCATCCTTGTTGGGCAAAGGGTACCTAATCCATTCTAAAGATTTGTTTAATGGCTTGTAATTAATGACTAACCGAGGGACACCTCGCTCTTTCTTAGCTTCATTATTAACATAGAAAGTTGGGCAAGACCATGGTGACTTACTATGTCTAATTAAACCCTTATTGAGAAGATCATTAATTTCATTTTTACATAACTCCATCTGTTCGTGACTCATTTGAATAGGCCTAACTTTAGTAGGAATTAAATGTTTTTAAATTCCTAGCATAGGGTAATCTAACTGCATGTGCTTTTCCTATGCCAAAAAGCATTGGGAGAATCGAACATAAGTTTTTATTAGATAATCTTTTAACTCTTTTATCTTTTCTTGAACTTTGTTTAATTTTAAGTTGTTCTTCAACTTGTTGGTACTAACTTCTTCTTTAAGAAAATTTAAGTGGGTAATTTTACAATTTAATGATTTAGTGATTTGAAATTGATTCTTCTTGAATAAATTTTAAATCTCTTTCTTTTAGTTTAATTAAAAATTTAAATGTAATTTTCTTTCCTAAATGTTCACAACTTAGACCTTTATTACTAGTGGTAAATGGGTAAAGTAAATATATAAATGGTAATCCTAAAATAATTTTGTCAGTAAGATTGCGAACTAAGACGAATGAGGTCTTAAAACAAATGATGTCTTGATAAATATGTACATTAGGTAATTAGTATTTTATTTCCATTTGACTACCGTTGGCTGAATTTAGTTTTTCACTAGTTTTCTTATAATATCTAATGGAGATAATACCTTCTTGAATACAATTCAAATCACTTTTGATGTCAACTAGAAGCGGGGCTTTGCCTTTGAGAAAAGTTTTATCAATGACTAAATTAATGGAAATATACCATTTTGAATTGTAATATCTTTAATTCTTTTAAGGAGAGACCTTGAATAAAGAGATCGGGATCTTTGCTTTTGATGATTACGGTTCTTCGTGATATTCATCACTAGAAGAGAATCATGAACTTGAAGATCTGATTTTTTATCGTCAATCTCTTTTCTTAAATTAGAAATATCTAATTTTAAATTAGAAATTTCTTTCTTTAGTTTATTAACTTCTTAATTTAACTCAGGGAGGGTAATTTCATTTACTAGAGACTTAAATCTTTCTAGTGTTTTGTTTAAACTAAAAATGGGTTATTCTTTGGCTCTAAGAACCTTATCAGTGACTTTTTTTATCTTTAGTTAATAAATCTTTTAATTGTTTGAATCTTGAGTTTTTAATTGGGGATATGTGATTTCTTAATTAAATCTACTAATAAAGAACTCTCTTCTTCTTCTTTTGTAATTACATTAATTCTTTTACAACAATTTTTATTGCAATTATTTGTACATATAGTGACTTCATTTTCATTATCGTAAATATAGTTAGATGAGTTTTAACTAGAAGATTACGGAATATCGAGGCTTCTTCATTCTTTCTTCTCTTTGTTATTATCAATTCTCATTAATTCTAATAAGCATTACGTATCTTCTGTTGAAATATTCAAGTGAGCTAATTTTGTTTAACTCTACATTAACTTTTATAATGACCTTTACGCTTACAATTGTGGCGAGATAATTTTACTTTTATCAAATGTTTTTGATTTTTTTATATGATTTTTTCTTAGATGACTTTGGTTTATTATAATAGGTATCTTGATTATTACTCTTATTATTACTTTTATTGTGATTATACATTTTCTTATGGCGTTTATGACTTTTATGTGACTCAATATATTTATCTTTATGCATGCTTTTTCTTACAGAAGGAGCAATGGCGGTAAACCATCTTGTTCACAAAATGTTCTAACTTCGTATTTAGCTTTATTTTGTCTTTTAAACTTGTTTAGCTAATTTAAAATCAATACACATTTTAATCCAATTTTTTGAATATGACTAATAATATCACCATAGGTTAAATTATCATAATCAATATATCCTAAATTTTTACTTTATTCTTCTCTAACTTTGTGAGCAAATAACGAAGGTAAACCATTAACAAATTTTTTCTTTCCAAAATGGTTTATTACTTGTCATTTCTCATCATAACTCTAGAGGTAAATACATCTTTGTACCATCTAAAATCACTTAGAGTGGGACAAGTAAGATTGTAATTGATCATGAATTCTTTACGTAATATTACTAGGGTTTCCACAAAATGTTTAATTATTGTAAATATTAAAGTATTGACTCCATCGGGAAGACCAATACCAGCATCTTCATCAAAGATGGGATTGCCTTCTTTATCTCTTTGAATAGCATGAACAATGGATATTCTAATATCTTCTGTGAGATGTTTTTCCCACCAAGACCTAAGAATACCTGTAAAACCACTAGCTAATAATTCAACTATATCTGGTTGAGATAAAGTGTTGAATTTGGTAATATAACTGTTGGCTACCATAGACATGATTAAGTTTATTAAGAATTTCTTGTTCACTAAAACCGTCAATATTCCATTCAAAAATTTTATTCGAGGACACAGAAAATTGTTTGTCTAGATTTCTCTCTTCGAATTGCAAATCCGGAGGAGTTGGTCTGGAATACCAATTTCTGGTAATACTTGTATTATTAACAGTTAATTTATTTAATTGGTCATTAAGGTTTGAAATAGATGAGTGGTCAGAAGAACTTTCATTATTGTCATCTGATTCTACTTGATCGATAACAGCAATAGTTCAACTTGGACCGTGTTCTGTTTTAAGTTTTTTAAATAATTTTTTAATAGATTGGACTAATTCGTCTTCTTTATTAGGCAAACTTAAATTATATCTATTCTCTAGTAAATTTATTAAAGGTTGTTCAATTTTTGAATCAGGTTTTTTAATAATACCTTCTTCAAATCTTTCTTCAATTCTATCTAGCTGTTTTCCTACTGTTGCTAGATATTGATTACTAAAGTTTAATTGTTCAATTATTTTTTTATCGTTATTAGTTCCATCAGGTATTTTGAAGGGACTAGCTATAACTGAAGTATTTTTAACTGGAATTAGAACTGTTTCTAAGGGAGGATGACTAGATGATACTTTAGATCTGTCTTCTTTAATCCATTGAGTTTTACTAATAACATTACATTTACTTTGGTATTGTTCATACCAGTCGTAAAAAGTAATATTAATTTCTTCATTTTTAATAAATCTTTTCCATCTATTTACTATCTTATCTCTATCCTTTTTAATTGGGTGATTTGATCTAAATAGATGTCTTTTTTCTTTATTAGATTTTGAATTAAAATCTTTAACTAAGTTATCCCAATCTAACACAAAATCCTTTTAATGACTCTTAATTGATTATGAATTGGGGCATTAAAATCGATTATGTGGGGGGTAAGCGAGAGGATGCCTGGGAGAAGAAGAATCTTCATCTTCATCGGTATCATTACGAAATATAACGAGGATGACTAACTTGTCCTTGATTAATGATACCTTTAAGTTTGATATCTCTAGAAGAAGGATTACTAAGGACTTGATATATCTCTTCTATGTGGATAAGCTGAAGGGACCAAGAAGCTGAAATGTCTTCAATGATAACTTGTGTTCTAGCTCGTTTTAAACTAATTTTAACAGTTCCATCTGAAAACTGTTGGATGTTTTCAATATTTAATAAGTTGTTAACTATGGGCTGTGGTGGTAATTCAATTGGTAAGGTCCATGATTAGGTAAGGTAATATCCTTCCAAAGAATTGTTCTTGGGATTTGGATATTAACATCACTAGTTGAACTTTGAATTAAAACTGTTTGATCTTTTGGACTTTTATTAAGAGCATGAACGTTTAAGTTTGATTTCATAGTCTTATAATAAATCCTGTAAATCAAAGCAATGGGTTGAGATCCTTCAATCATTAGAGTAATCTCTCCATCAGTTTTAATATTTAATGATAAAGCTTTAAATAAGTTTTGATCACTAAGACTCATGGTGAAATCAGGAAAGCAATTAAAATGAATTCGTCCATTATGCAAACTTGCTTCCATGGCACCAATAATACTTGGATAATAATTCAAAAATCTAGCATCTCTAAGGCAGAGATAGATTGATGAATTAATTCCTTTTCTATTAAGTGGTTTAACTGCAACTTGGACAAGACCTATATGAATAAAATTGTAACCCTTTTTTCTATGTTTTTTAATAACTTCAGGTGATAAAAGACTACAATTTTCGTATTCTTTATTAATTGCATAAACTCTTTCAACTGTTTTTGACATTATAATATGTTTTAAATTTATACTGAAAAAGTTGGTGATAAATTTCTTTTGGAGATACTTTTGGTATATTCCAATTATGTAAAACTTGATTAATATTTTCATAATTATGTTCTTCTTGGTTCACTATATATACGAATGAGAGGCAAAGTGACACATTACTAACTAAAGAGCTAGATCTAAATAACCTACTCATCTTGGCTGTTTCAAAATAAATTCTCACTCAAGGTTCATTCATACATACCTCGTTTACCCAAAATAGACTCATACCTATGTTACTATAACTTGAAATCTTGCTCACACCACGGAGACTTACAAAGGTTAGACACGAACTAGGTGGACTACGAGTAAAGTAAGGTGACTTGAACTTTGATGAAGATGATAAATTTTGAAAAAGTAAAGAGAAGTTTGATTAAAAAGAGCTAACTACACAGTCAACAACAAACAACTTGGCTCTGATACCATAAGAGGGCGGAAGGAGAAAAGAGAAGAGAAGAACAAGAGAGCGCATACAAAAACAATTAAAGTGATAACTAAAAACAACTTTATTGATAAATTTTATAAATACAAGTTGAATAATTGACTTACAAGGTTACTGAACTAAGAACATTATATGAAGGGGGTTTAACTAGGTTAATTCAGCGGTTGAGGCTAAAGATTTGTCAGAGAAGAACTCTGAGTCTTTCTAAGTCTGCCTTAACTAAATGAATTCGAATTCCTTTTATTGAACAAGGAAACGAACTGTTACAAGCTTTTACTATTACAATACATTTCCACCGATGGAAATGAGAATTAATCACATCTCTAACCCTTTGTTTCAGATTTCAGTTTGATTTGTTTTTAAACAAAAATTTTTACAAAAATTTAGAAATTTTGAAGATTTTGACCAATTTTTCGGTGAAAAAATTTTCTCCTTCTTTTTGTAAACAAATTTTTTGGGCTGAAAGGGTTATTTCCTGGATAAAAATTTTGAGGTGGAAATGTATGGGGATGGTGACTCATCCGAGAAGATGATCAACAAAGACACCTTCCTAAACATCCACAGGAGAGACCGATCGACGAAGAAGGCGCCAGAGGAGTCTTGATCATCGATAGAGTGATGGCCCACGCCATCATCTCAGCTTTTGTTTTCCGTAAAGCAAAAGTCTTTTACTTTAGTAAATGTAAAAGTAAAAGTAAAAGAATAACTTTTGCTTTTACTTAAGTTAAATGTTTTTAACTTAGTTAAATGTTTCTTACATTTACCAATGTAAAAGTAAATGTAAAAATGTTTCTTACGTTTTACTTTTACTTTAGTAAATTACTTTTACTCTAGTTACTGTAATAGTGATTCCTACGTGAATCAAATAGTAATTTACTTTTCAGTTTTCTATTTAAAGAAACTCAAGTGTTAGAGTTTTTTTAGGCTTAATTCAATGTAAAGCCTCAGAGCTTCTCTCTCTAGAAAGATCTTCTTAGGTCCTCTCCCTTCTGTTTAGATCGATTTCACCGATAGATCAGTACCAATCGAGTGATCCTTTGTTTCAGATTTCAGTCTGATTTGTTTTTAAACAAAAAATTTTACAAAATCTTAGAAATGTTGAAGATTTTGACCAATTTTTTGGTTAAAAATTTTCTCAAATTGGTCAAAATCTTCAAAATTTCTAAGATTTTGTAAAAATCTTTTGTTTTAAAACAAATCGACCGAAATGGAACAAAGGATCACTCGATTGGTCTGCGATCTATCGATGATATCGATCTAAACGAAGACTTCTTCGTTAGCTGCTTTTAAACAAAATTCTTTTTCTTGAAGGTCCACTTAGAAAGCCTTACTTGCCTTAAACTCATAACCGTAGATCTAAAGATTCCCTTTGGCCATTCACTACTCCCACCCTGGAGACTTACAAACATGCACTAATCGGGACTTAAGGCGATCTTGGGTGTTTTACGGCGAAGGTCAGGACTTGTAAAAGTAGAGCAAGAAAAACTGAAAGTTTGAAAAACATTTAAGTAAACAAATCAAATCTGTTTTTAATTGAAACCACCGAGATAGCATCAAGAACTAACAGGTAGTGGCTCGGATACCATATAACAATGATGATTAAGTTTTTAAAAGAAAAACTAAAATGCAAAATAAAAGATTAAGAAGATGGCCAGGTTAATCGGTAAAAGCAATCTCTTTCTTTTATTTATAAACATTTAGGGAAGGATTACAAGATATCATAGATCTAAATGTTTGAGAGGGAAGATCGAAGTATTAAGGACTTCGTCTTCATCTTCTAACTAAGAAGATCGAAGCTGAAAGCTTCGTCTCCAGCTAACTAAGAGAGAAGGGAGAGGACCTTGGAAGAGCATTCTAGAGAGAGAAGCTCTGAGGCTTTACATTGAATTAAGCCTAAAGAAACTCTAACACTTGAGTTTCTTTAAATAGAAAACTGAAAAGTAAATTACTATTTGATTCACGCAGGAATCACTATTACATTAACTGGAGTAAAAGTAATTTACTAAAGTAAAAGTAAAATGTAAGAAATATTTTACATTTACTTTTACATTGGTAAATGTAAGAAACATTTAACTAAGTTAAAAATATTTAACTTAAGTAAAAGCAAAAGTTATTCTTTTACTTTTACTTTTACATTTACTAAAGTAAAGACTTTTGCTTTACTTGAAAAAAAGTCGAGATGATGGGCTGAATATCACTGTCAGATGATGAAGACTCTCTGTCGTCTTCTTGGTCGACCGGTCTGCTCTCCGTGGATGCTTGGAAGGTGTCGTTGATCATCTTCTCAGATGAGTCACCATTCCCATACACTGCTCACACCCTGGAGACTTACAAAGGTTAGACACGAAGTAGGTGGACTATAGGTAAGTAAGGTGACTTCAGAACTTTGATGAAGAAGATAATTTTGAAAGAGAAAAGAGAAGTTTGATTAAAAAGATCTTACTAAACAGTTACTAACCACAAACAACTTAGCTCTGATACCATAAGAGGGCGGAAGGAGAAAAGAGAAGAGAAGAACAAAAGAGCGCATACAAACCCAATTAAAGTGATAACTAAAAACAACCTTTTACAAGTCTCGACCTTCGCCGTAAAACACCCAAGATCGCCTTAAGTCCCGATTAGTGCCTGTTTGTAAGTCTCCAGGGTGGGAGCAGTGAATGGCCAAAGGGAATCTTTAGATCTAAGGGTATGAGTTTAAGGCAAGTAAGGCTTTCTAAGTGGACCTTCAAGAAAAAGAATTTTTGTTTCAACAGTTAACAAAGAAGTCTTCTATTTAGATCGATTTCACTTATAGATCAGTACCAATCGAGTGATCCTTTGTTTCAGATTTCAGTCTGATTTATTTTTAAATTTTTTTTTTTACAAAATCTTAGAAATTCTGAAGATTTTGACCAATTTTTCGGTGAAAAATTTTCTCCTCCTTCTTTTTGTAAACAAATTTTTGAGGCTGAAAGGGTTATTTCCTGGATAAAAATTTTGAGGTGGAAATGTATGGGGAATTGGTCCTGATCTATCAGTGAAATCGATCTAAATAGAAGACTAATTTGATCTATTAGTTAAATTCATTCTTCAAAACGGTTAAAACCAATGGTCTTGTCCTTTCCCCTTCCAAGTGTAGTCTGCATTTTACGACTAAAGTCGATTTCTCGGATTAATCCTCTATCATGGACTCACGCGCCCAATTGATGAGCTATTCAATTCGGCCGATAGGTTCCTTGATAAGATTAAACAAGAATCATTCTGAGAGGTTTCTTGGCTCGCTTCAATTATATTGGCCGCTTTTACAAGAACCTCGGGAAGATTTGTAAGCCTCTCTTTCGGTAACTTACAGTAATCCACCTCCATGGATGACATTCATACTTACACGTCAGTCAACAGGTTAAAAAGTATGTTAAGATTTTTCCCTGCATTGGCATCTCTAACGATTCAACTTTCAAAATAGTTGAAACCGATGCTTCTGACATTGGCTTCGGTGGCATACTCAAACAAATGTTGACCATTACTTCCGATGAACAAATTGTTTGTTTCTATTCCAGCGCATGGAACCTTACATAGTTAAAATACAGTACTATTAAAAAAGAGATTTTATCATTAGTTTTATGTATTAAAAAAATTCAGAGAGATTTATTAAATCAAAAATTTCTAGTTAGAATAGATTGTAAGTCAGCAAAATTTATTCTTGAAAAAGACGTTGAAAACGTCACCTCTAAGCATTCATTCGCTAGATGGCAAGCTATTTTAAGCATTTTTGATTTTGATATTGGATATATTAAAGGTAGTAACAACTCAGTTCAAGATTTTAAGCATTTTTGATTTTGATATTGATATTGAACAATTAAACTTTAATAATCAATATCTAGCAACAGTAGGAAAACAACTTGATAGAATTGAAGAAAGATTTGAGGAAGGTATTATTAAAAAATCTGATTCAAAAATTGAACAACCTTTAATAAATTTACCATAAAACAAATATAATTTAAGTTTGCCTAATAAAGATGACGAATTAGTCCAATCTATTGAAAAATTATTTAAAAAACATAAAACAGATCCCGGTCCAAGTGTAACTATTGCTGCTATCGATCAGATAGAATCTGATGATAATAATGAAAGTTCTTCTGACCACTCATCTATTTCAAACCTTAATGACCAATTAAATAAATTAACTGTTAATAATACAAGTATTACCAGAAATTGGTATTCCAGACCAACTCCTCTGGATTTGCAATTCAAAGAGAGAAATCTAGATAAACAATTTTCTGTGTCCTCTAATAAAATTTATGAATGGAATATAGATGGATTTAGTGAACAAAAAATTCTTAATAAACTTAATCACATGTCTATGGTAGCCAATAGCTATATTACCAAATTCAACACTTTATCTCAACCAGATATAGTTGAATTATTAGCTAGTGGTTTTACAGGTATTCTTAGGTCTTGGTAGGAAAAACATCTCACATAAGATATTAGAATATCTATTGTTCATGCTATTCAAAGAGATATAAGGCGGTCCATCTTTGATGAAGATCTTTGGTATTGGTCTTCTGATGGAGTCAATACTTTAATATTTACAATAATTAAACATTTTGCTGGAACCCCTAGTAATATTAAAGAAAGAATTCATGATCAATTAAGCAATCTTACTTCTCCCTCTCTAAGTGATTTTAGATGGTACAAAGATGTATTTACCTCTAGAGTTGTGATGAGAAATGACAGTAATAAACCATTTTGGAAAGAAAAATTCGTTAATGGTTTACCTTCGTTATTTGCTCACAAAGTTAGAGAAGAATTAAGTAAAAATTTAGGATATATTGATTATGATAATTTAACCTATGGTGATATTATTAGTCATATTCAAAAAATTGGATTAAAAATGTGTATTGATTTTAAGTTAGCTAAACAAGCCAGAAAAGACAAAAATAAAGCTAAATACGAGTTAGGAACATTTTGTGAACAGTATGGTTTACCGCCAGTTGCTCCCTCTAGAAGAAAGCACATGCATAAAGATAAACATATTGAGTCACATAAAAGTCATAAACACAAGTAAGAAAAGGTATAATCACAAAAAAAGTAATAATAAGAGTAATAATCAAGATACCTATTATAATAAACCAAAGTCATCTAAGAAAAAATCATATAAAAATCAAAGACATTTGATAAAAGTAAAATTATGCACTTACAATTGTAGGCGGAAAAGTCACTATAAAAGTGAATGTAGAGTTAAACAAAAATTAGCTCAGATTGAATATATCAATGAAGATACGAATGCAGTTATTAGAATTAATGAGAATTGATAATAACAGATAATAGCGATAATGAAGAAGCCTACGATATTCCGAATCTTCTATTAATAACTCATCTAACAATATTTACGATAGTGAAAATGAAGTCACTATATATACGAGATAATTGCAATAAAATTCTTGTAAAAGAGTGAATGTAATTACAAAAGAAGAAGAAGAGAGTTCTTTATTAGTTGATTTAATCAAGAAAATTACGGACCCCAATTAAAAACTCGATTATTCGAAACAATTAAAAGATTTATTAACTAAAGATAAAAAAGTCAGCGATAAGGTTCTTAGAGCCAAAGAAAAAACCCATTTTCGGTTTAAACAAAACACTAGAAAGATTTAAGTCTCCGATGAAAAGAAATTACCCTCCACAGAGTTAAATCAAGAAGTTAATAAACTTAAGAAAGAGATTTCTAATTTAAAATTAGATATTTCCAATCTAAAAAAGAGATTGACGATAAAAAAATCGGATCTTCAAGTTCATGATTCCTCTTACAGTGATGAAAGTCACGATGAACCAGAATCATCAGGTGCTAAAGATTCTGACCTCTTTATTCAAGGTCTCTCCCTTAAAAGAATTAAAGATAACACTATTCAAAAATGGTATATCTCTATTAATTTAGTTATTGATAAAACTTTCTCGAAGTGCGACTCCTGCTTTCTATGGTAAATCTTTGATGCAGACTTGAATTGTATTCAAGAAGGAATTATCCCCACTAGATATTATAAGAAAACTAGTGAGAAGCTAAATTCGGCTAACGATAGTCAAATGGAAATAAAATACAAATTACCTAATGTACATATTTGTCAAGACAAAGACATGTGTTTTAAGACCTCATTTGTCTTAGTTATTGAATCTTCTTGACAAAATTATTTTAGGTTTACCATTTATATATTTACTTTACCCATTTACCACTAGTAATAAAGGTCTATGTTATGAACATTTAGGAAAGAAAATTACATTTAAATTTTTAATTAAACCAAAAGAAAGAGATTTAAAATTTATTCAAGAAGAATCAATTTCTAATTCATTGAATCCGTTAAATTTTAAAGTTACCCACTTGAATTTTCTTAAAGAAGAAGTTAAGTATCAACAAGTTGAAGAACAACTAAAGAGTAACAGAGTTCAAGAAAAAAATAAAAGAATTAAAAGATTATTTAATAAAAAATTTATGTTACGATTCTCCCAATGCTTTTTGGCATAGGAAGAAGCACACAATTAGATTACCTATGCTAAAGAATTTAAAGAACATCTAATTCCCACTAAAGCTAGGCTATTCAAATGAGTCATGAAGCGAGATGGAGTTATGTAAAATGAAATTAATGATCTTCTCGGTAAGGGTTTAATTAGACATAGCAAGTCACCATGGTCTTTTGACCTTCTATGTTAATAATGAAGGCTTTGAGAAGGAGCGTGGTGTCCCTCTAGTTAGTCATTAATTATAAGCCATTAAACAAAGTTTTAGAGTGGATTAGGTACCCTTTTGCCAAACAAGGATGATCTCCTTGGTAGGTTAAGTGTCTCTACCATCTTTAGTAAATTTGACCTTAAGTCTCGGATTACGGCAAGTTGCTATTCATCCCGATGATAGGTACAAGCGCATTCACCACTCGTTGGACACTACTGAATGGAATGTTCATCATTTGGACTTAAAAATGCACCTAGTGAATTTCAGAATATTCTTAATTATATATTGAATCCCTTCAGTCATTTTATTATTATATACATTGATGATATCCTTGTATTCTCCAAGACTATTGAAGAACATATTAAACATTTAAATTCATTCTTCAAAACGGTTAAAACCAATGGTCTTGTCCTTTCCCCTTCCAAGTGTAGTCTGTTTCTGACTAACGTGCAATTTCTCAGATTAATCCTCTATCATGGACTCACACGGCCAATTGACAAAGCTATCGCCGACCGGTTCCCAGGTAAGATTACCGACAAGAATCAGCTACAGAGGTTTCTTAGCTCGCTCAATTATATTGGCCAGTTTTACAAGAACCTCAGGAAGATTTGTAAGCCTCTCTTTCAGCGCTTACAAAGTAATCCACCTCCATGGACTGACATTCATACTTCTGTCGTCCAACAAGTTAAAATGTATGTTAAGGTTTTGCCCTGCCTTGGCATCTCTAACGATTCAGCTTTCAAAATAGTTGAAATCGATGCTTCTGACATTCGCTTCGGTGGCATACTCAAACAAAAGTTAACCATTACTTCCGATGAACAAATTATTCATTTCTATTCCGGCGCACGGAACCCTACACAGTTAAAATACAGTACTATTAAAAAAGAGATTTTATAATTAGTTTTATGTATTAAAAAATTTCAGAGAGATTTATTAAATCAAAAATTCCTAGTTAGAATAGATTGTAAGTCAATGAAAATTTATTCTTGAAAAAGGCGTTGAAAACGTCGCCTCTAAGCATTCATTAAGCTAGATGGCAAGCTATTTTAAGCATTTTGATTTTGATATTGAATATATTAAAGGTAGTAACAACTTTCGGTTCAGCATTTTCTCACTCGTGAGTTTATTAACACAGGTACTATTGCAGCATCATGAGTGTACGAGGAGGTTCATTTTCTCATGGTCATGGCCGCTCTGCCGATCCAGTTAATCAATCAAAAGGAACTGTTGTTCCTCATCCAGTTACATAGACACATAATAAATTTTAGGTGCTTGGTACAGTCCCCAAGCCCAACTCTTCAGTTCTTACTAGTCAACCCAAACCTTTTGATATTTTTGCTAGTCAATCTCAGGCTACTTCATCAAAACCTAGTCATCCAGTGTCTGATTATCGTCAGGTTTTTGATCAGCACTTATTCCATATTGAGTCACATAAAAGTCATAAACACCGTAATAAAAGGTATAATCACAATAAAAGTAATAATAAGAGTAATAATAAAGATACCTATTATAATAAACCAAAGTCATCTAAGAAAAAATCATATAAAAAATCAAAGACATTTGATAAAAGTAAAATTGTCTGCCACAATTGTGGGCAGAAAGGTCACTATAAAAGTGAATGTAGTGTTAAACAAAAATTAGCTCAGTTGAATATTTCAACAGAAGATACATAAAAGTTATTAGAATTAATGAGAATTGATAATAACTTGATAGTAGCGATAATGAAGAAGCCTCGATATTCGAGAATCTTCTAGTAATAACTCATCTAACAATATTTACGATAGTGAAAATGAAGTCACTATATATGCACGGATAATTGCAATAAAAATTCTTGTAAAAGAGTGAATGTAATTACAAAAGAAGAAGAAGAGAGTTCTTTATTAGTTGATTTAATCAGTAAAATTACAGACCCCGAATTAAAAACTCAGTATCTGAAACAATTAAAAGATTTATTAACTAAAGATAAAAAAGTCATTGATAAGGTTCTTAGAGCCAAAGAAAAACCCATTTTTAGTTTAAATAAAACTCTTGAAAGATTTAAGTCTCCAGTAAAAGAAATTACCCTCCCTGAGCTAAATCAAGAAGTTAATAAACTAAAGAAAGAAATTTCTAATTTAAAATTAGATATTTCTAATTTAAGAAAAGAGATTGACGATAAAAAATCAGATCTTCAAGTTCATGATTCTTCTTCTAATGATGAATATCACGAAGAACCAGAATCATCGAAAGCAAAAGATCACGATCTTTTTATTCAAGTCTCTCCTTAAAAAGAATTAAAGATATTACAATTCAAAAATGGTATATTTCCATTAATTTAGTCATTGATAAAACTTTCTCGGTCTGACTCCTGCTCTAGTTGATCTTTGATGCGATTTGAATTGTATTCAAGAAGGTATTATCCCCACTAGATATTATAAGAAAACTAGTGAAAAACTAAATTAAATGACGGTAGTCAAATGGAAATAAAATACAAATTACCTAATGTAATATTTGTCAAGAATGACATGTGTTTTAAGACCTCATTAAATGTCTTAGTTAAGCAATCTTCTTGACAAAATTATTTTAGGATTACCATTTATATATTTACTTTACCCATTTACCACTAGTAATAAAGGTCTAAGTTGTGAACATTTAGGAAAGAAAATTACATTTAAATTTTAATTAAACTAAAAGAAAGAGATTTAAAATTTATTCAAGAAGAATCAATTTCCAAATCAATTGAATCATTAAATTGTAAAATTACCCACTTAAATTTTCTTAAAGAAGAAGTTAGGTACCAACAAGTTGAAGAACGACTTAAAAAGTAATGAGTTCAAGAAAAGGTAAAAGAGTTAAAAGATTATCTAATAAAAAACTTATGTTACGATTCTCCCAATGCTTTTTTGGCATAGGAAAAAGCACACGTTAGATTACCCTATGCTAGGGAATTTAAAGAAAATTTAATTCCCACTAAAGCTAGGCCTATTCAAATGAGTCATGAGCAGATGGAGTTATGTAAAAATGAAATTAATGATCTTCTTAGTAAGGGTTTAATTAGACATAGCAAGTCACCATGGTCTTACCCAGCCTTCTATGTTAATAATGAAGCTGAGAAGGAGCGTGGTGTCCCTCGGTTAGTCATTAATTATAAGCCATTAAACAAAGTTTTAGAGTGGATTAGGTACCCTTTGCCAAAGAAGGATGATCTCCTTGGTAGGTTAAGTGTCTCTACCATCTTTAGTAAATTTGACCTTAAGTCTGGATTCTGGCAAGTTGCTATTCATCCCGATGATAGGTATAAAACTGCATTCACCACTCCGTTCGGACACTACAAATGGAATGTTCAGTCATTTGGACTTAAAAATGAACCCACTGAATTTCAGAATATTCTTAATAATATTTTGAATCCCTTCATTCATTTTATTATTGTATACATTGATGATATCCTTGTATTCTCCAAGACTATTGAAGAACATATTAAACATTTAAATTCATTCTTCAAAACGGTAAAAACCAATGGTCTTGTCCTTTCCCCTTCCAAGTGTGATGCATTTTACGACTAAAGTCGATTTCTAGGATTAATCCTCTATCATTGGACTCACGCGACCAATTAATGAGCTATTCAATTAATGACCGGGTTCCCGAGATAAGATTACCGACAAGAATCAACTCTGAGGTTTCTTGGCTCGCTCAATTATATTGGCAAGTTTTACAAGGACCTCGGGAAGATTTGTAAGCCTCTTTTCCAAATACTTACGAGTAATCCACCTCCATGGACCCGACATTCATACTTAATTCAACAAGTTAAAAAAGTATGTTAAGGTTTTGCCTGCGCTTGACATCTCTAACGATTCAACTTTCAAAATAGTTGAAACCTATGCTTCGACATTGGCTTGGTGGCATACTCAAACAAAAAGTTAACCATTACTTGGATGAACAAATTGTTCGTTTCTATTAAGGCGCATGGAACCTACACGGTTAAAATACGATGCTATTAAAAAGAGATTTTATCATTAGTTTTATGTATTAAAAATTTTGAGAGAGATTTATTAAATCAAAAATTCCTAGTTAGAATAGATTGGGGTAGTCATCCATCAGATCTCAAGTCACTCTCTAATCAAAATAGCTCTTTCTGCTATTATGATTATATTGAGGCATGGCACAAAATCATGCTTCATCAAAATGAAGATCATAGTCATTCGTGGTTCTTTCAGTTTGACCACAAGTTCAAGAGTAAATTCCCCAAGTGGTTCATCCTTTGGTGGACAAGGTATGGTTTGTGCCACAACATTTTCCCTAAACCGCTCCTTGCCCAGTTAGAACATTTTTGTCATCATAGTAATTATCATTCCAAATATGAGGAAATTCCAGTCTTCCTTATATTTTGTAGTAAATATAAAACCCCTTGGATTCTCAAATGGCAATATGTCATTTCAGCTACCCAAGAAGTCATAGTATTTCAGTCTCCGTCGTCCATTGGAATTAGGACTGCTCAGACTTATCTTTCCCCTATTTCCTGCGTCTCTCGCCGTTTTTCCATTAAATAGTGGGATAAATTTAGAGTTGATAGAATAGTTGGCCAGGTTCAGAAATAATTTCCGCCTTCTCCTCTATTGATTCCTCCAGTAAACACTCCTCCGATGCCATTACGGTCTCTGTGAATTTGCATCTTCTAGTAAATCAACCACTAAAATAGTTGATAAGTCAAAAAGAAAATCAATTGTTTGACCTTCTTCACGATAAAGTTACTAATGTATCTGACTACTCTAGTTCTGAATTAAGGCGTCTTGCTGATGCTATTCATTTAAGACTTGATCAGTTACGGGAAGAGTCAGACAAAGATTCTTCTCAGTCCAAAGGAGAAAATTCTAGCCAAGAGATCGAAGACGAAGGTGATTGTGATCCTTATGGCACGATCAGCCTTCAGGATGCTCAAGATCCATTTTCTTGAGCCCCTCTCTAATTAATCAAAGTGAAGATGTGATTCTCCACTTGATCGACACACCTTTCCGGCAGCCTTAGTCACCTTTTGCTGCCTCCTAAGACCTCGATCCACTGCTTTCAAGCGGCATTGTCAACATCATCTTACGCTTTTCCACCAAAGCGTTGATCAACATTGTCATCCCCACCAGTAGTATTAGTCAAAAAAAGACGCCTTTTTTCACCGAAAGCGATTCTTTTCCTTTTACTTTAGTAAAATGTTTTTACTTGTACTTTTACTTTAGTAAAATGTTTCTTACTTTTACTTTACCCCAGATTATTTTAATAGTAATCTTGTAACAGTTAGCGTTTCCTTGTTACATAAAAGGAAATCGAATTCATTTAGTTTAAAGCACTTAGAAGACTCGAGTTCTTCTCGACAAATCTTTAACCTCAACCATTTAATTAGCCTACTTAAACCCCCTTCATCTAATGTTCTTAGTTCAGTAACCTTGTAAGTCAATTATTCAACTTGTATTTATAAAATTTATCAATAAAGTTGTTTTTAGTTATCACTTTAATTGTGTTTGTATGCGCTATCTTGTTCTTCTCTTCTCTTTTCTCCTTCCGCCCTCTTATGGTATCCCAGTATAATTGGTGCCATGGAAGCAAGTTTACATAATGGACCTATTCATTTCAATTGTTTTCCTGATTTCACCTTGAGTCTTAGTAATCAAAACTTATTTAAAGCTTTATCATTAAATATTAAAACTGATGGAGAGATTGCTCAAATGATTGACGGATCTCAACCCATTGCTTTGATTTACAAGATTTATTATAAGACAATGAAGTCAAATTTAAACGTTCATGCTCTTAATAAAAGTCCAAAAGATCAAACAGTTTTAATTCAAAGTTCAACTAGTGATGCTAATATCCAAATCCCAAGAACAATTCTTTGGAAGGATATCAAGCTGTTTTCCTACTGTTGCTAGATATTGAGAACTTGTTTAATATACAACGAATGATAAAGGAGTTTTGATTTATCATCGTTGGCATAAATTGGTTTAATGAAGACTGACTCTATTTCAATAAGAATGTCCCTATAATACACAAGTGAATTATAAGGAGCGAGAGGGAGAAAATGCCATCCAGAAGGGAAAAACTGGGCAGCTAATTAAATTGGGTTATTCTTGGGTTTCATAGGTAACTCAATATGGAATAAGTACTGATCAAAAACCTGACGATAATCAGACACTGGGTGACTCGATTTTGAAGAGGCGGTAGGGTTTTGACTAAGCGTAAATATCAAATGGCTTTGGTTGACTAGCAAGAACAAAAGAGTAGGGCTTGGGGAATTTGTATGCAAGCACACGGAATTTATTAATGGGTTTGGGTAATCGGATGAGGAACAACAGTTCCTTTTGATTGATTAACTGGATCGGCAGAGCGGCCATGACCACGAGAAGATGAACCTCCTCGTACACTCATGATCTTTAATATAGTACTGTGTTAATAAACTCACGGTGAGAAAATCTGAACCGAGTTGTTACTTCCTTTAATATATTCAATATCAAAATAAAAAATACTTAAAATTGCTTGTCATCTAGCGAACGAATGCTTAGAAGCGACATTCTCAACATCTTTTTCAAGAATAAATTTTGCTGACTTCCAATCTATTCTAACTAAAAATTTTTGGTTCCATAAATCTCGTTGAAATTTTTTAATACATAAAACTAGTGATAAAATCTCATTTTTAATAGTACTGTATTTTAATTGTGTAGGGTTCCAAGCGCCAGAATGGAAATGAACAATTTGTTCATCAGAAGAGGGAGTTAACTTTTGCTTGAGTATGCTTGGGTTAACTTTGTTTAATGGCTTGTAATTAATGACTAACCGAGGGACACCTTGCTCTTTCTCAGCTTCATTATTAACATAGAAAGCTGGGCAAGACCATGGTGACTTACTATGTCTAATTAAACCCTTATTGAGAAGATCATTAATTTCATTTTTACATAACTCCATCTATCCGTGACTCATTTGAATAGGCCTAGCTTTAGTAGGAATTAAATGTTTTTTAAATTCCCAAGCATAGGGTAATCTAATCTAGTATTTCTTCCTATGCCAAAAGCATTGGGAGAATCGAACATAAGTTTTTATTAGATAATCTTTTAACTCTTTTATCTTTTCTTGAACTCTGTTACTTTTAAGTTGTTCTTCAACTTGTTGGTACCTAACTTCTTCTTTAAGAAAATTTAAGTGGGTAATTTTACAATTTAACAAATTCAGTGATTTGGAAATTGATTCTTCTTAAATAAATTTTAAATCTCTTTCTTTTGGTTTAATTAAAAATTTAAATGTAATTTTCTTTCATAAATGTTCACAACATAGACCTTTATTACTAGTGGTAAATGGGTAAAGTAAATATATAAATGGTAAACCTAAAATAATTTTGTCAGTAAGATTGCGAACTAAGACAAATGAGGTCTTAAAACACAGGCTGTCTTGATAAATATGTACATTAGGTAATTTGTATTTTATTTCCATTTGACTACCGTTAGCCGAATTTAGCTTCTCACTAGTTTTCTTATAATATCTAGTGGGGATAATTCCTTCTTGAATACAATTCAAGTCTACACCGATGTCGACTGAAGCGGGGGTTTGTCAAAAGTTTTATCAATAACTAAATTAATAGAGATATACCATTTTGAATAGTGAAATCTTTAATTCTTTTAAGGAGAGACCTTGAATAAAGAGATCGAGAATCTTTGCTTTTGATGATTACGGTTCATCGTGACTTTCATCACTAGAAGAGAATCATGAACTTGAAGATCTAATTTTTTTATCGTCAATCTCTTTTCTTAGATTGGAAATATCTAATTTTAAATTAGAAATCTCTTTCTTAAGTTTATTAACTTCTTGATTTAACTTTCGGGGAGGTAATTTCTTTTCCTGGAGACTTAAATCTTTCTAGTTTTTTGTTTAAAGCTGAAAATGGGTTTTTCTTTGGCTCTAAGAACCTTATCGGTGACTCTTTTTATCTTTAGTTAATAAATCTTTTAATTGTTTCAGATACTTGAGTTTTTAATTCGGGGTTTATAATTTTACTGATTAAATCAACTAATAAAGAACTCTCTTCTTCTTCTTTTGTAATTACATTCACTCTTCTACAACAATTTTTATTGCAATTATCTGTACATATAGTGACTTCATTTTCACTAATGAAATATTGTTAGATGAGTTATTACTAGAAGATTACGGAATATCGAGAGGCTTCTTCATTCTCTTACTACTCTTATTATCAATTCTCATTAATTCTAATAAGCATTTTGTATCTTCTGTTGAAATATTCAATTGAGCTAATTTTTGTTTAACTCTACATTCACTTTTATAGTGACCTTTCTGCCCACAATTATGGCAGACAATTTTACTTTTATCAAATGTCTTTGATTTTTTATATGATTTTTTCTTAGATGACTTTTGTTTATTATAATAGGTATCTTGATTATTACTCTTATTATTACTTTTATTGTGATTATACCTTTTCTTCTGACGTTTATGACTTTTATGTGACTCAATATGTTTATCTTTATGCACATGCTTTCTTACAGAGGGAGCAATGGCGGTAAACCATCTTGTTCACAAAATGTTCCTAACTTCATATTTAGCTTTATTTTTGTCTTTTTAAGCATTTTAGCTAACTTAAAATCAATACACATTTTTAATCCAATTTTTTGAATATGACTAATAATATCACCATAGGTTAAATTATCATAATCAATATATCCTAAAATTTTACTTAATTCTTCTCTAACTTTGTGAGCAAATAAAGAAGGTAAACCATTAACAATTTTCTTTCCAAAATGGTTTATTCTTTTCATTTCTCATCATAACTCTAGAGGTAAATACATCTTTGTACCATCTAAAATCACTTAGAGTGGGACAAGTAAGATTGCTTAATTGATCATGAATTCTTTCTGTAATATTACTGGGGGGTTCTAACAAAATGTTTAATTATAGTGAATATTAAAGTATTGACCTCATCAAGAAGACCAATACCAGCATCTTCATCAAAGATGGGATTGCCTTCTTTATATCTTTGAATAGCATGAACTATGGATATTCTAATGTCTTATATGAGATGTTTTTCCCACCAAGACCTAAGAATGCCAGTAAATCCACTAGTTAATAATTCAACAATATCTGGTTGAGATAAAGTGTTGAATTTAGTGATATAATATTACTAGCTACCATAGACATATGATTAAGTTTATTAAGAATTTCTTGTTCACTAAAACCGTCAATATTCCATTCATAAATTTTATTAGAGGACACAGAAAATTGTTTATCTAGATTTCTCTCTTCGAATTGCAAATCCGGAGGAGTTGATGCGGAATACCAATTTACGGTAATACTTGTATTATTAACGATTAATTTATTTAATTGCTCATTAAGGTTTGAAATAGATGAGTGGTGAGAAGAACTTTCATTATTATCATCAGATTCTACCTGATCGATAACATCAATAGTTCCACTTGGAATAGGGATACATTTTAAGTTTTTAAATAATTTTTCAATAGATTGGACTAATTCACTTTCTTTATTAGGCAAACTTAAATTATATCTGTTCTCTAGTAAATTTATTAAAGCTTGTTCAATTTTTGAATCAGGTTATTTAATAATACCTTCTTCAAATCTTTCTTCAATTCTATCTAGCTATTTTCCTACTGTTGTTAGATATTGATTACTAAAGTTTAATTGTTCAATTATTTTTTTATCGTTATTAGTTCCATCAGGTATTTTGAAGGGACTAGCTATAACTGAAGTGTTTTTAACTGGAATTAGAACGGTTTCTAAGGGAGGATGCCTAGACGATACTTTAGATCTGTCTTCTTTAATCCATTGAATTTTACTAATAACATTACATTTACTTTGGTATTGTTCATACCAGTCATAAAAAGTAGTATTAATTTCTTCATTTTTAATAAATCTTTTCCATCTATTTACTATCTTATCTCTATCCTTTTCAATTGGGTGATTTGATCTAAATAGATGTCTTTTTTCTTTATTAGATTTTTAATTAAAATCTTTAACTAAGTTATCCCAATCTAACACAAAATCCTTTTTAATGACTCTTAATTGATTATGAATTGGGGCATTAAAATCGATAATAATAAATTAAGCGAGAGGATCTTGGGAGAAGAAGAATCTTCATCTTCTACGGTATCATTACAATATAACGGAGGATGACTAACTTGTCCTTGATTAATGATACCTTTAAGTTTGATATCTCTAACCGAAGGATTACTAAGGACTTCAGTATCTCTTTTAGTGTGGATAACCTGAAGGGTGAAGAAACTGGAAATGTCTTCAATGATAACTGGTGTTCTAGCTCGTTCAAAACTAATTTTAACAGTTCCATCTGAAAACTGTTGGATGTTTTCAATATTTAATAAGTTGTTAACTATGGGTTGTGGTGGTAATTCATTTGGTAAGGTCCATTGATTAGGTAAGGTAATATCCTTCCAAAGAATTGTTCTTGGGATTTGGATATTAACATCACTAGTTGAACTTTGAATTAAAACTGTTTGATCTTTTGGACTTTTATTAAGAGCATGAACGTTTAAGTTTTATTTCATAGTCTTATAAAAAATCCTGTAAATCAAAGCAATGGGTTGAGATCCTTCAATCATTTGAATAATCTCTCCATCAGTTTTAATATTTAATGATAATGCTTTAAATAAGTTTTGATCACTAAGACTCAAGGTGAAATCAGGAAAACAATTAAAATGAATTGGTCCATTATGCAAACTTGCTTTCATGGCACCAATAATACTTGGATAATAATTCAAAAATCTAGCATCTCTAAGGCAGAGGTAGATTGATGAATTAATTCCTTTTCTATTAAGTGGTTTAAGCTATGACTTGACAAGACCTATATGAATAAAATTGTAACCCTTTTTTTACATGTTTTTAATAACTTGGTGATAAAAGACTACAATTTTAAGTATTCTTTGTTAATTGCATAAACTCTTTCAATTGTTTTGACATTATAATCTGTTTTAAATTTATCTAAAAAAGTTGACTGATAAATTTCTTTTGGAGATACTTTTGGTATATTCCAATCGTTTAAAACTTGATTAATGTTTTCATAATTATGTTCTTCTTGGTTCACTATGTCTGGAACAGGAGGCAAAGATGACCTGTTACTAACTGAAGAGCTAGATCTGAATAACCTACTCATCTTGACCGTTTCAAAATTAATTATCACTCAAGGTTCATTCACACATACCTCGTTTACCCAAAGTAGACTCATACCTATGTTCTATAACCCGACACTGCTCACACCCTGGAGAATTACAAAGGCTAGACACGAACTAGGTGGACTACAAGTAAGTAAGGTGACTTCAGAACTTTGATGAAGAAGATAATTTTGAAAGAGAAAAGAGAAGTTTGATTAAAAAGATCTTACTAAACAGTTACTAACCACAAACAACTTGGCTCTGATACCATAAGAAGGCGGAAGGAGAAAAGAGAAGAGAAGAACAAGAGAGCGCATACAAACACAATTAAAGTGACAACTAAAAATAACTTTATTGATAAATTTTATAAATACAAGTTGAATAATTGACTTACAAGGTTACTGAACTAAGAACATTAGATGAAGGGGGTTTAAGTAGGCTAATTCAGCGGTTGAGGCTAAAGATTTGTCAGAGAAGAACTCTGAGTCTTTCTAAGTCTGCCTAAACCAAATGAATTCGATTTCCTTTTATAGAACAAGGAAATGAAGCGATTCAAGATTACTATTACAATAAGCTGGGGTAAAGTAAAAGTAAGAAACATTTTACTAAAGTAAAAGTACAAGTAAAAACATTTTACTAAAGTAAAGGAAAAAGAATCGCTTTTTGGTGGAAAAGCAGGCGTCTTCTTTTATTACTATTGGTACATGGGGCGGATGATGTCAAATGATTCTTTGCTTTGGTGGAAAAAGGAAGATCTTCTTGACAATCTTGCTTTGAAGCGGTGGTGAGGTGCTAGCTAGGTGGCAGTCTTGAGATGACTAAGGTTCTTAGGAGGCGAGTCTTTGGTGGTTGAAGTGGAGAATCACATCTTCACTTTGATTGATTAGAGAGGGGCTCAAAAAAATGGATCTTGAGCATCCTGAAGGCTGATCGTGCCATAAGGATCACAATCACCTTCGTCTTCGAGCTCTTGACTAGAATTTTCTCCTCTGGACTGAGAAGAAGCTTTGTCCGACTCTTCCCGTAACTGATCAAGTCTTAAATGAATAGCATCGAATAAGGCGCCTTAATTGAACTAGAGTAGTCAGAAACATTAGTAACTTTATCGGAGAAAAGGTCAACAATTGATTTTTCTTTGACTTATCAACTATTTTAGTGGTTGATTTACTAGAAGATCTGTGGCGAGAGACCATGGCGGCTGGAGGAGTGTTCTTGTAGGAATCGATAGAGAAAGGCGGAAATTCTTTCTAAACTTGACGCCAACTATTCTATCGACTTGAATTTATCCACCATTTAATGGAAAAACGGCGAGAGACATAAGAAATAGGGGAAAGATAAGTCTGAGCAGTCCTAATTCCAATGGACGACGGAGACTGAAATACTGTGACTTCTTGGGTAGCTGAAACGACATATTGCCATTTGAGAATCCAAGGGATTTTATATTTACTACAAAATATAAGGAAGGCTGGAATTTCCTCATATTTGGAATGATAATTACTATGATGACAAAAATGTTCTAACTGGGCAAGGAGCGGTTTGGGGAAAATGTCGTGGCACAAACCATACCTTGTCCACCAAAGGATGAACCACTTGGGGAATTGACTCTTGAACTTGTGTTCAAACTGAAAGAACCACGAATGACTATGATCTTCATTTTGATGAAGCATGATTTTGTGCCATGCCTAAATATAATCATAATAGCAGAAAGAGCTATTTTGATTAGAGAGTGACTTGAGATCTGATGGATGACTACTACAATCGGACAAATTGAGAACTTGTTTAATATACAACGAATGATAAAGGAGTTTTGTTTTATCATCATTGGCAAAAATTGGTTTAATGAAGACTGAATCTGTTTCAATAAGAATGTCCCTATAATACACAAGTGACTTATAAGGAGGCGAGAGGAGAAAATGCCATCCGGAAGGAAAAAAATGGGCATTAATTGAATTGGGTGGGTCATTCTTGGGTTTCATAGGTAACTCAATATGGAATAAGTCTTGATCAAAAACTCGTGATAATCGAACAACTGGATGACTCAATTTTGATGAGGTAACTTGGGTTTGACTAAGCGAAAATATCAAATAGGTTTGGGTTGACTAGCAAGAACAAAGAGTAGGGCTTGGGGAATATGTGCCAAGCACTGGAATTTATTATGGGTTTGGGTAATGGCTGGATGAGGAACAACGGTTCATTTTGATTGATTAAGCTGAATGGCGGCGGCGCCATGACCACGAGAAGATGAACCTCCTCGCGTACACTCATGATCTTTAATAATAGTACTGTGTTAATAAACTCTCACGAGTGAGAAAATCTGGGCCGAGTTGTTACTTCCTTTAATATATTCAATACCAAAATGAAAAATACTTAAAATTGCTTGCCATCTAGCGAACGAATGCTTAGAGGCGACATTCTCAACATCTTTTTCAAGAATAAATTTTGTTAACTTGCAATCTATTCTAACTAAGAATTTTTGGTTCAATAAATCTCTTTGAAATTTTTAATACATAAAACTAGTGATAAAATCTCTTTTTAATAATCTTTATTTTTAATTGTGTAGGGTTCCAAGCTTGAGAATGGAAATGAACAATTTGTTCATCGAGTAGAAGGAGTTAACTTTTGTTTGAGTATGCCACCAATCCAATATTAGAGGCATCGGTTTTAACTATTTTGAAGGTTTGAATCATTAGAGATGCCTAAGGCGGGGCAAAACCTTAACATATTTTTTAACTTGTTGGGCGACGAAGTATGAATGTCGATCCATGGAGGTGAATTACTCTTGGCTAACCTTTGGAAGAGAGGCTTACAAATCTTCCTAAGGTCTTGTAAAACTTGCCAATATAATTGAAAGCGAGCGAAAAACCTCTCAGTAGTTGATTCTTGTCGGTAATCTTATTTGGGAACCAAATTGGCGAATTGAATAGCTCTGTCAATTGGCCGCATGAGTCCATGATAGAGGATTAAACCGAGGAATCTGACTTTAGTCAGAAACATACTACACTTGGAAGGGGAAAGGACAAGACCATTGGTTTTAACTATTTTGAAGAATGAATTCAAATGTTTGATATGTTCTTCAATAGTCTTGGAGAATACAAGGATATCATCAATGTATACAATAATAAAATGACTGAAGGGATTCAAAATATTATTTAGAATATTCTGAAATTCATTGGGTGCATTTTTGAGTCCAATATTTGAACAACATTCATTAAGTAGTGTCCGAATGGAGTGGTGAATGCGATTTGTACCTATCATCGGGATGGATAGAAACTTGCGAAATCCGGACTTAAGGTCAAATTTACTAAAGATGGTGGAGACACTTAACCTACCAAGGAGATCATCCTTGTTTGGCAAAAGGTACTAATCCATTCTAAAACTTTGTTTAATGGCTTGTAATTAATGACTAATGAGGGACACCTCGCTCTTTCTCAACTTCATTATTAACATAGAAGTCAAAGACCATGGTGACTTACTATGTCTAATTAAACCCTTATTGAGAAGATCATTAATTTCATTTTTACATAACTCCATCATGTTAATGACTCATTTGAATAGGCCTAGCTTTAGTAGGAATTAAATGTTCTTTAAATTCCTAGCATAGGGTAATCTAGCTCATTGTGCTTCTTCCTATGCCAAAAGCATTGGGAGAATCGAACATAAGTTTTTATTAGATAATCTTTTAACTCTTTTATCTTTTCTTGAACTTTGTTACTTTTAAGATGTTCTTCAACTTGTTGGTACTTAACTTCTTTTTTAAGAAAATTTAAGTGGGTAATTTTATAATTTAATGATTCGATGATTTGAAATTGATTCTTCTTGAATAAATTTTAAATCTCTTTCTTTTAGTTTAATTAAAAATTTAAATGTAATTTTCTTTCTTAAATGTTCACAACTTAGACCTTTATTACTAGTGGTAAATGGGTAAAGTAAATATATAAATGGTAAACCTAAAATAATTTTTGTCGAATTAAGATTGCGAACTAAGACAAATGAGGTCTTAAAACACATCTTTGTCTTGACAAATATGTACATTAGGTAATTTGTATTTTATTTCCATTTGACTACCATTAGCCGAATTTAGCTTCTCACTAGTTTTCTTATAATATCTAGTGGGGATAATTCCTTCTTGAATATAATTCAAGTATGCACTAGTATCGACTAGAGCAGGGAGCTGTACCGAGAAAGTTTTATCAATAACTAAATTAATAGAGATATACCATTTTTGAATAGTGATATCTTTAATTCTTTTAAGGAGAGACCTTGAATAAAGAGATCGGAATCTTTACTTTGATGATTACGGTTCATCGTGACTTTCATCACTAAAGAGGAATCATGAACTTGAAGATCGATTTTTATCGTCAATCTCTTTTCTTAGATTGGAAATATCTAATTTTAAATTAGAAATCTCTTTCTTAAGTTTATTAACTTCTTGATTTAACTCAGGGAGGGTAATTTCTTTTACTGGAGACTTAAATCTTTCTAGTGTTTTGTTTAAACTGAAAATGGGTTGTTCTTTGGCTCTAAGAACCTTATCAGTGACTTTTTTATCTTTAGTTAATAAATCTTTTAATTATTTGGAATCTTGAGTTTTTTAATTAGAGGGTACGTAATTTCTTGATTAAATCAACTAATAAAGAACTCTCTTCTTCTTCTTTTGTAATTACATTCACTCTTTTACAACAATTTTTATTGCAATTATCTTTACATATAGTGACTTCATTTTCACTATCAGAAATATTGTTAGATGAGTTATTACTAGAAGATTCTGGAATATCAAAGGCTTCTTCATTCTTCTTTACTCTTGTTAATATCAATTCTCATTAATTCTAATAAGCATTACGTATCTTCTATTGAAATATTCAATGAGCTAATTTTGTTTAACTCTACATTCACTTTTATAGTGACCTTTACGCCCGCAATTGTGGCGGAACAATTTTACTTTTATCAAATGTCTTTGATTTTTTATATGATTTTTTTTTAGATGACTTTGGTTTATTATAATAGGTATCTTGATTATTACTCTTATTATTACTTTTATTGTGATTATACCTTTTCTTACATACGTTTATAACTTTTATGTGACTCGATATGTTTATCTTTATGCCTGTGCTTTCTTCTAGAGGAGCAATGGCGGTAAACCATATTGTTCACAAAATGTTCCTAACTTCGTATTTAGCTTTATTTTTGTCTTTTAAAGCTTGTTTAGCTAACTTAAAATCAATACACATTTTAATCCAATTTTTTTGAATATGACTAATAATATCACCATAGGTTAAATTATCATAATCAATATATCCTAAATTTTTACTTAATTCTTCTCTAACTTTGTGAGCAAATAACGATGGTAAACCATTAGCAATTTTCTTTCCAAAATGGTTTATTCTTTTCATTTCTCATCATAACTCTAGAGTAAATACATCTTTGTACAATCTAAAATCACTTAGAGTGGGACAAGTAAGATTATAATTGATCATGAATTCTTTACGTAATATTACTAGGGGTTCCAACAATATGTTTAATTATTGTGAATATTAAAGTATTGACTCCATCGGAAGACCAATACCAACATCTTCATCAAAGATGGGATTGCCTTCTTTATCTCTTTGAATAGCATGAACTATGGATATTCTAATGTCTTACGTGAGATGTTTTTCCACGAAGACCTAAGAATACACATTAAAACCACTAGCTAATAATTCAACTATATACGGTTGAGATAAAGTGTTGAATTTGGTAATATATAATATTGGCTACCATAGACATGTGATTAAGTTTATTAATAATTTCTTGTTCACTAAATCCATCTATATTCCATTCATAAATTTTATTAGAGGACACGAAAATTGTTTATCTAGATTTCTCTCTTGAATTACCAAATCCGGAGGAGGAATTGGTGCAGATTACCAATTTACGGTAATACTTGTATTATTAACGATTAATTTATTTAATTGGTCATTAAGGTTTGAAATAGATGAGTGGTCAGAAGAACTTTCATTATTGTCATCAGATTCTACTTGATCGATAACAACAATAGTTCCACTTGGACCGGGTTCTGTTTTAAGTTTTTTAAATAATTTTTCAATAGATTGGACTAATTCGTCTTCTTTATTTGGAAAACTTAAATTATATATGTTCTCTGGTAAATTTATTAAAGGTTGTTCAATTTTTGAATCAGGTTTTTTAATAATACCTTCTTCAAATCTTTCTTCAATTCTATCTAGCTATTTTCCTACTGTTGCTAGATATTGATTACTAAAGTTTAATTGTTCAATTATTTTTTTATCGTTATTAGTTCCATCAGGTATTTTGAAGGGACTAGCTATAACTGAAGTGTTTTTAACTAGAATTAGAATTGTTTCTAAGGGAGGATGACTAGACGATACTTTAGATCTGTCTTCTTTAATCCATTGAGTTTTACTAATAACATTACATTTACTTTGGTATTGTTCATACCAGTCGTAAAAAGTAATATTAATTTCTTCATTTTTAATAAATCTTTTCCATCTATTTACTATCTTATCTCTATCCTTTTCAATTGGGTGATTTGATCTAAATAGATGTCTTTTTTCTTTATTAGATTTTGAATTAAAATCTTTAACTAAGTTATCCCAATCTAACACAAAATCCTTTTAATGACTCTTAATTGATTATGAATTGGGGCATTAAAATCGGTTTATTAATGAGATAAGCGAAGATCTTGGGAGAAGAAGAATCTTCATCTTCAACGGTATCATTCTCAATATATAAGGGGATGACTAACTTGTCCTTGATTAAGGATACCTTTAAGTTTGATATCCCTAGGCGAAAGATCACTTAGGACTTGATATCTCTTCTAGTGTGGATAATGAAGGGATTTGAAGAAGCGAAATGTCTTCAATAATAATCGGTGTTCTAATGCGTTAAAATCGATTTTAACAGTTCCATCGAAAAGCTGTTGGATGTTTTCAATATTTAACAAATTGTTAACTATGGGCTTTTTGTGGTAATTCATTTGGTAAAGTCCATTGATTAGGTAAGTTAATATCCTTCCAAAGAATTGTTCTTGGGATTTGGATATTAGTATCACTAGTTGAACTTTGAATTAAAAGCTGTTTGATCTTTTGGACTTTTATTAAGAGCATGAGCGTTTAAATTTGACTTCATTGTCTTATAATAAATCGTAAATCAAAGCAATGGGTTGAGATCCTTCAATCATTTGAGTAATCTCTCCATCGCTTTAATATTTAATGATAAAGCTTTAAATAAGTTTTGATCACTAAGACTCAAGGTGAAATCAGGAAAACAATTGAAATGGATAGGTCCATTATGTAAACTTGCTTCCATGGCACCGATTATACTGGGATAATAATTTAAAAATCTAGCATCTCTAAAACAGATGTAGATTGATGAATTAATTCCTTTTCTATTAAGAGGTTTAACTGAAACTTGAACAAGACCTATATGAATAAAATTGTAACCTTTCATTCTATGTTTTTTAATAACTTCTGGTGATAAAAGACTACAATTTTCGTATTCTTTGTTGATTGCATAAACTCTTTCAACTGTTTTGACATTATAGTCAGTTTTAAATTTATCTGAAAAAGTTGACTGATAAATTTCTTTTGGAGATACCCTAGGTATATTCCAATCGTTTAAAACTTGATTAATATTTTCATAATTATGTTCTTCTTGGTTCACTATGTCTGGAACAGGAGGCAAAGCTGACCTGTTACTAACTGAAGAGCTAGATCTGAATAACCTACTCATCTTGACCATTTCAAAATAAATTCTCACTCAAGGTTCATTCATACATACCTCATTTACCCAAAGTAGACTCATACCTATGTTCTATAACCCGACACTGCTCACACCTTGGAGACTTACAAAGGTTAGACACGAACTAAGTGGACTACAGGTTAGTAACTGTTTAGTAAGATCTTTTTAATCAAACTTCTCTTTTCTCTTTCAAAATTATCTTCTTCATCAAAGTTATGATTGATTAGAGAAGATGTCATATAACAGCGGTAAAGATGGTATCAGAGCTCTTAGGTAATTACAATCACGTCTCCGGCTAACGATACCAAGGAAGATGTGATTCTCCCTTCTCTCTTAGTTACCGTTAAAGATGAAGATTCTTCTTCTCCGGCATCTTCTGTTTACCCCACACAATCTGATTTTAATGCCCCAATTCATAATCAATTAAGAGTCATTAAAAAGGATTTTATGTTAGATTGGGATAACTTAGTTAAAGATTTTAATTCAAAATCTAATAAAGAAAAAAGACATCTATTTAGATCAAATCACCCAATTGAAAAGGATAGAGATAAGATAGTAAATAGATGGAAAAGATTTATTAAAAATGAAGAAATTAATATTACTTTTTACGACTGGTATGAACAATACCAAAGTAAATGTATTGTTATTAGTAAAACTCAATGGATTAAAGAAGACAGATCTAAAGTATCGTTTAGTCATCCTCCCTTAGAAATAGTTCTAATTCCAGTTAAAAACACTTCAGTTATAGCTAGTCCCTTCAAAATACCTGATGGAACTAATAACGATAAAAAAATAATTGAACAATTAAACTTTAGTAATCAATATCTAGCAACAGTAGGAATACAGCTAGATAGAATTGAAGAAAGATTTGAAGAAGGTATTATTAAAAAACCTGATTCAAAAATTGAACAACCTTTAATAAATTTACGGAGAAATGTATATAATTTAAGTTTGCCTAATAAAGAAGACGAATTAGTCCAATCTATTGAAAAATTATTTAAAAAACTTAAAACAGGACCCGGTCCAAGTGAAACTATTGCTTTTATCGATCAAGTAGAATCTGATGACAATAATTAAAGTTATTTTGACCACTCATCTATTTCAAACCATACTGACCAATTAAATAAATTAACTGAGCGATGGCAAGCAATTTTAAGTATTTTTGATTTTGATATTGAATATATTAAAGGAAGTAACAACTCAGTTCCAGATTTTCTCACTCGTGAGTTTAGAATGAAAGGTTACAATTTTATTCATATAGGTCTTGTTCAAGTTGCAGTTAAACCTCTTAATAGAAAAGGAATTAATTCATCAATCTACCTCTGTTTTAGAGATGCTAGATTTTTAAATTATTATCCCAGTATAATTGGTGCCATGGAAGCAAGTTTACATAATGGACCTATCCATTTCAATTGTTTTCCTGATTTCACCTTGAGTCTTAGTGATCAAAACTTATTTAAAGCTTTATCATTAAATATTAAAACTGATGGAGAGATTAATCAAATGATTGAAGGATCTCAACCCATTGCTTTGATTTACAAGATTTATTATAAGACAATGAAGTCAAATTTAAACGTTCATGCTCTTAATAAAAGTCCAAAAGATCAAACAGTTTAATTCAAAGTTCAACTAGTGATGCTAATATCCAAATCCCAAGAACAATTCTTTGGAAGGATATTAACTTACCTAATCAATGGACTTTACCAAATGAATTACCACAAAAGCCCATAGTTAACAATTCGATAAATATTGAAAACATCCAATAGATTTCTGATGGAACTGTTAAAATCGGGCTTTGAACGATTTAGAACACTAGTTATTATTGAAGACATTTCCAGCTTCTTCATCCCTTGATTTATCCACACTAGAAGAGATGTCAAGTCCTAAGTGATCTTCCGCCAGGATATCAAACTTAAAGGTATCCTTAATCAAGGACAAGTTAGTCATCCTCAAGTTATACTCGTAATGATACCGGATTGAAGATGAAGATTCTTCTTCTCCTCAAGATCCTCTGTTTTCCCCACAATTAACTGATTTTAATGCCCCAATTCATAATCAATTAGAGTCATTAAAAGGATTTTGTTTTTGATTGATAACTTAGTTAAAGATTTTAATTCAAAATCTAATAAAGAAAAAGACATCTAGTTAGATCAAATCACCCAATTGAAAAGGATAGAGATAAGATAGTAAATAGATGGAAAATATTTATTAAAAATGAAGAAATTAATATTACTTTTTACGACTGGTATGAACAATACCAAAGCAAATGTAATGTTATTATTAAAACTCAATGGATTAAAGAAGACAGATCTAAAGTATCGTCTAGTCATCCTCCCTTAGAAACAGTTCTAATTCCAGTTAAAAACACTTCAGTTATAGCTAGTCCCTTCAAAATACCTGATGGAACTAATAATGATAAAAAAAATAATTGAACAATTAAACTTTAGTAATCAATATCTAGCAACAGTAGGAAAACAGCTAGATAGAATTGAAGAAGGTATTATTAAAAAACCTGATTCAAAAATTGAACAACCTTTAATAAATTTTCCAGATAACAGATATAATTTAAGTTTGCCTAATAAAGAAGATGAATTAGTCCAATCTATTGAAAAATTATTTAAAAAACTTAAAACAGAACCCGGTCCAAGTGGAACTATTGCTGTTATCGATCAAGTAGAATCTGATGAAAATAATAAAAGTTCTTTTGACCACTCATCTATTTCAAACCTTAATGACCAATTAAATAAATTAACTGTTAATAATACAAGTATTACCAGAAATTGGTATTCCAGACCAACTCCTCCGGATTTGCAATTCGAAGAGAGAAATCTAGATAAACAATTTTTTGGGTCCTCTAATAAAATTTATGAATGGAATATTGACGGTTTTAGTGAACAAGAAATTCTTAATAAACTTAATCATGTCTATGGTAGCCAACAGTTATATCACTAAATTCAACACTTTATCTTAACCAGATATTGTTGAATTATTAGCTAGTGGATTTACTGGCATTCTTAGGTCTTGGTGGGAAAAAGATCTCACAGAATAAAATTTATGAATAGAATATAGATGGATTTATTGAACAAGAAATTCTTAATAAACTTAATCACATGTCTATGGTAGCCAATAGCTATATTACCAAATTCAACACATCTCACAGAAGACATTAGAATATCCATAGTTCATGCTATTCAAAGAGATAAAGAAGGCAATCCCATCTTTGATGAAGATGCTGGTATTGGTCTTCCTGATGGAGTCAATACTTTAATATTCACTATAATTAAACATTTTGTTGGAACCCCTAGTAATAATAAAGAAAGAATTCATGATCAATTAAGCAATCTTACTTGTCCCACTCTAAGTAATTTTAGATGGTACAAAGATGTATTTACCTCTAGAGTTATGATGAGAAATGACAGTAATAAACCATTTTGGAAAGAAAAATTCGTTAATGGTTTACCTTCGTTATTTGCTCACAAAGTTAGAGAAGAATTAAGTAAAAATTTAGGATATATTATTTATGATAATTTAACCTATGGTGATATTATTAGTCATATTCAAAATATTGGATTAAAAATGTGTATTGATTTTAAATTAGCTAAACAAGCCAGAAAAGACAAAAATAAAGCTAAATACGAGTTAGGAACATTTTGTGAACAGTATGGTTTACCGCCAGTTGCTCCCTCTAGAAGAAAGCACAGGCATAAAGATAAACATATTGAGTCACATAAAAGTCATAAACGCCGTAAGAAAAGGTATAATCACTATAAAAGTAATAATAAGAGTAATAATGAAGATACCTATTAGAATATCCATTGTTCATGCTATTCAAAGAGATAGCGAAGGCAATCCCATCTTTGATGAAGATGCTGGTATTGGTCTTCCTGATGGAGTCAATACTTTAAAATTTACAATAATTAAACATTTTGTTGGAACCCCTAGTAATATTATAGAAAGAATTCATGATCAATTAAGCAATCTTACTTGTCCCACTCTAAGTGATTTTAGATGGTACAAAGATGTATTTACCTCTAGAGTTATGATGAGAAATGACAGTAATAAACCATTTTGGAAAGAAAAATTCGTTAATGGTTTACCTTCGTTATTTGCTCACAAAGTTAGAGAAGAATTAAGTAAAGATTTAGGATATATTGATTATGATAATTTAACCTATGGTGATATTATTAGTCATATTCAAAAAATTGGATTAAAAATGTGTATTGATTTTAAGTTAGCTAAACAAGCCAGAAAAGACAAAAATAAAGCTAAATACGAGTTAGGAATATTTTGTGAACATTATGGTTTACCACCAGTTGCTCCCTCTAGAAGAAAGCACAGGCATAAAGATAAACATATTGAGTCACATAAAAGTCATAAACGCCGTAAGAAAAAGTATAATCACAATAAAAGTAATAATAAGAGTAATAATCAACATACCTATTATAATAAACCAAAGTCATCTAAGAAAAATCATATAAAAAATCAAAGACATTTGATAAAAAGTAAAATTATCTCGCCACAATTGTAGGCGTAAAGGTCACTATAAAAGTGAATGTAGAGTTAAACAAAAATTAGCTCGGTTGAATATTTCAAATGTAAGATACGTAACGATTATTAGAATTAATAAGAATTGATAATAGCGAAGAGTAGCGATGAATGAAAGAAGCCTCCGATATTCCGTAATCTTCTAGTAATAACTCATCTAACAATATTTCTGATTGTGAAAATGAAGTCACTATATGTACAGATAATTGTAATAAAAATTGTTGTAAAAGAGTGAATGTAATTACAAAAGAAGAAGAAGAGAGTTCTTTATTAGTTGATTTAATCAAGAAATTACGACCTCTTAATTAAAAACTCAAAGATCTCAAAATAATTAAAAGATTTATTAACTAAAGATAAAAAAGTCACTGATAAGGTTCTTAGAGCAAAAGAAAAACCCATTTTCAGTTTAAACAAAACACTAGAAAGATTTAAGTCTCCAAAGAAAAGAAATTACCTCCCGAGAGTTAAATCAAGAAGTTAATAAACTTAAGAAAGAGATTTCTAATTTAAAATTAGATATTTCCAATCTAAGAAAAGAGATTGACGATAAAAAATTAGATCTTCAAGTTCATGATTCCTCTTCTAGTGATGAAAGTCACGATGAACCAGAATCATCAGGTGCTAAAGATTCTGATTTCTTTATTCAAGGTCTCTCCCTTAAAAGAATTAAAGATATCACTATTCAAAAATGGTATATCTCTATTAATTTAGTTATTGATAAAACTTTCTCAGATGCAAATTCTCACCGCTTCTATGATCATCAAAAGTGCACTTAAATTGTATTCGAGAAGGAATTATCCCCACTAGATATTATAAGAAAATTAGTGAGAAGCTAAATTCGGCTAACGGTAGTCAAATCGAAATAAAATACAAATTACCTAATGTACATATTTGTCAAGACAACATATGTTTTAAGACCTCATTTGTCTTAGTTCACAATCTTACTGACAAAATTATTTTAGGTTTACCATTTATATATTTACTTTACCCATTTACCACTAGTAATAAAGGTCTAAGTTGTGAACATTTAGGAAACAAAATTACATTTAAATTTTTAATTAAACCAAAAGAAAGAGATTTAAAATTTATTCAAGAAGATTCAATTTCTAATTCATTGAATCATTAAATTGTAAAAATTACCCACTTAAATTTTCTTAAAGAAGAAGTTAGGTATCAACAAGTTGAAGAACAACTAAAGAGTAACAGAGTTCAAGAAAAAATAAGAGAATTAAAAGATTATTTAATAAAAAATTTATGTTCTGATTCTCTCAATGCTTTTTGGCATAGGAAGAAGCACACAGTTAGATTACCCTATGCTAAAGAATTTAAAGAACATCTAATTCCCACTAAAGCTAGGCTTATTCAAATGATTCATGAGCAGATGGAGTTATGTAAAAATGAAATTAATGATCTTCTCAGTAAGGGTTTAATTAGACATAGCAAGTCACCATGGTCTTGCCCAGCCTTCTATGTTAATAATGAAGATGAGAAGGAGCGTGGTGTCCCTCGGTTAGTTATTAATTATAAGCCATTAAACAAAGTTTTAGAGTGGATTAGGTACCCTTTGCCAAACAAGGATGATCTCCTTGGTAGGTTAAGGTCTCTACCATCTTTAGTAAATTTGACCTTAAGTCCGGATTACGCAAGTTGCTATTCATCCCGATGATAGGTACAAAACTGCATTCACCACTCCGTTCGGACACTACGGAATGGAATGTTCATCAATTTGGACTTAAAAATGCACCTAGTGAATTTCGAATATTCTTAATAATATTTTGAATCCCTTCACTCATTTTATTATTGTATACATTGATGATATCCTTTATTTTCCAAGACTATTGAAGAACATATTAAACATTTAAATTCATTCTTCAAAACGGTTAAAACCAATGGTCTTGTCCTTTTCCCTTCCAAGTGTAGTCCATTTTCGATTAAAGTCGATTTCTGGATTAATCCTCTATCATGGACTCACGCAATGACGATTGATGAGCTATTCAATTCACCGATCGCTTCCCGAGATAAGATTACCGAAGCAAGAAATTAGCTACTGAGAGGTTTCTTGGCTCGCTCAATTATATTGGCGATTTACAGAAGAACCTCGTGAAGATTTGTAAGCCTCTCTTTCGGTAACACAAAGTAATCAACCTCCATGGACCCACATTCATATACTTACATTCCAACAAGTTAAAAAAGTATGTTAAGGTTATGCCTCGCTTTGGCATCTCTAACGATTCAAATTTTCAAAATAGTTGAAACCGATGCTTCGACATTGGCTTCGGTGGCATACTCAAACAAAAGTTAACCATTACTTCCGATGAACAAATTGTTCATTTCTATTCCAGCGCATGGAACCCTACACAGTTAAAATACAGTACAATTAAAAAAGAGATTTTATCATTAGTTTTATGTATTAAAAAATTTTAGAGAGATTTATTCGCTAGATGTTGAAAACGTCGCCTCTAAGCATTCATTCGCTAGATGGCAAGCTATTTTAAGCATTTTTGATTTTGATATTGAATATATTAAAGGAAGTAACAACTCAGTTCCAGATTTTCTCACTCGTGAGTTTATTAACACAGGTACTATTACAGCATCATGAGTGTACGAGGAGGTTCATCTTCTCGTGGTCATGGCCGCTCTGCCGGTCCAGTTAATCAATCAAAAGGAACTGTTGTTCCTCATCCAGTTACATAGACACATAATAAATTTCAGGTGCTTGGTACAGTCCCCAAGCCCTACTCTTCAGTTCTTACTAGTCAACCCAAACCTTTAGATATTTTCGCTAGTCAATCTCAAGCTACTTCATCAAAACCTAGTCATCCAGTGTCTGATTATCGTCAGGTTTTTGATCAGCACTTATTCCATATTGAGTTACCTATGAAACCCAAGAATGACCCAATTCAATTAGCTGCCCAGTTTTTCCCTTCTGGATGGCATTTTCTCCCTCTCGCTCCTTATAAGTCACTTGTGTATTATAGGGACATTCTTATTGAAACAAAATCAGTCTTCATTAAACCAATTTATGCCAACGATGATAAATCAAAAATCCTTTATCATTCATTGTATATTAAACAAGTTCTCAATCTGTCTGATTGGGGTAGTCATCCATCAGATCTCAAGTCACTCTCTAATCAAAATAGCTCTTTCTGCAATTATGATTATATTGAGGCATGGCACAAAATCATGCTTCATCAAAATGAAGATCATAGTCATTCGTGGTTCTTTCAGTTTGACCACAAGTTCAAGAGTCAATTCCCCAAGTGGTTCATCCTTTGGTGGACAAGGTATGGTTTGTGCCACGACATTTTTCCCAAACCGCTCCTTGCCTAGTTAGAACATTTTTGTCATCATAGTAATTATCATTCCAAATATGAGGAAATTCCAGTATTCCTCCTTATATTTTGTAGTAATTATAAAATCCTTGGATTCTCAAATGGCAATATGTCGCTTCAAATACCCAAAAGTCACAAGATTTTGGTCTCAAATACGTCCATTGGAATTAGGATCGCTCGGACTTATCTTTCCCTATTTCTGCGTCTCTACGCCGCTTTTTCCATTAAATGGTGGGATAAATTCGAGTTGATAGAATAGTTGGCGAGTTCGTAAAGAATTTCCGCCTTCTCCTCTATTGATTCCTCCAAGAACACTCCTCCGGATCCACTACTACTCTGCAGTTGCATCTTCTAGTAAATCAACCACTAAAATAGTTGATAAGTCAAAAGAAAAATCAATTGTTTCACCTTCTTCTGATAAAGTTACTAATGTATCTGACTACTCTAGTTCTGAATTAAGGCATCTTGCTGATGCTATTCATTTAAGACTTGATCGATTCGGAAAGAGTCGACAAAGCCTTCTCCGGTCAGGAGGAGAAAATTATAGTCAAGAGCTCGAAGACGAAGGTGATTGTGATCCTTATGGCATGATAAGCCTTCAGGATGCTCAAGATCCATTTTCTTGAGCCCCTCTCTAATCAATCAAATTAAAGATGTGATTCTCCACTTGATCCACCAAAGACTCGCCTCCAAAGTTGACCTTAGGTCACTGCACTGCTCCCGTGACCTCAATCCACTGCTTTCAGGTGGCATTGTCGTGACATCTTCCTCTTTTCCACCAAAGCAAATTCAATCAAGATCATTGCCACGGCCGCATTAGTCAAAAGAAGACGTCTGCTTTTCCACCGAAAGCAGATTCTTTTTCCTTTTACTTTAGTAAAATGTTTTTACTTGTACTTTTACTTTAGTAAAATGTTTCTTACTTTTACTTTACCCTAGTTATTATAATAGTAATCTTTTAACAGTTCGTTTCCTTGTTCTATAAAAGAAAATCGAATTCATTTGGTTTAGGCAGACTTAGAAAGACTCAGAGTTCCTTCTCTGATAAATCTTTAGACTCAACCGCTGATTTAGCCTGCTTAACCCCTCTACATCTAATGTTCTTATTTCAGTAAACTTGTAAGTCATATCAGTTGTTCGACTTGTAAATAGTTTGAGTTATCATCAATAAAATTTGAACAAAGTAGGTTATTCAGTCACCCTCTTATGGTATCAGAGCCAAGTTGTTTGTTGTTGACTTTGTAGTTAGCTCTTTTTAATCAAACTTCTCTTTACTTTTTCAAAATTTATCATCTTCATCAAAGTTCTGAAGTCACCTTACTTTTACCCGTAGTCCACCTAGTTCGCCATCTAACCTTTGTAAGTCTCCGTGGTGTGAGCGGTTTGTCGGTTATAGAACATAGGTATGAGTCTACTTTGGGTAAACGAGGTATGCATGAATGAACCTTGAGTAAGATTTTAATCTTTGAAACAGTCAAGATGAGTAGATTATTTAGATCTAGCTCTTGATTAGTAACAGTCGTACTTTTCCTACCGTCCCTGCATATAGTGAACCAAGAAGAACATAGTTATGAAGCTATTAATCAAGCTTTACATAATTGGAACATACCAAAAGTATCTCCAAAAGAAATTTAAAACAGATTATAATGTTAAAACAGTTGAAAGAGTTTATGCAATCAACAAAGAATACGAAAATTGTAGTCTTTTATCACCAGAAGTTATTAAAAAACATATAGAGAAAGGTTACAATTTTATTCATATAGGTCTTGTTAAAGTTGCAGTTAAACCTCTTAATAGAAAAGGAATTAATTCATCAATCTACCTCTGTCTTAGAGATGCTAGATTTTTAAATTATTATCCCAGTATAATTGGTGCCATGGAAGCAAGTTTACATAATGGACCTATCCATTTCAATTGTTTTCCTGATTTCACCTTGAGTCTTAGTGATCAAAACTTATTTAAAGCTTTATCATTAAATATTAAAACTGATGGAGAGATTACTCAAATGATTGAAGGATCTCAACCCATTGCTTTGATTTACAGGATTTATTATAAGACAATGAAGTCAAATTTAAACGTTCATGCTCTTAATAAAAGTCCAAAAGATCAAATAGTTTTAATTCAAAGTTCAACTAGTGATGCTAATATCCAAATCCCAAGAACAATTCTTTGGAAGGATATTAACTTACCTAATCAATGGACTTTACCAAATGAATTACCACAAAAGCCCATAGTTAACAATTCGTTAAATATTGAAAACATCCAACAGTTTTCTGATGGAACTATTAAAATCAGTTTTGAACGTACTAGAACACTAGTTATTATTGAAGACATTTCCAGTTCTTCAGTCCCTTCAGTTATCCACACTAGAAGATATACTGAAGTCCTAAGTGATCTTCCGCCTAGGGATATCAAACTAAAAGGTATCCTTAATCAAGGACAAGTTAGTCATCCCTGTTATACTCAGAATGATACCGTTGAAGATGAAGATTCTTCTTACAACTGGTATGAACAATACCAAAGTAAATGTAATGTTATTAGTAGAACTTAATGGATTAAAGAAGACAGATCTAAAGTATCGTCTAGTAATCCTCCCTTAGAAACAGTTCTCATTCCAGTTAAAAACACTTCAGTTATAGCTAGTCCCTTCAAAATACCTGATGGAACTAATAACGATAAAAAAATAATTGAACAATTAAAGTTTAGTAATTAATATCTAGCAACAAGAGGAAAAACAAATAGATAGAATTGAAGAAAGATTTGAAGAAGGTATTATTAAAAACCCGATTCAAAATTGAACAACCTTTAATAAATTTACCGGAGAAACAGATATAATTTAAGTTTGCCTAATAAAGATGACGATTTAATTAGTCCAATCTATTGAAAAATTATTTAAAAACTTAAAATGCAGATCTACCCAAGTGGAACTATTATTATTTATCGATCAAGTAGAATCGATGAAAATAATGAAAGTTCTTCCTACCACTCATCTATTTCAAACCTTAATGACCAATTAAATAAATTAACTGTTAATAATACAAGTATTACCAGAAATTGGTATTCCAGACCAACTCCTCCGGATTTGCAATTCGAAGAGAGAAATCTAGATAAACAATTTTTTGTGTCCTCTAATAAAATTTATGAATGGAATATTGACGGTTTTAGTGAACAAGAAATTCTTAATAAACTTAATCATATGTCTATGGTAGCCAACAATTATATCACTAAATTCAACACTTTATCTCAACCAGATATTGTTGAATTATTAGCTAGTGGATTTACTGGCATTCTTAGGTCTTGGTGGGAAAAACATCTCACATAAGACATTAGAATATCCATAGTTCATGCTATTCAAAGAGATAAAGAAGGCAATCCCATCTTTGATGAAGGTGCCGGTATTGGTCTTCCTGATGGAGTCAATACTTTAATATTCACTATAATTAAACATTTTGTTGGAACCCCTCGTAATATTACAGAAAGAATTCATGATCAATTAAGCAATCTTACTTGTCCCACTTTAACTGATTTTAGATGGTACAAAGATGTATTTACCTCTAGAGTTATGATGAGATATGACAGTAATAAACCATTTTGGAAAGAAAAATTCGTTAATGGTTTACCTTCGTTATTTGCTCACAAAGTTAGAGAAGAATTAAGTAAAAATTTAGGATATATTGATTATGATAATTTAACCTATGGTGATATTATTAGTCATATTCAAAAAATTGGATTAAAAATGTGTATTGATTTTAAGTTAGCTAAACAAGCCAGAAAAGACAAAAATAAAGCTAAATACGAGTTAGGAACATTTTGTGAACAGTATGGTTTACCGCCAGTTGCTCCCTCTAGAAGAAAGTACAGGCATAAAGATAAACATTTGATAAAAGAAAAATTGTCTGTCACAATTGTGGGCAGAAAGGTCATTACAAAAGTGAATGTAGAGTTAAACAAAAATTAACTCAGTTGAATATTTCAATAGAAGATACAGAACAGTTATTAGAATTAATGAGAATTAATAATAACAGTAGTAGCAGTAATGAGGAAGCTTCTGATATTCCAGAATCTTCTAGTTATAACTCATCTAACAATATTTACGATAATGAAAATGAAGTCACTATATATACGATAAAATTGCAATAAAAATTGTTGTAAAAGAATTAATTTAATTACAAAAGAAGAAGAAGAAAGTTCTTTATTAGTAGATTTAATTAGTAAAATCACAGATCCCGAATTAAAAACTTAGTATCTGAAATAATTAAAAGATTTATTAACTAAAGATAATAAAGTCACTAATAAGGTTCTTAGAGCCAAAGAAAAACCCATTTTTAGTTTCAATAAAACTCTTAAAAGATTTAAGTCTCCAGTAAAAGAAATTACCCTCCCTGAGCTAAATCAAGAAGTTAATAAACTAAAGAAAGAAATTTCTAATTTAAAATTAGATATTTCTAATTTAAGAAAAGAGATTGATGATAAAAAATTAGATCTTCAAGTTCATGATTCCTCTTCTAGTGATGAATATCACGAAGAACCAGAATCATCAGGTGCTAAAGATCCCGATCTCTTTATTCAAGTTCTCTCCCTTAAAAGAATTAAAGGTATTACAATTCAAAAATGGTATATTTCCATTAATTTAGTCATTGATAAAACTTTCTCGGTCGCACTCCCCTCTTTAGTTGATCTTGAGTGCATTTGAATTGTATTCAAGAAGGTATTATCCCCACTAGATATTATAAGAAAACTAGTGAAAAACTAAATTCAGCCAACGGTAGTCAAATGGAAATAAAATACAAATTACCTAATGTATATATTTGTCAAGACAGCATGTGTTTTAAGACCTCATTCGTCTTAGTTCGCAATCTTACTGACAAAATTATTTTTGGATTACCATTTATATATTTACTTTACCCATTTACCACTAGTAATAAAGGTCTAAGTTGTGAAAATTTAGGAAAGAAAATTACATTTAAATTTTTAATTAAACCAAAAGACAGAGATTTAAAATTTATTCAAGAAGAATCAATATCCAAATCACTGAATCTGTTAAATTGTAAAATTACCCACTTAAATTTTCTTAAAGAAGAAGTTAGGTACCAACAAGTTGAAGAACAGCTTAAAAGTAACAACGTTCAAGAAAAGATAAAAGAGTTAAAAGATTATCTAATAAAAAACTTATGTTCTGATTCTCCCAATGCTTTTTGGCATAGGAAGAAGCACACAGTTAGATTACCCTATGCTAGGGGATTTAAAGAACATTTAATTCCTACTAAAGCTAGGCATATTCAAATGAGTCACGAATAGATGGAGTTATGTAAAAATGAAATTAATGATCTTCTCAATAAGGGTTTAATTAGACATAGTAAGTCACCATGGTCTTTCCCAGCTTTCTATGTTAATAATGAAACTGAGAAAGAGCTAGGTGTCCCTCGGTTAGTCATTAATTACAAGTCATTAAACAAAGTTTTAGAATGGATTAGGTACCCTTTGCCCAACAAGGATGATCTCCTTGGTAGGTTAAGTGTCTCCACCATCTTTAGTAAATTTGACCTTAAGTCTGGATTCTGGCAAGTTGCTATCCATCCCGATGATAGGTACAAAACTGCATTCACCACTCCGTTCGGACACTACGAATGGAATGTTCAGTCATTTGGACTCAAAAATGCACCCAGTGAATTTTAGAATATTCTTAATAATATTTTGAATCCCTTCAGTCATTTTATTATTGTATACATTGATGATATCCTTTTATTCTCCAAGACTATTGAAGAACATATCAAACATTTGAATTCATTCTTCAAAATAGTTAAAACCAATGGTCTTGTCCTTTCCCCTTCCAAGTGTAGTCTATTTCTGACTAAAGTCAGATTCCTCGGTTTAATCCTCTATCATGGACTCACGCGGCCAATTAACAGAGCTATTCAATTCTCCGACCGGTTCCCAGATAAGATTACCGACAAGAATCAACTATAGAGGTTTCTTGGCTCGCTCAATTATATTAGCAAGTTTTACAAGGACCTCAGGAAGATTTGTAAGCTTCATCTTCCGGTATTCTGAGTAATCCACCTCCATGGACCGACATTCATACTGTCATGCAACAAGTTAAAAATATGTTAAGGTTTTGCCACGCTTGGCATCTCTAATGATTCAAATTCAAAATAGTTGAAACCGATGCCTCTAATGTTGGATTCGGTGGCATACTCAAGCAAAAGTTAACTCCTTCTTCTGATGAACAAATTGTTCATTTCCATTCTGGCGCTTGGAACCCTACACAATTAAAATACAGTACTATTAAAAAAGAGATTTTATCACTAGTTTTATGTATTAAAAATTTCAAAGATATTTATTGAACCAAAATTCTTAGTTAGAATAGATTGCAAGTCGGCCAAAATTTATTCTTGAAAAGATGTTGAGAATGTAAGCCTCTAAGCATTAGTTACGCTAGATGGCAAGAAATTTTAAGTATTTTTGATTTTGATATTGAATATATTAAAGGAAGTAACAACTTCGGTTCAGATTTTCTCACTCGTCGGTTTATTAACACAAGTACTATTATACATCATGAGTGTAACGAGGAGGTTCATCTTCTAATCATGGTCATTATCTCTCTTGGTCCGATTAATCAATCAAAATGAACTGTTGTTCCTCATCCAGTTACCCAAACCCACAATAAATTCCAGGTGCTTGGTACAGTCCCCAAGCCCTACTCTTTTGTTCTTGCTAGTCAACCAAAGCCATTTGATATTTACGCTAGTCAAACCCTAGCTGCCTCTTCAAAATTGAGTCACCCAGTGTCTGATTATCGTCAGGTTTTTGATTAGCACTTATTCCATATTGAGTTACCTATGAAACCCAAGAATGACCCAATTCAATTAGCTGCCCAGTTTTTCCCTTCTGGATGGCATTTTCTCCCTCTCGCTCCTTATAAGTCACTTGTGTATTATAGGGACATTCTTATTGAAACAGATTCAGTCTTCATTAAACCAATTTATGCCAACGATGATAAATCAAAACTCCTTTATCATTCGTTGTATATTAAACAAGTTCTCAATCAGTCCGATTGGGGTAGTCATCCATCAGATCTTAAGTCCCTTTCTAATCATTCTAGCTCCTTTTGCTATTATGATTATATTGAGGCTTGGCACAAAATCATGCTTCATTAAAATGAAGATCATAGTCATTCGTGGTTCTTCCAGTTTGACCACAAGTTCAAAAGTCAATTCCCCAAATGGTTCATCCTTTGGTGGATAAGGTATGGTTTGTGTCACGACATTTTCCACAAACCTCTCCTTGCTCAGTTAGAACATTTTTGTCATCATAGTAACTATCATACTAAATATGAGGAAATTCCAGTCTTCCTTATATTATGTAGTAAATATAAAATCCCTTGGATTCTTAAATGGCAATATGTCATTTCAGCTACCCAAGAAGTTACAGTATTTCAGTCTCCATCGTCCATAGGTATTAGGACTGCTCAGACTTACCTTTCCCCAATTACTCAGGTCTCTCGCCGTTTTTCCATTAAATGGTGGGATAAGTTCGGTGTTGATAGAATAGTTGGCCAAGTTCAAAAGGAATTTCCGCCTTCTCCTCTATTAACTCCTCCAGTTAACACTCTTCCCGTTACTACGGCTTCTGCCGTTGCTTCCTCTAGTAAATCAGTCGCTAAAACAGATGATAAGTCAAAAGAAAAATCAGTTGTTCCTCCTACCTCTGATAAAGTTACTAATGTTTCCAGCTACTCTAGTTCAGAGTTAAGGCGTCTTACTGAAGCCATTCAGTCAAGACTTGATCAATTACAAGAAGAATCAGATAAAGCTTCTTCTCAGTCCAGAGGAGAAAACACTAGTCAAGACTTTGAAGACGAAGATGGTGATTGTGATCCTTACGACACGATCAGTCTTCAGGATGCTCAAGATCCATTTTCGTGAGCCCCTCTGTAATCAATCAAAGTGAAGATGTGATTCTCCACTTGATCACCAAAGACTGCTCCGTGACCTCCAAAGAATCTCGATCACAGAGCTTCAAGAACATTGTCTCAAGCAAAGATTTCAAGAGCGACTTTTCGATCAAGCATCTAGCCCAACGGCCGCTTTAGTCAAAAGAAGACGTCTGCTTTTCCACCAAAAGCAGATTCTTTTCCTTTTTACTTTAGTAAAATGTTTCTACTTGTACTTTTACTTTAGTAAAATGTTTCTTACTTTTACTTTACCCCAGTTATTGTAATAGTAAAAGCTTGTAACAATTCGTTTCCTTGTTCTATAAAAGGAATTCGAATTCATTTAGTTAAGGAAGACTTAGAAAGACTCAGAGTTCTTCTCTGACAAATCTTTAGCCTCAACCGCTGAATTAGCCTACTTAAACCCCCTTCATCTAATGTTCTTAGTTCAGTAACCTTGTAAGTCAATTATTCAACTTATATTTATAAAATTTATCAATAAAGTTGTTTTTAGTTATCACTTTAATTGTGTTTATATGCGCTCTCTTGTTCTTCTCTTCTCTTTTCTCCTTCCGCCCTCTTATTGTATCAGAGACAGGTTGTTTATGGTTAGAAACTGTTTAGTAAGATCTTTTTAATCAAACTTCTCTTTTCTCTTTCAAAATTATCTTCTTCATCAAAGTTCTGAAGTCACCTTACTTACCTGTAGTCCACCTAGTTCGTGTCTAACCTTTGTAAGTCTTCAGGGTGTGAGCAGTGTCGGGTTATAGAACATAGGTATGAGTCTACTTTGGGTAAACGGGGTATGCATGAATGAACCTTGAGTGAGAATTTATTTTGAAACGGTCAAGATGAGTAGGTTATTCAGATCTAGCTCTTCAATTAGTAATAAGTCAGCTTTGCCTCCTGTTCCAGACATAGTGAACCAAGAAGAACATAATTATGAAAACATTAATCAAGTTTTAAACGATTGGAATATACCTAGGGTATCTCCAAAAGAAATTTATCAATCAACTTTTTCAGATAAATTTAAAAGCCGACTATAATGTCAAAAGCAGTTGAAAAGAGTTTCGCAATCAACAAAGAATACGAAAATTGTAGTCTTTTATCACCAGAAGTTATTAAAAACATAGAAAGAAAGGTTACAATTTTATTCATATAGGTCTTGTTCAAGTTGCAGTTAAACCTCTTAATAGAAAAGGAATTAATTCATCAATCTACCTCTGTCTTAGAGATGCTAGATTTTTAAATTATTATCCCAGTATAATTGGTGACATGGAAGCAAGTTTACATAATGGACCTATCCATTTCAATTGTTTTTCTGATTTCACCTTGAGTCTTAGTGATCAAAACTTTTTTAAAGCTTGATCATTAAATATTAAAACTGATGGAGAGATTATTCAAATGATTGAAGGATCTCAACCCATTGCTTTGATTTATAGGATTTATTATAAGACAATGAATTCAAATTAAAACGTTCATGCTCTTAATAAAAGTCCAAAAGATCAAACAGTTTTAATTCAAAGTTCAACTAGTGGTGCTAATATCCAAATCCCAAGAACAATTCTTTGGAAGGATATTAACTTACCTAATCAATGGACTTTACCAAATGAATTACCACAATGTTTCATAGTTAACAATTGTTAAATATTGAAAACATCCAACAGTTTTCGATGGAACCTATAAAAATCGATTTTGAACATACTAGAGCACCAGTTATTATTGAAGACATTTCCAGTTCTTCATTCCCTTTAGTTATCCACACTAGAAGAGATACTGAAGTCCTAAGTGATCTTCCGCCTAGGGATATCAAACTTAAAGGTATCCTTAATCAAGACAAGTTAGTCATCCTCGTTATATAGAATAATGATACCGCTGAAGATGAAGATTCTTCTTCTCCCAAGATCCTCTGCTTACCCCACATTAACTCGATTTTAATGCCCCAATTCATAGTCAATTAAGAGTCATTAAAAAGGATTTTGTGTTAGATTGGGATAACTTAGTTAAAGATTTTAATTCAAAATCTAATAAAGAAAAAAGACATCTATTCAGATCTAATCACCCAATTGAAAAGGAAAGAGATAAGATAGTAAATAGATGGAAAAGATTTATTAAAAATGAAGAGATTAACATTACTTTTTATGATTAGTATGAACAATATCAAAGTAAATGTAATGTTATTAGTAAAACTTAATAGATTAAAGAAGACAGATCTAAAGTATCGTCTAGTCATCCTCCCTTAGAAACAGTTCTAATTCCAGTTAAAAACACTTCAGTTATAGCTAGTCCCTTCAAAATACCTGATGGAACTAATAACGATAAAAAAATAATTGAACAATTAAACTTTAGTAATCAATATCTAGCAACAGTAAGAAAACAACTTGATAGAATTGAAGAATGATTTGAGGAAGGTATTATTAAAAAACCTGATTCAAAAATTGAAAAACCTTTAATAAATTTACTAGAAAACAGATATAATTTAAGTTTGCCTAATAAAGATGACGAATTAGTCCAATCTATTGAAAAATTATTTAAAAAACTTAAAACAGATCCCGATCGAAGTGGATCTATTGCTATTATCGATCAGATAGAATCTGATGATAATAATGAAAGTTCTTCTGACCACTCATATATTTCAAACCTTAATGACCAATTAAATAAATTAACTGTTAATAATACAAGTATTACCAGAAATTGGTATTCCAGACCAACTCCTCCGGATTTGCAATTCGAAGAGAGAAATCTAGATAAACAATTTTCTGTGTCCTCTAATAAAATTTATGAATGGAATATTGATGGATTTAGTGAACAAGAAATTCTTAATAAACTTAATCACATGTCTATGGTAGCCAATAGCTATATTACCAAACTCAACACTTTATCTCAACCAGATATAGTTGAATTATTAGCTAATGGTTTTACAGGCATTCTTAGGTCTTGGTGGGAAAAATAAGAGGGCGGAAGGAGAAAAGAGAAGAGAAGAACAAGAGAGCGCATACAAACACAATTAAAGTGATAACTAAAAACAACTTTATTGATAAATTTTATAAATACAAGTTGAATAATTGACTTACAAGGTTACTGAACTAAGAACATTAGATGAAGGGGGTTTAAGTAGGCTAATTCAGCGGCTGAGGCTAAAGATTTGTCAGAGAAGAACTCTGAGTCTTTCTAAGTCTGCCTTAACTAAATGAATTCGAATTCCTTTTATAGAACAAGGAAACGAACTGTTACAAGTACAAGTAGAAACTTTTTACTAAAGTAAAAGTACAAGTAGAAACTTTTTACTAAAGTAAACAGGAAAAGAATCTGCTTTCGGTGGAAAAGCAAAGGTCTTCTTTTGACTAAAGCTACTGTAAATGTATGATGCTTGATCGAAAGTCGCTATGGAAGATGTCACGACAATGCCGCCAAGCCGGATCGAGATTGCCGGAGGTCACGAGCAGTCATCCGATCAAGTTTTGCTAGAGGTCACTGGAGTAGGTGTTTGGTAATCAAGTGGAGAATCACATCTTCACTTTGATTGATTACAGAGGGGCTCACGAAAATGGATCTTGAGCATCCTGAAGACTGATCGTGCCGTAAGGATCACAATCACCATCTTCGTCTTCAAAGTCTTGACTAGAGTTTTATCCTCTGGACTGAGAAGAAGCTTTATCTGATTCTTCTTGTAATTGATCAAGTCTTGACTAAATGGCTTCAGTAAGACGCCTTAACTCTGAACTAGAGTAGCTGGAAACATTAGTAACTTTATCAGAGGCAGGAGGAACAACTGATTTTTCTTTTGACTTATCAGCTGTTTTAGCAACTGATTTACTAGAGGAAGCAATGGCAGAAGCCGTAGTAACGGGAAGAGTGTTAACTGGAGGAGTCAATATAGGAGAAGGTGGAAATTCCTTTTGAACTTGGCCAACTATTCTATTAACACCAAATTTATCCCACCATTTAATGGAAAAACGGCGAGAGACCTGAGTAATTGGGGAAAGGTAAGTCTGAGCAGTCCTAATACCTATGGACGATGGAGACCTAAATATCAGAACTTCTTGGGTAATAAATGACATATTGCCATTTAAGAATCCAAGGATTTTATATTTACTACATAATATAAGGAAGACCGGAATTTCCTCATATTTAGTATGATAGTTACTATGATGATGAAATGTTCTAACCGAAAGCAAGGAGAGGTTTGGGGAAATGTCGTGACACAAACCATACCTTATCCACCAAAGGATGAACCATTTGGGGAATTGACTTTTGAACTTGTGGTCGAACCGAAGAACCACTTAATGACTATGATATCATTTTGATGAAGCATGATTTTGTGCCAAGCCTCAATATAATCATAATAGCAAAAGGAGCTAGAATGATTAGAAAGAGACTTAAGATCTGATGGATGACTACTCCAATCGGACAGATTGAGAACTTGTTTAATATACAACGAATGATAAAAGAGTTTTGATTTATCATCGCTGGCATAAATTGGTTTAATGAAAACCCACTGCTTTCATAAGAATGTCTCTATAATACACAAGTGACTTATAAGGAGCTAGAGGAATAAAATGCCATCCCAAAGGAAAATATCAATGCGCTAATTGAATTGGATCATTATTTGGTTTCATATTTAACTCAATATGGAATAAGTGTTGATCAAAACTCGACGATAATCGGAACAATCGGTGACTCAATTTTGAAGAGGCAAATTAGGGTTTGACTAGCGTAAATATCAAATGGCTTTGGTTGACTAGCAAGAACAGAAGAGTAGGGCTTGGGGACTGTACCAAGCACCTGGAATTTATTGTGGGTTTGGGTAACTGGATGAGGAACAATAGTTCTTTTTGATTGATTAACTGGACCGGCAGAGCGGCCATGACCATGAGAAGATGAACCTCCTCGTACATTCATGATGCTGCAATAGTACCTGTGTTAATAAACTCACGAGTGAGAAAATCGGGAACTGAGTTATTACTTCCTTTAATATATTCAATATCAAAATCAAAAATACTTAAAATTGCTTGCCATCTAGCGAACGAATGCTTAGAGGCGACATTCTCAACATCTTTTTCAAGAATAAATTTTGCTGACTTGCAATCTATTCTAACTAAGAATTTTTGGTTCAATAAATCTCTTTGAAATTTTTTAATACATAAAACTAGTGATAAAATCTCTTTTTTAATAGTAATGTATTTTAATTGTGTAGGGTTCTAAGCGCCAGAATGGAAATAAACAATTTGTTCATCGTAAGAGGAGTTAACTTTTGCTTGAGTATGCCACCGAATCCAACATTGTGAGGCACTCGGCTTCAACTATTTTGAAGGTCAATCATTAGAGATGCCAAGGCAGACAAAACCTTAACATATTTTTTAACTTGTTGGACGACGTGTATGAATGTCACCACGGAGAGGTGGATTACTCTGTAAGCACCGGAAGAGAGGCTTACAAATCTTCCCGAGGTCCTTGTAAAACTTGCCAATATAATCGAAATGAGCCAAGAAACCTCTCAGAGTTGATTCTTGCTTTAATCTTATCTCGGGAACCTATTTACGAATTGAATAGCTCACAATTGGCATGAGTCCATGATAGAGGATTAAACCGAGGAATCTGACTTTACTCAAAAACTACACTTGGAAGGGGAAAGGACAAGACCATTGGTTTTAACTATTTTGAAGAATGAATTCAAATGTTTGATATGTTCTTCAATAGTCTTGGAGAATACAAGGATATCATCAATGTATACAATAATAAAATGACTGAAGGGATTCAAAATATTATTAAGAATATTCTGAAATTCACTGGGTGCATTTTTGAGTCCAAATGACTGAACATTCCATTCGTAGTGTCCAAACTGAGAGTGTGAATGCGCTTTTGTACCTATCATCTGGATGGATAAAGAACTTGCCGTAATCCGCACTTAAGGTCAAATTTACTAAAGATGGTGGAAACACTTAACCTACCAAGGAGATCATCCTTGTTGGGCAAAGGGTTCCTAATCCATTCTAAAACTTTATTTAATGAATTGTAATTAATGACTAACAGAGGGACACCTCGCTCTTTCTCAGCTTCATTATTAACATAGAAAGCTGGGCAAGACCATGGTGACTTACTATGTCTAATTAAACCCTTATTGAGAAGATCATTAATTTCATTTTTACATAACTCCATCTGTTCGTGACTCATTTGAATAGGCCTAGCTTTAGTAGGAATTAAATGTTCTTTAAATTCCCTAGCATAGGGTAATCTAACTGTGTGCTTCTTCCTATGCCAAAAAGCATTGGGAGAATCGTAACATAAGTTTTTATTAGATAATCTTTTAACTCTTTTATCTTTTCTTGAACTCACACTTTTTAAGTCGTTCTTCAACTTGTTGGTACCTAACTTCTTCTTTAAGAAAATTTAAGTGGGTAATTTTATATAATTTCAAAGTGATTTGGAAATCGATTCTTCTTGAATAAATTTTAAATCTCTTTCTTTTGGTTTAATTAAAATTTAAATGTAATTTTCTTTCCTAAATGTTCACAACTTAGACCTTTATTACTAGTGGTAAATGGGTAAAGTAAATATATAAATGGTAATCCTAAAATAATTTTGTCAAGAAGATTGCAAACTAAGACGAATGAGGTCTTAAAACACATGTCGTTTTGACAAATATGTACATTAGTAATTTGTATTTTATTTCCATTTGACTACCATCATTTAAATTTAGTTTTTTCACTAGTTTTCTTATAATATCTAGTGGGGATAATACCTTCTTGAATACAATTCAAATCTGCACCAGTATCAACTAGAGCAGGGAGCTGCACTGAGAAAGTTTTATCAATGACTAAATTAATGGAAATATACCATTTTTGAATTGTAATATCTTTAATTCTTTTAAGGGAGAGACCTTGAATAAAGAGATCAGGATCTTTAGCACCTGATGATTCTAGTTCTTCGTGATATTCATCACTAGAAGAGGAATCATGAACTTGAAGATCTAATTTTTTATCGTCAATCTCTTTTCTTAAATTAGAAATATCTAATTTTAAATTAGAAATTTCTTTCTTTAGTTTATTAACTTCTTGATTTAGCTCAGGGAGGGTAATTTCTTTTACTGGAGACTTAAATCTTTCAAGAGTTTTATTTAAACTAAAAATGGGTTTTTCATTGGCTCTAAGAACCTTATTAGTGACTTTATTATCTTTAGTTAATAAATCTTTTAATTGTTTCAGATACTAAGTTTTTAATTCGGGATCTGTGATTTTACTAATTAAATCTACTAATAAAGAACTTTCTTCTTCTTCTTTTGTAATTACATTAATTCTTTTACAACAATTTTTATTACAATTTTCTGTACATATAGTGACTTCATTTTCATTATCAGAAATATTGTTAGATGAGTTATAACTAGAAGATTCTGGAATATCAGAAGCTTCCTCATTACTGCTACTACTGTTATTATTAATTCTCATTAATTCTAATAACTGTTCTGTATCTTCTATTGAAATATTCAACTGAGCTAATTTTTGTTTAACTCTACATTCACTTTTGTAATGACCTTTCTGCCCACAATTGTGACAGACAATTTTACTTTTATCAAATGTTTTTGATTTATGTAAGATCTTTTCTTAGATGACTTAGGTTTATTATAATAGGTATCTTGATTATTACACTTATTATTACTTTTATTGTGATTATACCTTTTCTTACGCTTATGACTTTTTATGTGACTCAATATGTTTATCTTTATGCCCGTGCTTTCTTCTAGGGAGCAACCAAGCAGAAACATATATTGTTCACAAAATGTTCCTAACTCAGATTTAGCTTTATTTTTGTCTTTTCCGCTTGTTTAGCTAATTTAAAATCAATACACGCTTTTTAATCCAATTTTTGAATATGACTAATAATATCACCATAGGTTAAATTATCATAATCAATATATCCTAAATTTTTACTTAATTCTTCTCTAACTTTGTGAGCAAATAACGAAGGTAAACCATTAACAAATTTTTTCTTTCCAAAATGGTTTATTACTATCATTTCTCATCATAACTCTAGAGGTAAATACATCTTTGTACCATCTAAAATCACTTAAAGTGGGACAAGTAAGATTGCTTAATTGATCATGAATTCTTTCTCGTAATATTACTAGGGTTCCAACAAAATGTTTAATTATAGTGAATATTAAAGTATTGACTCCATCAGAAGACCAATACCAAAGATCTTCATCAAAGATGGATTGCCTTCTTTATCTCTTTGAATAGCATGAACTATGGATATTCTAATGTCTTCTCGTGAGATGTTTTTCCCACTAAGACCTAAGAATGCCAAGAATCCACTAGCTAATAATTCAACAATATTTGGTTGAGATAAAGTGTTGAATTTAGTGATATAACTATTGGCTACCATAGACATATGATTAAGTTTATTAAGAATTTCTTATTCACTAAAACTGTCAATATTCCATTCATAAATTTTATTAGAGGACACAAAAAATTGTTTATCTAGATTTCTCTCTTCGAATTGCAAATCCGGAGGAGTTGGTCTGGAATACCAATTTCTGGTAATACTTGTATTTAACAGTTAATTTATTTAATTGGTCATTAAGGTTTGAAATAGATGAGTGGTCAGAAGAACTTTCATTATTATCATCAGATTCTACTTGATCGATAACAGCAATAGTTCCACTTGGACCGGGATCTGTTTTAAGTTTTTTAAATAATTTTTCAATAGATTGACTAATTCGCCTTCTTTATTAGCAAACTTAAATTATATCTGCTTCTCTGGTAAATTTATTAAAGGTTGTTCAATTTTTGAATCAGGTTTTTTAATAATACCTTCTTCAAATCTTTCTTCAATTCTATCTAGCTGTTTTCCTACTGTTGCTAGATATTAATTACTAAACTTTAATTGTTCAATTATTTTTTTTATCGTTATTAGTTCCATCAGGTATTTTGAAGGGACTAGCTATAATCAAGTGTTTTTAATCGAATTAGAACTGCTTTCTAAGGGAGGATGACTAGATTTATACTTTAGATCCGCTTTTCTTTAATCCATTGAGTTTACTAATAACATTACATTTACTTTGATATTGTTCATACTAATCATAAAAAGTAATGTTAATCTCTTCATTTTTAATAAATCTTTTCCATCTATTTACTATCTTATCTCTTTCCTTTTCAATTGGGTGATTAGATCTAAATAGATGTCTTTTTTCTTTATTAGATTTTGAATTAAAATCTTTAACTAAGTTATCCCAATCTAACACAAAATCCTTTTTAATGACTCTTAATTGATTATGAATTGGGGCATTAAAATCAGATTGTGTAGGGTAAACAGAGGATGCCGAAGAAGAAGAATCTTCATCTTCACTTCAGATCATTCTCGAGTATAACAGGATGACTAACTTGTCCTTGATTAATGATACCTTTAAGTTTGATATCCTAACCGGAAGATCACTTAGGACTTCAAAGATCTTTTCTAGTGTGGATAATCAAGGACCCAAGAACTGAAATGTCTTTAATAATAACCGTGTTCTAGCTCGCTCAAAACTAATTTTAATAGCCCATCGTAAAAACTCGTTGGATGTTTTCAATATTTAATAATTGTTAACTATGGGCTTTTGTGGTAATTCATTTGGTAAAGTCCATTGATTAGGTAAGTTAATATCATTCCAAAGAATTGTTCTTGGATTTGGATATTAGCATCACTAATTGAACTTTGAATTAAAACTCGCTGATCTTTTGACTTTTATTATGAGCATGAACGCTTAAATTTGATTTCATTGTCTTATAATAAATCCTCAGTAAATCAAAGCAATGGGTTGAGATCCTTCAATCATTTGAGTAATCTCTCCATCGCTTTTAATATTTAATGATAAAGCTTTAAATAAGTTTTGATCACTAAGACACAAGGTGAAATCAGAAAACAATTGAAATGGATAGTCCATTATGTAAACTTGCTTCCATGGCACCAATTATATTTGGATAATAATTTAAAAATCTAGCATCTCTAAGGCGTAGGTAGATTGATGAATTAATTCCTTTTCTATTAAGAGGTTTAACCGCAACTTGAACAAGACCTATATGAATAAAATTGTAACCTTTTTTTCTATGTTTTTAATAACTTCGGTGATAAAAGACTACAATTTTCATATTCTTTGTTAATTGTATAAACTCTTTCAACTGCTTTTGACATTATAACTGCTTTAAATTTATCCTCAAAAATTTGATCGATAAATTTCTTTTGAGATATCTTTTGTATATTCCAATCGCTTAAAACTTGATTAATGTTTTCATAATTATGTTCTTCTTGGTTCACTATGTCTGGAACAGGAGGCAAAGCTGACCTGTTACTAACTGAAGAGCTAGATCTGAATAACCTACTATATATATATATATATATAATTGTTATTACTTGCTGGGCACTCAAAGCTCATCCTTGCTTAATTTAAATGTTTTCAGCTAAGTGCGAGCAATCTGAAGGCTCTGCTAGAAACAAGGGAAAGGGAAAGGTTGCTAAATGATTTCAATGTTATCTTGTGGTATAGTTTAATATTATTAAGACAATGTTATATATTTATTATCATGTATTGCAAGGAATGATTAAAGGTTACGTACTTGGGAGCTAGACTTTGATAGATATGTAAATTAAGTTTAATATTTATATTATTGTTAGTATTATTCCGCTCATAGAAATGGTATCGTGAAACACTAAATTCAGGTTTCAAGTACCTGGATTTGGGGGCTTTACAGGTTGGTATCAAAGCTTAGGGTTAGAAACCTTAGGTGGGATAGACCTTAGGCTATAACCTTAGAACAAAGAGAAACGTTGAAAAAAAAATAACTCATATAGAGTTTATAAAGAGATGAATTGACTAAATTTATCGTCAAACAAAATAAAAGATAACTTATATAAAACTATTATTTGTTGTGTGTATATACTATATGCTTATCAGGATAATTTATGTGTGTAGATATCTGGCGGAAAAGGCTTGTTATATGTTTATAGCATGAAGGAGGATCAAATCCATACCCCTGTGCTAATATTGAAGCCAATAGCTAAAATAGAGACTCACAATGAAAACAACTCAGACGAAGTGGTTATTGTAGAAAATGTAGTACCAGATTCGAGGAGATGGTGGAGTCGACAGAGATAGTGATTCGGACACTATAGTTGAAGTTTCTAACAAGCATCAACAGAGGTGCAGGATCTGAGGAACAAGGTTTCTTCTCTGGAAAAGCTGTCGTAAATAGAAAAGTTGTTAAATAGTCAACTACGTCAAACGTTAATAGAAACAATGGAAGAACTGTGATAACTCGGGATTTCGAATAATCAAAATTTTACGAATAAATTTTTTTTATAATTAATATTAATATTGATTATTGATTTTGTGACAAGTTTTTGTGATACGAGTCTCGAGAAGGTAAATTTTTGTATTGACTAATAAAATTAGAGTAGAGTTGTGCTTAATAAGCTTTAGAAACCCTAACCCTAATTGCCAGATAGGGATTCAATAGAAAATATAATTAAAATAATTATACTAATGAGTACGTGTTTGTACCGAAGAGATTTATTGATCAATGATTGATCGAATAAGGTTTGTAATTAATAAACCCTAATAAGGGATTAGAAAACCTAATCTCAGATTTAGAAAATCAATTGTACAGTTAAAAATCCTAATTGTAGGCCAGGAAACCCTAATTTAAAATTCGGGAATCCTAAAACCCTAATTAAGAAACCCTAATCCTAATTGGAAAGCCTAATGTGTGTATTAAACTTAAATATGATTAGAAAACCCTAATTATATTTTAGTTATCTTAATTTCTATTTTACAAACCCTAATTATAATTTAGAAAAATTATTTTTCTAATTAAAACCCTAATTCGTGGGTTATAAACCCCAATGACCATTTTGACCCTAATTGCTAAATTAAGTAATTTTATTTAGGAATATTAATCCTAATTAGCAAGATTGAATTTTATGATTAAGAAATATTAATATAATTATTGAATCCTAATTATAATTTTGGAATATTAATTTTCTATTTTGAAAACTGAAATTCGAAAATCTTGGAAATTAAATTGCAAACCTAAAGGGTTTAAACCCTAAACCCTAAAAGGTTCAAACCCTAAACCCTAATCCCTAAGGGTTTGTGAATTGGACAAGTATGCCATTAAAATTAATTTACAAATGACCAAAATGCCCTTTTAGTTTATTTTATTATGTAACTTGTAAAAATGCTAGCAACCTTTAGTGGTTTACCAACTAAGTTGACTTTGTGAGTGAAAATCATCAGTGACCAGCTGAAAATGCTAGCCATACATTGTATCTAGCAATACATATAGAATTAAAGAGAGAGAAAGTGTACAAAAATAGCCATTTTGCTCATTTGCTCTCACCAACTCTCTCTCTCTCTCCTTCCTAAAGCTCCGAATTCCTTAAGTATATCAGTCCTAGAATCATTCCTTGATCAACAAATATCAGATTAGGAAGATCAAGATCAAGATTTAGAACAAAGAGGTATAAACCTAATTTTTATTTTGATCCAAGTTGCTAAGAAATTTTTTGTTTTAAGTGTTTAGATTCTTGCTAGAGGATGTTTTATGTTGATCTACGATGATCAAACATATATCCATAGCATTAAAGTGCCTTAAAATGGTGTTTTTAAAAATCTGTCCAAGAACAAAATTTGTGGTCTGATAAGCTAATGTCAGGAGCAACAGTTTTTGTTCGTTTGTTGTTTTTGATGTTTTATTGTTTGGATCTGTAGCCTGTTATGTTGTCTTTAATCGGCAAGTTAAATCTGAGTCATTTATTGTCTAGATCATGAGTTATTCATGGTCAAAACCCGTTAACCGGGCATGACCATGAGCTTTCTGGGTAGCCTAGAAAGGGTAAAATCATCGTTTGACAACTTATGAACGGCCCAGATCTGACAGATTTGATGATTTTTGGTTGATGTTTTGGTAACCAATTTGTAGCCTGTAATATGTAATGCGGACCCATGCCTTAAGATCCCATAAACAAATCAACATGTCGATCATAACAAGTGGTCGAAGTAAGCCCCTTGAACTGATTTACATTTATGGGAATTTCCAGAAACGGTTTGAATAAAATTTCTGACAGCCTTTGACCGTCTTATAACTTATGATTCTGTTGTTGTGGAAATTTTCTGCTAATGTATATACATTCCTTGACATATGTACTAGATCTATGAACCAAGAAATCACTAATAGCATGATCAGAACGAGGCTAAAAATGAACCACAAAATGGTACCTCGCGACTGTCTGGGTTTCTGGGTTACCTAGAAAACCCAGATTAAGTCTGACAGTAATTTTGAAGGGGCTGATCTTGCTAGCTTCTTATGATATGACTCTGTTAATGATTAATCGTTGTAGTGATACATAAACACTACACAATCACGGTTCAAGATAGCCCAGAAACATATTACACAGATAATGAATCGTGGTCAAACATGACATGTTAAACACGAAGTTGTCAGTGTCTTGAGCTCAAGAACACCAACAACGACGCTAAGTGTCGCTATAGGCCATTAGCGACAGATTAATTAATTTATTTTCTGATTTTTCCGGTAATTAATTAAAAATAGAAATTAAATTATAAAAATTATTAAAAATAGTTTTAAAAATTATTTTAAATTATGAAAAATAATTTTTGACCAATTAGAATATTTTTCTTTAATATTTATAATTATTTAAATATTAGAGGTATTTAATTCATTTAATTAGTGTATTAAATAAATTAGAGAAAATAATTTAATATTAAGAAAAATCATTTTAAATAAGAATAATGTATTTAAAAATATTTTGTGTAATAAAATGTAACTTTTAATATTTTTGGAGAATTTACATTAATAAATTAATATTAATGATATTAGATTTATTTAATTATTAAATTAAATAAATAAGATAAAAATGGCTTTATTGATTTAAAAATTATTTTAAATAAGAATAAAGTGTTAGAAAATATTTGGGATTTTAAAATATAATTTTCTATATTTTTGGAGAATTCTCATTAATAAATTAATATTAATGATATTAGATTTATTTAATTATTATATTAAATAAATGAATTATAAATGATTTTATTGAATTAAAAATCATTTTAAAATGAGAAAATTTATTTAAAAGTATTTTAAGTTATAATTAATGACTTTTAATATTTTGATAATAATTTCATTAATATTTAAATATTAATGGTGATGATTAAAATGATTTTATTACTTTAAAAATCATTTAAGTAGAATATTAATGATTTAAAAATACTTGAAGTTATTAATAATAACTTTAATATTTTGACAAGTATAACATTAATATTTTTATATTATTAAATATTAATGATAAAAAGATTATTTGATAATTAAATCATTTAAAAATGATTAAAGTGTTTGAAAAATTATTATAAATTATAATAATTGTTTATAAATTATTAAAAGCTTCCGGAAAATATTATAAACGATATTTGACTTATCTAAAATAATATTGAAGCTTAGAGACCAAGTTTAATTGACAATCAATGTGTTAATTGTCGAATAGGGTGACCAGAACACCGAGAATGGACCGAAGTCCAACCAGATCAAAATAGTTAGACTTGATAAGTGTTTATATAGGTTATAAACACTAATGTGGCTATGTGGTAATGTGCCTAGGAGAAGTTTGACTGTAAAATAAAGTGTTGCGTGTTATAAATGAGTATGCTAATTGTGAGACCAACATTGTTTAATATAGGTCTTACGAACGCAGTTAGTTATATTGTGTAGCTGTAATCCACGCGGAAGGCAAGTTTCCTAACTCAACCTTGAGTTATATTCTTTCAATTATTATGATTAATTATTGCTAATTATACCATGTCCAAGGAATTTATTGTTGATTATTCGCAGTTAGTGTATGTTTAATAATTCAAATTGAATTACTGATTCAGAGAATATACCATTGTAGAATAACTGTTGTTGGATATTCATATTCGTAGAAGATAGAATTGACAGTACAGATAATTCCTATTTATTGACAAATTATGTTGAGAAATATCTTAGCTAATTATTCTGGCTAGACGAGCATTTGTTAGAACTTGATAGATTCGAGAAGAGAATTCAATTGTTATTGATAGATCGATGCCAATTATTTCGGCTAGATCGATAAGTAAATAGAATTTGAAATCACAGTATTTCGTTGTTAAATCAAAATCTTGATTCTGAGACTGAGAAGAACAACCTTTTATATAAAGGTTACAAAATTTTTAAGTCGTATATTGACCATTGTGCGCGACCTAAGTATTATGCATAATATAGGGTACAAGGAGTTGGCCGGCTCTAAGTACTTGCAGAGGGGTATGATTTAATCTTTATGGTTATCTGATACTCGTGCGTATGTATCGAAGTAAATCTTTGATAGATACCCAAGAAAGTAGAAGTTCTAGATCCAATGGATCGCTCATCATAAATCTGGAAAACATTCCACTTTGTTATTTCATAGAATTAATTCTTGATTATTCATTGAATATCGTAGAAAACCTTCAAAGCGTTGTACTATTTCATTATCAGATTATTGTAGCGGAGAATGTTAGAACAATTGATATTGATTTCTATACCTTTATTGTATGTCTTAACTTGCGGGGCAAACTTGTTGCTCACCCTTGCTATAAATAAAACTTTTCAGCTAAGAACGAAGAGGCCAGCGGGTCAAAGAATAACAAAGGCAAAGGCAAGATGCTGGAGTAGTATAATGAGCAATATTATTATTATTATTGTATTATAATGTAAACCCTTTTTGTTTATCTAAGAGGTATGTTTGTAATTTTAAGGTTAGCAAACCTGGGACTTATGTATTAAAAACATATGTTAATGACTTATGTATTCCTATTTATATATGAATGGGTAGTTAAATGGAATTATATTGTGGATCATGAACACCAAACTCGGGGGTCAGGTAACCCGGATTTGGGGGTGTCACAGGTTGGTATCAAAGCTGTAGTGACCAAGGTGTCAGCAGTTAGTAGAAGAGTCATAGGTTATAAATTTTAAGTGGGGTGGGGGAAAACCCTAGGATTATAATCATAAGCGAGATAAAGAAAACTCATTTAGAGTTCTAAGTGAGAGATTGTCGAAATACATCAATAGTGAGATATGTGGACACATCGTGTAAGAATTTTGTACTGGTGAAGTACTAATCAAGTTGTTTAAACTGATTATAGGATGTCTGGAGAAGATCAAACGAGTGCGGAGATGCTAGTGGCTGTTGCGCCAGTAGCAAGAGCCGAGGTGCCAGCGCAAAGTGAATCGATTGAGAAGGTGGGAGAAGATGAACCACTGGTCAATCTGGGGAGCGATCATGATGATTATCCCGAGATGTATCTGAGTGGAGATGAGGAGGCAGAGTCTAAGCCCGCTAAGGTAGAGTTAAAGAATAAGACTAAAGTTGAAGAACAAGATCAACTAGCTGCAGAAGTTCAAGAACTCCGGAGTAAGGCATTTCTCTTGGAGGAACTGTGGAAAACGGAGCGAGCGTTACGCGAAATGACTGCAGAAAGAAACGAGCTCAAGGCGCAAGTGGAAAGAATGAAGACTGAAGGTGGTGGATCGTCGGAAGGGACAATCAAGTAGCAAAAAGACAAGAAAAAGAGAAAGAGGGACAATGACAGCCCTAATTCTGAAAAGTGAAGCCCGAAGAAGAAGCAAGCCTGTAGCAAGTGTGAGAAGACTCACGCGAGAAAATGCATGATGTGGAAAAATGTGTGCTTCAACTGTAAGCAGGAAGGACATATTTCTCTGCATTGTCCTAAGCCAAATTTGAGGAAGTGTTTTTCATGTGGGCGGGGCGGGTCCGCGGATTCAACAAGTGTCCCATCAAGAAGAAGATTGGTGAAGGGAGTAGTCGGTAGACAACCTAGATATATGTGGTAGTACCTTTTGGTAGTAGATTATGATATTAAGTGTTGTAATATCGAGAACGATGTTTAAGCATATGTAAATATATATGTTTTATGAATGAAATCTTTATTTTCTATATGAATATAAAATTAAGATTAATTTGTGTGTTCTTAAAACTCATACTTATGGTAAGTTAATGACTCATGATTATATGAAATGTTTTGAACCCCTCAGCGAATGGACGCCAAAGGTCTGACTAGGATAAGTTCATACACTCATATAATTGTGGTAAGTTCCTGAACTCATAAGTGTGGTAAGTTTGACGAACTAGTAATAACTATGTGTGAATGGAGAATTATAACTTTTTGTGTAAAGTTGTGTTGTTAATCATGTTATGATTTAAAAAGGAATAGTAATATGTGTTAAGTATTATGTGCTATTTGAATAAATATGCAATTATATTAGAATTTTGTATTAAATTCTTATTGTGTTAAGAATTTGTGTAAAGAAAGAGAATTAATGTAAGATTTTTATTTAAATCAGATCATGCCGCCTAGACGACAAAATCGAAACCAGCGGGAAGAACAATTAGTAAATAACGAAGGAGGTCAAGCAGACCCAATACAGAATTTCGTAGATATGATAGCCGAAGCTATGTAAAATAGGGCTCCAGCAAGAGGAAAAGCGAGAAATCACGCAGCTGATAGATTGGCTAACTTCAAGGACTTTAAAGCGGTAGGACTGCCGAAATTTCAGGGAACCACAGATCCGATTAAAGCCCAAACATGGGTGAAGGAGATGGAGAAAGCATTCGTCATTGCGCAAGTGGCGGAAGAGCAAAAGACGACTTTTGTAACTTATCTGATGAAGGGAGAAGCTAATTATTGGTGGGAGACGAACTAAGCGAGAGCTAGTACAGAGGTGGTGTTATGGACCAGATTCAAAGAGTTTTTCTTTGAGAACTACTTCTCACCGAGTATGCAATCCAGGATGGAAGTTAAATTCTTAGAACTTAAGCAAGAGAACATGTCAGTATCAGAATACGCTGCCAAATTCAACAAGTTAGCGAGATTTACACCTCATCAGGTGGACACAGAAGCAAGAAAAGCGAGAAGATTCGAGAACGGACTGAAGCCAGGGATATTCAACAAGGTAGCGGTATTGCAAATAAACACGTTCGCGGCCTTGATGGAGAAAGCGTTAATTGTTGAAGGAGGGAGCGAAGCTGCATCTCGATTTCATCAAGAGAAGAAGAAGAAGAAGACCAATTATAGTGGAAGCAGTGGAGGTAGTAACCCGAATAAGAGAAAGTGGAGTGAGAATACCCAATCAGGAGGTAAGACAGTAGATAATAGGAAAGGGAGGGAGCCATGTGCAACTTGCGGGAAGAATCATGCTGGAATTTGCCTGAAGAAGAAGGGAGTCTGTTATAACTGTGGCAAGAGGGGCACATGTCGCCCAATTGTCCCAGTCCGAAGAAGATACAAGGTTGTTATGCTTGTGGATCAACTGACCATATGGTACGGAACTGTCCAAAGAGGAATGCTGAGAAGGAAAGTGTCAACAAGGGACCCAGTAGCAGAACCTTGGCAACTCGAGGACCTGCACAACCAAGGAGACCAACAGGCCGTACATTTAATATGACGACGCATTATACAGTAGCTACTCAGGAGGTGGCAGCAGGTAATGATTTCGTTTAGAAATTAAATTACGCGAATAATATGAGTCAGATATTTCTGTGAACTGTTTTCTTTTATAGATTCAAGTCACAGGATAGAATTTGAAACACAAAATTTATATTTTGTTGATAAAAAGGAATTGATGATACAACTTTAAAAGATTGTAGAGAATAAGAAAGCGGTGATTTCGAGGACGAAATCCTTTTAAGGAGGGGTGAATGTGATAACCCGGGATTTCGAATAATCTAAATTTTACGAATAAATTTTTTTTTAATTAATATTAATATTGCTTATTAATTTTGTCACAAGTTTTTGTGATACGAGTCTCGAGAAGGTCAATTTGTGTATTGACTAATAAAATTAGAGTAGAGTTGTGCTGAATAAGCTTTAGAAACCCTAACCCTAATTGTCGAATATGGATTCAATAGAAAATATAATTAAAATAATTATACTAATGAGTATATGTTTGTACCGAAGAGATTTATTGATCAATGATTGATCGGATAAGGTTTTTAATTAATAAACCCTAATAAGGGATTAGAAACTCTAATCTCAGATTTAAAAAATCAATTGTACAGTTGAAAACCCTAATTGTACGCCAGGAAACCGTAATTTAAAATCCAGGAATCCTAAAACCCTAATTAGGAAACCCTAATCCTAATTGGCAAGCTTAATGTGTGTATTAAACTTAAATATGATTAGAAAACTCTAATTATATTTTAGTTATCTTAATTTCTATTTTACAAACCCTAATTGTAATTTAGAAAATTTATTTTTCTAATTAAAACCTTAATTCGTGGGTTATAAACCGCAATGACCATTTTGACCCTATTTGCTAAATTAAAAAATTTTAATTAGGAATATTAATCCTAATTAGCAAGATTGAATTTTATGATTAGGAAATATTAATATAATTATTGAATCCTAATTATAATTTTAGAATATTAATTTTCTATTTTGAAAACCGAAATTCAAAAATATTGGAAATTAAATTGTAAACCTAAAGGGTTTAAACCCTAAACCCTAAAAGGTTCAAACCCTAAACCCTAATGGTTTGAAAATTGGACAAGTATGCCATTAAAATTAATTTATAAATGACCAAAATGCCCTTTTAGTTTATTTTATTATGTAACTTGTAAAAATGCTAGCAACCTTTAGCGGTTTACCAACTAAGTTGACTTTGTGAGTGCAAATCGTCAGTCACCAGCCGAAAATGCCAGCCATACATTGTATCTAGCAATATATATAGAATTAAAGAGAGAGAAAGTGTACAAAAATTATCATTTTGCTTATTTGCTCTCACCAACTCATTCTCTCTCCTAAAGCTCTGAATTCCTTAAGTATATTAGTCCTAGAATCATTCCTTGATCAACCAATATCAGATTAGGAAGATCAAGATCAAGATTTAGAAGAAAGAGGTATAAACCTAATTTTTATTTTGATCCAAGTTGCTAAGAAATTTTTTTGTTTTAAGTGTTTAGATTCTTGCTAGAGGATGTTTTATGTTGATCTATGATGATCAAACATATATCCATAGCATCAAAGTGCCTTAAAATGGTGGTTTTAAAAATCTATCCAAGAACAAAATTTGTGGTGTGACAAGCTAATGTCAGGAGCCACAGATTCTTGTTCGTTTGTTGTTTTTGATGTTTTATTGTTTGGATATGTAGCCTGTTATGTTGTCTTTAATCTACAAGTTGAATCTGAGTCATTTATTGTCTAGATCAGGACTTATTCATGGTCAAAACTTGTTGACCGGGCATGACTATGAACTTTCTAGGTAACCCAGAAAAGGTAAAATCATCGTCTGACAACTTATGAACGGCCCAGATCTGACAGATTTGATGATTTTGGGTTGATGTTTTGGTAACCAATTTGTAGCCTGTAATATATGTACTGCAAACCCATGCCTTAAGATCCCATAAACAAATCAACATGTCGATCATATCATGTGGTCAAAGTAAGCCCCTTGAACTGATTTACATTTCTGGGAATTTCCAGAAACGGTTTGAATAAAATTTATGACAGCCTTTGACCGTCTTATAACATATGATTCTGTTGTTGTGGAAATTTTCTGCTAATGTATATACATTCCTTGACATATGTACTAGATCTATGAACCAAGAAATCACCAATAGCATGATCAGAACGAGGCTAAAAATGAACCACAAAATGGTACCTCGCGACTGTCTGGGTTTCTGGGTTACCTAGAAAACCCAGATTAAGTCTGACAGTAACTTTGAAGGGGCTGATCTTGCTAGCTTCTTATGATATGACTCTGTTAATGATTCATCGTTGTAGTGATACATAAACTCTACACAATCACGGTTCAAGAAAGCCCAGAAACATATTACATAGATAATGAATCGTGGTCAAACATGACATGTTAAACATGAAGCTGTCAGTGTTCTTGAGCTCAAGAATACCAACAGCGACGCTAAGTATCGCTATAGGCTGTAACGACCGAGAAATTTGGATCTTATTGTAAAATGATTTTATTAAATTAAATAATAATAAAATCATATTCCATGTGTTATCAAGATGGTTGTCATTGTATAACCTATTGATGTTAGAATGTCGTAGTATTTGAGCTACGTGAATGAATTAAAGTGTTTGAATTTCCAAGACGAAAATAAAAGTTTTCCGAATTTTTTTTTGAAAAACACTATTCATTGATATTTGCTCGGGATATATTTTTGAGTTTCAGAGAAATACGTAATGATAGAATGACAAGGTAAGATGGATTATGTAATAAAATCTAGTTATGGAAAATGTAATAATTCGCTTGTGGACTTAAATTATAAACGTTAAGGAAGGCAAAATAGTATTGAATAAGTAATAATGTATGATACTTTGGTATTGTACGGAGAAATGAAAACGAGTATAATACGAAGTATTATACGAGTTTGTAGGAAGGATGAAATATCGTATATAAATTCTATATGAATTAGAATACGAAAATAATACATAAACTATATGTATATATATATTAAGTAATGTTAGTGGACTTGGAAGATTGGTTAACAATTATATTCAAGTCCAAGTAGATTAAATGTTAAGGCCCAATCATAAATTAATAAACCAATTAGTGTTTATTAATGCAAAGCCAAAAGAGTTAGTTGGTCCAAGCCCAAGCTAGATTGAAATGAATTGGTTGACCCATGGGGCAAACCATATTAATATGGTTATTGTGGTGGCCAAGTAATGTGGTGACCAAGTTAGTGTGGTGACCAAGACTTTGAAGTAATGACCAAGTGTAGGATAAGAGTTGTGCTAAGAAAGTAATGAATAGTAAAGAGGTGGCTTAAGGAGGTGGGATGATTTAATGACCAAACTACCCTAGCTTTGCAAGTTCTATAAATAGAGAAGACTTACAAGCCATTTAACACTTGTTCAATTTATCCAACAATTCTAAAGTGCTTAAGTGTTAGAGAGAATAAGCTACCAATAAGTCACTTCCATAAGTAAGAAGAAGAAGTAAGCTACTTTACCAAGACTACAAAAAGTAAGACTTCTTCTCTATTATCTTCTATCTATACCATGATAGGGGGATAAGAAAAGTTCGAATTAAGGAACATGGATGCTAAGAAGTAAGAAGAATGAGTAAGAAATGAACTTAAGCCACATAAGTTGGTAATAAGTCATTTGAACTTATAAAAGTTATAAACTTATTATAAGTTAACCTTAAATGTTAAGTATGAAAATATGATCTTGCAATAAGAGAAGTGAATTAAGAACTTATATGATTATATGTATCATGTATACATAAGTAAGGTTATATGTGAAGAACATGTAAAGTATGATGATTTAGAAACTTTAATTGTCATAAGTCATGAATAATTAAATCTTAAGTAGTTTATAATTTGACAAGTTATAAGCTCATGAAGAATAAGTCAAAATCCAACAATGAATATAAGTTGTTGTATTAAGTATGTTAAGATGTTCACATGATGAATGAAGTTCATTTGTAATGTTGAACAAATCATAAGAATGAAGAATTTCCGGAATTTGCACGATTGGACGATAAACGTCGAATTCGTAAAATTCTCGGAATGAAAGTCAAATTTTGTGTTTGATCACGGAACCATTATTTTCCAATAGAGACAAGTCATATTTGGCATTTAAGAGTTGCGGACTCAAATGAATGCAGCTAAGACTGAACGTCCCGAAGGATCGAAAAAGGATAAAGGAAAAGCTAAGACAGATTACTAAGCTGTCTTGTAATAGTATATGTCTATTGTTATAATGTAACTGATATTATGACAAAGAACCTTTGAAATGGGTATAGAACCTGGGAAATGTAAATATTACTTTGAATATATAGAAGTTATGTTCGTTCTTTGAGATTTTTCAATTGAATGAATGTATGAATGTTGTACAGTATAGCACCATCTGTCGGGTTGGAAGATACCCGAATTTAGGGGCGCTACATAGGCCATTATCGACAGATTAATTAATTTATTTTCTGATTTTTCCGGTGATTAATTAAAAATAGAAATTAAATTATAAAAATTATTAAAAATGGTTTTAAAAATTATTTTAAATTATGAAAAATAATTTTTGACCAATTAGAATATTTTTCTTTAATATTTATAATTATTTAAATATTAGAGGTATTTAATTTATTTAATTAGTGTATTAAATAAATTAGTGAAAAATAATTTAATATTATGAAAAATCATTTTAAATAAGAATAATGTATTTAAAAATATTTTGAGTTATAAAATGTAACTTTTAATATTTTTGGAGAATTTTATTAATAAATTAATAATAATGATATTAGATTTATTTAATTATTAAATTAAATACATAAGATAAAAATCATTTTATTGATTTAAAATCATTTAAAAAAGAATAAAGTGTTAGAAAATATTTGGGATTTTAAAATATAATTTTCTATATTTTTGGAGAATTCTCATTAATAAATTAATATTAATGACATTAGATTTATTTAATTATTATATTAAATAATTGAATTAAAAATGATTTTATTGAATTAAAAATCATTTAAAAATGAGAAAATTTATTTAAAAGTATTTTAAGTTATAATTAATGATTTTTAATATTTTGATAATAATTTCATTAATATTTAAATATTAATGGTGATGATTTAAAAATGATTTTTATTACTTTAAAAATCATTTAAGTAGAATATTAATGATTTAAAAATATTTGAAGTTATTAATAATAACTTTAATATTTTGACAAGTATAACATTAATATTTGTATATTATTAAATATTAATAATAATAAGATTATTTGATAATTAAATCATTTAAAAATGATTTAAGTGTTTGAAAAATTATTATAAATTATAATAATTGTTTATAAATTATTAAAAGCTTTCGAAAAATATTATAAACGATATTTGACTTATCTAAAATAATATTGAAGCTTAGAGACCAAGTTTAATTGACAATCAATGTGTTAATTATCGAATAAGGTGACCAGAACACCGAGAATGGACCGAAGTCCAACCAGATCGAAACAGTTAGACTTGATAAGTGTTTATATAGGTTATAAACACTAATGTGGCTATGTGGTAATGTGCCTAGGAGAAGTTTGACTGTAAAATACAGTGTTACATGTTATAAATGATTAAGCTAATTGTAAGACCGACATTGTTGAATATAGGTCTTACGAACGCAGTTAGTTATATTATGTAGCTATAATCCACGCGGAAGGCAAGTTTCCTAACTCAACCTTGAGTTATATTCATTTAATTATTATGGTTAATTATTGCTAATTATACCATGTCCAGTGAATTTATTGTTGATTATTCGCAGTTAGTGCATGTTTAATAATTCAAATTGAATTACTGATTCAGAGAATATACCATTGTAGAATAACTGTTGTTGGATATTCATATTCGTAGAAGATAGAATTGATAGTACAGATAATTCCTATTTATTGTCAAATTATGTTGAGAAATGTCTTAGCTAATTATTCTGGCTAGACGAGCATTTGTTAGAACTTGATAGATCGATGCCAATTATTTTGGCTAGATCGATAAGTAAATAGAATTTGAAATCACAGTATTTCGTTGTTAAATCAAAATCTTGATTATGAGACTGAGAAGAACAACCTTTTATATAAAGGGAACAAAATTTTTAAGTCGTATATCGACCATTGTGCGTGACCTAAGTATTATGCATAATATAAGGTACAAGGAGTTAGCCGGCTCTAAGTACTTGCAGAGGGGTATGATTTAATCTTTATGGTTATCTGATACTCCTGCGTATGTATCAAAGTAAATCTTTGATAGATACCTGAGAAAGTAGAAGTTCTAGATTATTGTAGCGGAGAATGTTAGAACAATTGATATTGATTTCTATACCTGTATTGTATGTCTTAACTTGCGGGGCAAACTTGTTGCTCACCCTTGCTATAAATAAAACTTTTCAGCTAAGAACGAAGAGGCCATCGGGTCAAAGAAGAACTAAGGCAAAGGCAAGATGCTAAAGTAGTATAATGAACATTATTATTATTATTATTGTATTGTATTGTAAACCCTTTTTGTTTATATAAGGGGTATGTTTGTAATTTTAAGGTTAGCAAACCTGGGACTTATGTATTAACACCATATGTTAATGACTTATGTATTCCTATTTATATATGAATGGGTAGTTAAATGGAATTATATTGTGGATCGTGAACACCAAACTCGGGGGTCAGGTAACCCGGATTTGGGGGTGTCACAAGAACAAGATATGCTTAAAATCCAAATTGATCAGATGGGAGGCACATGCAACACATCGTGTGCAGCTCCGAGCAAGAAGGGGAAAAGAAAGATAGAAGACCATGACTTAGGAAAATCTGATAAGAAGAAAAGGAAAAGAATGTGTTACCTTTGTGGCTGTGAGGGACATACCACTCTGTATTGTCCCGACAATAAATCAGGAGCATGTTTTATCTGTGGGATAGAAGGTCATCAGGCGAGAGGTTGTCCAAGAAAAAGACGTAGTGAATAGGTAGTATAGGTTCTGTTGTGTAGGTTTGTTTAATGTTAAGTATGTCTGTGTAATGTAATGTTCCCAACTTTTGGTATTAGTCAAGGCTGTAAATCCCGAATTTTGTAGTCACAAAGGGATGAATGATGTTTAAAGTAGTATGTACTATGCTATGTAAAGTATTCACTAAATGAATATGAATCTAAGTTTGAGTAATGAAATGAGTTAATATACTAAACTTATATGATAAGATTTAGAATGTAAAGAATAATTTATGGTTTTACTTAACCAGATAATGCCGCCAAGACGTCAAACTCGAAACCAAAGGGCAGAAGAGTCTATCAATAACGTTGAGGGACAACAACAAGCAGACCCGATGCAGTACTTTTCAAATATGGTAGCACAAGCTATGCAGTAAGGAATTCTGGTCGAAGGGAACCAGCCGGACCGCCCGAATTCAAAGGGACAACTGACCCTGTTGAAGCCCAGACTTGGGTTAAAGAGATTGAAATAGCATTCGTGGTAGCTAGGGTAGCTGAGGGGTGGGGAAATTTTGGTGGGAAGCGAATCAGGCGAGGGCAGGAGAGGGTGTTGTTACTTGGGATAGGTTTAAGACACTGTTCTTCGAAAACTATTTTTCATCTAGTATGCAGGCTAGGATGGAGGTAAAATTTTTAGAGTTGAAGCAGGAGAATATGATGGTGTCCGAATACGCCACAAAATTTAATGAGTTGGCTAGGTTTTCTCCGCATCAAGTTGATACGGAGGCTAGGAAAGCTAGAAGGTTTGAGCTGAGATTAAAACCCTGGCTCTATAACAAGGTGGCGGTGTTGGAAATTCCTACATTTGCAGCACTCATGGAGAAAGCTATTATAGCTGAGGAGGGGAGTGAGGCCATAAGCCTCTACAACAAGGAGAGAAATAACAAGAGTAAGGTCGAAGGAACTAGGAAGGTGGAAGTTAATAGTGGGAGTAGCGGTGGTAGTAGCAAAAGGAAGGGAAGCAATTTTGGGAGTGCGCAGGTAAAACAGGAAGGCGTTAAGAAGCAAGCTGTGCAGTGTGGCAACTGTGGAAAGAACCACTCTGGGGATGTTTGAAGGGGAAGTTTGTGTGCTACAAGTGCGGGTAGGAGGGCCATATCTCTCCCAACTGCCCCAATCCTAGGATGAACAGTGGGTGTTTTCTGTGTGGATCGACTGAGCACAAGGTGAAGGATTGTTCGAGGAGGAGGACGGAGGCAGTGAGTGTGAATGCTGGCAATGGCAGTGGAACTCTGGCAATCACGGGACCAATGTCATCCAGCAAGCCAACGAAATCAACAGCAAGGGTCTACAACATGACGGTCCAGGATACCATAACAGCTGGTGGTGCAATTCCAACTATTATTCGTATAGCTTTTATTTTATTTGGCATGATTTTCATATATATAGTAAATTATTTTATAAGGAAATTTTGAAGAAGGAATTTGAGTTCTTTTAGAAATCAAATTTCTGTTTAATCTGATAGACAAGCTTAACGTGAATCGGTTAAAGATCAGTACGATCATTTATGAACAAGATCTACTTGTAATGATTGTATAGGCTACGTACACTTGTATGTGTAGGTTTTAAAACGGTGATTCTGGGGATGGAATCTTTATAAGGGAAGGTGAATGTAGCAACCTGATATTTTCTATACAAATAAATTAGAAATTTTGCGTATAAATTTTTTTTATTTATTAAAATAAATATGGGGAATATGTGCCAAGATAATGTGTATATGTATTTATGTGACAAATAAAAATATGAATAGTTACAAATAATTTTATTTTAGAATTATTAATCATTATAAATTATATTCTTATCATAATTAATTTTATAGTAGAAATGTTTTATTAATTATTTTCCATGAAAATATAATCATATATTATTTATATAATATATGAAATAATTTTTAAATTATTATAATAATTATTTTATTATATGAATCTTTATGCATTATTAAGTTAATTATTTTAACTTAATTAAATAATGTTAGGTGTGACGAGATAAATCAAATATGGAATCCAAACCCTAATTTTGGATTTTGATCAAGGAATGAGAACAATAATATAATATCATTTATAATTTGATTTTTCAGTGGTATAATTATATACTGTATGTATATGGATTGACAATAATTGGTCAGTTATGGTGTTTTATGTCAAACCCTAGTTTACTGTGGAAAACCCTAATTTGAAACTCAATTGTGAGTTTAAGTCTATTATATAGCTGTGTTATATGATTTTATGATTAATTAGGTCAACCCTAATTAACATTTAGAGTTATTAATTTCTTGAAATCCTATTTATTAATTATAAACTCTAATTGCTATATTAGCAAGGATAATTATAATTATTATATAATACCCTAATGTTCATGTATAATTACAACCCTAATCAAATTAAGAAAACCCTAATTATAAGTTTTGTAAACTAATTATATTTTATTTTAAACCCTAAATAAACAATTTAGGTAACATATATTAAAATTGTTAGACTATGATTATTACTTGGCCCAAAATAATTATGGGAGAAGCCCAAAAGAAATCAAATTCAAGCCCAAACTTAGCCCACATAATTAAGGGTATTTTAGACCTTTGATTTATCTAATTTATGCATTAAAATAAAAGCTAAATAAAGGAATTAGTGGGATATATATATCTGGCCACAATAGGCCTTTTAAGGAAACAAATTAGGCTAATCAAGTTTCCTTAAATAGCTAATCACCTTACTTTTCCTAATCTCTTACGCAAAGGACATTGTTGTCTACTCCTCATTGGTTGAGAATCTCAATAAGCATACTTAAAGATAAGATAAGGGGTATTGTCTAATGGGAAAAAAAGTATAGGGGTTAATAGTATATCACACATTTGCTAGACTTCTATAAATAGATTAGAGAGAGAAACTAAGTAATTTACTAGCTCATTTTACCTAGACTCTCTCTCTCTCTCTCTTAAACCAACAAAATTTGTTAGTATATCAGTCCCAAATTCAAGCCCCACTAACACCACAATCAAATCAAAAAGCTAGAAACAAGAATTGATCAAAGAAGGTATAAAACCCTAGCTTGAAATCTGACCATAAATCTGTTGTTAGATGTTATGATTTTGTGTTTTAATATGTTGTTGGTAGTGTATAATGATGATCTGGGTTGCTAGATGTTGGATCCATAACATCTAGAGCCTCGGATTAGAGTTTTACAAAATCTGGAAAAAAAAAATGCGTAATCCGACAACAAATGTCGGTGGCCCACGAGATCTTTGTCGTTATGATTTTTGTTGTTTTTAAGTTATTATGTGTAGTCTGGTATGTGGTCTTTGATCTGAAATAAGAATCAAGTTCATATCTTAAACAGGTTGCAAGATAATCACGGTCAAAGGCCGTTGACCGGCCATGACTGGGCGTTTCTGGGTAACCTAGAAACGGCCTGACAACGTTTTAGATCGACTAGATCTTGCTTCTGTTTGTAGTATTATTATTGTTGTTGTATCTAAATGATAGCTGGATATGTGTAGTATACGTTCATACCATAATAGCACTTAAATGATATACGAATTGAACATAGTAGCCAGTCAAACAAGCCAAGACGAACACATTCTCTTTTTTTTGGGTAACCCAGAAAACATATGAATGTGTTGCCTGACATGGTTTGACCGGACCTTTTCTGCTCATTGTATTGTTGTTAGATCGATGTTATGTAATAGAGTTGTAGCCTTACATGTTGTCTACAACCTGGAAGTCTTAGATCCCAAAAATATTACACTATCAGCATGTAGTGGAAGTCCAAAGTGAGCCCGACGATTCGTTCTTCATTTCGGGCAACCCGAAATGAAGAGCAACGACTCTCTCAACAAACTATTTTAGGCCCATAGATCTCCTTTGTTATGCATGTTATGATTTTGTTTGTTGTTGGATCTTGTAGTCTTATATTAGTACTACACGATCTGACCAAAAATAAGTCCAGAAACACAACACACACTGATTTGCACCTGGTCAAACCCACCCACTCGGTAACTGGCTTGAAGATCTGGGTTTGTATGAAGAACACGAAGAATACCTACAGCGACGGTAAATTACTAAAAATTAGTTTTTAATTATTAAAAATACATAGTAAATTACTAAAATTATTTTAAAATCCAAAATTATATTTTAATTATTTTAGATACATTTCACAAATAATTAATATTTTTGGAATATCAAAGGTATTTAATTTATTTAATTATATATTAAATAAATTATTTAAAAACCTTATTATTATATATATATATATATATGTTGAATTATAGATTATTGTTGAACAAGATAAAACCTTATTATTATCCAACCGGATTGCTTTGGTTTGGAACCCCGACAAGTATGAACATCCCTTACACGGGAAAACTTTTATGTGTCCAAGGCGGACAGAGTGAACGATCATATTGTTCTTGTAATGTAGTATTGATCAATACAGGGTCCATGTGATATAAATCCTCGTGCCCGTAAGTTATGACGGTTTGCAGATGAAGTTCTGTTTAACCTTTTCGAAAATGAAAACAATGTTTATAGTATGTCCCCTTAACCCTTTTTATAGTCAGTACGTAGTTTCAAAATTTTGAAAGAGGGTTGTTATGTTATTATTATCGGTTCAAATTACTTCATAACTATTAATTTGTTGCAGAAGGGTAGTATAAAGAAAATATTTAAATTCTTTCAGCTTATATATATATATATATAATTGTTATTACTTGTTGGGCACTCAAATGCTCATTCTTGCTTAATTTAAATATTTTCAGCTAAGTGCGAGCAATCTGAAGGCTCTGTTAGAAACAAGGGAAAGGGAAAGGTTGCTGAATGATTTCAATGTTATCTTGTGGGATAGTTTAATATTATTAAGACAATGTTATATATTTATTATAATGTATTGTAAGGAATGATTAAAGGTTACGTACTTGGGAACTAGACTTTGATAGATATGTAAATTAAGTTTAATATTTATATTATTGTTATTATTGTTAGTATTATTCCGCTCATAGAAATGGTATTGTGAAGCACTGAATTCGGGTTTCAAGTACCTGGATTTGGGGGCTTTACATCTTTAACTTGGCATAAAGCTTGTTTTCACGAAGCTTTTGGAGTATCAACCTCAAGTATTGCTCATGATCTTCATGGATTTTAGAATATATGAAGATGTCATCAATAAAGATGACCACAAAGTGATCCAAATATTCTTTGAATACTCGGTTCATCATATCCATGAAGGCAGCATGAGCATTATTCAATCCAAAAGACATGACTATAAATTCATAATGCCCGTACCGAGTTCTTAAGGCAGTCTTTGAAATATCCTCAGTTCTAACCTTCAGCTAATGATATCCAGAACGAAGATCGATCTTTGAAAAGAATTATGCTCCTTGCAACTGGTCAAACAGGTCATCAATACGAGGCAACAGGTACCTATTTTTGATGGTGACATGATTCAACTCCCGATAATCAATACAAAGTCGCATACTTCCATCTTTCTTCTTCACGAATAGAACAGGAGCACCCCAATGAGACGTACTAGGTCGAATGAAATTGATGTCTAACAATTCCTGTAGTTGGGTTTTTAACTCTTGAAGTTCAATAGGAGCCATTCGATATGGGGCTTTGGAAATGGGTTTTGTACCGTGTTCAAGATCGATACCAAACTCGATTTCACGCTTTGGGGGTAGGCCAGGTAGTTCTTCGGGGAATACGTCAAGAAAATTATTAACAATAGAAATATCATTCAAATCTGACATATTTTTGTTTAAATCTATGACATAAGCTGCTAAGAAAGCTTGACATCCGTTTTTCAATAAACGAATAGCTTTATGGCTTGAGATGACCGTGATTGATTTTAATTGTTTGGTCACTTGAATTCGCATAATAGGTTGATTAGGAATATGAAAGCTAACAATCTTACGAAAATAATCAATTTTAGCATGATGAGTAGTTAGCCAATCAATCCCTAGAATCACATTAAATGCAAATATTTTCAATGAAATAAGATCGACAAGTAATGTGAGCGTACCGATTTGAACCAATCAAGACTTATAAATAGTGGATGTAATGAAGGTTTCTCCCAACGGAGTTTCCACAGATAACTCAAAGTCTAATTTCTCTAGAGTCAAATTTAATCGTTGAGCGTAAGTAGGTGAAATAAAAGAATGGGTAGAACCGGTATCAAATAAGGTATAGACTTCGCTAGATATGATAAGCTTTCACGTGATGACCTCGTTTGGATTCCTTTCTTTCTGGGAGGTCACAACAAATGCTCTCCCTTGCACCACCGGCTTTGACTTTTCTGGGACGGCCTTTGGTGCCTCCATCCTAGCTGAAATTGTCTTCGGTGAACGACAAAATCGGGCTAGGTGACCTTCTCTTCCATAATTATAACACACTTTTAATGGCATCGCGCAGTTCCCCGACTAGTCCCTGCTACGTTCTCATTTCCTGAAGAGAACAATGAAAGAAAAAGGGTGAGCTCAACTAGCCCAGTAAGAAATATTATGACTAAGATAATGCAGAATAAATTATCATTAGCCTTCAACAGTGTTAAACTGATAAAATATAACAAACATCAAGTTTAATTGCAGCGGAACAAACAATCCATTAGAGAATAAAATCTACTATCTTCTATGATTTAAAAGGTTTTTCATCACTTTTATCGCTGAGACTCAACTTAATAAATAATCCACATCATCGAATCACCCCTGCACTACGACCAAGGATATTCTTTAGTATCACGACCACAAATTATCCATGCACTACAGGCCAAGGATATTCGTGTATATATTAATGGTCATGATCATGCCAACAACTGTCCATCAATGCACTACGGCCAATGAGGATTTTTACCACATCATTTGTAATATTACGGTCATGATTATACCGAATAATCCCTGGTCATAATCATACCAAGTCCATCTATGCACTACAGGCCATAGATGACTTTCAACATATTATAAACATGAGGATGATGACAATGATATAAGAATTCAACAAAACAAGTTCAAGGATAAATTTTTTAAGATTTATAATTTAATTTATCCAGAAATCAATCACGTCCAAATTGTCAACATGATACTGTTTTGTGGAATAAAATTCAAGAATGCTCAGAAGAATATTTCCATGAAAAGATACTGGATGAAGCGCAAATATCAAGAATATTCCACTAATTTCATGGAGTATAGAAGCCAAAACGTTAACCAACTGAGTATAATATAATATATGAAATCGCAAATGGATTTTTGCCGCCATGTGGTAATCCACGTAGACAGATTAATCCAACAGAATAATAAAGAATGGAATAACAGAAGAATTCACCAGGCGTGCGTAATCCGCACAGACATGTTATTCCAATAGAATATTAAAGAATTGAACTAGGTCATGCGTAATCCGCACAGACAGGATATTCCAACAGAATAATAAATAATGGAACCAGGTCATGCGTAATCTGCACAGACATGATATTCCAACAGAATAATAAAGAATGAAATAACAACAGAATTCACCAGGCATGCGATAGACCGCACAGACAGGTTATTCCAACATAATAATAAAGAATGGAATAACAACTCTTACGAATATTGAAAGAAAATAACTTTCTTCATGAATACGAAAGAATAATACCCCTTACCTTAAAAAGAAGAGTATTCCGACGGGTAGGGCGGTGATATACTTGAAGAAAACTTGCACTATTTTCTACGCTCAAAACTTTCTTAAACTCTAAAGAAATACGCTGAAGATTATAGAAGAAGAATTCTCTGAATTTCTGGTGTGATTTTCAATTCAAACTAAGCATCCTATTTATAGGAGAATGGAAAGGATACTATGCTGCACTATGCAATAAAATATAATATATTCTATTTATAATCAAACAAAACAAAACTTTATTAAAAGTATTACATTTTTATATAAAAAAGTTTTTACTATGTAGGCACTATGAAAATATTATGCATAATAAAATATAATATATTCTATTTATAATCAAATAAAATAAAACTTTATAAAAAGTATTACATTTTATATAAAAAAAATTTACAATGCAAATAATATGCATAATAAAATATAATTTATTCTATTTATAATAAAATAAAACAAAAATTTATAAAAAGTATTCCGCTTTATATAAAAAGTTTTCTGTTTTATTACATTTATAATAATAATAAATAACATTTATCACCATTATTATAATTCACAATATTAATCGACCAGGTCGTTCCCAGGAAAGAGGGGGCTTTCCAATAAGGATTTCTCCCTATTAGCGCACAATTAGGTGACCAAACCTCTCCTTGATAGAACTTATAGACATCGTTAATATTACAAATAATAATATTAATAACTTTGTCGTCTCAATTAATGATTTAATAATATATAACATATTGACAATAATTGAATCAAATAACGTGAGATACAATGCAAAGCAATTATTGTAGCAATAATTGAACAAAACCGAAAGTGACTTCTCACGTAAGCATCAATAATCAATACCGTGTTGCTACTATGCAACCACGCCATTACTATACTTTTACTACTGGGATAGTTCAACATTTTTAATTGGTAACACTTACATTTATTATTTTATAAAAGATAATTACATCGTTTTCTTACTACGGCAATACTTCCGTTATGGGGTTCACCAATGATTGTTCCGTCGTACGAATATTTCCTATTAAAACGAATATTCCCCGACCAATCGAATATTATATAACAACTTGTGTACTTTGCAAAATTTATAAATATTACCCACAACTATAACATTATAACAAATTCACACCTTAATATTCAAAAATGATATTTATAGAAAATTCATCTTTATTCATAAAAGTTTGGGTCTTACATAAACCCTCTTTCTCAAACAAATGATTTTGCTACAATGCGGTAATACTCTACAGGTGCATCTAGGCTGACAAATTAAGAAAAGTCCACATTGTCACCACTTTGGCTACTGTCAGAGGATGACTCAGGAGTGCGAGAGCGAGCACGCTTTGGTCTCATTGTTACCAATGAAGAAGGAGAAGAACTATATTGTTGGACAAAGGTAGTATTTTCTGATAAACACTGAACACCCCCAAACTTGTTGTATTTCCACGCACCCTCTAAAAACCCTAGCTTTATCAGTTAAAGAATTTGAATGTGGGTAGGAAACGGATGCGAGATACGCGTAGTGGGGTGAGGAGTTACAATTTTTTTGAAATAGAATTGTTGGGAGAGAAGAGTCGTGCATTTTTGGACAGAAAGGGATACGCACGCTTTATTATAACTGTTATGAGAAATGGGCAAAGTCACATCTTTAAGAACTTAAAAAATTTTCAAAATCCGGTCTTGAGCGCGACTGTGACGCCCCCAAAATGGGTATACATCACCTATTCTGAGTCGCAAAATACATGGTACAAAATACAAATACAACCTTAAATATACAACATGAGCTGTGAGTTTTAATACAAGTATTGTCTTCTAGACAGTATTCAAACTCAAAATAAGTTCTCATGACAAATATTATCACACTATTTCATAGAATAGTGAGGACTACTAATGCTATCATCTAGACCGTCACTCTGTTCCCCGACTAGTCCCTGCTACGTTCTCATTTCCTAAAGAGAACAATGAAAGCAAAAGGGTGAGCTCAACTAGCCCAGGATATTCATTAGTATCACGGCCACAAATTATCCATGCACTACAGGCCAAGGATATTCATGTATTCATCAATGATCATGATCATGCCAACAACTGTCCATCAATGCACTACGGGCCAATGAGGACTTTTTCCACATCATTTGTAACATTACGGTCATGATTACACCGAATAATCCCTAGTCATAATCATACCAAGTCCATCTATGCACTACAAACCACAGATGACTTTCAATATAATATATACATGAGGATGATGACAATGATATAAGAATTCAATAAAACAAGTTCAAGAATTAATTTATCCAGGAACTAATAACGTCGAAATTGTCAACATTATACTTCTTTGTAGAGTAACACTCAAGAATGCTCAGAAGAATATTTTCATGAAAAGTTACTGGATGAGGCGCACATATCAAGGATATTCCACTAATTTCATGGAGTATAGAAGTCAAAACTTTAACTAACTGAGTATAATTAAGAATGGAATAACAAAAGAAATCACCAGGCATGTGATAAACTGCACAGACAGGTTATTCCAACAGAATAATAAATAACGGAACCATATCATCCGTAAATGCACAAACAGGATATTCCAACAGAATAATAAATAATGGAACCAGGTCATGCATAAACGCATAGACAGGATATTCCAACAGAATAAGAAAAAACAGAACCAGGTCATGCGTAAACGTACAAACAGGATGTTCCAACAGAATAATAAAGAATGGAATAACAGAAGAATTTCACCATGTATGCAGTACTTTGCATAGACATGTTATTCCAACATAATAATAAAGAATGGAATAACAAAAGAAATTCACCAAGTATAGGGTATCCCGCGTATACAGGTTATTCCAACAGAATAATAAAAAATGGAATAACAGAAGTCATCTTTACGAATAAGAAAGAAATAATACCCCTTACGAGTACAACAAATAATATCCCTTACCGTAAAAAAAGAGTATTCCGACTGGTAGAGCGAGGATATTTTTGAAGAAAACTTGCACTACGCTCAAAGCTTCTTAAAACTCTACAGAAATACGCTCGAGATTATAGAAGAATTCTCTGAACTTCTGGTATGTTTTTCAATTCTAACTAAGCATACTATTTATAGGAAAATAGAAAGGATACTATGTTGCACTATGCAATAAAATATAATATATTCTATATATATATATATTTATGTATTTTATTTAAAATCTAATAAAATAAATAACTTTATTAAAGTATTCTATGTTATATAAAAAGATTTTACTATGCAAAACACTATGCAGTACACTATGCATAATAAAATATAATATATTCTAATTATTGTTTAATAAAACAAATAACTTTATAAAAGTATTATATTTTATATAAAAAGATTTTACTATACAAAAAACACTATGCATAATAGAATATTATATATTCTATTTATAGTCTAATAAAATGAATAACTTTATAAAAGTATTTTGTTTTATATAAAAGCTTTTACATTTTATTACATTAATAATACTAATAAAACAAAACTCATCATCATTATTATAATTCACACTATTAATCGACCAGGTCGTTCCCAAGAAAGAGGGGGCTTTCCAATAAGGATTTTTCCCCATTGGCGTGCAATTAGGTGACCAAACCTCTCCTTGACAGAACTTCAACTTATCGTTAATATTGCAAATAATAATATTAATAACTTTGTCATCTCAATTTTTGATTATATAAAATATTGACAATAATTGAATCAAATAATGTGAGATACTATGCAGTAATTACTGTAGCAATAATTGAACAAAATTGAGTGACTTCTCACGTAAGCATCAATAATCAATACTGTGTCTTACTATGCAACCACGCCAGATTCTTATTTTTTAACACCGTGTTTCAACAGCTTAACGGTAAAACTTCCGCCGTTATTTTCATAAAGTATTTTTGTCATTTTCTCAATCCGACAATAATTTCGTTGTAGGGGTCCACCAATGATTGTGTTGGTTGTACGAATATTCCTGTTAAAACGAATATTCCCCGACCAATCGAATATTATATAACAACTTGCGTACTTTACAAAATTTATAAATATTACCCACAACTATAACATTATATCAAATTCATTCCATAATATTCAAAAATGATATTTATAGAAAAATCATTTTTATTAAAAAAAATTGGGGTCTTACACGGTAGTATGCGTGTTTTGAGCAGGAAAGTGCATTAGGCGCATGAGTGGTTTCTTTGCCGAGGACATATAGCACGGTAGCCATTTTACATCAAGTACTTGTGCGGTCAAGACCGCCTCGCATCCTGCCATACCAATCTGCATTTCAAACATACCAAAATAGTGACGAATAATCTCCATTACACTTGCACAAACAACAAATATCAGTATCAAAGCATGAACTAATAACTATGCATAAATGACTATCTTAAAACCATACTTTCTATGCTAAGCTCAAGCATCAACAAATGCAAATTCAGCTCCCCTAATACTTATGTAACACTAATTAGGCTATAACAACTAATCATGAAAATGAAATATCAAATACTATCTAAAACAGAATTAAGAAGAGAGAATGATAGAAATAATGGGGTGCCTCCCATCAAGCGCTAAGTTATAATCAATTAGCTCAACTATCTCTGACTCTGTCATATTGAAGAAAGAATGGAGGTTACTTTATGCCTGTCAACCTCGCCACCAAAATAATGCTTTAGTCGATGTCCATTCACTTTGAACGGCTTATCTGCGAATTTGTCAAATACCTTTACTGCACCCTGTGGAAAAACTGTCTTCACTGTAAATGGCCCTTACCACCTTGATTTGAGCTTACCAAGAAAAAGTATAAGCCTTGAATTAAACAATAGAACTCTTTGTCCCGGCTCCAATATTCTCACTATAATCTTGCCATCATGCCATCTCTTCACCTTTTCTTTATACAGCTTGGAGTTTTCATACGCCTCTAATCTAAATTCATCCAACTCATTGAGTTGGAGTAGCCATTTTTCACCTGCAGCCTTCAAATAAAAATTGAGCTTCCGAATTGCCTAATATGCCTTATGCTCAAGCTCCATAGGAAGGTGACAAGCCTTTCTATAAACCAGTTGAAAAGGTGACATGCCCAACGGAGTCTTATAAGCAGTCATATACGCCCATACAGCATTATCAAGCTTTAATGACCAATCCTTTCTTGTGGGGTTCACGACTTTCTCTAAAATTCTCTTTACTTCACGATTTGAAACCTCTGTTTGGCCATTAGTTTGAGGATGATAAGTTGTAGCAATGCGATGATTAACCCCATACTTGGCCAACAGAGCTGTGAATTGTTTATTACAAAAATGACTGCCTTCATCACTAATGATAGCCCTTGGAGTCCCAAACCATGTAAAAATACTTCTTTGTTAAAATCTTTGGACCACCTTGGCATCATTAGTTACAAGGGCTGCCACTTCCACCCACTTCGAAACATAGTCGACTACTAACAAGATGTATAGATTTCCACATGAAGAAGCAAAAGGGCCCATGAAATCTATCCCCCACATATCAAAAATTTCAACCTCGTGGATCGTGTTCAATGACATCTCATTCCTTTTAGATATATTCCCAACTCTTTGGCATTTGTCACATCTTTGGACAATACTATAAGCATTCTTAAAAATTATCAGCCAGTAGAATCCAGCTTGAAACAATCGGGCCGTTGTCCTCTCTCCACCGTAGTGACCTCCATATAATGAAGCATGGTTATCCTGCAAAATCCCCTATATCTCACTATATAGGATACATCTCCTTATCATCTGATCAGCACACTATTTGAACAAAAATGGTTCATCCCATATAAACTAATTCACGTCATGCAAAAATTTCTTCTTTTGATGTCCAACTAAGTCAGAAGGGATCATCCTGCTCACCAAGTAGTTTGCATAATCTACAAACCATAGCACTTCCCCTTTCACCACAAATAACTGTTCATCTGGAAAGGATTCATTAATCATAGTCTTTTCATATACCTCCCTTGCCAGATTTTCTAGTCGAGATAAGTGGTCCACCACTTGGTTCTCAGTTCCCTTTCTGTCCTTTATCTCCAAATCAAATTCCTGCAACAGAAGTATCCACCTGATCAAACAAGGCTTTGCATCCTTCTTTGCCACCATGTCGACGTCGGGATTTTTAGATGTCCCTTTCCATTACTTGTTCTTTGGTGTTCTCATTTTAGATGAGATTTGTTTGAAAAAACAAGTGAAAAAGGTTCGACATGTATAATGTCGATGATGGACTATTAAGAGTCACCAGTTAGTTTTTTTAAATGGTTATACCAACACAACCGAGAAAAGGTTTGCACATTGACCCAGTGATGTGACACTGCTAAACGGGTCGGTGAAACCGAGATTCATTAGGGTCCGGGGACTTGATTATGCGGAGGGAAGGTGTTAGGCACCCCCCGACATCCGTGTTGCCACGGTGACCGCATCTTTTCAAGAAACTATTATCTGAATGTGTGTGTGTGGGTCAATGTGATGTTATTTGGAAGTAGTGTGAGGCCTCGTTTGAACCTATATACTAAGGGTTTAAATTTATGTAAAAATTCAGTTTTTAGCAAGATATAGCAATTATGTTGTATAACAAGATTTTTTAAACCCTGATGCTCAATGGTAATTGAGCCCTTTTACACTCCCATTTTGTTAAGTGTTCGGATTGATTGATTTTATTTTTACGAATGCGAGGCATCCGTACTAAAATAATGTACAAAAATAATTCCGACTTCCTCGTGGGTATGGAAACCATTTGAGGAAATTTAGGCACCACAGAATAATTTACATGCTGCTTACAGCTGAAAATGTCCATCACGGGAACCAAATCTAGATTCAATGGGATGAATCTGTGATCACATGTTTCCTAGGCGCACAGAATACTGCAATTTGTATAAAAGCAGTAAGCAGGTATATATATAAAAGCTGTAAATATATATATACAAACATGATCACAAACCACGAAGCACCTCCATGGGGATCGAAATGTAAATAAAGTCATTAAAGCTATCAACCACCACGGAGGAAACTCCAAAGTGGACAAAAGCGTAAATAAAGTCAGAATATTTGTCAACCGCCACGAAGGAAACTCCAAGCGGACAAAATATAAATAAAAGGCTTAAAGCGATCAACCGCCACGAAGTAAACTCGAGCGGATGAAACGTAAAAAAAGTCAGAAAAAGCGATCAACCACCACGAAGAAAACTCTGGGTGGGACAATATATATATATATATATATATATATATATATATATATATATATATATATATATATAAAAAGCGAATAAATGCACAGGATGAAAAATCCGTGCTCATCGAATAGAGTCCGAGACACGCTTAATATATATAAAAGTATATATATATATATATATATATATATATATATATATATATATATTAAAGCAAGAAACACACACGCATCAAGTCTAGGCTCATCGAACAAAGTTCGACACACAGTTAATATATATAAAGGTATATAAATATATTAAAGCAATAAACGCACCAGACCAAAGTCTAGGCTCATCGAACAAAGTTTGACACACAGTTAATATATATAAATGTATGTATATATATATATATATATATATATATATTAAATCAAATAAATGCTCTAGACCGAAGTCTAGGCTCATCAAACAAAGTTTGACACACACATTAATATATATATATATATATATATATATATATATATATATATATATATATATATATATATATATATAAAGCAAATAAACGCCCGCATCAAGTTCAGGCTCAATCGAGGCATAACTCGATAATGTTAGTCAATATATATATATATATATATATATATATATACAGACTGAAATGAAACCACGGACCAAAGTCCGGGAAAAAGCAAGCAACATGACTCTCAACGTGTAGAACGGTGTGTGCAGAGATGAAGAGAGAAACTCTAAAGTGTGTGAGAAGGCTTATAGATGACTGCCAAAGAAGACTTCTATATCTTTAGAATGAGTAAACACTGACTTTTGTAGGTACAAAAGGGCTATATATGAGCTCATAGGTGTTTAAAATGAGAAAGTACACTACATGGGGTGAGTGCAGAGAAAATTGGGTAGGGCTTCCTCGCCTTTTTCTCTTGCAAAATGGGTAGCCCAAGCCCTCTATTTATAGGTAATTTAGCCGCAGGTGTACCTACGGCTGAGCCGCCGATGTACCAGAGGCAACCCCAGTGACCCCGAGTTTATCGGGTCTGGTCGTCTCGAAGTAAGTGCACTCGGGCACTGTAATGTCCACTCGAACTTTCAGAAATACAATCCAAGCATCCGTTTGAGGTATACAGAACCTATTTCGAACTGCCGTTGTCGAGAGTTGTACGATGACATGGGATTAGAGTTTGTACGAAGTCATTAAAGATGGGACGATGCCCTCCGGTCTTCAAGCTTCAACTTTCATCCGCTTACCCACTAATAATAGTCACTCGGATTGGTTAGTCTTGTGGGACATCGTTATGTAGAGATGTTCGTATCGACGTGGCGTGGCATCGCGTTGGCTAGATGATGATGTTGCCCCCTCACCAGCATTGATTGGATTAAATGATAAAACAGACGTTATCGAGACTTCACGAGATTGGACTACTGCAATTGTTGAAGGTCCTTGTCATCTTCGAGGTGCGCCTGTCTTCCTGATGGTATCACCGGGTTGGTACAGTATATCTCGTTGTGAGCGCCGAGATTGAAGCTGGTTGCATTTGAAACAAGCATTTCCAGGGTTATCGCCGAAACTGCATTCCTTGGGGTTATCACCAAGGTTAGTGGCTATTCCCATGGTTGGGACTGAGACTGGATACCTCAGGGTTATCTTCGAGATTAATCGGTCTTCTCTGGTGTGTGTTCTGGTATTGGATCTGCACGCCTCGGGGTCATCTCCGAGGTTGGAATTGTTACTCCCAAAGTGTAATTCGGGGTTGATGCTGAACTTTCGGTAGTATTCGATACGGATTGTCTTTCAGGGTTCTATCTTAAAAGATGAATCTATCCTCCTGCAATGTTAGTGACAGTAGTACAGAAAATTTTGAGTGTCTACAGATGTCCCTCTTTATCATACTCATGCATGGCGATACATGGGTAGGATAAAGAATCCTAGACACTTGAAACGCAATAAGACAAACATGGTACTATATGTAGCAATATGATGCAAATGTATGATGCATGTGTACGGGGTTGTAGCCCAACATGTTGTGGATGATTGTTGGATCCATGTTGCTTCAACTGGGGATTGGCAATGCTGACCAGATTCGATGTGTAAGCTAAATTTGTTAGGATGTTGATATTGGAGTTATCATCAAATTCCCGTGTCTTCGATTATGACTTGATCCTGAAGATGTACCTCTTATGTGTAAGAGATCTGTGGGGGTAAAGCTTGGTCTGTTTGAGGATGTGTATAACGTATTCCATCATCTATCCTCTTTGATAATATTGACATTTCCTGGTTGGTATCGCCAGGACATGTCAAGATTCTATTGGATTTACTGCCAACAACAAATGTTGTCAAGGATGCCTGACCTTCGTTGACGTGTGCTTCACCGACATGTGAATCAACGGCTGAAAAATCAAGTGGGATATACTGTCAAGGCTGCTTGACCTTCACTAATGTGTGAATCAACGGAACACTCTGTGGGTATATTGTCAAGGTTGCATGACCTCGTTGTTGTGTAGATCAATGGAACATTGCGTTATGACCCCCGTCGGGGATCCGCTGGGGAAATATGAGTAATCGAGCATGAAATCCTTGAATAGCTCTAGAGCTCTGATAGGTTTAATCGCCATCGGCTGATATAACGTCAAGGCTGCTTGACCTTCATTGATATGTGTGTCAACGGCTTGAATGTACATTGTAATCCCCTGCTGAGGCTTCACGTTGTAACCCTCGTCGGGGACATACATTGTAACCCCCGTCGGGGACTCACGTTGTAACCCCCGTCGGGGACTCACGTTGGGTAACGACCCGGAGTTGGCGGCATCGGACCTGTAAAAGGTATTGTCGGATGTGATTTGTGACAAATGAGATCATTGGCAGGGTATACCTCGTGTTCGGGTGACTACCAATGAGCGATGTACAGACTCACAGTTTCATCTGAGAAGACCAAGATTGTATGTTGTTTTGCTCAATCGCGTGGCATTTTTATTCCCAATTTGACCTTTCCAGTCCGTAAGAACTCCTTTGAAACTCGAACTGGACCGAGCCGGAGAGGTGGGACCCATATAGGGGTGCCATAGGTGCACCTACTACAGCTGCAGGTGAGCCTGTGACCAATCGCGGATGATAAATTCCAATAGGTTGGTCTCACAAGTCATTTTCAACTTGTCGCGCGAAGGAAAATCCATGAGCCTCTTTCAGATCTGCTGAGTTCGGGCTATTTTCTGTAAATTCTATCACCGTACAAGTGTTCTACACTATCCTGGTAACGTATGCATGTATTTTTCCAATTTTTATCCGTTGGATTGTGAGTTATTGCATAAAATGCATCTAAACACATAGTAGTGATTATGTATGCACAAATCACTCGATAAAAAATATTCAACATGGTAAATGTTAGTATTAAACCATGTTGAACATAATGATGTGAAAAAAATTGACTTTTGAGACAGTTAAATTGGCACCTTTTTCTGCTATTTTTTGTCCTATTTGAGGTCCAACGAGCAAAAGGTAGGAAGGCAAAGTACTCCTAGTATTGAGGTTGACCTTATGCATGATGATTTTAATTTTTAATGCATATATTATATATATGACTTTGGGGCAGGTGTGCTACTAAATGGCCACCTAGACATGTCTATGTTCATGTAGATAGTCCTATTTTCAAAGGGGACTATGGCAAAAAAATTTTAAATGTAGGCATTGGGTAGTCATGCATTTTAACTCTATTATATTTTAAAGTAAATGCATGCATGTATATAGTCATAAATTCATTTTAGAAAGCTCCAGGTAAGGAAATACCACACCCTTTCTGAGGTGATTTGGAGACTTGTTGTCTAGATATTATGGATCCGGATCAGCCAAGCAGTTCTCATAGGACCACTTCTGGCATATGGCGGAGGGGCTTCCGAAGTGCCTCGTCCCCGTTCTGTCAGATAGCCTCGTCGGTTGGTGGAGGCCGTGATTCGTCCTGTCCGGGTAGATGTGCCAGACGTTGAGGATGAGGAGGCAGGAATTTTGATTGAGGATCCCGCTCCTGCTGCACATGTTCCTCGTAGGGAGCTCCCGAGTATTCAGGTGGCAAACCCAGAGCTGCTGGGTGATTTGAATAGACATCCCTCGATGTATTTTCATGCTAACGAGGTATGGCGTTAGACTTTGATCTTCCTTCTTTCCTATTGATGAGGATTAAAGGGTTTTGATGTTTATCTGTATTTCATGCAGGTTCCTGGTTTTACACAGCTTCGAGGGAACTGGTTCAGTATTCACTCCATGTATCGGGTGCTTCATCCTGACTATAGAGCGGTAGTGCACGAGTGGGGATTTGGGGCATTCTTCTCCATCCTTCCCCATCGTTGTCCCTGGGGTTACCTCAGGGCATTGTCTGAGCGATGGTTTTATTAGACTTAGTCACTCCATCTTTTGGATTGTGAGGTGATGATGACACCTATGGATTGGTGATTTATCACAGGTATGGAGTTTAGAGGGAGCCAAAGGCATTTGACGAATATTACCCCACCGCCGATCCTTATTAGGAGTTCCACGTAGGGCGCTCAAAGGCGGGATCGTCTGCTTCGGTGTCCTTTGAGCGTAGATGCTATGAGTGGGCTTTTGAGTGAGCCAATGCCTGATGATGACAAAATCAAGGATCGCGTTATGCGGCGATTGTTCCTGATGATCATTTGAGGCTGCTTCATAGCAGATAACTCTTATACGGTATCTTTCACTTTGATCAGCGCCACACGTGATGTGGACCGTATTGGAGAGTATGATTGGGGCTCCTATACCTTTGCCTATTTCCTCCAGGGCATGCATATGCGCTCACAGGGTTTGATCGAGGCTTGGCTAGGATTTTACCCATTTCTGTAGGTGAGTATTTCTCTTGTCTTTTCCCATTCATAGGTGAAGAGTGTTTACTGATAGCAGATGTTTTGCCATTGTGTTGACAATTTTGGGCCTATAAGAGGCTCCCATGCTTGCGTTCTGTGAGTGTATTAGTTTAGATACCTATCCACGAGGACGACGATGGCACCATTCTATTTTGCCTGAGGTCCCTGTAGCTGAGGGATTCACTCACTGCCGTATGCAGCTGGAGTTGCTGACAGCTGATACCATTACATGGATTCCCTATTTAGGGGAACACTTGACCATCGACTTTGAAGATGGACACCCGACTGGAGTCGAGTACTTGATTTCCACCAGGAGAGTTCCTCTCTTCACAGATGGAGGTTGGGAGCTCTATTTAGGAGAGCGTGCTATTAGAAGCACCACAGGGGAGATCCATATGTCGATCTTGCCTCCTGCCATGCGTAATTGGCCCGTATCACAGTCACCCGTCACTGATATCCCATCGTTGGGGGTTGACAATTTTGCATTATTACAGGGTCCATGTACTCAGGAGATGTTTCAGCGGTGGTGGTCCCCTCGCACTATTGGAGCCCAGTCCCGCGCCACACAGTTTATGGGAGATATGGTTCCAGGATCCTTGATGATGACGGATTGGATAGCTTATGTCCGAGATCTGACTCATATGACCCAGATTGATAGCTTGACCCGACAGTTGGATCAGGCACACATATTTATCCTGCATTTGGGCAGAGATCCAGCAGAGGCGAAGTCATTCATTCCTTCCAGCTCAAACGCTGGCCCCTCAGATGACCCATTCAGGTTTGCCGGCGTAGATCCTCCTCTTTATAAGCCTGACATCCCTATTGATAGAGATCCAGTGACTTATGAGGAGTTACATCAGGTTGACAGGATTGATGATGTGGACATCGACACCTTGGTCTTCTTCTGATGTATATTCTCGTTATATCTTTTGATAGGCCTCTCATTAGTTATTGGGTGGGTAATGCTTCCCATTCTCGCTATATCTTTTGATAGGCCTCTCATAGTACTAGGGCATCCATGCCCCATTTCCTGTGATTTGTAGTCATGCAGAGATGATGTATTAGATGATGATATACTTAGGAATGTATGCACCTTTGTTTTTCCATTCCCGATATCATATTGCCATCCATTATCTGTTATGCATGTATCATGTTATGCATATGTATTATTGTCCAGAGATATTCGGCATTGAGCCCTAGATGGTCTTATGACACGGCCCGTACAGATGTCTTCTTCTACAGTTAGCCGTATAGATCATACCCCACCATCATTGGTGGCCTTGGGTATGCAATCGTGGTATGATAGCATGTCACCACCACACAGGGTGACTGTAGATCAGTTGCTGCAACATACTATGACTTTATTGATGTTTCAGGTTCCCGCAGGGTTTGTAGACTGGATGCTAGAGCATTGGCTACCGAATAGGAAGATTTTCTGATTCGGTACCCATGAGTTGACTCCTACTCTGGAGGAGTATGCACGATTGACGATCTTTGTCTTTAGGCAGCACCTTGCGTCTTGTCGGGCTTTGGGAGACATGAGTAGACGGTTTATGACTCTCACAAGATTACGGCGCAGAGTAGTGCAGGACGAGCTGACATCTAGCCACGTGATATCCCAGTTTTTACGTACGATGATTGGCCGCCTTTGGAGGATCATTTACGTTTGACCGAGGTCGATGTCTCACATTCGCGTATGCGTCTTGTCAGATGTCTATATACCACGATATATGGACGAGATAGACATTGGTGTCATCATGGCAGTGAGAGAACTTAGAGAGGGTCGTACCATTGTACCTATGATTGTAGCAGAGACCCTATGGTCAGCATCCTATTGTTGCACTTATCCGACAGGAGTGTTCACTGGGAGTTCGGTGATGCTGTATGTGTGGTTTATGTCACACTTGAGACCGATTGGTACCCTTAGACGACATGGATATTTCACACATGATGTAGCTATGTCATACTCCTTTCACCCATCAGAGTGTATAGATGCTCTGTCTTGGTCCGCATTTTTCGCAGATATCAGAGATCCATTTAGCATATTGTCGTGCTTGGGGCTTTGCTCACCATACAGCTTCATTACTCACGCTCCGGGCATGGACTTCCTCCCTCTGGCTGGCTTGAGGGGAGTGACTACTTTTCACCCACTGGCCGTGATGTCGCAGTTCGACAAGTTCTAGGATTTCCATCCTTTTGAGGGGGCGATAGGTCAGTGTTTAGCTTCTCGATATCCCTCAGCAGAGGACCGATCCCGTGTGTATGCTTGTTGGGATCAACGCGAGATAGCTTCTTTCTCTATCAGTCATCCAGGTTGTTCTGCAGAGTATTTCCCATGGATGGAGACAGAGATTTTATCGGCTGCGGTAGTGTCCACAGTACCGGATAGCGAGTCAGATGATGTAGAGCCCATGGAGCACATAGATTCCTACATCGAGGAGGAGCCCGCTGCTGGGTTGCCAGCATTTCTTTCAAATTCTCCTAGTACCAGTACTGTTGTGATTTATCACTCGGCACAGTACCTAGAGCAGAGTCTTCATCTGATGACCATTGAGAGAGATCAAGCTCGATCTATGATGTTGTCTGCCCTTGATGGTAGAGACGCAGCTCTATTAGAGAGAGACGATGCATTAGATCATAGAGATGCCGCTGTTGTTGAGCGGGATGAGGCTAGATCAGCCAGAGATGCAGTGATAGTTGAGCGGGATAGTGCTATATCTGCCCGGGATGTAGCTGTCATATATAGTACTGCAGTGAGGTCCTTTACCACTGGCGTGATCGCAGAGATGAGCGCATATATTGATTATCATATGGTCACCATGCAGATGGCTGCAGATCTGTTGGGTTGTGTGGATATTCTCGTACAGAAGACCACAGCTTCGCCTCCTTCTTCTGAGAGGGACGCCATGTTGGGCTTGTTAGCTCGCATATACCCTGACTTGTAGATGAGCTTGTATTTACCTGCACAGACTAGCTTAGCCATTTTGTCATGTATAATTTACATTGTATATATATCAAACAACATTATATATAACAGGGAAATATATTTTTGGATCACTTCCCTTTTAGATATGCCTTGCTATTTGCTTGATATTTTGCCTGCTGCTTCAGGGCTTGTGGTCTTGATGTATTCTGAATTCCTCTTGGGTGGATGGACATTGAGTTGTCTCTGGATAATTCAGAATGGATCATCGATCTCTGTGTATCCCTAATATCTTTGGTGTCTTGGGACTGGTTTCTGTATGGAAATGTGGAGAGGAGTGTGGCTTTCCTCTCTGAGATTGACCGCACCACAGATGGTCGCTAGTACTTCTATTTAGGAGATGCCTAGTTAATTCCATCTCTTATGGATTGGTGTTGCTCTTCAAGGTATGACCGCAGCTTAGATGGTCGCTGAATCTCTTATTTGGGAGGAGTTCAGATAATTCCATCCCTTTGGTCTGAAGCCAATGAAATGTGGTGGATTGAAGGATGATCCCAGTACCAACTGACAAGGGTTTCTATTTTGGTAGGGGGTGAGACCGCACCATGAATGGCTGCCTATGTACTCCTATTGAAGAGAGATCAAGTCTGCGTGTAGTTCAACTCGTGTAAGAGGTTCAACGTTATGTATATGGCGTAAAATGGTGTAGGAATGTTGTTGGTTGTTTTTTTTTATGTAAGGGTAGAAATGTTTTTGTTGTTTTTGTTTTTGTAAGGGTAGAAATGTTTTTGTTGTTTTTGTTTTATTGCGACCGGGCCATGTGACATGGTTGCCTACGTACTCCTATTGAAGAGGAGATCAGGTTGGCGTAGTTCGCCCCTCAAGGCGAGATAAAAAGCGTAATCCCATGTGCAGGTCAGAGTGGAGGGAGGAGAAAGTTTATTCCTAGGTTGAGGATAAACTGCAGGTATAAGAAGTTTGATCCCATGTATGGGTAGCCAAACTGCAAGTGCGAGAGGTTCAATCTGCGGTGGGATGACCTAAGTTGTAGGAACGCAGAGAAGAGCCAGGCTGCTGGCTTGAAATGTAGGTTTCCCTGAGGGGCAAAGTGTAAGAAAGTTGTAGGTAGTAAGGGGTTAAAGAACCGGAATGACTGGTGACCTGATGATTCTGCATCAGGGTGTTTGCGAATTACTTCAGACATAGTACCGTTTCACGGCGTCTGAGTTGATGAGTTTTGGAATCTCATCACCATCCATTTCTTGCAATCTGAGAGCGCCTCCTATCAATACTTCTTTGACAACAAACGGGCCTTCCCAGTTAGGAGCGAATTTTCCCTTAGATTGATCTTGGTTGTCAAGGATTTTTTTCAAAACCAATTCATGTTGTTTAAACTGCCATAGCCGGACTTTTTTGTTGTAGGATCTAGCGATCCTTTGTTGATATAACTGACTATGGAAGATAGTCGCGGTTCTCCTTTCGTCTATTAGAGACAATTGGAGATACCTGTCGTGTACCCATTGGTCTTCATCGAGCTGAGCGTCTATCAACACTCTGAGGGATTTCATTTTAACTTCTATGGGGAGTACTGCTTCCATCCCATAGGTTAATGCGTAGGGGGTTGCCCCAGTGGAAGTGAGCATTGAGGTTCTGTAGGCTAACAAAGTCAGAGGCAATAGGTCAGGCCAATCTTTATGGTTGGCGGACATCTTTTGCATAATCTTCTTGATGTTTTTCTTAGCCGCTTCAGCAACACCGTTCATCTTCGGACGATAGATGACAGAGATAAGATGTTTGATGTGTAATTTACTGCATAATTCCTCCATCATTTTTTTGTTGAGGTTCTTGGCATTGTCTGACACAATCACCTCTGGTTGTCCATATCAAAAAATGACATTGTTTCTGATGAAAGCAATGATGACTTCTTTAGTAACCCTGGGGAAAGAGGCTGCTTCTACCCACTTGGTGAAGTAGTCGATCATGGTGAAGATAAACTGATGACCATTACTGGCTTTAGGCTCGATGGGCCCGATAACATCCATTCCCCACATTGAGAAGGGCCAAGGTGAACTCATATTGTGGAGTACCCGTGGAGGGGCGTGTATAGCATTCCCATGAATCTGGCACTAATAGCATCTCCTAACGTGGTCATTCCAATCAGCTTTGAGAGATAGGCAATAATGTCCTGTCCTGAGGACTTTTTTGACAAGGAGGGAACCACTCATTTGGGGGCCACAAACTCTGCCATGGATTTCATTCATAAGCCTTTGGGCTTGATCTTTGTTTAAACATCTGAGGAGACCTAGTCCTGCATCTCTTTTGTAGAGCGCATCTCAACTCAGGTAGAATTTCATAGCAAGTCGATGGATCCACCTTTTCTCAATCGGGCTCGCCTCAGTGGGTGTAGATCCATCTCGTAGATATTCCTTGATATGTTGATACCAAGGATGTTGGATGGGAGGTAGCTCATCCGTTACTTCTCCAATGTAATTCCCATAGGCTGAGGCCTTGTGCAGGGAAATTGTGACGCTTGCCAAGTGTTCCTTGTCTGATATGCGAATCAAGGAAGCCAAAGTTGCTAATGCGTCTACAAATTCATTCCTATTACGAGGAATGTGTAGAAAGGAGATTTCTTCGAACTCCAAAACCATCTGTAAAACTTGCCGATGGTAAGGCAGCAAATGTAGCTCTTTGGTTTGATAGATTCCGGTGGATTGTCTGATTACCAACTCTGAATCTCCAAAGACAGTTAACCGCCTGATGCCCATTGAACGGGCAAGTTTTAGCCCTATGAGACAGCCTTCATACTCAACCGTATTGTTGGTCTTTGACAAACCGTAATTTGACGGCAAGAATGAGATCTTTCTCCCGCATCAGATACTTAGAACTGCTCCAGCTCCGAACCTTCCAGATAATGTACTCCATCAAAATATATCTTCCATGATTGGCGCCGTATCGTCTTGATCGATTGTGTTGCCAGACCGCTTTAATCCTTCATCGGGAAATATGTTTCAAGGGTTTGAAATCCTCACGAAGGTGCGGCGGCGATTGATCCGCAATTCCTTGACCTTTGATGGACTTTTTGCGTCATATATACGATGTCAAATTTTGTAGGATCAATCGCCATATGGACAAATGACAATTTAACATGGGTTTATTGAACACGTACTTGAGAGGATCCACGCGGGATATGAGATGGGTTGTGTGACCATGGAGGTAATGCTGTAACCTCATGGAAGCCCATGCTAAAGCATAACACGTCTTTTTAATCAAAGTATACTTGTGTTCACTGCAGCTGAACCTTTTGCTGAGGTAATAGATAGCTTGTTCTTGGCCTCTATCGTCCTTCTTTCCCAGCATGCAGTCCATGGCACTGTCACTTATGGATATATACATAAATAGGGGAACATCATCCCTAGGTGGTACCAAAACGGGAGCTTTGACTAGCTGTTCCTTGATTATAAGGAAGGCCTTTTGACACTCATCATTCCATTTCATGGAGGAGTTCTCCCTTAATAGCTTGAAGATTGGCTCACAGGTTGTTGTGAGTTGGGAGATAAACCTGCTAATGAAGTTGATTCTTCCCAAAAATCCCCGTATTTCCTTTTCTGTCTGAGGAATGGGCATTTTCGTGATGGCTTGGATTTTGGCAGGATCCAGCTCAATCCCCTTGTGGCTGACTAGAAATCCTAGCAACTTGCCCGATTTAACGCCAAAGGCGCATTTAGCTGGATTCAACTTACGCAACCTGTTGAACAATTTTCTAAGATGGTCTAGATGGTCATCCTCCTTTCGGGACTTAACAATGATGTCATCCACGTAGATCTCGATCGCTTTGTGTATAAAGGCATGAAAAAGAGCCATCATAGCTCGTTGATAGGTGGCTCCGGCATTAATGAGGCCGAATGACAACCGTCTATAGCAAAAGGTTCCCCAAGGCGTGATGAAAGCAGTTTTCTCACGATCTTCCTCAAAGAACCATGATCCGATGATACCCCGCAGCAATCAACAAAGGAGTACATGTCGTATTGCGCAGTATTATCAATGAGAATGTGGATAAATGGCACGAGAAAGCTGTCTTTTAAGCAAGCTTTGTTCAAGTCCCGGTAATCCATGCAAACTCGCACCTTCCCTCCAGGTTTAGGTACGGGCACGATGTTGGATATCCACTCAGGATATGTAGACACCATGATGATGCCAGCTTGAAATTATTTCACAATTTCTTCTTTCACCTTTAAACTCCATTCAAGTTTCAATCGCCTGAGCTTTTGCTTGACTGGCTTAAATACCTCTTTAATGGGAAGACGATGAAGGACAATGTCAGTGGACAAACCCACCATGTCTTCATGAGAGCATGCAAAAACATCCTGGAACTGGGTTAGTAGTGTAACCATGTCATTTCGTTGGTTTGGGGTAAGGTCTGAACCAATCTGGATTAACTTAGGGCTTTCTACGGTTCTGAGATTGAAAGAAGTGGTTTGATCAAGGTTGGGTTTAGGTTTGTCTTTGACCCATTCTTGAATTTCTGGAGGCACCTCAATGTCATCCTCCCAGATATCCATCAAGGTCAATTCATCTCTCTACATCAAAGGTACAATCCTTGTGGAGAAGAGGCACTTTATCGACGTTAAGCAAATACCACATCTAAATTCGAGAGTCCCAAACAAAATATACTTTCACTTAGTATATATGAAATGTGTTGATCATACACAGTGTTAGCATATACTGGCAAAATAAACTGCTAATACTGTGCAGAAAAGTAAGCAGTTATTATATCTATAAGGCAGAAAAAGTTCTGCCCGTTTTACCCTTGTCGACCAATGCAAGGAATGTTGTTCCAATTGGCAAGGGAAAAGACTGGGTGGACTGCAGTGATGGAGGGATTGTCATCATCCTCCTTATCCCGAATGATGGCCATTACATCTGGACAATCATCGTCTGGGGTATATATGTTGGTATGTTCATCATGAACGATGATACGTATGCCTGACATCATCCGGATGACGTCTTGCTTGATTCTTTGTTCCTCCTCTCCCACTGCGGGATTTGGAACAAAGACTTCTTTCTCCTTTACCGGTACCGGCTTGGGAAATAACATAACCATTACATTGGCTGGCACCTTTACCGGAGGTTGTGCGGACTCAGAGTTTGAAGGCGAAGATGAACTCCGCATAGTTGAAGCTGAAGGAATCTGCTGATGCTTATGAGGATTCCTGTGACTAGAACTGGCAGAATAGCCTAGCCCAGCTGTTCCAGCTTTCTTGGTTAATCAAATTGGATATTTGATACCCTAGAAATCTTTCCCCAACCCTTCTCCCAGCTTATGACCTAATGACATCATTTCTTGAGTAGCCGACATTACCTCAGCAGAAATCTTGGGTTCGGGCAATGGCGTTCCAATAGCATGGTATTGGGTATTGTTTATTTCCAAAGCATGAAAACTGACAAGTTCAATATTTGCATTGGCATTGATGAATGGCATGTCTCCGTGCTGAGGAATCTCCGGTTCAGCGTTAACTGTGATCAGGCTATTGTTGATAATGTATTTCAACTGTTGGTGAAGAGTGGAGGGGATTTCCCCAGCCATATGAATCCATGGTCATCCCAAGAGCAGGTTGTATCCCGAATCTATCTTGAGCACATGAAAAGATACGCAGAATGTGTGAGGACCAATTTCGATTAAGGGCTTCAATTACTCTAATCGAATTACTGGCGGGCTCCATCAAAAGCTTTGATGACCAGTATGGCTACTCTCGATTCGCTGAGATTGATATTCATCTTCACCAAGGTAGCGTATGGACAGATATTCGGAGATGAACCTCCATCTATTAAGACTCCAGCTACCATATATTCGGAGGACAAGACCACAATGTGCAAGGGCTTGCAATGACCGGTCCCTTCAGGAGGTATGTCATCATCAGTGAAGGATATCACATTGTTGTTGAAAATGTGATAAACAAGATGTTCAAATTTTTCCGTACCCACTGATGTCAGGAGATAGGCTTCTTCTAAAACCTTCAACAAGACCTTCCGGTGATCTTCGGAAGTTAGGACCAAGTCCAAAATTGATATCTGTTGTGGAGCTTCCTTTAAGCTTAAAACCACCGTGGCTTCGTTATAACCCATAGCGCGGAGGAATTTTTCAAATTTCTCCATGGGTATTTTCCCTTTTGATTTGATGGTAGACTTCATCACCCGTTGGGAAGATCAAAGGGATTTTCCTTCGACAATCATGGCGCTTGTATGTGAGGTGGATCCTTCACCTTCTCCATAATTCCACGGAATCGCGCGCAAGCTAACAACGTGATATTGTGCTCGCATTTACAAGTTGATTGGCTCGGAGCGGCCACTTTCAAAGGATTGTTGCTCCCCTTGAGTTGAATTATTGGCGTTGTGAGTAATGTGTTAATCCCAACGGTTTCAGTGGATATGACTGCTACCACACTTTTCCACTTAATAGGGCCTATATTCTCACTTGCACGTAACACAAGATCGCCAAATGCTGCCAGCGCGGAGGACACCACCGCCAATTAGATTTTGGATAAGGTGGCGGAGTGCCCAAAGATTCTTCTATGCCGCGATCATGAGACTAGGAGTGATATTGACATACTCCATCAGAGTTGTATCGCCCTGAATGGGGATTGATTGGAGGTAGAAGGAACCATCCTTCCTTCATTGATTAACATATGAAGGATTTCCTCCATAGGTTGGCCCGGATAGGTGAATTCCTTTTATTGGCGAAATCCCCGACGGGCTTTGGCATTTGCTCTCTTTGTCCACTTTGTCTTCCATCATTTCATTTTCTAGAAAGTGATGAGGAATATTCATGACAATAGGTAGGAGACGGGCATGCTCTGGTTGATTAACTGACGAGTTACTTGATGTTTGATCACCACCGATTCGCCAATTGCTCAATTTGTTTGCATAGAGCTTTCATCTTTCGTTCCATTATGAATTGGAACTTGGCATAATCCCATTTGTCATCACCGTCTTTGAGGGTTTGGGAGGATTCACAGTTGAAATTGGAATTCTATCTATTACTCCAATTTATCATGTTAACCTCTTCTTCTTTGTGTTGAGGAAGAGGGTTGTCTTGAACGTGAGGCTGATCTGGTTTAGTGACCACGATCTCTCCGTTGTCTATCAGGTCCTGGACTTGTGTTTCGAGGCCCAACAATCCTGAGTATCATGTCCAGGTGCCCCGGCATGATAAGCACATTTCTGAGCAGCATTGAAACCCCGTCCATTAGGGCTGGCTGGTGGAAGAAGATGTGTAATTTTTTTCTGTGTCGTCAGAAGATTGAGAATATTCTCGAGGGTGTCCCCTAAGGGTGTAAACACTCGAGGGCATTTGACTTCTCCACCTTTTGGCATTGGAGGGTTCATAGGCTGTGCTTGAAAGGGAGGGTAGTTTCTCCTTTGAATAGGCATGTTCTGATTTCCTTTTTGCCACTGTAGTATCAGGGAAACATCTTCCTATTTCTTTTTATGGACCCTCCGGGGGTTGTTCCCATAATTTCTAGATTGGATGTGATCAGTAACAGCTTTGAGTATAGATAGGTCTTGAATCTTTCCGGACTTCAATCCCATCTCAGCCATCTCCCTATGTTTGACCATTTCAGAAAATGGTTTGCCGATGCCGGCTAAAACTCTATCATAGAAAGGAGCTTCTTGTATGTCTATGAAAGTCATGACCATTTCTGATTCTGTCATGGAAGGACTAACTTGGGCAGCCAGGCGTCTCCACCTCTGAGCATATTCTCTAAAAGACTCGTTAGACTATTTCTTGATCTTGGTAATTTGATACCGATCAGGAGCCATCTGAGTTTGGAAGTTGTATTGAGTGAGGAAAGCATGTGCTAGCTCTTCCCAGCTATGGATCTTTGAATTGTCTAATCTTGTGTACCATGACCGGGCTTCTCCAGTTAAACTCTTTTGGAATAATTGCATTCTAAGCTTTTTGTCCTCTGCATAAGATCCAAGTTCCCCTATAAACACCTTTAAATGTGTATAAAGATCTCTTAACCCATCATATTTTTCAAAGTCAGGGGTTTTACATTTTTCTGGATAATGAACACCAGGGAAAATACACAGATCAACATATGAAACACTCCCGTGTGTTCCAATTCCTTTAATAGCACGAAGGGTCTCTTCCATTTGGAGGACTTTCTTTTTGATGTCACGAGTGTCTGGATCTCCAGTGGGATGAGCAGCATCATGAGTTTTGTTGGTCGTATCCAACTGCAGTTTAGGTATTGTAATGACCTGGGTTCCTCCTTGTGTGTAGGATTCAACATGTACGGGTATTTTCTGACCCTGTGTAGACTGGTGTAATTCTTTGAGTAGAATAGCCAAATCTGTAATTTGTTTGCTTAATCCGTCAAATTCTTTGCGAGAAACTAGATTAAGTTCAGTCTAGTAGGATGATGACATGATTGACTATAGGCATGTTGCCTTTTTGGACTTTGAACGGGTAGTAGGTCCAATTGGTTCCCTGCGAAAGACTTGCATAGTTTAGTCTTTAGGGAATGTATATAATAACATGCTATGTGATGTGTCCATTTTAGGAATTTTATCCTACAAAAGGATGTTTGTTGTTCGTAGCATGTTTATATGTATGTCTACACATTTCTTCATATTTCTCATTACCTAGAGATAGATATGGAATGTAATTATAAGTAATTGTGTTTACAAGTAATTTGAAATGAGAGTATGAAGAGACTTTCCTCCGTTTTGGGTTTATCAGAGGCTGACCTATCTTAGGTTACTCTCGCGGCTTTTTGGCATGAAGGTTCCAAAATCATTGCAATCTACTTGATGGGAAGATAATCTGGTCTTTCAACTGGAGCGAATTTGGGTGGTGCCTTTCTTGAGCCTCGGAGAATTAGTCTTCTCATGAGTCCAGTAATCAAACACTAATATCACATGCAGATATGTTGCGAAGCACTAATATCACATGCAGTTATGCTGCGAAGCACTAAGTGCAATAAGGAAATGCATTCGTACACATTCATCAAAATGTAAATGCAACATCCACACAGAAGCATATAACAGTTTTGAAAAGATTGAAATAGCGGCTTAAGTCCTCTTACTGGAGTCCCCAGCAGAGTCACCACCTGTCGACGTCGGGACTTTTAGATGTCCCTTTCCGTTACTTGTTCTTTGGTGTTCTCATTTTAGATGAGATTTGTTTGAAAAAATAAGTGAAAAAGGTCTGACATTTATAATGTCGATGATGAACTGTTAAGAGTCGCCAGTTGGTTTTTTTAAATGGTTGTACCAACACAACCGAGAAAAGGTTTGCACATTGACCCAGTGATGTGACACTGCTAAACGGGTCGGTGAAACAGAGATTAATTATGGTCCTGGGACTTGATTTTGCGGAGGGAAGGTGTTAGGCACCCCCCGACATCTGTGTTACCACGGTGACCGCCTCTTTTCAAGAAACTATTATCTGAATGCGTGTATGTGTGGGTCAATGTGCTGTTATTTAGAAGTAGTGCGAGGCCTAGTTTGAACCTATATACACAGGGTTTAAATTTATGTAAAAATTCGTTTTTAGCAAGATATAGCAATGATGTTTTATAAAAAGGTTTTTCAAACCACGATGCTCAATAGTAATTGAGACCTTTACACTCCCATTTTATTAAGTGTTCTATTGATTGATTTTATTTTTACGAATCGCGGCATCATCCGTACTAAAATAATGTACAAAAATAATGCCGACTTCCTCGTGGGTATAGAAACCATCTCGAGGAAATTCGAGACAATAGTAGAATAATTTACAAAGTCGCCATACGACTAAAATGTCCATCACGAGGCGAATCTAGATTCAATGGGATGAATCAGTGATCACATGATTCTAGGCGCATGTAATCCGCAATTTGTATGAAAGCAATAAGCATGTATATATATAAAAAGTCAGTAAATATATATATACGAGACATGATCACCAACCACGAAGCACCTCCATGGGGGGATCGAAATGTAAATAAAGTCATTAGTTATCAACCGCCACAGAGGAAACTCCAAAGGGATAAAACATAAATAAAGTCAGAATACGGTCCAACCGTCACGAAGCAAACTCAAAGTGGACAAAATATAAATAAAGTTGTATTAAAGCGATCAACGCCCACGAAGTAAACTCCAAAGCGATGATGAAACGTAAAAAAAGTCAGAAAGCGATCAACCACCACGTAAGTAAACTCTGTGTGGATGAAATATATATATATATATATATATATATATAAGCGAATAAACGCACTCGATGTAAAATCGTGCTCATCGAATGTAGTCCTACACACACGCTAATATATATAAAATATATATATATATATATATATATATATATATATTAAAGTAGTAAACGCACTGCATCAAGTTCAGTGCTCATCGAACAAAGTTCTACACACACGCTTAATATATATAAAGGTATATATATATATATATATATATATATTTAAAGCAATAAACACACTAGATCAAGTTCAGGCTCATCGAACAAAGTTCGACATAGCTTAATATATATATATATATATATATATATATATCAAAGGAAATAAACGCCTGCATCAAGTTCAGCTCATCGAACAAAGTTCGACACACGTTAATATATATATATATATATATATATATATATATATATATATATATATATATATATATATAAAAGCAATTAACACACTAGACCGAAGTTCAGGCTCATCGAACAAAGTTCTACACGCTTAATATATATATATATATATATATATATATATATATATATATATTAAAGCAAATAAACGCCTGCATCAAGTTCAGGCTCAATCGAGGCATAACTCGATAATGTTAGTCAATATATATGTATATATATATATATATATATATATATATATATCTGATCGAAATGAAACCACTGATCAAAGTCCAAGCAAAAGCAAGCAACACGACTCTCAACGTGTAGAAGGGTGTGTGCAGAGATGAAGAGAAAGACTCTAAAGTGTGAGAAGGCTTACAGCTGACTGCCAAAGAAGACTTCTATATCTTTAAAATAGGTAAACACTGACTTTTGTAGGTACAAAAGGCTATATATAAGCTCACAGGTGTTTAAAATGAGAAAGTACACTGCATGGGGTGAGTCAGAAAGCCAAATCAAGGGGCTTCCTCGCTTTTTTCTCTTGCAAAATGGGCAGCCCAAGCCTCTATTTATATTCAATTTAGTCATGAAAATACTGCTGGCTCACCAATTAAAGTACTAGAGGCAACAACCTGGGCCTAGGGTTTTGGGTTGGGTCATCTCAAGCGTGTACTAGGGTATTGTAATGTCCACTCAAACTTTCGTGGTGCAATCCGCAACCGCTTTGAGGTATACAGGACCTATTTCGACCAGCCGTTGTCGAGAGTTGTCAGTACGATGGCATGGGATTAGAGTTTGTACGAAGTCATTGAAGATGGGACGATGCCTCCCGGCCTTCAAGCTTCAACTTTCATCCATTACCCCGCACAATAGTCACTCAGATTGGTTAGTCTTCCGGGACATCGTTATGTAGAGATGTTGAGACAACGTGGCGTGGCATCGCGTTGGCTAGATGACGATGTTGCCCTCACCTGTTATCATCGGATTGAATGATAAAGGCACGCCGCGTTCTCGGACTTCACGAGATTGACTCTACGCAATTGTTGAAGGTCCTTGTCATCTTTGAGGTGCTACTGCCTTTCCCGATGTTATCGCGTAAGTTGGTATGCTGTATCTCGTCATGAGCGCGAGATTGAAGCCGGTTGCATTTGAAACAAGCATTTCTGGGGTTATCGCTAAAACTTCATTCCTTGGGGTTATCACCAAGGTTGGTGGCTATTCCCATGGTTGGGACTGAGACTGGATACCTCGGGGTTATCTCCGAGATTAATCGGTCTTCTCTAATGTGTGTTCTGGTATTGGATCTGCACGCCTCGGGGTTATCTCCGAGGTTTTAATTGTTACTCCCAGAGTGTGATCCGGGGTTGATGCTGAACTTCTGGTAGTATCCGGTATGGATTGTCTTTCAGGGTTCTCTCTTAAAAGACGAATCTGTCCTCCTGGAATGTTAATGACAGTAGTACAGAAAATTTCGAGTGTCTACACACCAAATATCGAATTGCCGCATGATCCATGTACACTATCACCCTTGTCCCAATCAGATAAGCTCGAAACTTGTCAAAAGCATACACAACTGCCAGTAATTCCTTCTCTGTGGTGGTATAGTTCAACTGAGCGTCAGTAAGGGTCTTGCTCGCATAGTATATCACATGAAAAATCTGTTCCCTTCTCTGGCCCAAAACAGCCCCCACAACATAATCATTGGCATCACACATCAACTCGAATGATAAGTCCCAATCTGGTGCTGTAATTACTGGTGCTGAAGTTAACCTCCTCTTCAATTGCTCAAATGCAGACATGAAATCTTCATCAAACTTGAAATGAGTGGGAGCTGTCGTTGATACTCTTAAATTAACCTCACTTTCACTTCACAATTTATAATAATTAGCACAGTAGCAAGTAAGGATCGATCCCATAGAGAGTAAAGTTGTTTTAGAATTATTCTACTATTTCAACAGAAAATAAAGATGGGGTTTTTGAAAATTATTTTTAAACTAAGAGAACAAGAATTAATGATGAAATTAACCAAATATGTAAAAACTTCAGTTCTGCAGTTCAGTTTCACTAAGTACAATAAGCAATTAATCAAGTTATTATTATTTTTCCTTCAATAAAATTATTAGCCCTAGATAACAATAAGCTCTGTTATCCGAAATTCTCCGTAGATTATCACTGTATGAAACAAGCTCTCTGCCAGATTCTAACTAACATACAACCTAGAACAAGCTCTCTAGATTTAATATGATAGAAGCATTAAGGAATAGAGAATTAGGCTAATCCAAGCAACAAACACATAAGCTCTATTTGTTTAACTTGTTTTCTGATAATCTTAGTAATACACAAAAGCTTGTCCACAATTAGTATTACCAAGTTGCTACTTATGATGAAGACTAATATCAATTACACGTAATATCAATCTTAATCTAGCATATGATAATGATCAAACTAATTCAATTGGCCATATTGAATTAATTAAATCAATTAGCATGCAATCAATGAAAAAAGATTATCAGAAGAAATTTCACACAAGAAGAAATAAATAATAATACCCAATTAATCAATTATTTGTAGCAAGGATTCACCTCCCTTTAGAACTGAATAAAAAGAACTAGCCTGACATGCTCTTGAGTCTGCACTCCAATAGATGATAGTTGATAATTGAATAAATAAAACCCTGACTCTCATCTTCTATTTATAGTGCTAGACAAAGTCCTAAATCCTATACGAAATAGGAATCCAAATTCTAAAAGGAATTACAAATTACCCTAATTTCCATAAAGAAATTGAATTCATTTGAAAATAAATCTTAGTCTAAAAGAAATCCTAATTTTAATACAATTGTCGTGTAAAAACTTTCTATGACGCGTTCGGATTCTTCAATGTCGCGTGAATCAATTTCCGTGTTTTGAATGAACCGAATTGGAAGCTAATTGCCGTATACAAGTTTTACAGAGTAGGTTGACATAGGATTATGTTGGAAAATATATTAAATCCTTCTCATGTAATCCCACATAATATCCGTGGCCCACTTGATGTAATAAGCTAATATATATAAGGAAATCACTTGACTAGTTGACTTGTTTGATATTTGGTGAATAATGAAGGCCCACGTGAATAAATGTAAGGATTAAAAGTTTGCTGCATTTCAAAACCAACATGTGGCCCACTTGGTCCAATAATGTTCAATTTGTCTTCAAATTATTTCCAAAATCATAGAGCCCATCAATTGTACCTAAAATAAAAATATAAAAATAATAAGTGTATTTAGGCACAAAATAAATATAAAAGATTAAGCATTAAGGGATAAAAATATAATATATTTCATACTCATCAAATTCTCCCACACTTATCTTTTTACACGTCCTCGTGTGAACCAAAAGTTTGATTTCCAGAAAAATTCTATTCAACCATTATGTCAAAAGATTTCAAGGTGCAAGTCATAACTATCAACACTAAATTTGCAGAAATCTAATCAACGTCTTATCAATCAACTCACAATTTCCAACCTTACCATTTCACTAATGAATTTTATTAAATCAAAATGTAGCCACATAAGTAACTTTCCCAAAATCACCATACTTACTCAACTTAGTTACCATGGAGCAAAAACCGTGCACACTGACTCACAACCGAGAAAAAAAATTTCTTGCTTTTTTTTTTTTTCATAGAACCTTCTTTTTAGCACAGATGAATGTTTTTTTATGCTTCTTCTTCTTTTTCCTATATTTTTTTTCTTCTTGACATGTGCAATGTCTCCTTTTCTTAGGCTTTTCAAAGTTACCCATTAGCGAACTTTCCACCAACGACTCCCAAACCAGATGATCTTAGGGCGCTAGGTGTAGAGACACCCCTAAGGGCTTACTTGTTCAAGTAACAAAGGCCACAAAAGTCAACTAGTCAAGCTGCTTTTATTCATCGCACTTTTCAGTGTGAATACCGATGCTTCCCGAGGCTTAGTACCAAGTTATTTCGCACAATGGACATTGAAGCAGATTTTCAATTTTCAATTTTTTTTCATTCATCATTTTTTTTAACATGGTTCTACAACAACATAAGCAAGTTAAATAGTTCTAAGTCATGAAATCAGTGCACATAGACAACTCCACAAATAATTTAGCCAAATAAACATGCTTCTCATATTCAAGTACTCATGTATCACAAATTCAACTGAAATCAATTACTATGGATCATGGCTTAGTTGTCATCAATCATTAACAAATTAAGCATCAAACAGATTCTGAATTTTAGCATTAATTTTCAATCTTTGACTTTAACCCTAGAATACATAGGCAAATAGAACCATGGAACCTAAATTTTCAGATTTTTTTTTCAATTTCCCATCAAAATTGGATTATTTATTCCTACATAAAATAAAACCTAAATCTCCCCCCACTCAAAACCGTATATTGTCCCCTAATGTAAGAAAATCATGCAACGAAGAAAATACTACTAGCAAACATGCAATAATAATAATAAAAAATAAAATAAAAAAACTAAAAATTAAAGGGATAGAAAAATCAAATCTGAGATCATGGGTTGCCTCCCAAGCAGTTGCCCGTGTTTTAACGTCTTTGGCTCGACGTCATGCCTCTCTTCTCAGCTTTAATAGATTGGATCGTCTAGCTCCACCATCTCAATATTTTCCACCTGATGCCCCTCATAGAAAGGCTTTAATCTATGTCCATTCACCTTAAGGATCTTGTTTGTACTAGGACTTTGAATCTCAACTGCACCATGAGGAAACACGTTAGTGATAACAAAAGGACCAACCCATCTAGATCTCAATTTACCTGGAAATAACTTAAGCCGAGAATGATATAACAAAACTTTTTGGCCCACAATAAAAGTTTTCCGCATAATCTGCTTATCATGAAAAGCTTTGGTCTTTTCCTTGTAAATTTTTGAACTTTCATAGGCTTCATTCCTCAATTCTTCCAACTCTTGTAACTGCAGTTTTTTGTGTACTCCAGCTGCCTCCAAACTCATGTTGCACTGCTTGATTGCCCAAAAAGCCCTAGGCTCCAGCTTAACAGGTAATTGGCATGGTTTTCCAAACACAATCTTATATGGTGACATCCTAATAGGTGTTTTGTACGCAGTTCTATAGGCCCAAAGTGCATCATCTAATCTCAGACTCCAATCCTTTCTGCTCGGGTTGACTACCTTCTCTAAAATGGATTTGATCTCTCGGTTAGACACCTCAACTTGACCATTACTCTGCGGATGTTAGGATGTAGAAACCTTGTGTAGAACATTGTATTTCTTGAACAAAGCCGCCAACACCCTATTGCAAAAGTGGGTTCCGCGGTCACTAATGATGGCTCGTGGTGTTCCAAACCTGACAATTATTTAGTCCTAACAAAATCCGCAACAACTTTAGAATCGTCAGTCTTGGTGGCTTTAGCTTCCACCCATTTTGAGACATAATCAACAGCCAAAAGAATATATAAATTCCCAAAGGATAAAGGGAAAGGTCCCATAAAATCTATACCCCAAACATAAAAAATCTCAACAACTAATATAGGAGTTTGGGGCATTTGATTTCGTTGAGAAATATTTCCCGTCCTTTGGCAATTAACACATGTTTTACAAAATCGATAGGAATCTTTAAAAAGTGATGGCCAATAAAAACCATTTTCCAAAACTTTGTTAGCAGTTCTTTTTGGACCAAAATGTCCTCCACAAGCATAAGAATGACAAAAGGAAAGAATAGATTGAAATTCACTATTAGGCACACATCGTCTAACTATCTGGTCAGCACAAATTTCCATAAGTATGGATCATCCCAAACATAGTGTCTAGCATCACTTTTTAATTTTTCCTTTTGGGATTTGGAAAATTCTTTAGGAAAATATGCACTTACCAAATAATTCACCGTATCTGCATACCAGGGACTCTCAGTATGGATGGAAAGTAGCTGCTCATCCAGGAAAGAATCATATAACGGTAGCTCCTCCTCGTCTCTAAGTAGCCTACTCAAGTAATCCGCTACTAAGTTGTCCGCACCTTTCTTATCCTTGATCTCTAAGTCGAATTGTTGTAGGAGCAGAATCCATCGAATAATCCTTGGTTTAGAACCTTCTTTGTGAGCAAATACCTGAGAGCAGCATAGTCAAAATAAACTATAATGTTAGTACCAAGCAAATATGATCGAAATTTATCTAAAGCAAATACCACAGATAAAAGTTCTTTTTCAGTTGTGGAATAGTTTATCTAAGCCTCATTCAAAGTCCTCGAAGCATAGTATATGGCATGAACGGCTTTGTCAATCCTTTGTCCCAAAACAGCCCCCACTGCATAGTTTCTTGCGTCACACATGATCTCAAATGGCAACTTCAAATTTGGCGGTTGAATGATAGGAGCAGAAGTTAATAATTTCTTTAAAGTGTCAAAAGCCTCCTTGCATTCATCATCATACTGAAAGTCCACATCTTTTTGCAGCAACTTACATAAGGGTAATGCAATCTTCGAGAAGTCCTTGATAAATCTTTGATAAAATCCTACATGACCAAGAAAAGAGCGAATCTCCCGCACGCTGACGGGGTAAGGCAAAACATATATACCATCTATCTTAGCTTTATCAACTTCAGGACCTTTAGATGACACAATATGACCAAGTACTATTCCCTGTTCTACCATAAAATGACATTTTCCCCAATTTAGAACAAGATTAGTTTCCATGCATCTATCTAGAACACGATTTAAATTATCGAAGCATGCATCCAAAGAATCACCATGAATTGTGAAATCATCCATAAAAACCTCGATGCATTCTTCTAAAAGGTCCGAAAAAATGCTTACCATGCATCGCTGAAAAGTACATGGGGCATTACACAGTCCAAAAGACATCCGTCGATAGGCAAAAGTACCAAAAGGACATGTGAATGTGGTCTTCTCTTGGTCCCAAAAGGTGCAATCACAATCAAGTTATATTCTCAAAACCATCTAGAAAACAATAATAAGTGTGCCCACTAATCTCTCCAACATTTGATCAATAAAAGGAAGAGGAAAGTGATCTTTTCTTGTTACAGCATTTAATTTTCTATAATCTATACACACTCTCCACCCAATTTGCATTCGTGTGGGCACCAACTCATTATCATCGTTCTTGACAACGGTGATTCCAGATTTCTTTGGGATACCTACACTGGACTCACCCATCGACTATCTGAAATGGGATAGATGATACCGACATCAAGTAGTTTTAGCACTTCTTTTTTCACCACCTCCATCATGGGTGGATTCAATCTCCTTTGCGCATCTCTTGTAGGCTTAGCTCCATCCTCTAACAATATCCGATGCATGCACATGGCAGGACTAATACCCTTGATATCCGCTATTGTCCAACCAAAAACTGTAATATTGTCCCTTAGGACTCTTAACAATTTTTCTTCCTGCACATTGGTTAGATTACTAGTAATAATTACTGGCAAAGTGTCATTAGTCCCCAAATATGCATATTTCAAATGAGTAGGTAATTGTTTCAATTCTAGAGTTGGTGTAAGACCCCAACTTTTTGAATACAGATGAATTTTCAATAAATATTATTTTTGAATATTATGGAGTGAAATTGATATAATGTTATAGTTGTGGGTAATATTTATAAATTTTGCAAAGTACGCAAGTTGTTATATAATATTCGATTGGTCGGGGAATATTAATTTTAGCAGGGAATATTCGTAAAACGGCACAATCATTGGTGGACCCCACAACGGAATTATTGTCGGATTGAGAAAACGACAAAAAAACTTTATGAAAATAACGGTGGAAGTTTTACCGTTAACTGTTGAAACACCCGGTGTTAAAAGTACAGTAATACGCGTGGTTACATAGTAGCACACAGTATTGATTATTGATACTTACGTGATAAGTCACTCAATTTTATTTTATTGGTATTATTAATGTAATAAAACAGAATACTTTTATAAAGTTATTCTATAAATAGAATATATTATATTTTATTATGCATAATATTTGCATAGTAAAATCTTTTATAAAGTTATTCGTTTTATTAGATTATAAATAGAATATATTATATTTTATTTAAAAGATTTTGCTTTAAATATGGAGCGTCAGATTAAAGTAAATCAATCTGGACCGTTCATAAGTTAGTTACTATGCAGTCCATTTTTCTATAAATAGAAGCTCATTCCTTCATTATTTTCTTACGAATTCACTGAAACTCTAGAGAGAAAAACAATAGAGAGAAAGAAGAAAAGTGTTCTACTACTTCACTACTTATATATCCAGTACTCTTCTTCTTAAGGTAGGGGATATTATTTGTTGTACTCATAGGGAGTATTATTTCTATTGTATTCATGAAGAGAACTTCTGTTATTCCATTCTTTGTTATTCTGTTGGAATAACCTGCATACGCAAGTTACCCTATACTTGGTGACATTCTTCTAATATTTCATCTTTATTATTATTCTGTTGGAATATCATATTCGTGGCGTTCTGTGACCGGTTTAAATCTTTATTATTATTCTATTGGAATATCATGTCTGTGCGTTTACGCCGGACCTGGTTCCATCTTTATTATTATTCTGTTGGAATATCCTGTCTGTGCGTTTACACCGAACATGGTTCTGTCTTTATTATTTTGTTGGAACATCCTGTCGGTGCGAATTTCGCCTGACCTAGTTCCGTTACTTATTAATCTGTTGGAATAACTCATCCTATGCGCGCAGTACCGCATGCATGGTGATTTCTTTTGTTATTCCATTCGTTATTATACTCAGTTGGTTAAAGTTTTGACTTCTATACTCCATGAAATTAGCGGAATATCCTTGATATTTGCGCTTCATCCAGTATCTATTCATGGAAATATTCTTCTGAGCATTCTTGATTTTTACTCTACAAAGCAGTATTATGTTGACAATCTGGACGTTATTAGTTACTGGATAAATTAATTCTTGAACTTGTTTTATTGAATTCTTATATCATTGTCATCATCCTCATGTTTATATTTTGTTGAAAGTCGTGTGTGGCCTGTAGTGCATGGATGGACTTGGTATGATTATGACTAAGGATTATTCGGTGTAATCATGATCGTAATGTTACAAATGATGTGGTAAAAGTCCTCATTGGCCGGTAGTGCATTGATGGACAGTTGTTGGCATGATCATGACCATTAATGAATACACAAATATTCTTGGCCCGTAGTGCATGGATAATTGTGGTCGTGATACTAAAGATTATTTATTAAGCTGAGTCTCAGCGATAAAAGTTATGAAAAACCTTTTAAATCATAGAAGATAGTAGATTTTATTCTCTACTTGACTCTTCTAATGGATTGCTTATTTCCGCTACAGTTAAACTTGATGTTTGTTATATTGTATCAGTTTAACACTGTTTTAAGGCTAATGATAATTTATTCTGCATTATCTTAGTCATAATATTTCTTACTGGGCTAGTTGAGCCCACCCTTTCTTTCACTGTTCTCTTTAAGAATTGAGAATATAGCTGGGACTAGTCGGGGAACAGAGTGATGGTCCTAGATGGTGCATTAGTAGTCCTCACTATTCTGTGAAATAGTGTGATAATAATTGTAGTGAGGACTCCTTTTGAGTTTGTATACTCTTTAGTAGACAATATTTGAATTCAAACTCACAGTTTATGTTTTGTTGTATTGTACATGACAGTTGTATTATTAAGTTGTATTTGAATTTTGTACCATGTATCTGGCGACTCAAGATGGGTGATGTATACCTAATTTTTTGGGCGTCACAGTTGGTATCAAAGATTAGGGATATGATCCCTGGCTAAGATGTGAGACTAGAACTAGGAGGGGAGAGATGGGAAATTCCTTCGCTAGTATGACCTACCTAAGTTTATTTGGTATTTAATTGGTCGATTAAAGTATAGGGATAATATGTTATATGTTATTTAACCTTTGTTTTGTGGCAGTATCTGAAAATGACATCCGAGAATGTTGAAAATAACAATGGAGCATAAGAGACCGTTGAGTCTCCACATATCAATAATCTGGAGAATGTGCATCAGGAAGGCGATAATCCTCATGCAAACAACAACACTGACCAAATGATTAATGATGGATTATTCAGAGGCTTTATGCAATTCATGCAACATCAGGCGAGAGTGGCTCCTGTCCAAAATGTAGGTGGAAACACTTAAAACTCTCGGACGGTCACTGCTAAACAGTTCAAGGAGCTGGGACCAGCTTAGAGAGCGAAAATCACTTAAGGCGGAAGCATGGATAAAGCAAATCACCAAGATATTTGATGTCTTGAGATGCTCCGAGGAGCAAAAGGTCCCCTTCGCCACCTTCATGTTGCGTGAAAAGGCGATTCTTGGTGGGAATCAGAAAAAGCGATACTTTCGACTGGCCTTTTCAAGATGTCTTGGGAAAAGTTCCAAGAGCTATTCAACGATAAGTACTTTCCGAAAGTATTCGGCCACATGAAAGAGGTGGAGTTTATCAAGTTGGAACAAAACAATATGACCGTGTCGCAATATGAGGCTAAATTTGCGGAGTTATCCGGTTTGCATCCCATTTGGTCGATAATGAGGAGCTTAATGATGCCAATGTTTTTAAGAGGTTTAAAACCGAGATACGTCAATATCTTATTTCTCAAAGCGTGTTTGTACTCGGATGTTGTAAATAGAGCTCGATTATTGGAGCACCTGATGAACGAGTCAACGCAACCAAGAGAAAGCGCAAGCGGCGATGAAAATACCAAAGTGGTATCACCATCGTGAGCGGTGACAACAAACGTGGAGGAATCAATATGCGTAAAATGGTAACCACTTGATGGTAATCATGGCCAAGACAAGAAAAACGGACATTTCAAGAAAAGGAGATTCAAAGAATGATGAAAAGACGTCAAGACCAAAGAATCGTGGTTAAGGAAGGAGAACAACCACCTATCATATGCTTCAAATTCGGAGGGAGGGACATATCGGTCAAAGCGTGCGATGCCATTAAAAGTGTGTTATAATTATGGAAGAGAGGTCACCTAGCTTGGATTTTGTCGCTTCACCAGAAGACAATTTCAGCTAGGATGGAGGCACCAAAGGTCAGTCCCGAGAGAAAAGTCAAAGCCCGGTGGTGCAAGGAGAGCATTTGTCGTGACCTCCCGAAGCAAGGAACGACGAGGTCATCACCGGTAAGCTTATCATAAACTCTAGTGAAGTCTATACCTTATTTGATCTGGGGTTCTAACCATTTTTTATTTCTCCTACTTAGCTCAACGATTAAATTTGACTCTGGAGAAATTAGACTTTGACTTATCTGTAGAAACTCCGTTGGGAGAAACCTTTATTACATCCACTGTTTATAAGTCTTGTTTGGTTCAAATTGGTACCCTTACATTACCTGTCGATCTTATTTCATTGAAAATACTTTCATTTGATGTGATTCTAGGGATTGATTGGTTAACTACTCATCATGCCAAAATTTATTATTTTCGTAAGGTTGTTAGCTTTCATATTCCGAACCAACCTATTATGCGAATTGAAGCAACCAAACCATTAAAATCAATCACGGTCATCTCAAGCCATAAAGCTATTCGTTTATTGAAAAATAGATGTCAAGCTTTCTTAGCTCATGTCACGGATCTAAACAAAAATACGTCAGTTTTGAATAATATTTCTATTGTTAATGAATTTCCTGACGTATTCCACAAGATCTTCTGGCCTACCCCAGAGCGTGAAATTGAATTTTGTATCGACCTTGAACCCGGTACAAAGCCCATTTCCAAAGCCCCATATCGAATGGCTCCTATTGAACTTCAGGAGTTAAAGACTTAACTGCGGGAATTGTTAGACATTGGCTTTATTCATCCTAGTAATTCTCCTTGGGGTGCTCCTGTTCTATTCGTGAAGAAGAAAGATGGGAGTATGCGACTTTGTATTGATTATCGGGAGTTGAATCATGTCACCATCAAAAATAGGTACCAATTGCCACGTATTGATGACATGTTTGACCAGTTGCAAGGAGCCAAATTCTTTTCAAAGATTGATCTTCGTTCCGGATATCACCAATTGAATATTAGAACCGATGACATTCCAAAGACGGCTTTCAGAACTCGGTACGGGCATTATGAAATCCTAGTCATGTCCTTTGGATTGACTAATGCTCCTGCTGCCTTCATGGATATGATGAACCGTGTATTCAAGGAATATTTCGATCACTTTGTGGTCTTTTTTATTGATGACATCCTTGTTTATTCCAAAAGTCGTGAATATCATGAGCAACACTTGAGGCTGATACTCCAAAAGCTTCGTGAATACAAGCTTTATGCCAAGTTAAAGAAATGCGAGTTCTGGCTTGAGGAAGTAGCATTCCTTGGGCACGTGGTATAAAGTCATGGAATATCTTTTGAACCATCAAAGATTGAAGATATTCAAAGCTGGGAGCAACCTAAATCAGTGACCGAAGTACGTAGCTTTCTCGGCTTAGCTAGTTATTATCGGAGATTCGTAGAAGGGTTTTTTTGAATCGCTACTCCACTAACTCAGCTAACTCAGAAAGATAGAAAGTTTGGTTGGAGCGAGGAATGTGAGAAGAGTTTTCAAGAACTCAAGAGGAGACTCATTTCAGCACCTATTCTGACAATACCATCTGGTTTGGAGGGATTTGTCATCTACAGTGATGCTTCGGGCAAAGGGTTAGGATGTGTTCTCATGCAACATGGGAAAGTCATAGCTTATGCCTCACTACAACTCAAAGAATATGAGAGGAATTATCCTACTCATGATCCGAGTTGGCACCGTTGTCTTCGTGACCGAAAATTTGGAGGCATTACTTGTATGGGGAAAAAAGTGGAGATCTTTACGGATCATAAAAGCCTCAAATATTTCTTCACTCAAAAGGAACTCAACATGCGACAACGACGTTGGCTTAGCTGCTGAAAGATTATGATCATACCATTCAATACCATCCCGGAAAAGCGAACGTGGTAGCCACGCATTGAGTAGAAGATCATATCTTGATGCGAGTGAAATATTGACAACGCAAAGGCCCATTTTGTGTGACTTGCAAAGGATGGAAATAGAGTTAAAGACTCTGGGACCCATGTGATGATGGCGAAAATCTGAGTAGAACCGACTTTTTAATTGATAAAGTTAAAGTCGCCAAGCTACTGACACGAGGCGATGCGTATGAGGAAGAAAGTGCAAGAAGGTGCTACACCGGAAGCAAGAATCGATGAAGAAGGAATACTTCGAGTCAACTCCAGACTTTGTGTTCCTAACGACCTTGATTTAAAGTATAAAATCATGATGGAGGTGCACAACACACCATTTGCAATCCATCCTGGGAGTACCAAAATATATCATGATCTTTGACATAAATTTTGGTGGGGCAATATGAAGAGAGAGATAGCGCTGTTTATCTCAAGGTGTCTAACGTGTCAATGAGTCAAGGCGTAGCATCAAGTACCAAAAGGTCCATTGCAACCACTTGAAATTTTAGAATGGAAGTGGGAGCAAATTACCATGGATTTTGTTACCGATCTTCCCAAAGTTTCTCAAGGCAATGATGCGATTTGGTTCATTGTTAATAGATTGACCAAGTCTGCTCATTTCCTACTGATACAAGAAACTTATACACTTGAACGTCTTGCTCGTATGTACATAAACGAGGTTGTAAGATTGCATAGTATGCCAGTATCCATAGTTACTGATTGAGACCCAAGATTCACTTCAAGATTTTGGGTTAGTTTGCAAAATGCTATGGGCACGGATTTACGATTTAGCTCGACATATCATCCTCAGACGGACAGGCAGTCGGAGAGGACGATTCAAACTCTTAAAGATCTATTAAGACTCTGTGTCCTTGACTTCATGGGAAGTTGGGACAAGTTCTTACCGTTGGTGGAGTTTCCCTACAACAACAGTTATCAAAGCTAAGTTGGGACAAGTTATCTCTTCTTCTTTATCAGATTCGGTAGATGATTTGTTGGATAATAATTCCAAAGCTAAGTTGATGCCTGGTGATGATGCAGAAGCCTCGTCTATATATATAGAAGACTGTTGAACTTTAAGTTTTTCCTTCTTTAGCCTCCTTGCAGTTTTCTCAATCTCTGGATCAAAATATAATATATTAACCTGAGAAGATCGAGTCATAAAAAAAGAACAAAAAAAATAAAAAAAAAATTGAATAAAAACAAAACGCCAAATTACTCCCCGGCAACAGCGCCAAAATTTGGGAGCTGTCGTTGATACTCCTAAATTTACCTCACTTTCACTTCACAATTTATAATAATTAGCACAAAGATGTAGCAAGGATCGATCCCACGAGAGAGTAAAGTTGTTTTAGAATTATTCTACTATTTCAACAGAAAATAAAGATGGGGGTTTTTGAAAATTATTTTTAAACTAAGAGAACAAGAATTAATGATGAAATTAACCAAATATGTAAAACTTGATTCTGATTCCTGGTTCACCAAGTACAATAAGCAATTAATTAAGTTATTATTATTTTTCCTTCAATGAAATTATTAGCCCTAGATAACAATAAGCTCTGTTATCCGAAATTCTTCGTAGATTATCATTGTATGAAACAAGCTCTCCACCAGATTCTAACTAACATACAACCTAGAACAAGCTCTCTAGATTTAATATGATAGAAGCATTAAGGAATAGAGAATTAGGCTAATCCAAGCAACAAACACATAAGCTCGATTTGTTTAACTTGTTTTCTGATAATCTTAGTAATACACAAAAGCTTGTCCACAATTAGTATTACGAAGTTGCTACTTATGATGACGACAAATATCAATTACACGTAATATCAATCTTAATCTAGCATATGATAATGATCAAACTAATTCAATTGGCCATATTAAATTAATTAAATCAATTATCATGCAATCAATGAAAACAGATTATCAGAAGAAATTTCACACAAGAAGAAATAAATAATAATACTTAGTTAATCAATTACTTGTAACAAGGATTCACATCCCTTTAGAACTGAATAAAAAGAACTAGCCTGACATGCTCTTGAGTCTGCACTCCAATAGATGATAGTTGATAATTGAATGAATAAAACCCTGACTCTCATCCTCTATTTATAGTGTTAGACAAAGTCCTAAATCCTATAGGAAATAGGAATCCAAATTCTGAAAGGAATTACAAATTACCCTAATTTCCATAAAGAAATAGAATTCAATTTGAAAATAAATCTTAGTCTAAAAGAAATCCTAATTTTAATACAATTGTCGTGTAAAAACTTTCCATGCCGCGTTCGGATTCTTCAATGTCGCGTGAATAAATTTCCGTGATTTGTATGAACCAAATTGGAAGCTAATTGCCGTATACAAGTTTTGCAGAGTAGGTTGACATAGGATTATGTTAGAAAATATATTAAATCCTTCTCATGTAATCCCACATAATATTCGTGGCCCACTTGATGTAATAAGCTAATATATATAAGGAAATCACTTGACTAGTTGACTTGTTTGATATTTGGTGAATAATGAAGGCCCACGTGAATAAATGTGAGGATTACAAGTTTGCTGCATTTCAAAACCAACACGTGGCCCACTTGGTCCAATAATGTTCAATTTGTCTTCAAATTATTTCCAAAATCACAGAGCCCATCAATTGTACCTAAAATAAAAATATAAAAATAATAAGTGTATTTAGGCACAAAATAAATATAAAAGATTAAGCATTAAGGGATAAAAATATAATATATTTCATACTCATCAATATGCATCCTTCTCCAATAAGCTGCAAAGTGGCTTTGTTATCTTGGAGAAATCTTTAATGAATCTGCGGTAAAAGCCTGCTTGTCCTAGAAAACTTCGAAAACCTTTTACTGAAGTTGGTGGTGGAAAATTCTCAATGGTCCCTAATTTGGCCCTATCCACCTCAAGTCCTTTCATCGACACCTTATGTCCCAGAATTATTCCTTCTTGTACCATTGAATGGCACTTTTCCCAATTCAACACCAAGTTCGTCTCAACACATCTTCTCAAAACCATCACTAAATTTTCCAGACACAAATCAAAAGAATCACCAAATACTGAAAAATTATCCATAAATACCTCCACATTATGCTCCACCATATCCAAAAAGATTGCCATCATACATCTCTAAAAAGTGGCTGGGGCATTGCACAGACCAAAAGACATCCTCCTGAAGGCAAAAGTACCATACGGACATGTAAAGGCTGTCTTGTCATGGTCTTCTGGAGCTATAACAATCTGATTATAGCCTGAATACCCGTACAGAAGGCAATAAAACTCATGACCCGCTAGTCTATCCAACATCTGATCGATAAACGGCAATGGGAAGTGATCTTTCCTTGTAGCTTTGTTAAGTCTACGGTAATCCATGCAGACTCTCCGCCCCATTACGGTTCTTATCGGAATCAACTCATTGTTTTCATTAGATACTACGGTCATACCACCCTTCTTCGGTACACATTGTACTGGGCTCACCGACGAGCTATCTGAAATCGAATAAATAATATATGCATCCAGCCATTTCAACACTTCCTTCATGATTGGATTAAGTCTTCTTTGATGTTCCACTAAAGGCTTGCTATCATCTTCTAGGAGGATCACAGGTAATTTTGAATTTTCATTTAAAAACGCATACCTCAAATTGTCTGGAAGTGGTTTAAACTCAAGTTCTGGAGGTGTTTCAAGAGATGGCTTTAATTTCACTGATGACTCTCCAGCTTTCTTTAATGGCTCAACAGGAGTCTTGAACTTCCTGAACTGTGGAGTTGTGTCAAGTATATGAACAATTTATTCAATCTCCTCATCATCTATTTCTGAATTTCCCACAATAGCATTTCTCAAAGGTTCATGATCCACCAAGTTCTCTACTTCATCATTTAGTACCTTTTCCACCAAATCCACCCTGAACCATTCCTCTTCATCTGTCGGAAATTTCATTGCCTTATATACATTAAAAGTAACTTCCTGGGCATGTACTCGCATTGTTAGTTCCCATTTCTGCATGTCTATCAGGGTTCATTGCCAAGTACCATAGAGGCTAATCCAAGAAGGGAAGGGAAGGAACAATGTCAAGTAATTACACTTAGGTCTGAGAAGAAAATTGCAGAAATGACTGCCTTCATCACTAATGATAGCCCTTGGAGTCCCAAACCTTGTAAATATACTTCTTTGTAAAAATCTTATGACCGCCTTGGCATTATAAGTTAGAAGGGCTGCCACTTCCACCCACTTCGAAACATAGTCCCCGACAACGGCGCTAAAAACTTGTTGCCTCTTTTTTAGTTTAACAAAAGGACTCTAACTCATGAAAGCATACATGGGTCAACAAGTAGTACAAAGTAAGAAAAGTATATATCCACAGAGAAAGGTATTAAATCTTAATTAGCATACATCAATCATGTCACTATTTTCATATGCTTTGACGAATAACTCACAATTATAATTTATACTATACTCAATTAATGAATAAAAATATATTACTACAATAATGAAATAAAATTTGGAAATAATGGGATTCTAACTTCATTTAATAATTCATCTAACTTGTAACTATCATGTAAAGCTTATATATTTATCATGAAACTAGTCAAGAGCACAAAGGTGGACATAACCATTTTTCAATGAACTATAACCTATTTACATAACATCCACATATGATAGAAATCATGTAAGCAACACTATTACCAAAATCATTATATGTCTATGTGATATTGCAGCAATAATGAATTAAAGCACATGCTCTTTCAGTACTACACATGGTGAAACGGTATATTTCTATCCGGTTCACGGATTACAAATCTAAACAACTCAGCCTCATAAACATATGCTATTATGATTATATCCATACTCATATTTCGTTTTTCAAATCCATATAAGCATACAAGGTGAATGGTGATCAAACATTCATTCGATATGCTAAGTCATAATAGGTAATCCAATGATAAACATACAATCATACAATCAGCTACATAAATTTAGACTATATATAAAAATCCATTAGAATCCCATAATATAGTTTTGTTCATTTTTGAACCAAAAACCATTATGGGATTGAAGCAACACATGGAATTAAACAATGCAAATAAGAGATGAAAGAGAAATGATTAAACCCAGTTGCAGAATCTGCTCCAATGTGTGTTCTAAAGTACCAATAATCTCCAGAAAATGAAATTAACAATTATTCAATAACCAAAGTAAAGAGAGGATATAGAATGTATCAAAAATTGATCAAATCCTCTCTAGACTGGTTAAAACATAAGAACCCTAATTACTTAATATGAAAAATTGATAAAAGACCCAATAACACACGTCTGGTACCAACCAGTATTGTTCAGATGAGCATCAAGCGCTCAAAATTCAAATTACAAAAAAAGTCAACAAACAGACTGCAGAGGACTCGCGCGGTCGCGCATGATCCTAGTGTAAAACAAGCGCGGGCACGCGATAGGTGTGCCTGCCGAAGCCTTGGTGCGGGCACGCGAGTTTCCTTCTTGTATGTCTTCAAGTGGCGCGGGCACGCGTTGTAAGGCTTAATTAGCGCGTGGCTACTGCTTGTTGTCTTCTGCTGTTGCTTCTTGCTTTGTTGTTTGTGTGACACCCCCAAAATAGGTCTACATCCCCCATTCCGAGTTGTCAATACACCTGCATGTAAACAACTACAACTTTATTATTACAATAGTAAAGCTGTGAGTTTAAATACGAGATATTGCCATCTAGACAATATCCACATACAAATAAATCCTCATCATAATTATTGGTACATTATTTTACAACAATGGTGAGGACTACTAAACAACTCTCCCTAGAACTTTCATTCCATACCCCAGACTAATTACTCGCTTATATTCTCGCCTCCCGAGAAGAAAAATGGAACAAAAAGGAAAAGGGTGAGCTCGACTAGCCCAAGAAAGAATATTATGACTAAGATAATATACAACAAAATTATCGTTAGTCTTCAACAGGAAAAATATAATAGAATACAATAGACAACAAGTTTTAAATCAATATTCATGCTGAAATAATAATTCATTAGAAGAGTTAAGTAGAGAATGCAAACTACTATCTTCTATGTATGAATTTTAAAGTTCATCGCCTATTTTTATCAACGTAACATCAATCAATATATATCCGAGATCAAATATTCATCCTTGCACCACAAAAGCCAAGGACATTCACTAGTTGGTCATGATCATCTAAACACTGCTCATCTTTGCACTACGGGCCAAAGATATTCATCGAAAATCATTCATCTTTGCACTCTGAGCCAAAGATATTCATCGAAATCATTCATCTTTGCACTACGGGCCAAAGATATTCATCATAAATCATTCATCTTTTGCACTACGAAGCCAAAGATATTCAATAATATCATCATTTAAGACCGAGGATGATGAAAATATTTTTTTAAAGAAACGAATCTAGTGAAACAAAATGACAAGGATTAAGGATTAAGGATTCAGTACTTTGTTTTATCCACGTCCAAAAATACCTCAAAAATAATCATAGTGGTGTAAAATTCAAGAATGATCAAAACATGGATACAATCAAAGCTAGTATCCACAATAGATATTTTTAGACCGAAAAGAAAAATTTTCATTTTTCGATGAATAAAGTCTGTATTCGTGAATAGTCATCAGTATACGTGAATAATTCGAGATACGTGAATAGTAACTCGGACACCAAACGCTCCAAATTTGATAAAACTTCGAGATCAATATTTCAAATAATGATATTGAAGAAATAATATCATTACGAAAAAAAATAATATCCTTACCTCGAAAGATCAAGATTTTCTAACCGGAATCTTTGGATATAGACTATATCTTGAACTTTCACCGTATAGCAATACTCAAAGTATACTCAAAATACTCACAAGAATAAACTCGATAATATAGAGAGAAAACTTCAGCTTAAATGTGATTTTCAATTCTAACCTAAGCACCTATTTATAGGAAATTGCTTAGAACACCAAAGCAGAAAATTTAATATAATAATATATATATATATAAATTCTTACGCCCACTCTTTGAATTCTAAAAATCTGAATTCAAACCACATGCTAGACCCACTAATAACAAAAAAACGTTTTTCATATTTTAAATATTTTAAACTTCCAAAAATCAATTATTTCGGAGCTTCGGAACTTCAATAATTCATAATAAATACCTCTTTTATCAGAAAATTCGAATCTCGCTTTTTTTTATAGGAAATTCAATTCTCTACAACTTTACGTAAGAAAGTTTTTCCAAATTCCAAATGAAATTGGCGAAATCCACAAATGGGAAATTTTACGGTATAATCAAATTTCAAATCGATAAATGGGGTCCACAAACATGTTTAACATGTTTTAAACATTTTGGTAACAAAATACTCCTCCTCCACATATACTCATATATCCCACATTCATCGTAAAAATATCATCGTTAATATATTATTAAAATAATATATTTAAATGAATTATTTTATCGAAAAAGATAAAATATTAATTTTCAACAATTGTCACTATAAAATTTTCTCCATCTATATCCACATAAAATCAATATTTTCCTCATCATATGAATCAATAATTAATTATTCACAAATAATATTACGTAATCACAATATTGACAACCGTGGGTTCCCAGAAAGAGGGGCTTTCCAATAAGAATTTCTCCTTCTTGGCGCGCAATTAGGTGACCAAACCTCTCCTTAGATGCAGAACTTTCTAGACATTGCCAATAATGTTATCTAATAATATTATTCGGATAATATGAATTATTGTTTCGACAATGAAAAATAATCGTAAATGACAATTATTAAAACAACACAAGAATATAAAATATCAACGCAAAGAATTATTGAATCAATAAAATAAAACACCGAATGATAATTATCAGAACCATTATTGAGTAGTGCCTTCTTACGTAAGAGTCAATAATTGGTGCAATACCGAAGTGTACTTCTGGATTCAACGCCAGATATTCGTGTTTTTTAACCATCGGGTATTCCAACGAAGGTAAACGGTAACAACTACGCCAGTTATTTTTAAACAACTTATATTTGTCATTTTCTTCCTCCATCGCTTTTTCGTTATGGGGCCCACACATGGTCGCTACCGTCGCATTTAATATTCTCGACAAGCGATCTTAATATTCCACGACCAAACGAATATTCCCCGGTCAACAATGAATATTTTATAACCACTTGCATATTTTGAAATATTTACGTATTTTACCCGTAACTATCCACACTAATCACATCAACCCTTACTATTTCAAAATAATAATTAGAGGAAATTAAATTTCATTTATTAATTATTTGGGATCTTACAGTTTGTTCTTTATCTTTCCTTTTCTGCATAGCACTCATCCACTACTTCAGTTCCTCATCTACCCATATCCATCATGCCTAGTCCTTGCTAGCTCATGTCACCATGTTTATCCATGCCATTCTTTCCTTTTTCTATGCATTTCCTTGCCATAGGAGTTCCACTACAAGAAATGATAAACAACATAAAATGCACAAAAACATAGTGAAATCTACTTGAGATGAGCATAATTCTCATGAATTAACATCCAATAAGTAGGTATAATGTGAGACCCCAGATTTTATGAATAAATATTTAATTTTCTCGAAATAATTTTTTTAATATTATGGTGTGGATTTGATATAATGTTATAGTTGTGGGTAATATTTATAAATTTCACAAAGTATGCAAGTTGTTGTATAATATTCGATTGGTCGGGGAATATTCTTTTTGTCGGGGAATATCCGTACGACGGTACAATCATTGGTGGACCCCACAACGGAATAAATGTCGGAATGAGAAAACAACAAAAATATTTTTATGAATATAACGGCGGAAGTGTTACCGTTAAAACTGTTGAACTACCCGGTAGTAAAAGTACAGTAATACGCGTGGTTGCATAGTAGCACACGGTATTGATTATTGATGCTTACGTGAGAAGTCACTCAGTTATACTCAATTATTACTACAATAATTGTTGTATCATATCTAATATTATTGATTCAATTATTGTCACAGTATCATCTACATAATATGTTATATTATTAAATCAGTAATTGAGACGACGAAGTTATTCATATTATTATTTGCAATATTAACAATGTCTAGAGAAGTTACATCAAGGAGAGGTTTGGTCACCTAATTGCGGCGCTGATAAGTAGAAATCCTTATCTAAAGCCCCTCTTTCCTAGGAACGACATGGTTGTTAAATATTGTGAGTTATAATATTAATGATGAATAAGTTGTGTTGATTAAAGATGAAATTGATTGTTCTATTGTATTGGGATTATTAGTGTTAGTGGAAATTGACATTTATTTCGATGATTATTGATGTCTGGAGGTTATATTGTTCACTCGGGTATTCGGAGCACTTTTCGTGTCGGAGTACTATTCATGAGTTACTATTCATGAGTTACTATTCACGAGTTACTATTCACGAGTTACTATTCACGGGGTACTATTGATTGACATTCTTATATTATTAGGGGTGGTGGTGCAAGATTGATAATACTTGCATGACTAAGTTAAAAATAGAGGTATAGATGGAGGTACTATACTGTAATTATTTTTATCGCATGATTAGAACTATTGAGTCACATGATTTACTATTGATTCACATTATTTACTATTGGGGGAGTTGGTGCAAGTTTGATAATACTTGCAGGACTAAATTAAAAGTGAAGAAAAAGATGAAGGTATTATACTGTAATATTTTGAGTCCCAAAATGTGCAATTATCGAAACTATATTTTTCTATAAATAGAAGCTCATTCTTCCTTCATTTCTCACCAATTCACAAAAGCTTTAGAGCGATTATTATAGAGAGAAATAAGAAGAGAAGTCTGCTACCTCACTATTTCAGTATCCAGTTTTTCTAAGGTAAGGGATATTATTTTTGTACTCGTAAGGGGTATTATTTCTTTTGTATTCATGAAGAGAACTTCTGTTATTCCATTCTTTATTATTCTGTTGGAAAAACCTGTATACACGGGCCACCCTATACTTGGTGAAATTCTTCTGTTATTCCATTTTTTATTATTATGTTGATATAACCTGTCTATACAAAGTACTGTATACATGGTGAAATTATTCTAATATTCCATTCTTTATTATTCTGTTGGAATATCCTGTTTGTGCATTCTACGCCGGACCTGGTTCCATCTTTATTATTCTGTTGGAATATCATGTCTGTACGTTCTACGTCGGACCTGGTTCCGTCTTTATTATTCTTTTGGAATATCCTATCTGTGCGTTTTACGCCGGACCTGATTCCGTCTTTATTATTCTGTTGGAATATCCTGTCTGTACATTTTACGCCGGACCTGATTCCGTTATTTATTATCCTGTTGGAATAACCTGCCTGTGCGGTCTATCGCATGCATGGTGATTTCTTTTGTTATTCCATTCTTTATTATACTCAGTTGGTTAAAGTTTTGAATTCTATAATCCATGAAATTAGTGGAATATCGTTGATATTTGCGCTTCATCCAGTATCTTTTAATGGAAATATTCTTCTAAGCATTCTTGAATTTTACTCCACAAAGAAATATCATGTTGATAATTTGGACGTTATTGGTTCCTGGACAAATTAATTCTTGAACTTGTTTTATTGAATTCTTATATCATTGTCATCATCCTCCTCATGTTTGTATTTTGTTAAAAAGTCATCTCATGGCTGTGTGCATAGATGGACTTCAGATGATTATGACCGTGGATTATTCAAGATAATCATGACCGTAATGTTACAAATGATGTGGTAAAAGTCCTCATTGGCCCGTAGTGCATTGATGGACAGTTTTTGGTATGATTATGGCTATGGATTCTCTTCGGCCAAGGGTACAAAGATGAATTGTTTTATGGCATGATCAAGACCGTTGATGAAAACACGATTATCTTTGGCCCGTAGTGCATGGATAATTCGTGGTCGTGATACTAAAAATATCCTTCGCCTATAGTGCAGGGATGAGTTAATGATGTGGATTATTTATTGTCGAGTCTCGTGATGATAAAATTGATGATAAACTTTTTAAATCATAGAAGATAGTAGATTTTATTCTCTACTTGACTCTTCTAATGGATTAATTATTCCGCTGCAGTTTTTGATCTAAAACTTGTTGTCTATTATATTCTATCAGTTGTTATACTTTGTTGAAGGCTATTGATAATTTATTCTCGCATTATCTTAGTCATAATATTTCTTATTGAGCTAGTTGAGCTCACCCTTTTCTTTTCTTTGTTCTCTTGTGAAATGAGAACGTAGCTTGGACTAGTCGAGAACAGTGATGGTCCTAGATGGTGCATTAGTAGTCCTCACTATTCGTGAAATAGTGTGATAATAATTGTAATGAGGACTCCTTTTGAGTTTGTATACTCTCTAGTAGGCAATATTTGTATTCAAACTCACAGTTTATGTTTTGTCGTATTGTACGCGACAGTTGTATTATTAAGTTGTATTTGAATTCTGTACCATGTATCTGGCGACTCAAGATGGGTGATGTATACCTAATTTTGGGGGCGTCACAGTTGGTATCAAAGCTTAGGGATATGATCCCTGGCTAAGATGTGAGACAAGAACTAGGTGGGGAGAGACGGGGAATTCCTTCGCTAGTATGACCTACCTAAGTTTATTTGGTATTTAATTGGTCGGTCAGAGTATAGGGATAATATGTAATATGTCAATTAACCCTTGTTTTGTGACAGTGTTTGAGAATGGCATCTCAAAATGCTGAGATAAGCAATGAAGCACATGAGGGCGTTGATTCAGCTAAAGCAAAAGGTAACGACCAACAAAACGATAATGATCATATCGGTGGCAACGGCTATCGGAACAATGATAACCATCGTGGGGGAAATTATCATGCCAAGAATGGTAACCACTTCGGTGGTAATCATGGTCAAGATAATAGAAGTGGAAACTTCAAGAAGAGAAGGTCATTTAGCTCAATTTTTTCGTATAGTGAAGTCAAGTCCAGCTGGAACGATGGCACCAAAGGCGGATACGGACAAAACAAAGTCGGTGGTTTCAGTAAGAGCGTTTTTCGAGACTTCTCAAAAAGCGAGTGACCCGAACGAAGTTAGCACGGGTTAGTTAATTATAAATTCTTGCGAAGTCTATACCTTATTAGATACCGGTTCTACCCATTCTTTTATCTCTCTTGCTTGCGTTCAATGTTTAAATTTGACCCCAGAGAAGTTAGACTTTGACTTATTGGTTGAAGCTTAGTTAGTAGAAGCCTTCGTTACCTCCACTGTTTATAAATCTTGTTTGATTCAAATCAACACTTTTACGTTACCTGTCGATCTTATCTCTTTGAAAATACTTGCCTTTGATGAGATTTGAGAAATCGATTGGTTAACTACTCATCATGCTTTTCGTAAGGTTGTCAGCTTTCATATTCCTAACCAACCTATTATGCGAATTCAAGCAACCAAACCACTACAGTCAATCACTATTATATTAAGCCATAAGTAAAGAGCCCCGATCCTTTCGTTGTTGACTTCCTTGTGTGGAATGCACCGAAGCCCGACTTTCTGTAGGCGACATCGTGAATGACAATGGAAAATTGATAGGTATCAATGTGACGTACTATCCAAGTCTTTGATGAGGGTCACAACTTTGAATGATATTTCTATTGTTAATAAATTTTCGTGACGTATTCTTGAAGGCTTATTAGCCTACCCTAGAGCGTGAAATCGAATTTTGTATTGACCCCAGTACAAAACCCATTTCTTAAACCCTCAAATATTTTCTTTACCTAAAATGAAAGTAAAATGTGCCAAAGACGTTGGCTCGAGTTGTTGAAGATTACGATCATAACATTCAATACCATCGTGGAAAACCAAACGTGGTAGCTGACGCGTTGAGTAGAAGATCGTATGCATTTACAAGTGGGAATATATGAACCCCCGTGAAGATAACGAATATACGAGTAGAATCGACTTTAATTAATAAAGTTAAAGTCGTTCAAGCTACACACCTGGAGCTGATGAATGTGAAGAATTAAGAAGGCTGAAGAGGGCGTTATTCTAGAAGCAAGAATCGACGAAGAGAAGAAATCTCAACCCTCGATTTAATTGGCCCATTTGAAATCCTCAATAAAGTAGGAACTGTGGCTTATTAACTCGTTTTACCGCCAAGTATGACACGTGTTCATAACGTATCGATGTTACGTAAATATGTGGATGACCAGAACCACATTATTAATTTAGAACCGAACGAGATAGCGGATGATTTAACATATGATGAGATACATTTTAAAATCTTGGATAAGAAGGATCGTATTGAACACTCAAAGGTTATACCTCAAGAGTTAGAATCTAAAATGAAGTCAAGGTATCCTCATCTCTTCTGTATTCCAGGTACGCACGTAAATTTCGAGGGCGAAATTCCATAAGGAGGGGAGATTGTGAGACCCCAGATTTTATGAATAAATATTTAATTTTCTCGAAATAATTTTTTTAATATTATGGTGTGGATTTGATATAATGTTATTGTTGTGGGTAATATTTATAAATTATGCAAAGTATGCAAGTTGTTGTATAATATTCGATTGGTCGGGGAATATTCTTTTTGTCTAGGAAAATCAGTACGACGGTACAATCGTTGGTGGACCCCACAACGAAATTATTGTCGGAATGAGAAAACGACAAAAATATTTTTATGAAAATAACGGCGGAAGTGTTACCGTTAAAACTGTTGAACTACCCGGTAGTAAAGAAATACGATGTCTGGCGTGGTTGCATAGTAGCACACGGTATTGATTATTGATGCTTACGTGAGAAGTCACTCAGTTATACTCAATTATTGCTACAGTAAGTGCTGTATCATATCTCTCATATTATTGATTCAATTATTGTCACAGTATCATCTACATAATATAATTTATTATTAAATCAATAATTGAGACGACAAAGTTATTCATATTATTATTTGCAATATTGACAATGTCTAGAAGTTCTGTCAAGGAGAGGTTTGGTCACCTAATTGCGCGCTAATAAGGAGAAATCCTTATCGGAAAGCCCCCTCTTTCCTAGGAACGACCTGGTTGTTAAATATTGTGAGTTATAATATTAATGATGAATAAGTTGTGTTAATTAAAGATGAAATTGATTGTTCTATTGTATTGGGATTATTAGTGTTAGTGAAAATTGATATTTATTTCGATGATAATTGATGTCTGGAGGTTATATTGCTCACTCGGGTATTCAGAGCACTTTTCGTGTCAGAGTACTATTCATGAGTTACTATTCACGGGGTACTATTGATTCACATTCTTATACTATTAGGGGTGGTGGTGCAAGATTGATAATACTTGCATGACTAAGTTAAAAATAGAGGTATAGATGGAGGTACTATACTGTAATTGTTTTTATCACATGATTAGAACTATTGAGTCACATGATTTACTATTTATTCACTTTATTTACTATTAGGGGAGTTGGTGCAAGTTTGATAATACTTGTAGGACTAAATTAAAAGTGAAGAAAAAGAGGAAGGTATTATACTATAATATTTTGTGCCCCAAAATATGCAATTATCTAAACTATATTTTCTTATAAATAGAAGCTCATTCTTCCTTCATTTCTCACCAATTCACAAAAGCTTAAGAGCGATTATTATAGAGAGAAATTATAGAGAGAAAGAAGAAGAGAAGTTTGCTACCTCACTATTCCAGTATCCAGTTTTTCTAAGGTAGGGGATATTATTTGTTGTACTCGTAAGGGGTATTATTTCTTTTGTATTCATGAAGAGAACTTCATTATTCCATTCTTTATTATTACATTGGAATAACCTATATATACGCATGGCTACCCTATACTTGGTGAAATTCTTACATTATTTCATTCTTTATTATTATGTTGGAATAACTTGTCTATGCAAAAATCTTTATACATGGTGAAATTCTTATAATATTCCATTATTTATTATTCTGGAATATCCTGCATGCATGCATTCTCTGGCACGACTGGTTCCGTCTTTCTTATTCTCATTGGAATATCCTGTTTGTCGTTTCTACGTCGGACTGGTTCCGTCTTTATTATTCTCATTGGAATATCCTGTCTGCATGCATTTTACGCTGGACTGATTCCGTCATTATTATTACATTGGAATATCCTGCTTTGTGCGTTTTTGGGGACTGATTCCGTTATTTATTATTACGTTGGAATAACACGCTTATGCGATCTATCGCATGCATGGTGATTTCTTTTGTTATTCCATTCTTTATTATACTCAGTTGGTTAAAGTTTTGACTTCTATAATCCATGAAATTTGTGGAATATCCTTGATATTTGCGCATCATCCAGTATCTTTTAATGGAAATATTCTTCTGAGCATTCTTGAATTTTACTCCACAAAGAAATATCATGTTGACAATTTGGACGTTATTGGCTCCTGGACAAATTAATTCTTGAACTTGTTTTATTGAATTCTTATATCATTGTCATCATCCTCATGTTTATATTTTGTTGAAAGTCATCTGTGGCCTGTAGTGCATAGATGGACTTGGTATGATTATGACCAGGGATTATTTGGTATAATCATGACCGTAATGTTACAAATGATGTGGTAAAAGTCCTCATTGGCCCGTAGTGCATTGATGGACAGTTTTTGCTATGATTATGGCTATGGATTCTCTTCGGCCAAGGGTGCAAAGATGAATTGTTTTATGGCATGATCAGGACCGTTGATGAAAACACGATTATCTTTGGCCCGCAGTGCATGGATAATTCGTGGTCGTGATACTAAAAATATCCTTGGCCTGTAGTGCAGGGATGAGTTAATATGTGGATTATTATTAAGATGAGTCTCAACGATTAAATTGATGATAAACTTTTTAAATCATAGAAGATAGTAGATTTTATTCTCTACTTGACTCTTCTAATGGATTGCTTATTCCGCTGCAGTTTTTGATCTAAAACTTGTTGTCTATTATATTCTATCAGTTGTTATACTGTTGAAGGCTATTGATAATTTATTCGCATTATCTTAGTCATAATATTTCTTACTGGGCTAGTTGAGCTCACCCTTTTCTTTTACTGTTCTCTTCAGGAAATGAGAACGTAGCTGGGACTAGTCGGGGAACAGAGTGATGGTCCTAGATGGTGCATTAGTAGTCCTCACTATTCTGTGAGATAGTGTGATAATAATTTTAATGAGGACTCCTTTTGAGTTTGTATACTCTCTAGTAGACAATATTTGTATTCAAACTCACAGTTTATGTTTTGTCGTATTGTACACGACAGTTGTATTATTAAGTTGTATTTGAATTTTGTACCATGTATCTGGCGACTCAAGATGGGTGATGTATACCTAATTTTGGGGGCGTCACATATAAAACCTACTTATCAGTTCCCATAGAGAAAAGTAATTATCGATCCCTAATCTATCATGCAATAACTTTATAACTATATCTGGCTGCTTAAACGAGCGAATAAAAGGTGATTTAAAAACTAAACGATTATCAACTCAAAATAACTAATTAACAAGCGAGAGATTCATATTGAAAAGATATATGATCCTAATGTCACTTAATGCATCATCCAGATTATACACCTCGTGTTAACCTAATTAATTACTATGGATTGCTAGTCAAGAGCACAAAAGTGAAACATGGCTATCTTTCAATACAACATGCCTATATCACATAAAATCCACAAAATAGATAGAATTCATATGAACATCAATATTACCTAACTCACTATATGTCTATGTGACTTACAAGTAATATTAACTTAAGTGCAAGTTCTCTTTAATGACTACACATGGTAAACTGGTATATGTCTATCCGAGTTACTATTCACAAAATCTATCATATGCAAATTTCATGAACATATGCTAGCTAGGCAAAAATCTGAAGTTGTACTTCCTTTTTGAATTTTATACAAACTATTACAGTAGATGGTGATCAAGCATCTAAGCAATAAGCACAACCAATCTAGACAATCCAAATATAATTAGTCAAGCATAACAACGAGGCATATAGATCTGAACGAAACAATAAGATCCATTAGAATCACATAATGGTGATTAGTTCATCTCTGAATCAATAATCATTATGGGATTTAATCCAACCATGAGAAGATAAAATGAAAACAAAAGGAGTAGAGAGAATAGTAATGAGCAAATTTGATTAAACTCTGTCCAAAGTAAGCTTCCAACTCAATTCAGATCGATAATCAAACCATCATAAACTTCTAATAAGCAAAAGCTACTAAGATCTAAAGAGAGAAGCCAAAAATGGTGGAGAATAGCTAAGAACTCTCTCTAGCTCTATAAAACCCTAAAATGGAATAATAAAACTACTCAAAAGTATATCCCATAACTTACAAATACATCCCTTTAAAGTACAAATCCTACAACAGACATTAAGTGAAAATTCAGTATTTTTTAAGCCTTGATTGGCGCGGCTGCGCGGCCCCGTATGGTAATTAGAGCGCAGGCACGCCATGCTTCATTCTGGATCCTTCCTGGCGCAGGCGCGCTGTCTTTGTTCCTTATGTTAATGTGCCAGCCTTCTTCACTTATCTCTACAATCTATCACGCACTTCTTACATTGGTGTTTTGCTACTTCAGTTGTTATCCTTAGCTTATGTTGTCATCTTCTTCTTTCTTTCACTTGCCCTGCTCAAATGCCATTCCCACATGCACATGCCATGCTTCATTCTTCAGTTCACCACACTCTCACCATCTTTGACAAATCCAAGTCATTTCAATGCCAATCAAGCTTCCTTAATGCAACCTAGAAAACAAAGATAAAAGCATCAAAAAACACTAAAAATACTTAAGTTTATGCCATAATTCTAGCAAGCCGATAGCCAATAAGTAGGTCTAAAACCTACTTATCAACAAGCCCAATTCAGAAATTAGAAAAAAAGATTTTGTTTCCTAAAATATTAGGCAGACTATATTAGCCTGACTTTTAGGGATTTTTTTTTCAAATATTTATCGAATTCTATTATAATTATGATTTCTTTTCAACTGAGGCTTATTTTCAAAATAAGGTTTATATTGTTTTATAGAAATAAGAATTTCTTTTCCAAATTGATTTCTACTTCCTTATAGAAATTAGGGTTATAGTTTGTAATTCCTATTAGGATTAGAATTTTTGTAACTAGTATAAATAGGGGTTACTTCTAATGTAATGAACACACATTATTCATTATTCAATATACTTGTGAGGTCTAAAACCTACTTATCAACAAGCCCAATTCAGAAATTAGAAAAAAAGATTTTGTTTCCTAAAATATTAGGCAGACTATATTAGCCTGACTTTTAGGCATTTTTTTCAAATATTTATCAAATTCTATTATAATTATGATTTCTTTTCAACTGAGGCTTACTTTCTAAATAAGGTTTATATTGTTTTATAGAAATAAGAATTTTTTTTCCAAATTGATTTCTACTTCCTTATAGAAATTAGGGTTATAGTTTGTAATTCCTATTAGGATTAGAATTTTTGTAACTAGTATAAATAGGGGTTACTTCTAATGTAATGAACAAACATTATTCATTATTCAATATACTTGTGAGGTTTATTCTCTTCTTTAGTTTTTTGATGAATTCCTAAGTTAATTCTTTAGTTTTTCTTTGAGATTCAATTTAACTTATTATACAACAATACATAGTTATGTGTGGCATCTTCTACTTCATCAATCGTCGATTGTACATTGTACCGAGATTATCACTTCAATATAAGTGAGGGGTCAAGGTGTCGTTGGTGTCCATTCAACGCATATTTTCGAACACGAGCAATTGTAATAAGATTACCGTCTATATATAAGCGAGGGGTTAAGGTGTTGAAAGAAATTCATCCTACAACTTTGCTGGAAAAGATCAGGGCGACAACCACCTCATGCAAACATGTCGTGGAGTTTATCACAACCGCATTTACATCTGCATCCTAGCCGCAGGTATATCTGTGGCTAGCCGCATATATATTTAAGACTAGTTCTAGAGGCTTATAAATGGACAATTTAAGCTCATTTTTGAAAAGAGAAATACATTTGAATAGTTTTAGAGATAGGAGATTCTAAAGAGAGGGACTCGGATTTGAGAGTAAAAAATCTCTAGATTTCATATATATATAGTATATGTTAGGTAGATCTCTCATATACCTGAGTGTAATAACATAGATTCAAGGCTAGGGAGCTTGTTCCTCCATTATCCAAGGTGATATATCAAATCTTTTTGTATATTCAATGTAGATCTATTAGATCTCTTTTCTTTTATTGATTATTGTGTTTAGATCTTGTTCAAGTTTTGATATATATATATATATATATCCATTGATTTTCTGTAGATCTATTTAATTTTACCAGTTATTTTGCTTGTAAGTTATATTAAAGATTGAATCCTTTTATTAGATCTATCATAGAACTAGCCATATATAACCCTTACCCGATTTTAAAGCTCAAACCTTGAATCTTTGTGCTAGATTGGTTTGGATATAGTTTAGATCTAGTTATTTTCAATGTTTTAAATTGGTTTTGGTCACTCCGCAAAACCCTAGAACTATATCTAGTGAGGAGGGGGTCCCACCTACCTGTTGTAAGACCCCAACTTTTTATAAATAAATTTGAATTTCCTCTAATTATTATTGTGAATAATAAGGTGTTAATTTGATATAATGCTTTGGTTATGGGTGAAATGTGCAAATTTTGCAAAATAAGCAACTGGTTATAAAATATTCATTGTTGTCAGGGAATATTCGTACGATGGCGCAGCCATTTGTGGGCCCTATAACGGAAAACGGTCTGATGAAAAATATGACAAGTTTAAGTTTTTATAAATAACGGCGTAATTGTTACCGTTAACACTGTTGGAATACCCGGTGGTTAAAATATAGTAATACGCGTGGTTGCACAGTAGCAAACGATATTGCACAATATTTTTTAATTATTGATTCTTACGTAAGAAGGCACTACTCAATAATTGTTACAGTAATTACTGTTTAATAATTTATTTTATTGATTCAATAATTGCTACGTTAATATTTTATATTATTGTTGTTTCAATAATTGTCACTGCATAGTATTTCCATTATCAGATCAATAATTCATATTATTTGACTAATATTATTAGATAGCGTTATTGGCAATATCAAAGGAAGTTCTGTCTAAGGAAAGAGGTTTGGTCACCTAATTGCGCGCCAATAAAGAGAAATTCTTATCGGAAAGCCCCCTCTTTCCTGGGAACGACCTAATTGTCATAATTGTGACTCTGTAATATTATTTGTGAATAAATAATTATTGATAAGGAAATATTTATTTAATGTGGATATAAATGGAGGAATTTTTAGAAAAATGACAATTGTTGAAAATTGATATTTTCTCTTTTCTGAAAAAATAAGTCATTCAAATATATTATTATATTACATTTTAAATGTATAATATCTTAATATAATAATGATGATATTTTTACACTAAATTCACTAGATATGAATAAAATGAGGTGGAACAGAGAAAATTGAATTATGAATTCTTTTTAATAATTATAATTCTATATATATATATATATATATATATATATATATATATATAAAGATGTGGTGGGTGGAGTTGTCCTTTTTGGTAGGCTTTGAAGGAATGCTGCAGAGAAGAAAAAAAAGTCTCCGTATGTATTTTTTTGAAATGAGAGTGGAAAAATCATCTGTATGTGGATTTCGGTTATTTTCTGTTTGGAATTTGGAAAAACTTTCTTCTACAAAGTTGTAGAGAATTTAATTTTCTATGGAATGCATATAAAATTCGTAATTTTCTGATAAAAGAGCTATTTATTATGAATTATTGAAGTTTCGAAAATAAATGTTTTTTTAATTAAAACATGGGTGGGCCCCACTTTTGTATATTTTGGAAAATTGCTGAATTGGTGGGCCCCAGTTGTGGTGGCTGATTGTTTTTCAAAGAATTGTGCGTAGAAAAAAAATATTATTTTATTATTATAGTCTCCTATGGTGTAGTCTATCGAGGAAGTCATGTTCAAAATCGTAGAGACAGCCTGCCTACGAGCCGACCGAGCATCTGCTAATAAGTACGATTTATACCTACTTATGGAGTACCAATTCATGCGAACTATGCCCATCTCAAGTACATTTTAGTAGGTTTTAGCTGCATTTCATGATAATTTGCATTTCGCATACTTAAAACTCCTTTTGGTGAATAAGTGCAGGAATCGTCCTATTTTGGTGGTGTTATTGAGCACACAGCGAATGGATGCTTGAGACGAGGAAAAAGATGGGATATGCATGGCATGAAGGTGCAATGGAGCAAGGAGATAAAGCATGACTGCACAAATAGTAGCAGCAATAGCATAACAGGAGTCAGGATCTGCAGATTGCAAGCCACGCTACCGCCGCCTGACGAGAATAGCGTTGAGAGCGCTTTACTGCGACGATTACTCGGTCGGATCTTGGAGCCTCACCGCAAGTTCTTGGATCATGAGAAGAACAAGTCTAGGAGGCCTGGCCACCATGAGACCGCAAACATACAAACCTACGGCAAGTCTCGCGACCGCGAGAATACCAAGTTGGAGGAGCGCGCAGCCGCGCGCGAGGCTGAAAGCTGCTGACTTGTTTTATTTTATTTCCAAATTTTAAAGGTTTTAATTGATTTAAAACGATTCCTGACTGGTGTCAGGGGCATGACTTGACATTTTATTAAGTTTTTCACGTATTTTTTATATCGTAATTAGGGTTTTACTCTCTGGGGGAAATTTCAACGTAGAAGGAGGCCACAACTCTATCTTTTTGTTCCTTCTTGGGATTTTCTACCAGAGTGGGATTATTATTATTAGTTTTTGCTAGAATCGTATGAGGATTTGAATTTTGATTCATATTCAGCAATTTGGTTTGATAGTTTCATCTTTTATCTTTCAATTGTCGTTTATTGATCATGTTTAGATTTGATCCCATAATGGCTTTTGGTTCAGTCATGAACTAAACTCCATTATGGGATTCTAACGGATTTTAATATGTAGTTTGATTGCATGTTTAAATGCTGGATTGTTTTGAATATCATATGGGATGTCCATCATGAATGTTTTGCATGTATGAATGCTTGATCATCATTCATTTCAGTATTTGTATGGAATTGACAATGAACATGCAAATATGGACTGTAATCATGATAGTATACGTATATAGGGCTGTGTTATATGGCTTATGTATTTCGTGAACTAGATAGACATATATTGTTTCACCGTATAAGTCAGAATAAGGGCTTGAACTTAAAATTAATATAATTACAATTTCACATAGACATATAGTGATGTTGGTTATATTGATGATTACATAGAATCTATCATCTGTGGATGTTGTGTAAGTAGGTCTTAGTGCATTGAAAAATGGCTAATACTCTTTTAGTGCTCTTGGCTACTTTCCTGTGATATATGAGCAAGTCATGCATGATAGTGGCGATTGAAAGAAGTGTTAAATGAAGTTAGAATCCCATTAGTTCCAATATCATTTATTCTATCGTTATTATTGTTTTAGTTGTTATTTGCAATTCGAGAACAAACCAAGTTTAATCAATAGTTTGAGCATATAAATATAGCAATTTAATTAATAAATAGTAGTTTAAGTTAAACAACTTTCTCTGTGGGATCGATACTTTACTTGCTCTGTATTACTTGTTGACGCATGTATATTTGCATGAGTAGAGCTCTTTTGTTAGTCTTAAAAAGAGGCAACAAGTTTTTGGTGCCGTTGTCAGGGAAAGGCGTTTAATTTAGTATTATTATCATTAGTTTTAAGCTATATTGTATGACTTAGACAATTCTAGTCTTATCTCATTTCAGTTTTTTTTTTGTTTTTGTTTCAGGAATTTGGATAAAGTTTTATGTGCACACGGTCAACCAACCCCGATTTAACACCTGTTCAGGATAATATAAATGGGAGAGGTTGGAAAGCGGGTGTTCGTAGAAATTTACAAGAATAATTGGAAAACACGACAGCTAATATGGCAGCTGAGGCACAAGGAGAAGATCAAAGAGAGGAGCATAGGGCTCTGAAGGAGTATTCCATGCCCAATATTAATGGACTACAGTCTAGTATATTCAGACCAGCGATAGCAGCAAATATATTCGAGATAAAAACTTACACTATTCAAATGGTGCTGAATACAGTTCAGTTTGGGGGTGCTGCTACAGATGAACCGAATGAACATCTTTTGAGTTTCATCGAAATTTGTGATACATTCAGATAAACGGTGTGACGGAGGATGATATTAGATTAAGGTTGTTCTCGTTCTCATTAAGGGATAAAGCAAAAAGTTGGCTTCATTCTCTGCCAGTAGGATCTATAACTACATGGGAGGATTTAGCACAAAAATTCTTAGCTAAGTTCCTCCCAATGACTAAGACTGCTAAGATAAGGACAGCTATCTCTCAGTTTGAGCAACAACAGGGCGAGTCGTTATATGAAGCATAGGAGAGATACAAAGAAATGCAAAGAAAGTGCCCACATCACGGTATGCCAGATCGGATGGTAATCAACATGTTTTATAATGGATTGGGATGGCAGTCGAGACTGATTATAGATGCAGCTGCAGGAGGGGCATTATGGGCAAAGAGCTATGAGGAAGCCTATGACCTTATCGAGACAATGGCATCGAATGATTTTCCGAATCCTACATCTCGAATGCCACAAACCAAAGTTGCAGGTGTATTGGAGGTTGATGCTATTACTCAGTTGTCAGCACAGATGGCAGCCATGGCAAAGAAGATAGATACTTTGGCAGAAAGAAAAGTAAAGACGGTTGCCTACATATGTGAGATTTGTGTGGGGTCACACTCGACGGAACAATATGCGATCAGCTCAGAATCAGTGCAGTATGTGAGCAACTATAGAAAAGACCAAGCTCAATTTCAGAACACATTCCACCCCAACAACAGAATCATCCAAATTTTAGTTGGTCGAATAATCAAGGGAATCAGCAGACTCAATTTCAACCAAATAATCAATTTGGTATGACAACAAGAACTGCATGATTTAATCCTAGACCACCTTTTCCGCTAGGATTTTCTCAACAACAACAGCAACATCACACTCCAGATGCACCTCAGCAAGAAAAGAAATCAGAAGTGGAGGAGATGATGATGAAACACATGGCAAACATGAAGTTATGATCAAGAGCCAAGCGGTGGCTATAAAGAATCTGGAAACTCAAATGGGGCGGATGGCGAACATGCTTACTAACGTGCCCCAGTGGTTCATTTCCAAGTAATCTGGAGACCAATCCAAGAAGAAGGGAAGGAATAAAGTGTCAATCGATCACATTGAGATCAGGAAAGATCATCGATTCTTGAAATCGCACGCCTGCGAGAATGCACCGAGGAGGCGGGCGGCCGCTGAGGCGAAGGAGCCGACCAATGAAAGCGGAAAATTTGGAGAAATTTGAGGATCGGCGGGAAGAAAAAAGAAAAGTAGGTTCAGAGGAGACGGTTAAGAGTCCAGTACCACCAATTCACATTCAAGTTCCGTATCCGCAGAGATTAAATATGAAAAAGGGAAGATAAACAGTTCAACAAATTCTTGGAGGTATTCAAAAAGCTGCAGATCAACATACCATTCGTCGAGGCATTGGAACAAATGCCAAGCTACACAAAATTTATGAAGGGTATATTGTCAAGGAAGAGGAGATTAGATGAGTTTGAGACAATAGGCTTGACAAGGGAATGCAGTGCAGTGCTTCAGCAGAAACTACCTCCAAAGCTGAAAGATCCAGGCAGTTTCACAATTCCATGCACAATTGGAAAGATGAACTTTAGCAAGTGTTTATGTGATCTTGGGGCAAGCATAAATTTGATGCCCTTATCAGTGTTTAACCAGTTGGGATTGCCGGATCCAAAGCCGACAAACGTATCATTACAGCTAGTTGATAGATCGATCACGTATCCACGAGGAATTGTTGAAGATGTGTTGGTTAAGGTGGACAAATTTATTTTCCCAGCTGACTTCATTATCCTAGACTACGAGGAGGACAAAAGCATACCAATAATACTGGGGAGACCATTCTTGGCCACAGGCAGAACGTCAATAAATGTACAAAAAGGTGAGCTCACTATGCGTGTCCATGATTAAGAGATCACCTTTAACGTATTTAAAGAAATCAGTCTACCAACGGATGAAGAAGAGTGCTTCCTGGTTGACGTGGTGGATTGGTGCCTACAGGATGAAGTACAAAAATCGAGGGATTATGGACCATTGATATGTGCAACGAGTAAAAATTCAGAGTTGAAGGAAGAGCCATTGACGAAAGATGAGGTCATTAAATTTCAGGGTGCAGAGGACACGTAGGAAGGCACCTCAATTCCATCTGTAACATGAAGCTCAGAGACAGTCAAGCTAATTAACTATAACTTAGCGCTGGATGGGAGGCAACCCATTATTGTTATCCCCATTGATTTGTTTTTAGTTATTCATTTTGAGTTATTTCAGTAGTTATATCGAATTCCTATTTAATAGGATACTTGATGTTCATGCTTAAGAGTGTAACAAGAATTGCTATGCGAATATTTACAAGATGTTAGTGTTATGAGACCACTAAGTCATGCCTTAACAAGATGCATTAATATCTATGCAGGAACCATCATTGGAAGACACCACTGACAGGCTGAGTGGAACTGAATTTTAGCAGTGCAGATATCAGCATCGCGTGGCCGCGTGGCATAATTAGCACAAAAATCGTATGCCCGCGCGTCAAGATAAGAAAACCACCAAAGCATTCTGTAAGTCTTGGGCCCATGGCGAAAGCTCGAAAAACAGCACAAGCAAAGAAGACACCGGGTTAAGACAGATCTGAATAGTTTAAAAATAGAGTTGTGGATCATTTGGACTCTCATTTGGGATATTACAGAAGCAAAATTCTCTCACTCTCCATAACTCAAGTCGCTATCTATCTATCAGTTACAAATTGTGCCGTACATCTCTCAATCAATTAGCCACGATTCGTGCCTCATTCAAAGTCCAAATCTCCTCAACTTCTCCAAAGTGCACTATAAAAGCTAGGGTTCCCAGTTGGATTGAAGAAACGAGTATTGGGGGTAAAAATTCTTTAAGCTTTTCTTCATTATCCATCATATAATCTGTGCAACCTTTATCAAACACAAATTGGGCCAAAGCGAGCAAGGTCTATTACGTCCTCATCAGGCAATCAGGAGGCTGATATTGTGGATCATACCAAGTTCCTCAACTTGGATGCTCAACAAGAGTACTACCACATTGTGGCGAAAACGTTCGTCAAGGAGCGAGGATTCAAGCCGGCAGGGCAGGATGGCCAGTTGTGCGCCATGATTCAAGAGAGAGGCTGGGGTGGACTAACGGCTACTCCAATACCCGTTCCTATGAGCGTAGTCTATGAATTCTATGCCAATTCCAAGGTCACTATGAGTGGGATATCTCTGGTTCATGGTATCGAGGTAGATTACAGACCCCGTGCCATCCGATTAATTTTCAAAATTACTGATGCACTGCCAGTGGGTGCTGCTAATTGGGTAACCGGTGCTCATTTGGAGATCGACATGGAGCTTATCATTGCAGATTTATGTGTGTCGGGTATGAAATGGACATATAAAGTTGCCACGACACAGCCGCGTATATTCCCAACTGCAGCCCTAAATCGCTATGTAAAAGCGTGGAACTTGTTCCTATGCGCCAAGCTCATGCCTTCCGCCCATCAGCACGAAATAACAGCGGAGAGGGCATGTATTCTGTGGGGCATAATCACAGAAAAATACATTGACATTGGTCATCTCATTCACGAGAATATGATGCGCTATCTACGGGGAGGAACGATTGGGAGCATTGCTCATGCTACGATTGAAAAATTCGAGGACTGGACAGGACATTACTCATGCTACGATTGAAAATTTCGAGGACTGGACAGGGTGTGTACCGCACCCACACGGACTAGGATTCATCCTTCAGCCTATTTTTCCAGAGCCACCACAATAACCCCCCAACAAATGATTTAGGCGGGCGAATCCACGCGTGCGCGTGCTACCCATGGCGATCGCCCGACTCAAGAAGGTTGGAGCGCAAGGTCGATGCCATATATGATAATTTTGGCACATTTGCGACGGGACTCACAAGGGCTTTAGCCGAAGCATTTGCGCAACAAGGAACAACACAAAAATGGCCTCAGTTTGGAACATCAACACCATATCCGCCACCGGATTCACCACCCGAGGAGGGTGGCACCACCGATAATTAGGGGAGTTTTCGTACCCTTACCTTCATTCAATTGGGACATTGAATATTTTAAGTTTGAGGGTATTGGCAGTATTTTTAGTTTTACATATAGTTTTGCATGATTAGTTTAATTTTTATTTGCATGTTTAGATTACAGTTTAGCATATAATTGCATGTTATAATTGCATACCTCACAGTTCTTACCATATAGAAAAATTTTATCTAGCCAATGATGAGAGTGAAGTTTTTAAATGATTTCTGAATATTTTGGATAACATGAGCTGAGATGTAACATTTTATACAATGACATTTCTAATGCTGTTTAAATGCTTTTGGTTTGCATAAATGTGTTCACAAGCACTTGTAGGTGTAAGAATTACGTTGTGCCTTGCGCGATAGAAAAACGTAGTCTTAAAAAGAGAAATATGTGAAAAGTGACTTTTGGACTTTATAAAACATTGATTTTTAAACTTTGGGAAAACATGGGTATCTGTGTATATAAAAAAAAGAAAAAATAAAGAAAAGTAGAAATAACATGGCTAGTCTTATTTGAGGCCCTGCTACTTGAGTAAAAATGCTAGGGGATTGTCTCTACACCTAGCGCTTAAGGTCTTTCATGGTCCAGAAGTCGTTGGTGAAAGCTCTAAGGGTAGCGGTGTGCCTAATGGAGTAAGACATTGCACGGTCATGAAGAAAAAGAAAGAAAAGAAAAGAAAAGAAAAATAGCAATAAACATCATGAGAAAGTCACGAAATTACCCTCGTGAGTAGAATAAAGAAGTTAAGCCCATTGTTGAACCTTTGTTTATTTTAAGATGTTGAAATAGTCCGAGTCGCATATATATACATAAGTCTTGATTTAAGCTATATTTTTTCTTGTTTGAGCAAGATAGCATAAGTATTCTACACCTAAATCAAGTATTGGGCGAATGCATCTGTATAGCATCTGTATAGCATTTTTGAATTATATAAGTATATGACATTATGCCTGCAGTTTGATTTGAATATGTAGTCTCGAATCTAGAAAAACTTCGCTGAGGCAAATTGGACTGAATTTTTATGATGGTTGGGACAATGTGAGAATTAGTTTCATAGTAACATAGTTGCATTTTTATTGATCATTAGTATGCTTTGCTTGAGGGCAAGCAATGGTTCAAGTTTGGGGGTATCTGATAAGTAGGATTTATACCTACTTATGGAGTACCAATTCATGCGAACTATGCCCATCTTAAGTACATTTTAGTAGGTTTTAGCTGTAATTCATGGTAATTTGCATTTCGCATACTTAAAACTCCTTTTTGATAATAAGTGCAGGAATCGGCCTATTTTGGTGGTGTTATTGAGCACACAGCGAATGGATGCTTGAGACGAGGCAAAAGATGGGATATGCATGACATGAAGGTGCAATGGAGCAAGGAGATAAAACGTGACTATACAAGTAGCAGCAACAATAGCATAACAGGAGTCAGGATCTACAGATTGCACCATGCGGCAGAATAGCCTTGAGAGCGCGCACCCGGCGATTACTCAGCCAGATGTTGGAGCCTATTACAAGTTGCGTGGCCGAGAGAAGAATAAGTCTAGGGAGCGCGCGCCCACGCGCAAGACCGACCAAACATACAAACCTACTGCAAGTCTCGCGGCCGCGAAAATATCAAGTTGGAAGAGCGCGCAGCCGCGCGCGAGGCCTGAAGCTGCTGACTTGTTTTATTTTATTTCCAACTTTTAAAGGTTGTAATTGATTTAAAACGATTCCTGACTGGTGTCAGTGTTAGAGTTTATGCCCTAGAGGCCAATTATTTGATATAATTGCTTAACATTTTGATATTATATTTGATTGAATAATATATGATTTTATTATGGTTTTATTTACTGCGTAATATAATTGCTAACATAATAAAATTCCTTAGAATAGTGATACAAATTATATAGTTTCAAGTATGTGACTTGAACATGAGATTATATAATTACAATTAGTATCATTATTCTTAAATGTCCCTAGTCGAGTATCATTGTAGATGGGACAACAATGATGCATTGAGACTAGTATGTGGATTGACTGATAACCAAATCTCATTGGTCATAAATATATGAGATATTAAGTCAATGCATAGGTACATGTTAGAGAACGATGTACTGGACAGACCCACCATGAGAATTCTATATGGAGCATTATGCGAAGTGTCATTAGTAATTCTCATAGTGACAATGATGTAATGGTCCTCCGACCTGAAATCGCTATATTACTACACGAGAATTTATGTACTTTGATATCATCAAATGTCACCTTTAATAGGGTGGACTATAAAGGTGATTGGGTTCATCATGAATCGTGTGAGAAATATGAGTGATCTAGATGGAATTTAACAATCCTATATATTATGGGTGATATCCATAGGCCTCTTGATTGAGTAGGACTATGAAATCCATGGCCATGCTCAAATAGTGATTTGTTTCATATAGTCTACTCATTGATCAAGAAAACTCAGATTAAATTATGAAGAGTATGACACATTCCATAACTCGAGTTTAATCTAGAATATTAAGGTTAAAAGGATTAAATTACATTGAAATATTGGTCACGAAAAGGTTGCATCGAATCATCGATCTTATTATTACTTGGCTAGCAGTGATGCATTACTAGATGCCGCTCACTATTTATAATTTTATAATATAATTTTAAAATTATTGCAAACGTAATAATAACCTATAGGGTCACACACAAAGAACGTAATTAAAAGGAAAATTAATTTAAATTGTAAAGATTTAAATATGTCAATATGATTGATAGAATTTTAAATTACGAATTAAAATTAATAGGATAATTTATATATATGTATATTAATTAAGTAAGACTTAATTAAGATATATATAAATTCGGATTTTAATAATATTAGGTTTTTGATTAATTCCTCCTAACTGCTATATATATGATAAATATCAGTCACTTTAGGTTTTACGTCAAAATACAAAACCCTAGCCGCTCTTAGAGAGAGACTAGAGAAAACAGCTTCGAAAATCCTCATCCTTGGTGGCCAGTACCGCGGTTCCTTCTTCTACAGATCGTAGGACGATTCGCGGAGCGTTCGTGTGGATACCATAGAGACGCAGCTCAATTGGATTGCGTTGGAGATTCGATCGTATCAATTCCAGTTTCTTAATTCATGGATTTCATTGGAGATTCGATCGTACAATTTCAGTTTCTTAATCGGTATAATTTCTAACCTCTGAATTAATTGAATTTTTCGCATGGATCCTGTTTTAGGGTTTCGGAAATTGCTTTAAAAATTTTATTTCCGTTGTGCGTTTCTGTGCCGAAACCCCAATAGTGGTATCAGAGCTACTTACGAAAAGATTAATTCAGATTACGTGTTTTAATTGTATTCGATATATATGATATATGATGATGCATGTTTACCGATATGAAATTGAATATATGATATTCCGTTGTATGTGTATTCTAGTAATATATATGATGATACTGTTAATCGTATCTTTAATTAGTGGAATAACAATATAACTATTCTAATCGGATTAGAACCATGAAGAATCGTTTTAATATGATTAATCGAAACTTGACATATATGATAAATTCTGGGTGTACTGTTATTCATTTTAATATGATTAAATCGGAACTAGACATATATGATTTGTTATTATGGGTGTTTTGGTGGATTAAAATGTATGATTCTGAAACTGTTTCAGAAATTCGTATTGAAAATTTCTACAATACAGATTATAGTTCGAAAAAAAAAATTTGACCGCCTAGGCCCCACCTCATTGTGGGTCGGGTGGGACCCTTACCGGGAGACCCCACCTTGGACTCCCGTCGTGGCGCATTTATGGTCGTGTCCCCTATATGTTATATATAGTTTTCTTTAATTATATATAGATTGTTATGTGCTTATTGTGATATGTATGGTGCATAGTTATGGCCTTTTGATCCATAGGTTAGTGGTTTTGGTTTTGAAATACGGCTTGCATGTCGTGCCTTTCTATAAATTCTAATGTAATATTCTCTTCTCATCTAAATCCCCTCGAATGTAACTCGAGGTTTCTTTATGTCATGTAATAATCTGTAATTGATGAAGATGTCAATATGGAGAACACAATGGAAAGATGATGATGGAGAGGAGGCACATGCTTGAGGAAGATCCAAAGAAGCTATTTATCTTAAGATCTTTTACCACCTTAGATTGACCTTCAATCTTTCATTAGCTTGAAAAGATTGACAGTGGATTGGGCCATAACTGTGACACATTTAATTTTGCACTTTATTTATGCTTGTATGCGATATTATATGATAAATAATGTGCACGCTTAATAAGATTAAAATTGGTGAGATCTAAATTAATTAATAAAATCCCTCATTAAATTATTAAGTCTAAATCAGATGCCTTCCAATGAATAACACTCATCAAGACCTTGATCAATAGATGTAGGTTTGCCGAAGCAAAGTACCCTATTTATCTAGGTAATATCACGATAGGATAATTGTGATATCCAAACCTGTTAAAATCATTGGGCTGAAACTTAACTCGCTTATCTCAATAGGATTGTGGACTTAGAGGCATAGAGTTTGGTAGGTACCATTAGATGGACTAGAAACAATTGTTGTTTACCAAACTATCCGAGAGTTATATATGATATAATTGACAAAGGGTTGTCTACCTAAATAATTGTGTTTTAAGAGATTAGCCAAAGCTAACTTAAGGCATAATGAAATATGGATCTTGGCTCACTAGAAAGATTTAATAGAAAATGCTTTCCGAATTAATAGTGAGGGCTATTAATTTTATTAAAATAGTGGGAGGTATATTTTGAATGTATTATTATCAATTATATAATATCAACTCTGCAGTTTGACTTATTATTTTTGCACTTATAAATTGTAGATATCAAATGGCAAACAACAACAACACAAATAGTCTTTCGTTACGATCAGTCCTTGAAAAGGACAAGCTGTGTGGAATTAATTTCCTTGACTGGCATAGGAACTTGAGGATTGTCCTCAAACAAGAGCGAAAAGCTATATGTCCTTGATGGGCCCATTCTACAAAAGATCGGCTATCAACTTGCACCACGTCACGAGAGCATAATGCTTACAAGAAGCATCAAGATGATGCTCTGGACGTGAGTTGTGTCATGCTAGCAACCATGAATGTTGAGCTTCAGAAGCAACATGAGTTGATGGATGCTTATGAGATGATCGAGCATCTCAAGAAATTGTTTGAAGGGCATGCTCGACAAGAGAGGTATGATACAAGCAAGGCATTGTATCACTGCAAAATGGGTGAACGTGATCCAGTTGGTCCACATGTGCTAAAAATGATTGGGTATATTGAGTACCTTGATAGGTTGGGTTTTCCAATCACTCCAGAAGCCCAAACTGACCTTGTTTTGCAATCTTTGAACAGCAGCTACTCTAAATTTGTTATGAACTATCTTATGAATGGAATTGAGAAACCCCTTCTCGAGTTGTTGAGCATGTTAAGAACTACTGAGAACAACATGAAAAAAGCGAGGACCGGCTCCCATAATGATGGTGCAAAAGGAAATGCTAAGGGGAAATTGGAAAGGCAAGAAGAAGATAGGATCTAAATCTTTGCCAAACCCAATTCCAAAACCAAACAGGCTTTAAAACCTAAAGGTGGGGTGGATAAAGAAGGTGAATGTCACTTCTGTGGAAAACCTGGACACTGGAAAAGGAACTGTCATGCTTATCTGGAAGAAGTTAAGAAAAGGAAAGGAAGTACGACTTCTGATTCAGGTATATATATTATAGAAGTCAACTTGTCTACTTCTACATCATGGGTATTGGATACTAGATGTGGTTCTCACATTTGTGTTAATGTGTAGGGACTCCAAAGGAGTAGGACTTTGGCGAAAGGAGAGGTTGACCTACAAGTTGGGAATGGAGCAAAAGTTGCTGCACTGGCCGTAGGAACTTATCATTTATCATTGCCCACTGGGCTAGTTTTAGAATTAGAAGATTGTTATTTTGTGCCTGCTATAAGCAAAAACATTATTTCTGTTTCTTGTTTGGACAAGAAAGGTTTTTCATTTATAATAAAGAACAATCGTTGTTTGTTTTACTTAAATGATATTTGTTATGGTGTTGCACATGTGTTTAACGGGCTCTATATTCTTTATTTAGAAATGCCTATCTATAACATAAATACATAACGATTTAAATCAAATAATTCAAATCCGACATATCTCTGGCATTGTCATTTAGGCCATATAAATGACAAACGCATATACAAACTCCATAAAGATGGGTTCTTGGATTCATTTGATTTTGAATCATATGAGAAATGCGAGTCTTGTTTATTAGGCAAGATGACTAAAGCCCTTTCACTTTGGACACGATGAGCAGACTTCGATGTATTGGGACTTATACATAATGATGTATGTGGACCCATGAGTTCATTAGCAAGAGGTAGGTTTTATTACTTCATTACATTTATTGACGACTTTAGTAGATATGGATATATGTATCTTATGAGACACAAATCTGAATCCTTTGAAAAGTTCATAGAATTCAAGAATGAAGTTCAAAACCAATTTTGCAAAAGCATAAAAGCCCTTCGATCCGATCGAGGAGGTGAATACTTAAGCCAAGACTTTGATGACCTTCTAAAAGAGTGTGGTATTATATCACGACTCACTCCACCGGAACACCGCAATGGAATGGTGTATCGAGAGGAGGAATCGAACCTTGTTGGACATGGTACGATCAATGATGAGTCATGCGAGATCTTCCATAAGCTTACGGTCATGCCCTGAGAGCGACTTCATTCACACTTAACCGTGTTCCTACAAAGGCGGTTCGAAAGACACCATTTGAGATGTGGATTTGAAACTAACCTAGTATGTCGTTCATGAAAATTTGGGGTTGCGAGGCGTTCGTAAAATGTCTGGATTCTGACAAGCTCGGACCCAAATCTGATAAATGTAATTTTGTGGGATACCCAAAGGAAACAACATACATGGCAATTTCTTTTGTTATTCCATTCCTTATTATACTCAGTTGGTTAAAGTTTTAACTTCTATAATCCATGAAATTAGTGGAAATCCTTGATATTTGCGCTTCATCCAGTATCTTTTCATAGAAATATGCTTCTGAGAATTCTTGAATTTTACTCCACAAAGAAATATCATGTTGACAATTTGGACGTTATTGGTTTCTGGACAAATTAATTCTTGAACTTGTTTTATTGAATTCTTATATCATTGTCATCATCCTCATGTTTATATTATGTTGAAAGTAATGTCTGTGGCTTTTGTGTGCATAGATGTACTTGGTATGATTATGACCGAGGATTATTCGGTATAATCATGACCGTAATATTACAAATGATTTGGTAAAAGTCCTCATTGGCCCGTAGTGCATTGATGGACAGTTGTTGGCATGATCATGACCATTAATGAATACACGAATGTCCTTGACCTGTAGTGCATGGTTAATTTGTGGTCGTGATACTAAAGAATATCCTTGGCCATAGTGCAGGGGTGATTCGATGATGTGGATTATTTATTAAGCTGAGTCCCAGCGATAAAAGTGATGAAAAACCTTTTAAATCATAGAAGATAGTAGATTTTATTCTCTACTTGACTCTTCTAATGGATTGCTTATTCTGCTGCAGTTTTTGATATAAAACTTGTTGTCTATTATATTCTATCAGTTGTTATACTGTTGAAGGCTATTTATAATTTATTCTGCATTATCTTAGTCATTATATTTCTTACTGGGCTAGTTGAGCTCACCATTTTCTTTTACTGTTCTCTTCAGGAAATGAGAACGTAGCTGGGACTAGTCGGGGAATAGAGTGAAGGTCCTAGATGTTTGCATTAGTAGTCCTCACTATTCTGTGAAATAGTGTGATAATAATTGTAATGAGGACTCCTTTTGAGTTTGTATACTCTCTAGTAGACAATATTTGTATTCAAACTCACAGTTTATGTTTTGTCGTATTGTACACGACAGTTGTATTATTAAGTTGTATTTGAATTATGAACCATGTATCTGGCGACTCAAGATGGGTGATTTATACTGATTTTGGGGGCATCACATTGTCCTTTTGCATCGATGCTCTCAATAAGCTCTTGTCCGAATACCAACCTTCAGATTAAACCGTTGCCAATGCTTCAATCTTCGGATGACCGAACTCTATAATTCTGATGCATGCTTTCTTGGACGTGATCGTAGTGTCTTATTGACTATTTCCCATTGACATTTAGAGTCAACACTACGATCTTTAAAGAGTGTTCATTGGATCTTCAATGTTGAACACTTCTTTCTTCTCTTGTGCAGTGCTTCAATCACTTCTGTTTGTCTCAACTATTCTCAGATAGTAATGGCTTGACTCCTTGTTTTGGCCCCTTCTGAATAACAAGACACTTCAGATTTGTAGCGTGTCCAGCTCGCTTTCTCCTTGTGATCTCCCATTCACTTATCATCAATGGACTAACCTAATGCTTATTCACTTTAGCCTTGTTCTTCAGAGGCTGACCAGTATCTCTGTGTACACTCCATCAGTTCTTTCTTTGTTTGGCAAACACTACGATCCTGGTTGCTTTCCAAGATCGTTGTCTTCTATTTATTTGACAGCTACTGCACTCGATGACTTTCCTTAGTCAGTTACTGAAGTCTTTTTCGGATCAACTTGTGGAAGACTTCATCTCGAATGGCTTCACAACTCAATCTGGATGTTGATTGAGTTGGTGCTTAGATCTTATGTTAGCTTAAAACGCACAGACATGATATTCTAACAGAATAATAAAGATGGAATCAGGTCCGGCGTAAAACGCACAGACAGGATATTCCAACAGAATAATAAAGACGGAATAATAGAAGAATGTCACCAAGTATAGGGTAACTTGGCGTGATCTGAGTTATTCCAACAGAATAATAAAGAATGGAATAACAGAAGTTCTCTTCACGAATACAAAAGAAATAATACACCCAACGAGTACAACAAATAATATTCCCTACCTTAGAAGAACCTGGATATAGAAGTAGTGAAGTAGCAGAATACTTTTCTTCTTTCTATCTATAATTTCTCTCTATAATAATTATTCTATAGCTTTAGTGAATTAGTGAGAAATGAAGGAAGAATGATCTTCTATTTATAAGAAAATATAGTTTCGATAATTGCACGTTTTGGGGCTCAAAAAATTACTGTACAAAACCTCCAACTTTTCTTTCATTTTTAATTTAGTCCTGCAATTATTATCAATCTTGCACCAACTCCCCTAATAGTAAATCATGTGAATCAATAGTACAATCATGTGAATAAATAGTATAATAATGTGAATAAATAGTATAATCATGTGAAAAAATTAATTACAGTATAGTACCTTCAACTATACCTCAATTTTTAACTTAGTCATGCAAGTATTATCAATCTTGCACCACCACCCCTAATAGTATAAGAATGTGAATCAATAGTACCCCGTGAATAATAACTCATGAATAGTAACTCGTGAATAGTACTCTGATACGAAAAGTGCTCCGAATACCCGAGTGAACAATATAACCTCCAGACATCAATTATCATCGAAATAAATGTCAATTTCTACTAACACTAATAATCTCAATACAAAGGAACAATCAATTTCATCTTTAATCAACACAACTTATTCATCATTAACATTATAACTCACAATATTTAACAACCAGGTCTTTCCTAAGAAAGAGGGGGCTTTCTGATAAGGATTTCTCCTTATTGGCGCGCAATTAGGTGACCAAACCTCTCCTTGACAGAACTTTTAGACGTTGTCAATATTGCAAATAATAATATGAATAACTTTGTCGTCTCAATTATTGATTTAAAAATAATAAATATTATACAGATGATACTGTGACAATAATTGAATCAATAATATGAGAGATATGATACAATAATTACTGTAGCAATAATTGAGTATAACTGAGTGACTTCTCACGTAAGCATCAATAATCAATACCGTGTGCTACTATGCAACCACGCGTATTACTGTACTTTTTGTCGTTTTCTTAATTCGACAATAATTCCATTGCGGGGTCCACCAATGATTGTACCGTCTTACGGATATTCCACGACGAAAAGAATATTCCCCGACCAATCGAATATTATATAACAACTTGCGTACTTTGCAAAATTTATAAATATAACTCACAACTATAACATTATATCAAATCCAATCCATAATATAAAAATAAAAATTTATCTCGAGAAAATTAAATATTTATTCATAAAATCTGGGGTCTCACAGACAACCTCTGATCAAGAAATCAGAAGGAGGAAAGAAAGTCGTCAACCTGCCTATGACATAAGAGTGACATCTCAGACAGGGTAGGTGAAACAGTAGACTGCAGTGTCAGAAAGTCAGAAAAGGAGATGTTGGGACGGCCCCGAATCCGAGGTCCCGAATCACCGCGGATCCGGTTCGATCATTCTATACAACTATTACTATTTGCGAAAGATATAAACATAAATTGTTTATATATTAAACTTACATACTTTTCCCCAAGGTCGAGTAACCTTAACTTAATACACAAATCATAACTTATTTAACACATAACATTATTATTATACAACTATTACAAATCTATTTTAGACTATCTTACTAAAGTTGGGCTGTCTTGGACCTTTCCTTGTATCAAGCGTGTTAAATTAATCAGTAATGTTTTATCATGATATAGCAAGGTGAGCATGAAAGTTGCTTGACAAGTTTAAGTTCAATAATATAGCGATATATCATGATTGAACTGATTTGAATAATTGGCTGGCTATAATTCAACAATATAATTGTGAACTAGCAGGAACAAATTTATGACTGAACAAGTATTATACATGAACAAATATATCTGAACCAACTGGTAATGAAGGTGATCAGTCTTTCATACCTAACTTATACATGCAATATGTACATAGTATAATTCATGGCAACCAGCAATGATTAACCATAAGCTTATCCGAATGAAACAACTCTTAGTAGAGCTAAGTAAACAAACTTGCCTGAACCGTTGATTACCGCAATGCAATTTATATCTCTTTCTCCGAAGACCTAAATTAGTAATATAGATTTCTAATATTAGAATAATATCATAACAATATAGTACTATTATATATATATATAAATATAGAATAACCTAAACACATAATACATAACCCTATCAGTCTATAACACACATAGGACTCAGACGGTCAAAACTATTTCGATCCGATTTGAATTAACAAAATCTAACATCTCGACGGTCTAGTCGGACAAAACTTCGAGTTTAAGTTCAATTAAACTCTGTCTAAACACTTAACCATTATCTAAAATAATTTATTAACAGTCAAAATATTTTTCTATGTCTCATAATAATTTTTAAATAATTATTACTATTTAACTTGAATTTTCAATCACTAAAAACGTATTTAAATAAATTAAATACCACATAATACTTATATCATTAATATTTATTTGTATCAAATATTAATGAAATTCTCAACATAATATTATAATATAATTATAATATCACAAAGTATTTTAATACCTTAAAATCATATTTATATGATTTTAAACATAAATTCATTATCCGATAATTGCTTTTAATATTAAAATATTAATATTTTCATGACAAAATATCAAAAGTTATATTTTATAACTCAAAATATTTTATAATACTTAAATCATTTTTATATGATTTTTAAATCATTTATTCTATTTTTCCATAATTTATTTAATATATTCATTAAATAAACTAATTATCACTAATATTAATTAATTAATGAAATTCCTCACAAAATATTAAAATAACTTAAAATATTTTCTTATACCATAATATTATTTTTCATGATTTTTCATGAATTAAAATTATTTATTTAATATTATAATTAAATAAATTAAATACCATTTATGTTTCAAAAATATTAAATATTTATAAAATATACTCAAAATAATTAAAAATTATTTTTAAATTTAAAATCATTTTTGAAATTTATTTAGTATTTTTAATAATTAAAATCTATTTTTATCTATTTTTAATTAATTTTTGGAAAATCAAAAATTAAAATAAAATAGAAACCGTTGCTAAAGGGTCTATAGCGACAGACCCGTCGCTATAGGTGTTCTTGATGTTCTTGAGCAAGAACCCAGAACTTCAAGTCGATTCTGAAGGTCCCTAGTTTGACCAAATGATTGATCACGGAGTTCTTGTTGATTCTGGGCTTCTAATTTGTATTAAGAGTGTAGTATAAGTGTAGAACTACAACTTGAATCAAGTTTCGTTACCATTATATAATAGATCCGAGAGATCCAGGCTCTCCAAATTGTTGTCAGACCTGTTCTTCATTTCTGGGTTACCCAGAAATGAAGAACAGTTCATGGGTCTCTCTTTGAGCACTTGTATCTTACGGTTCCAGGACTTCTTAATGTGACATAAAGTGACTAACTTGTAGTACTGATGACAAGGAACAATACCATATCACCAGAGCATTCTAACATTACCAAATAAAAGAGATCGAAGCTGGTCAAAGTTGTGATCAGGAATCGGGTCTTGAATTTTCTAGGTTTTCTAGAAAGTTCTTAAGGCTGATTGGTCAACGTAGTTTGACCATGCTTATTTCCGTTTCGGTTTATGATTTTGGTAATCTAAAGGCTTAGATGTATATCCTGCATGTTAGTATACACGATCCAACCAACAACATGGACTAAACACCAACACACAGCAAGATCAGAAGGCTAGAATTTCTTGTCAGAACGTTTCTGGAATTCTGGGCTGCCCAGAATTCGTTTTTCGTGAACTGTCAAGTACCTTTGACTGACTATAACTTTCAATCTACCCGTGATCTGGGCTTGATTCAAGTTCCAGATCACAGCCCTTACAACATACTCCAAGTTTCAAACTAAAAACACAACAAATCAAAAACAGAGAAGGATTTACAGGCCCTAACATTGGCTTGTCAGACAACAAAATTAAGGTTCTTGGCCAGTTTTTAAAACTTGATTTTCGTGACTCTAGATGATATGGATCCATGATCCAACAACCCAGATCACTCAAAGACACCCTCTAACACATTTCCAACCATCAAATAACAACATCAAATGTGACGCCCCCAAAATTAGGTATACATCACCCATCTTGGGTCGTCAGATACATGGTACAAAATTCAAATACAACTTACTAAAACAACTGTCGTGTAGAATACGACAAAACATAACTGTGAGTTTGAATACAATTATTGTCTACTAGAGATTATACAAACTCCAAAGGAGTCCTCATTACAATTATTAACACACTATTTCACATAATAGTGAGGACTACTAATGCTATCCTCTGAACCGTCACTCCTTTCCCCGACTAGTCCCTGTTATGTTCTCATTTCCTAAAAAGAACAGTGAAAGAAAGGGTGAGCTCAACTAGCCCAATAAGAAATATTATAACTAAGATAATGCAGAATAAATTATCGTTAGCCTTTAATAGTGTTAAACTGATAAAATATAACAACATCAATGCACTACGGCCAAGTATATTCTTTAGTATCACGACCACAAATTATCCATGCACTACAGCCAAGGACATTCGTGTATTCATTAACGGTCATGATCATGCCAACAACTGTTCATCAAAGCACTACGGGCCAATGATAACTTTTACCACATCATTTATAACATTACGGTCATGATTACAATCGAATAATCCACAATCGAAATCATACCAAGTCCATCTATGCACTCTAGGAGCCACAGATGACTTTCAACATAATATAAACATGAGGATGATGACAATGATATAAGAATTCAATAAAACAAGTTGAAGAATTAATTTATTCAGGAACTAATAATGTCCAAATTGTCAACATGATCTTTGCTTTGTAGAGTAAAAAATTCAAGAATGATCGGAAGAATATTTCCATGAAAAGATCTTTGGATGAAGCGCAAATATCAAGGATATTCTACTAATTTCATGGAGTTTAGAAGTTAAAACTTTAACCAACTGAGTATAATAAAGAATGGAATAACATAATAAATCACCATGCATGCGGTACTTCGTATAGACAGATTATTCCAACAAAATAATAATAATGGAACCAGGTCAGGCAAAATTTGCACCGACAGGATGTTCCAACAGAATAATAAAGACGGAACCAGGTCCGGTGTAAAACACACAGACAGGATGTTCCAACATAATAATAATAAAAAGCGGAACCAGGTCCGGTGTAAAACACACAGGATGTTCCAATAGAATATTAATAAAGGCGGAACAAGGTCCGGTGTAAAACACACAGACAGGATGTTCCAACAGAATAATAGAAGAATGTCACCAAGTATAGGGTAAACCGCGTATATAGGTTATTCCAACAGAATAATAAGCAATGGAATAATAACAGTTCTCTTCATGAATAAGAAAGAATAACACCCCTTACATTAGTAGTAGATTGAATACTGCAGTAGTGTAGTATCAAAATACTCTTCTTCTCTCTCTCTTATTCTCTCTATACTTTCTCTCTCTATAGCTTGAATAAATTCGTGAAAAATAATGAAGCACTAGGCCTCTATTTATAGAATATTTCTAGCTTAGCACTTGAAATGTGAAAAGGCAAGTGGCTTGGCGGTTGGTGATGTGAAAAGAAAAGTGGTTTGGCCTTTTGTAATGTGAAAAGACAATTGGTTCGACGCCTGTAATATGAAACGGCAAGTGGTTTGACGTCTGGTAAAGGTGGTTACTATTGACGAAGGTAATTACTATTGATGAAAGTAATTACTATTGAGGAAGGTAACTACTATTGACGAAGGTAATTACTATTGATCAAGGTAATTACTATTGACGAATGTAATTACTATTGACGAAAAGACTCTTAGATGATGACATATGGGCCCCCCATAAAATAACCAAACTTACCACAAACGTCTCATAATAGACTCTTTATATACATCAAGGATTGAATAAATATTACCACAAATCATTTTATGTTTAATCAACACATATTTAATCTTTCAACAATTATTAATCATTTATAACTTGTCGTCTCAATTATTGATTTAATAATATAACATATTATCTGAGATGATCTTGTGACAATAATTAAATCAATAATATAAGAGATATGATCCGGCAAATTCTTGTAGCAATAATAATGAGTATAGGTGAGTGACTTCTCACGTAAACATCAATAATCAATACTGTGGTTTCTACTATGCAACCACGCATATTCTTTGTACTTTTACTACCTAGGGTAGTTCAACGGTTTTAATTCAGTAACACCTCCGTAGTTATTTTCATAAAAAAGTATTTTTTATCGTTTTCTCAATCAAACAATAATTACATTGTGGGGTCCACCAATGATTGTGTAGTCGTACGAATATTCCCCGACAAAAAAAATATTCCCCGACCAAACGAATATTTTATAACAACTTGCTTACTTTGCAAAATTTATAAATATTACCCACAACTATAATATTATATCAAATTTACTCCATAATATTCAAAAATAATATTTATAGAAAATTCATCTTTATTTATAAATGTTGGGGTCTTACAACCTCCCCTTCTTATGAAATTTCGCCCTCGAAATTAGGGTACGTACCTGGTATATCAAAGTGGTAAGGATACCTTGATTTCATTTCAGATTCTAACTCCCAATTCATTTCCTCAACATCGTGGTGTCTCCACAAAACTTTGACTTGAGGTATAACCTTGGAGCGTAGAATATGTTCCTTCTTATCCAAGATTTGAATAGGAACCTCTTCATACGTCAAATCTTCCGCTATTTCGTCCGGTTCTAACTCAATAATGTGGTTCAGGTCTTTAACATATTTACGTAACATGGATATGTGAAAAACGTTATGAACTCGAGACATACTTGGCGGTAAAGCGAGTCTATAGGCCACAGTTCCTACTCGATCGAGGATTAAAAATGGGCTGATGAATCGAGGATTGAGTTTTCCTCTTTTTCCAAATCTCCTAACTCCTTTCCATGGAGTAACACGCAACAACACATGATCTCCTATATCGAATTCCACGTCCTTTCGATGAAGATCAGCATAACTCTTTTATCGATCTTGTGAGGTTTTTTATCGTTGTCGGGATCATTTGAATCTTTTACGTAGTCATACGTACCAACTCCGGTCCCAATAACGTTGCTTCACCCACCTCATCCCAAAGATTTGGAGAACGACACTTTCTTCCATACAACGCTTGAATGGAGCCATGCCAATACTTGTTTGATAACTGTTGTTGTTGGAAAACTCCACCAATGGTAAGAACTTGTCCCAACTTCCCTTGAAATCAAGGACACAGTGTCGTAATAGATCTTCAAGAGTTTGAATAGTCCTCTCCGACTGTCCGTCCGTCTGAGGATGATATGTCAATGTCTAACAATTCCTGCAGTTGGGTCTTTAACTCTTGAAGTTCAATAGGAGCCGTTCGATATGGGGCTTTGGAAATGGGTTGTGTACCGGGTTCAAGGTCGATACAAAATTCAATTTCATGCTCAGGTGGTAGGCCAGGATGTTCTTCAGGGAATACGTCAGGAAATTTATTAACAATAGAAATATCGTTCAAAACTGACGTATTTTTGTTTAAATCTGTGACATGAACTGAGAAAGCTTGACAACCGTTTTTCAATAAACGAATAGCTTTATGGCTTGAGATGACCGTGATTGATTTTAATGGTTTGGTTGCTTGAATTCGCATAATAGGTTGATTAGGAATATGAAAGCTAATAACCTTACGGAAACAATCAATTTTTGCATGATGAGTAGTTAACCAATCAATCCCTAGAATCACGTCAAATGCAAGTATTTTCAATGAAATAAGATCTACAGGTAATGTGAGGGTACCGATTTAAACAAAACAAGACTTATAAACAGTGGATGTAATGAAGGTTTCTCCCAACGGAGTTTCCACAGATAAGTCAAAGTCTAATTTCTCCGGAGTTAAATTTAATCAATGAGCGCAAGTAGGAGAAATAAAAGAATTGGTAGAACCAGTATCAAATAAAGTATAGATTTTGTTAGAGTTTATGATAAACTTACCCGTGATGACCTCATTCAGGTTCCTTGCTTTCTGGGAGGTCACAACAAACGCTCTCCCTTGCACTACCGGGGCTTTGACTTTTCCGACTACCTTTGGTGCCTCCATCCTAGCTGAATTTGTCTTTGGTGAATGACAAAATCGGGCTAAGTGACCTTCTCTTCCACAATTATAACATGCTTTGGACGACATCGCGCAATTTGGACTGATGTGCCCCTCCCCTCCGCATTTGAAACATATGATAGGTGGTCGTTCTCCTTCCTTAACGACAGGTGCTGGTGGTGACGTCTTTTCATCATTGTTGAATCTCCTCTTTTTGAAATGTCCATTCTTATTGTTTTGCCCCGATTACCACCGGAAGTGGTTACCATTTCGCTTTGTTGATTCCTCCACGCTTGTTGTCATTTGGTATTATCATTTTGCCGATCTTCTCTTTTTAGTTAAGTTGACTCGTTATCGCGCTCCACTAACTGAGCCCTATTTACAACATCTGAATATAAACACAGTTTATGAGAAATAAGATGTTGACGTATCTCCGGCTTCAAACCTCTTAAAAACATCCGTGTCATTCTCTCTTCATTATCCACCAAGTGGGACGCAAACCGGGATAACTCTGCAAATTTAGCCTCGTATTGTGACACGGTCATATTGTTTTGTTCCAACTTGATAAACTCTACCTCCTTCACGTGACGAATACTTTCAGGAAAGTATTTGTCGTTGAACAGCTCTTGGAACGTCTCCCAATACATCTTCTGTACGGCAAGTTGAGTACATTTTACCGATTCCCACCAGTAATCTGCCTCTCCGCGCAACATAAAGGCGGCAAAGGGAACCTTTTTCTCCCTGGAACATCCCAAGACATCAAATATCTTGGTGATCTGCTTTATCCATGCTTCCACCATAAGTTGTTTTGGCTCTCCCTTAAACTCCGGTGGTCCCAGCTCCTTGAACTGTTTAGCGGTGACCGCCCGAGAGTTTCCAGTGTTTCCACCTGCATTTTGGATAGGAGTCGCTCTCGCCTGCTGTTTCATGAATTGTATAAAGCCCCTGAACATTTGATCATTCATCATTTGGTCAGTGTTGTTGTTTGCATGAGGATTGTCGCCTTTCGGATGCACATTATCCTGATTATTGATATGTGGTGAATCAACGGTCACCTGTGCTCCATTGCTATTCTCAACATTCTCGGATGTCATTTTTAGATACTGCCACAAAACAAAGGTTAATTGACATGTAACATATTATCCCTAAATTCTGACCGACCAATTAAATACCACATAAACTTAGGTAGGTCATACTAGTGAAGGAATTCCCCGTCTCTCCCTCATAGTACTATTCTCACATCTTGGCAGAGGATCATATCCCTAAGCTTTGATACCAAATCGTGACGCCCCCAAAATTAGGTATACATCACCCATCTTGGGTCGCCGATACATGGTACAAAATTCAAATACAACTTACTAATACAATCACGTGTACAATACGACAAAAAAATATAACTGTGAGTTTGAATACAATTATTGTCTACTAGAGATTATACAAACTCAAAAGGAGACCTCATTACAATTATTGACACACTATTTCACGAATAAAGAGAGGACTACTAATGCTATCCTTCCGGACCGTCACTCCGCTTCCTCGACTAGTCCTCATTATGTTCTCATTTCAAGAAGAAATAAAGTGAAAGAAAGGGTGAGCTCAACTAACCCAAAGAAGAAATATTATGACTAAGATAATGCGAGAATAAATTATCGTTAGCCTTCAACAGTGTTAAACTGATAAAATATAACAACATCAAGTTTAACTGCAGTGGAACAAGCAATCCATTAAAAGAGTCAAGTAGAGAATAAAATCTACTATCTTTTATGATTTAAAAGGTTTTTCATGACTTTTATCGCTGGGACTCAGCATAATAAATAATCCACATCATCGAATCACCCATGCACTACGGCCAAGGATATTCTTTAGTATCACGACCATAAATTATCCATGCACTACAGCCAAGGACATTCGTGTATTCATTAATGGTCATTATCATGCCAACAACTCGTCCATCAATGCACTACGTGCAATGATAACTTTTACCACATCATTTGTAACATTACGGTCATGATTACAATCGAATAATCCTCGTCATAATCATACCAAGTCCATCTATGCACCTTTGTAGGCCACGTGATGACTTTCAACATAATATAAACATGAAGATGATGACAATGAGATAAGAATTCAATAAAACAAGTTCAAGAATTAATTTATCCAGGAACTAATAATGTCCAAATTATCAACATGATACTACTTTGTAGAGTAAAATTCAAGAATGATCAGAAGAATATTTCAATCAAAAGATACTGGATGAAGCACAAATATCAAGGATATTCTACTAATTTCATGGAGTATAGAAGTCAAAACTTTAACCAACTGAGTATAATAAAGAATGGAATAACAAAAGAAATCACCATCCATGCGGTACTTCGCATAGACAGGTTATTCCAACAGAATAATATTCACGGAACCAGGTCAGGCAAAATTTGCACCGATAGGATGTTCCAACAAAATAATAAAGACGGAACCAGGTCCGGTGTAAAACACACAGACAGGATGTTCCAACATAATAATAATAAAGATTTTAACCAGTCCCAAGTGTAAAACACATGCATGTGATGTTCCAACAGAATATTAATAAAGATTTTAACCAGTCCGGTGTAAAACACACAAAACAGGGATGTTCCAATGAATAATAGAAGAATGTCACCAAGTATAGGGTAAACCGTATTATCAAAAGTTATTCCAATGTAATAATAAGCAATGGAATAACAAGCAGTTCTCTTCATGAATAAGAAAGAATAACACCCCTTACATTAGTAGTAGATTGAATCTTTAATCGTAGTAAGTAACAAAATATCTTCTTCTTTTTCTCTTATTTTCTCTATACTTTCTCTCTCTATAGCTTGAATGAATTAAGTGAAAATAATGAAGCACTAGGCCTCTATTTATAGAAGATTTCTAGCTTAGCACTTGAAATGTGAAAAGGCAAGTGGCTTGACAACTGGTGATGTGAAAAGAAAAGTGGTTTGACGCCTGTAATGTGAAACGACAATTGGTTCGACGCCTGTAATATGAAACGGCAAGTGGTTTGATGTCTGGTAAAGGTAGTTACTATTGATGAAGGTGATTACTATTGACGAATGTAATTACTATTGACGAAGGTAATTACTATTGACGAAGAGACTCTTAGATGATGACATATGGGCCCCCCATAAAATAACCAAACTTATCACAAACGTCTCATAATAGACTCTTTATATACATCAAGGATTAAATAAATATTACCATAAATCATTTTATTTTTAATCAACACATATTTAATCTTTCAACAATTATTAATCATTTATAACTTGTCGTCTCAATTATTGATTTAATACTATAACATATTATAAGAGATATAATGCGTGAATTCTTTGTAGAAATAATTTGAGTATAGTTGAGTGACTTCTCACGTAAGCATCAATAATCAATACCGTGTGTGCTACTATGCAACCACGCCAGACATCTTACTTTTACTAACGGGTAGTTCAACGGTTTAACTAAGAACACCTCCGTAGATTATTTTTATAAAAGTATTTTTATCGCTTTCTCAATCCGAATAATAATTCCGTTATGGGTCCACCAATGATTGTGTCGTCGCATTTAATATTCCCCGACAAAAAGAATATTCCCCGACCAAACGAATATTTTATAACAACTTGCTTACTTTGTAAAATTTATAAATATTACCCACAACTATAACATTATATCAAATTTACTCCATAATATTCAAAAATAATATTTATAGAAAATTCATCTTTATTTATAAAAGTTGGGGTCTTACATCAAACATAAGATCTAAGGATTTCTAAAATTAGGGTTTATACCTTCTTGAAGATTGATTTTTGATTCTGGCCTTTGAATCTTTTCATGGCTTTTTATGGATCATACAAGGGACTGAATATCTTAAGGATTTCGTGGGTCTAGGGAGAGAGAGACTTAGTTGGTTGTTTGAGAGAAAAATAACCAAGTTAGTGTACTTTCTCTCTCTTTAAATCAATATATATGATGACATGTTGTTATGACTTGCAAAATTCGGCTGGTTGCTGTGAGATATAGTCACAAGGAGTTGTTAAAGTTGGCCACCCACTCCCATTTTTCTAGATTGGCAAGTTAAATCAAATAATTCACTAAGGGTATAATTGTCTTTTTGATTTCTAATTTAATGGCACATTTGTCAATTGGCCAAACCCTTAGGGTTTAGGGTTTGAGTTAGGGTTTGAAAAACCCTTAGGTTTAGCAATTTGATTTTTTCTATAATTTCCAATTTTGGTTTTAAAAATAGAAATTTAATATTTCTAAATTATAATTAGAATTTTCTAATTATATTAAAATTTCGTAATCATAAATTAAATCTTGCTAATTAGGATTAACATTTCCTAATTAAAATCGCTAATTTAGCAATTAGGGTCAAAATGGTCATTAGGGTTCATAACCCACGAATTAGGGTTTTAATAGAAAAATAAATTTTCTAATTTAGATATTAAATTTTTGTAATTAGATTAGGGTTTCCTAATTACTTAACTTAAAAATTAGGATTAATATATCCTAATTAACATTACAATTATTAAATTAACAATTAGATTTTTCCCTATTTACAAATTAGGGTTTCAAATCCATAATTAGGGTTTCAAATTTGGAATTAGGGTTTTGTAACCAATTTGTTAAGATTAACCCTACTTAATCCTATAATTATTTACACTTACACCATTAAGTTCCCGATTTAGGGTTTCATGCATCGAATTAGGGTTTTGGATTCCCGGAATTGAAATTAGGGTTTCCAGAACCGGTTTCTTATTAATCGCTAGGGTTTTCTAACCGAACGTTAAAGTTCTTAATATATAATTAGGGTTTGTTACAGATATCATTTATCTGGTCAATCCTTGACCCTTTACCACATATTGTACACATATACACAAAACATATTCACGTATTTCCTTAATCCTGAATAATTCACCTAAATCCTTCACAGAATTTTGAAATCCTCAGTATTCTATCTTAAAAATATCAAACGCATACACTAATTTTCTGTCTAGGTTCTAATTTTGAACCTTAAATCAATTAATAAAAATTTTAAAAATATCAAAAATTCTCGGGTTGTCACAGATGTCATGTCACATCTGCAGTCTACACCAAATAATTCGAGATCTACAAAGAAAATCCAAAAGCTTTCAACGGCTACTTTTTAACGGGAAGATTGGGAAGGAATATAAATCAACAGAGCTTCAAAGATCATGAGTGATGATAATTGTGAAGTTGAAGAATCGTTGAGTTGGTAGAATGCTAACGTTCACTCTACGAGTTCCACCTGAGCTAAACAGAACAAGTCTAAGTGACAGTGAGACTACGAAGGTGGAAGTGAAGCAGCTTTGAAGAAGGACTTGAACAGACCAAAGCTTCACTCAACAAAGATGAGAATGCCACTTGAATTGACATCTAAGCTAAGAGCCGAGAAGGACAAGAATATAGCATTCAGAAGAGTGGCAAAGCACAAGGAAGATCCTGAGAACCACTCTATGAATCACCATGAACCTAAAACTGAAGTAGAGCAAGTGCAGAACCATTTCTTCCGACATGTTAAGAAGGGTTCACTAAATGGTGATGGTGCATAGCTGATACTATATGAAGATGAGCAGAACAGAAGAAGATCAGCTGCACCAAAGAAAATGTGGTCCAAACTCGAAGCAGAATGCAAAGAGGACCACACCAAGCTGCTAAGTACAAAAGATGATCAAGCTTAAAGACATCTTAGCAACTCAACACCAACAACAACAATAAACAACAACAAGAAGAAGAAAGGGCCTGAGCGGTCCATGTCCGGAGGGACTAAATGAAGTTCCAAGCCTGCTGGGCTTGAAGAGTTCCTAGGGAACTAAAGGATTTCCAAGGCTGCTGGTCTTGAAGAGTTCTTAGTGAATTGAAGTCCCAAGGATACTGGCCTTGAAGGAATCTTAGTGATTCAGGGTGTTGCCCTACCTTAGTGGAAATCCTGCTAGTTAAAAGCAGAAGAGTGGATTAAGAGCTTGAGTCTCTGAACCACTTAAAACCCCTTGTGTCTTTTATTTTATGTTATTTACATTATGTCCAGTAACTGCTATAACTACTATGTATGTTTTAACTGCTTACAACCGAACTAACTCTAAGAACAATGTATGTATGATTACGAATATATCAATATAGGGGATATTTTACTTATTTCGCTGTGCTTGAAAAGATTCTTATGTTTGTCATATACTAAATCGTTAGCAATACAAAATAAATGAGAAAAGTATTAGAAATAAAAAGGGTATATTCAAACCCCCCCCCAACTTCTAGATCTATATTGTGCCTACTGGGAACTAACAATTAGTATGAAAGCAGGTTCTCATTCTATTCAAAAGCTAATCGCTTTGAGCCTGATCTTAGGCACAAACATTGTTCTAAACTTAGTTTAGTAGTAAGTCACTTGTTATATGCAGATGAGCTCACACGTTGGAAATATTGTGTACAGATAAATGTGTATATACACTTGAAGCTGCTCAAATTGGTCCATGTTCTTGATTGTCATAACAACAAGACCAATCCTTGGCCGCGATCAATCTTGTAGTCTGAAAGCCAGGCTATGAAGTTCAAGAGTCATCAATAGAAAAGAGTCAAACATCTACCAGCCCGAAAAGATGAAAAGGCCATACATGCTAAGAAATGCTTATCTAGAGAAGAAAAAAGAACTTCTCAAACAGGTATCTAACCAACTAGAAGCTGGATGAAAACCTTGTGAACTCAAGGATGTCAAAGAACTAAAGATGTTGAGATTCTTTTAGCTTACATCTTTAAGACCACGACTGATTGATTGAAGGTAAACTAAAACAACAAGTTGTCAGGAGCAAATGATACACTATGCACATCAATGCCTAACCTCAGTATATCTAAGATGAATGACTGTTGAGAAACTTACATTTAAAAGGTGTAGACACTCGAATATGCACATCAATGCCTAACCTCACTAATATTGCAGGAGGACAGATTCGTCTTTTAAGAGGGAATCCTGGAAGAAAGTTCATATGTAAGACCCCAACTGTTTGAATAAAGATCAAATTTTCTCGAAATATATTTTTGAATATTATGGTGTGGATTTGATATAATGTTATAGTTGTGGGTAATATTTACAAATTTTGCAAAGTACGCAAGTTGATATATAATATTCGATTGGTCGGGGAATATTCGTTTTAACAGGGAATATTCGTACAACGGCACAATCATTGGTGGACCCCCACAACGAAATTATTGTCGGATTGAGAAAACGACAAAAATACTTTATGAAAATAAAGGCGGAAGTTTTACTGTTAATCGTTAAACTACCCAGTAGTAAAAAATCTGATGTCTGGCATGGTTTTACAATGAGCACATAGTATTGATTATTGATGCTTACGTAAGAAGTCACTCGCTTATACTCAATTATTACTACGATGGTTGTTGCATCATATCTCTCATATTATTGATTCGATTATTGTCATAGTATCATCCGCGTATAATATGTTATTTTATTAAATCAATAATTGAGACGACAAAAAGTTATTCATATTATTAAATTGCAATATTTACAATGTCTAGAAGTTACATCAAGAAGAGGTTTGGTCACCTAATTTCGCACTTGATAGGGAGAAATCCTTATTGAAAGCCCTCTTCCACGAGAACGACTGGTTGATAAATATTGTGAGTTATAATATTAATGATGAATGTTATTAAAATTGAAGTTGTTTTGAGTTGAATTTAGAGACGCTGACGTGATATTTGAGTCCGAATGATGAAATTAGTAAAATAGTTTATAAACACAAAATTTTCCAAATTCACTATTTGGTCAGAAAAAAGTCAACAGCTTGACTTTTTCTAGAAAGTCAAACTTCAAAATTTCAAAATTTATATTTTTTATAAAAATGGTTTCATTGTGTTGGAATTATTTGTGTTAGTGAAAATCGACAATTATTTCGATAATAATTGATGTCTGGAGGTTATATTGACCAATCGGGTATTTAACCGGATAAATGAGCAATTGATTGCTATTATTTCACGTGATTATAACTATTTGTTCACATGTGTATACTATTGTTTCACATTCTTGTTACTATTAGGGGAGGTGGTGCAAGTTTGATAATACTTCCATGACTAAATTAAAAATAAAGGAAAAGTTGGAGGTATTGTACTGTAATTTTTCGAGGCCCAAAAGGTGCAATTATCGAAACTATATTTTTCTATAAATAGAAGCTCATTCTTCCTTCATTTCTCACCTATTCACAAAAGCTTTAGAGCGATTATTATAGAGAGAAATTATAGAAATAAGAAGAGAAGTATGCTACCTCACTATTCCAGTATCCAGTTTTTCTAAGGTAGGGAGTATTATTTCTTTCTTATCCATGAAGAGAACTTCTGTTATTCCATTCTTTATTATTCTGTTGGAATAACTTGCATACGCGGGCTACCCTATACTTGGTGAAATTCTTCTGTTATTCCATTCTTTATTATTCTCATTGAAATAACTCAGATACGCTGCTACCCTATACTTGGTGAAATTCTTCTTGTTCCATTCTTTATCATTCTTGGATCATCACATGCATGCGTTCTCGCCGGACTTGGTTCCGCCTCTTTAATATTCTATTAGAATATCATGTTCATGCATTTTACGTAGAACCCGATTTCGTCATTATTATTACATTGGAATATCCTCGTGCAGACGCTTTTACAATTTGACTGATTCCGCCTCTTTATTATTCTCATTGAATATCGTATCCATGCGTTTTACGGGACCGATTTCATCTTTATTATTCATTTGGAATATCCCACATGCATGACGCTTTCTGCCGGACTGATTACATCTTTATTATTTTGTTAAAATATCATGTCTATGCATTTTACGTCGGACCTTATTCCGTTATTTTTTATTCTGTTGGAATAACCTGCCTGTGCGGTCTATCGCATGCTTGGTTATTTCTTTTGTTATTCCATTCCTTATTATACTCAGTTGGTTAAAGTTTTGACTTCTATACTCCATGAAATTAGTGGAATATCTTTGATATTTACGCTTCATCCAGTATCTTTTCATGGAAATATTCTTCTGAGCATTCTTGAATTTTACTCTACAAAGCAATATCATGTTGACAATTTGGACGTTATTAGTTCCTAGATAAAATAATTCTTCAACTTGTTTTATTGAATTCTTATATCATTATCATCATCCTCATGTTTATATTTTGTTGAAAGTCATCTGTGGCCTATAGTGCATAGATGGACTTGGTATGATTATGACTAGGGATTATTCGGTGTAATCATAACCGTAATGTTACAAATGATGTGGTAAAAGTCCTCATTGGCCCGTAGTGCATTGATGGACAGTTGTTGGCATGATCATGACCATTATTGAATACACAAATATTCTTGGCCAGTAGTGTATGGATAAGTGTGGTAGTGATACTAAAGAATATCCTTGGCCGTAATGCAGCGGTGATTCGATGATACAAATTATTTATTAAGCTGAGTCCAAGCGATAAAAGTGATGAAAAACCTTTTAAATCATAAAAGATTGTAGATTTTGTTCTCTACTTAACTCTTTTAATGGTTTGCTTGTTCCGCTGCAGTTAAACTTGATGGTTGTTATATTGTATCAGTTTAACACTGTTGAAGGCTAACGATAATATATTCTACATTATCTTAGTTATAATATTTCCTACTGAGCTAGTTGAGCTCACCCTTTTACTTTTATCGTTCTCTTTAGGAAATGAGAACGTAGTAAGGACTAGTCGGGGAATAGAGTGACAGACCAGATGATAGCATTAGTAGTCCTCACTATTCAGTGAAATAGTGGAAAATAAATGTAATAATATTGAATTTGAGTTTGAATATTGTCTGACGACAATATTTGTATTAAAACTCACGCGCTTATGTTTTGTCGCACTTTACCCGCATACAGTTGTATAATTAAGTTGTATTTGTATTACATGCACCATGTATTTGACTACTTAGAATAGGTGATGTATACCTATTTTGGGGGCGTCACAGTTGGTATCAAAGCTTAAGGATATGATCCCTGTCCAAGATGTGAGACTAGAACTAGGAGGGGAGAGACGGGAAATTCCTTAGCTACTATGACCTACCTAAGTTTATTTGGTATTTAATTGGTCGATCAGTGTAGGGATAATATGTTTCATGTCAATTAACCCTTGTTTTGTGGCGATTTAAAAATGGCATCCGAGAATGTTGAGAACATCAATGGAACACAGAGACCGCTGAGTCTCCACGGATCAATAACCAATTACAATGTGCATCCGGGCGACAATCCTCATGCAAACAACAACACTGACCAAATGATGAACGATGGAATGTTCCGAGGCTTCATGCAACATCAGGCGAGAGCGGCTCCTGTCCAAAATGCAGGTGGAAACACTGGCAACTCTCGGACGGTCACCGCCAAATAGTTCAAGGAGCTGGGACCACCGGAGTTTATTGGAGAGCCAAAACCACTTAAGGCGGAAGCATGGATAAAGTAGATAACCAAGATATTTGATGTCTTGGGATGCTTCGAGGAACAAAAGGTTCCCTTCGGCACCTTTATGTCGTGTGAAGAGGCAGATTACTGGTGGGAATATGTAAAACGTACCCAGCCTGACGCACTCAAGATGTCTTGGGAGAAGTTCCAAGAGCTGTTCAACGACAAGTACTTTCCCGAAAGTATTCGTCACATGAAAGAGGTGGAGTTTATCAAGTCTGAACAAAACAATATGACCGTGTCGCAATACGAGGCTAAATTTGCGGAGTTATCCCGATTTGCATCCCATTTGGTTGATAATTAGGAGCGAATGACCCGAATATTTTTAAGAGGTTTGAAACCGGAGATACGACAATATCTTATTTCTCATAAACTGTGTTTGTATTCAAATGTTGTAAATAGGGCTCAGTTATTGGAGCGCGATAACGAGTCAACGTAACCAAGAGAAAGCAGCTGGCAGAATGAAAATACTAGTGGTAACAGTCATCGAAGCGGTAACAACAAACGTGGAGGGAATCAACATGCCAGAAATGGTAACCACTTCGGTGGTAATCATAGCCAAGACAATAAAAATGGACATTTCAAGAAAAGGAGATTCAACAATGATGGAAAGACGTCGCAAAGACCAAAGACCCGTTGTTAAGGAAGGAGAACGACCACATATCATATGCTTCAAATGTGGAGGGAGGGACACATCGGTTTAAACCGTATGGATCTGCCTAAAGCATGTTATAATTGTGGAAGAGAAGGTCACTTAGCTCGATTTTTTTCGTTCACCAAGACAAATTCAATTAGGATGGAGGCACCAAAGGTCGTCCCTAGAAAAGTCAAAGCCCGATGGTGCAAGGGAGAAGCGTTTGTTGTGACCTCCCGGAAAGCAAGGAACCCGAACGAGGTTATCACAGTAAGCTTATCATAAAGTCTAGTGAAGTCTATACCTTATTTGATATCGGTTCTACCCATTCTTTTATTTCTCCTACTTGCGCTCAATGTTTAAATTTGACTCCGGAGAAATTAGACTTTAACTTATCTGTTGAAACTCCATTAGGAGAAATCTTCATTACATCCACTGTTTATAAGTCTTGTTTGATTCAAATCGGTAAATTACGTTACACAGTCGATCTTATCTCCTTAAAAATACTTGCATTTGACGTGATTCTAGGGATTGATTGTTTAACTACTCATCATGCTAAAATTGATTGTTTTCGTAAGGTTGTTAGCTTTCATATTCATAATAAACCTATTATACGAATTCAAGCGACCAAACCATTAAAATCAATCACGGTCATCTCAAGCCATAAAGCTATTCGTTTATTGAAAAACTGATGTCAAGCTTTTTTATCTCATGTCACAGATTTAAACAAAAATACGTCAAATTTGAAGGATATTTCTATTGTTAATAAATTTACTGACATATTCCCTGAAGAACTTCCTGGCCTACCCCCAGAGCGTGAAGTTAAATTTTGTATAAACCTTGAACCCGGTACAAAACCCATTTCCAAAGCCCCATATCGAATGGCTCCTATTGAACTTCAGGAGTTAAAGACCCAATTGTAGGAATTGTTAAACATTGGTTTCATTCGTCCTAGTACGTCTCCTTGGGGTGCTCCTGTTCTATTCGTGAAGAAGAAAGATGGCAGTATGCGACATTGTATTGATTATCGGGAGTTAAATCATGTCACCATAAAAAATAGGTACCCATTGCCACGTATTGATGACCTGTTTGATTAGTTACAAGGAGCACAATTTTTTCAAAGATCGATCTTCGCTTACGGATATCATCAATCAAGGTTAAAACGAGGATATTCCAAAGATCGCCTTGAACTTGCAGACGGGGCATTATGAATTCTTAGTCATGTCTTTTGGATTGACTAATGCTCCTCCTGTCTTCATGGATATGATGAACCGAGTATTCAAGGAATATTTGGATCATTTTGTGGTCATCTTTATTGATGACATCCTCATATATTCCAAAAGCCGTGAAGATCATGAGCAACACTTGCGGCTGATACTCCAAAAGCTTCGTGAAAACAAGCTATATGCCAAGTTGAAGAAATGCGAGTTCTTGCTTGAGGAAGTTGCATTCCTTGGGCACGTGATATCAAGTCATGGAATATCTGTTGACCCAGTAAAGATTGAAGCTATTCAAAGTTGGGAGAAACCTAAATCAGTGACCGAAGTATGTAGCTTTCTCGGATTAGCTGGTTATTATCGGAGATTCGTGGAAGGGTTTTCTCGAATCGCTACTCCATTAACTCAGCTGACTCGAAAAGATAAAAAGTTTGGTTGGAGTGAGGAATTTGAGAAGAGTTTTCAAGAACTAAAGAAGAGGCTCATTTCAAAGACCTGCTCGACAATACCATCCGCCTCGGAGGATTTGTCATCTCTGATGATGCTTCGTGCAAAGGGTTAGGATGTGTTCTCATGCAATATGGGAAAGTCATAGCCTATGCCTCACGACAACTCAAAGAATATGAGAGGAATTACCCTACTCATGATCTAGAGTTGGCAGCTGTGGTTTTTGCTCTAAAGATTTGCGACAACGACGTTGGCTTGAACTATTGAAAGATTATGATCACACCATCCAATACCATCCTGGAAAACGCGTGGTAGGTGGCCTTTGAGTAGAAGATCATATCATGAATGCGAGTGCAAATATTGTCAACGCAAAGGCCCATTTTGTATGACTTGCAAAGGATGGAGTTAGAGATAAAGACTCCAGGGACCCACATGATGATGGCAAATATATGGGTAGAACTGACTTTAATCGATAAAGTTAAAGCTGCTCAAGCTACAAACCTGGAGCTAATGCGTATAAAGAAGAAAGTACAAGAAGGTGCTATGCCGGAAGCAAGAATCGATGAAGAAGGAATACTTCGAGTCAACTCCAGACTTTGTGTTCCTAACAACCCTAATTTAAAGTATAAAATCATGATGGAGGCGAACAACACACCGTTTGCAATCCATCCTGGGAGTACCAAAATGTATCATGATCTTCGACATACATTTTGGTGGAGCAATATGAAGAGAGAGATAGCAGAGTTTATCTCAAGGTGTTTAACTTGTCAACGAGTCAAGCGAGCATCAAGTACCAAAAGGTCCATTGCAACCACTTGAAATTCGAATGGAAGTGGGAACACATTACTATGGATTTCATTCATCGGTCTTCCCAAGGTTTCTCAAGGCATAGATGCAATTTGGGTCATTGTTGATAGATTGACCAAGTCTCGCTCATTTCCTACCTATACTGAGAAACTTATACACTTGAATGTCTTGCTCAGATGTACATAAACGAGATTGTAAGACTTCATGGTATGCCAATATCCATAGTTTCGATCGAGACCCAAGATTCACTTCAAGATTTTGGGTTAGTTTGCAAAAAGCTATGGGCACGGATTTCTGATTTAGCTCGGCATATCATCCTTAGACCAGACGAGCGATGGAGAGGACTATTCAAACTCTTGAAGATTTATTAAGACTCGTGGTCCTGACTTCAAAGGAAGTTGGGACAAGTTCTTACCATTGGTGGAGTTTTCCTACAACAACAGGTTATCAAGCAAGTATTGGCATGGCTCCATTCGAAGCGTTGTATGGAAGAAAGTGTCGTTCTCCAGTATGCTGGGATGAGGAGGGTGAAGCAACGTTGTTGGGACCGGAGTTGGTATGTATGACTATAGAAAAGATTCAAACGATCTGATAACATATAAAAACCTCACAAGATAGACAAAAGAGTTATGCTGATCTTCATCGAAAGGACGTGGAATTCGATATAGGAGATCATGTGTTGTTACGTGTTGCAAGATTCAGGAAAGAGAGGAAAGCTCAATCCTCGATTCATTGGCCCATTTTTAATCCTCGATCGAGTAGGAACTGTGGCCTATAGACTTGCGTTACCGCCAAGTATGTCTCGTGTTCATAACGTTTTTCACATATCCATGTTACGTAAATATGTGAAAGACCCGAACCACATTATTGAGTTAGAACCGGACGAAATAGAGGAAGATTTAACGTATGAAGAGGTTCCTGTTAAAATCTTGGATAAGAAGGAATCTAAAATGAAATCAAAGTATCCTCACCTCTTCGACATACCAGGTACGCACCCTAATTTCGAGGATGAAATTTCATAAGAAGGGGAGGTTGTAAGACCCCGACTTTTTGAATAAAGATTAAATTTTCTCGAAATATATTTTTGAATATTATGGTGTAGAATTGATATAATGTTATAGTTATGGGTAATATTTACAATTTTTGCGAAGTACGCAAGTTATTATATAATATTCGATTGATCGGGGAATATTTGTTTTAATAGGGAATATTCGTACAACGGCACAATCATTGGTGGACCCCCACAACGGAATTATTGTCGAATTGAGAAAATGACAAAAATACTTTATGAAAATAACGACAGAAGTTTTACCGTTAATCGTTGAACTACCCTTAGAGTAAAAGTGCGATGTCTGGCGTGGTTATATAGTAGCACACGGTATTGATTATTGATGCTTACGTGAGAAGTCACTCACTTATATTCAATTATTGCTACAGTAATTGTTGCATCATATCTCTCATATTATTGATTCGATTATTGTCATAGTATCATCTGCATAATATGTTATTTTATTAAATCAATAATTGAGACGACAAAGTTATTCATATTATTAAATTGCAATATTTACAATGTCTAGAAGTTCTGTCAAGGAGAGGTTTGGTCACCTAATTGCGCGTCAATAGGGAGAAATCCTTAATGGAAAGCCTCATCTTTCCTAGGAAAGACCTGGTTGATAATATTGTGAGTTATAATATTAATGATGAATGTTCGTAAAATTGAAGTTGTGTTCGGAGTTGAATTTGGAGACGCGGACGTGATATTTGAGTCCGGAACGATGAAATTAGTAAAAATAGTCTATAAACACAAAATTTTCCGGAATTCACTAGTTGGTCAAAAAGTCAACAGTTGACTTTTTTAGGAAAAGTCAAACTTTGAAATTTCAAATTTTATATTTTTGATAAAAATGGTTTCATTGTGTTAGAATTATTCGTGTTAGTGAAAATCGACAATTATTTCGATAATAATTGATGTTTGGAGGTTATATTGACCAATCGGGTATTTAACCGGATAAATGAGCAATTGATTGCTATTATTTCACATGATTATAACTATTTGTTCACATGTGTATACTATTGTTTCACATTCTTGTTACTATTAGGGGAGGTGGTGCAAGTTTGATAATACTTCCATGACTAAATTAAAAATAAAGGAAAAGTTGGAGGTATTGTACTATAATTTTTCGAGGCCCAAAAGGTGCAATTATCGAAACTATATTTTTTTATAAATAGAAGCTCATTCTTCCTTCATTTCTCACCTATTCACAAAAGCTTTAGAGCGATTATTATAGAGAGAAATTATAGAAAGAAGAAGAGAAGTATGCTACCTCACTATTCCAGTATCCAGTTTTTCTAAGGTAGGGAGTATTATTTCTTTCTTATCCATGAAGAGAACTTACATTATTCCATTCTTTATTATTATGTTGAATAACTCGCATACGCCGAGCAACCCTATACTTGGTGAAATTCTCATTATTCCATTCTTTATTATTCATTGGAAAAACTCAGTATATGCGGGCTACCCTATACTTGGTGAAATTCTTCATTGTTCCATTCTTTATCATTCATTGGAACATCACATGCATGCGTTCTACGTCGGACTGGTTCCGCCTCTTTATTATTACGTTGGAATATCATGTATGCATAGGCGTTTTACGCTGAACTCGATTCCGCTTTTTATTATTCTCGTTGAAATATCCATGCATGCGTTTTTATGCGGGACTGATTCCGCTTTTATTATTACATTGAAATATCACGCTCTGCATGCGTTTCTGGGGCCCGATTCCGCCTTTTTATTATTTTGTTGGAATATCTTGTCTGTGCATTTCTGGCCGACCGATTCTCGTTATTTATTATTCTCATTGGAATAACTCTGCCTGCGATCTATCGCATGCCCAGTTATTTCTTTTGTTATTCCATTCCTTATTATACTCAGTTGGTTAAAGTTTTGACTTCTATACTCCATGTAATTAGTGGAATATCTTTGATATTTACGCTTCATCCAGTATCTTTTCATGGAAATATTTTTCTGAGCATTCTTGAATTTTACTCTACAAAGCAGTATCATGTTGACAATTTGGACATTATTAGCTCCTGAATAAAATAATTCTTGAACTTGTTTTATTGAATTTTTATATCATTGTCATCATCCTCATGTTTATATTTTATTGAAAGTCATCTGTGGCCTGTAGTGCATAGATGGACTTGGTATGATTATGACCATGGATTATTCAGTGTAATCATGACCGTAATGTTACAAATGATGTGGTAAAAGTTCTCATTAGCCCGTAGTGCATTGATGGACAGTTGTTGGCATGATCATAATCATTAATGAATACACAAATATTCTTGGCCCGTAGTGCATGGATAATTATGGTCGTGATACTAAAGAATATCCTTGGTCGTAGTGCAGGTGTGATTCGATGATGTGGAATATTTATTAAGTTGAGTCTCAGCGATAAAAGTGATGAAAAACCTTTTAAATCATAAAATATAGTAGATTTTATTCTCTACTTGACTCTTTTAATGGATTGCTTGTTCCGCTGCAGTTAAACTTGATGGTTGCTATATTGTATCAGTTTAACACTGTTGAAGGCTAACGATAATATATTCTGCATTATCTTAGTCATAATATTTCCTACTGGGCTAGTTGACCTCACCCTTTTACTTTTATTATTCTCTTGAGAAATGAGAACGTAAGCGAGACTAGTAGTCGGGGAATGGAGTGACTAACGGATGATAGCATTAGTAGTCCTCACTATTCAAAGGAAATAGTGGAAAATAAATGTAATAATATTGAATTTGAGTTTGAATATTGTCTAGGCGACAATATTTGTATTAAAACTCACGACTTATGTTTTGTCGTACTTTACACGACAATTGTATAATTAAGTTGTATTTGTATTCTGTACCATGTATTTGACGACTCAGAATAGGTGATGTATACATATTTTGGGGGCGTCACATCATATTCATTCCGGATATTACTGGAAGTTCAGCATCAACCCCTGAACACACATCGGGAGTAACAAATCCAACCTCAGAGATAACCCCGAGGCGTTCAGCTCCAATACCGAAACACACACCGGAGAAGACTGATTAATCTCGGAGATAACCCCAAGGTATCCAGTCTCAGACATGGGAATAGCTACAAACCTTGGTGATCAGCCCAAGGAATGCAGTTCCGGCGATAACCCCAGAAATGCTTGTTTTAAATGCAACCAGCTTCGATCTCGGCGCTCACAACGAGACACCCAGTATGAACCCAGAGATAAAACTGGGAGGACAAGCACACCTCAGAGTTGATACTGAGGACCTTCAACACCTGCAGCAGTCCAATCTCAGCAATAACCTTGAGCAACGTCTGCTTTATCAACCCAAACTGGCGATAACTCCGGTGAGGGGCCAAGGCATCATCTCGCCACTCTAAAGCCACATCACGTCATCTCAACATTTCATACCCACATCTCTACACAACGATGTCCCACAAGAATCAAGGAAAACCAATCCCGAGTTACTATTGTGCGGGGTAACGGATAGAATTTGAAGCTTGAAGACCGGAGGGCATCGTCCCATCTTCAATGACTTCTTACAAACTCTAATCTCATGCCATTGTACAACTCTTGACAACGGCGGTCTGAAATAGGTCTTATATACCTCAGTAGGATGCCCGGATTGCAATTCTGAAAGTTTGAACGGACATTGCAGTGCCTATGTGCAGGTACACCTGTGGCTCCCCCCTCTATAAATAGAGGGCTTGGGGTGACCATTTTGAGAAGAGAAAGAGCGAGAAGAGTGCTTTCCCATTTTAAACACTTGTGAGCTCACATATAGCTACTTTTGTACCGGTGGGAGCCGAGTTTCATCCACTTTAAAGATAAGAAAGCCTTCTTTGGCAGCCCACTGTAAGCCTTCTCACACACTTTAAAGCCTTTCTCTTCATCTCTGCACACACCCTTCTTCACGTTGAGAGTTGTGTTGCGTGTGTTTGCCCGGACTTCGGTCCGTGGTTTTATTTCAATTTGTATATACACACACACATATATATATATATATATATATATATATATATATATATAGACTATCATTATCGAGTTATGCCTCGATTGAGCCTAGACTTGATGCAGGAGCGTTTATTTGCTTTTATATATATATATATATATATATATATATATATATATATATATATATATATATATATATATATATATATATATATATATATATATGAACTGTGTAATCTGACTGCATCGATGAGCTTGGATTTACATCCTATGCGTTTACTCGCTTTTATATATATACACATATATATATGAATCGTTGTCGAACTCGCTCGATGAGCACGGATTTTACATTCTGTGCGTTTATTGATTATATATATATATATATATATATATATATATATATATTCGCCCCACACGGTGTTTACTTATGTGGTGGTTGATCGCTTTTACGACTTTCTTTACGTTTAAATCGCACTGGAGTTCACTTCGTGGCAGTTGATTGCTTCGTACAACTTTATTTACATTTTGTCCCGCCTGGAGTTTCCTCCGTGGTGGTTGATAGCTTTACAGCTTTATTTACGTTTTGTCCCACGTGGAGTTTCCTCCGTGGTGGTTGATAGCTTTTTATAGCTTTATTTGCATTTCTGATCCCCCAAGAAGGTGCTTCGTGGTTGGTGATTATGTCTGTATATATATATTTACAGCTTTTATATATATACCTGCTTACTGCTTTCATAAATTGCGGTATCATGTGCGCCTAGGAATCATGTGATCATAGATTCAGCCTATTCGATCTAGATTCGGTTCCCGTGATGGACATTTTCAGCTGTAAGTAGCTTGTAAATTATTCTGCGGTGTCTGAGTTTCCTCATATGGTTTTCATACCCACGAGGAAGTCGGCATTATTTTGTACATTATTTTCTCACAGATGGTTCACATCTCGAAAATAAAATCAATCAAGCTGAACACTTAATAAAATGGAAGTGTAAAATGTCTCAATTACTATTGAGCATCAGGGTTTTGAAAAACCTTTTTTTTTTAAACATCATTGTTATATTTTGCTAAAAACTAAATTTTCACATAAATTCAAACCCTGTGTATATAGGTGCAAACGAGGCCTCGCACTACTTCTAAATAACAGCACATTGACCCACACACATACACATTCAGATAACAGTTTCTTGAAAAGAGGCGGTCACCATGGTAACACGGATGTCGGGGGGTGCCTAACACCTTCCCTCCGCATAATCAAGTCCCCGGACCCTAATAAATCTCGGTTTCACCGACCCGTTTAGCAGTGTCACATCACTGGGTCAATGTGCAAACCTTTTCTCGGTTGTGTTGGTACAACCATTTAAAAAACCAACTGGCGACTCTTAACAGTCCATCGTCGACATTATATATGTCGGACCTTTTTCACTTATTTTTTCAAACAAATCTCACCTAAAATGAGAACACCAAAGAAAAAGTAACGGAAAGGGACAATTAAAAATCCCATCGTCGACAAAAAGCGACTCTTTGGGGGCACCAAAGAAGAGGACTTAAGCCGCTATTACAAATCTTTTCAAAATTGTTATCTGCTTGTGTGTGGATGTTGCATTTACATTTATGATGAATGTGTACGAATGCATTTACTTATTGCACTTAGTACTTCGCACCATATCTGCTTGTGATATTAGTGCTTCGCACATGTCATCATTTTCATACGGTGAGACGTGATGTATGTGAATGTATGTTGTGTGGTCCCTCCACCAGGAGGCTATCCCTCCACCAGGAGGCTATCCCGTCGGTGTTTGATTATTGGACTCGTAGGAAGACTAATTCCCGCGAGGCTCAGGAAAGGCACCACCCAAATTCGCTCCAGTTGAAAGACCATATTAATTTCCCGTTGAGTAAATTGCGATGATTTGGGAACCTTCATGCCAAATAGCCGCGAGAGTAACCTACGATAGGTCAGCCTAAGATAAACCCAAAATGGAGGAAAGTCTCTTCATGCTTTCTCATTTCAATTACTTGTAAACACAATTACTTGTAATTTCATTCCATATCTATCTTCATGTAATGAGAAATATGAAGAAATGCGTACACATACATTCAAATTGACATGCTACAAATAGCTGACATCCGTTTTGCAAGATAACATTCCTCAAATGGACACATCACATAGCATGTTATTATGCACACATTCCCTAAAGACTAAACTATGCAAGTTTTTTTGCAGGGAACCAATCGGACCTACTACCCGGTCAAAATCCAAAAAAGGCTACAAGCCTGCAGTCAATCATGTCTTCATCTGCCCAGACTTACCTTAATCCAGTTTCTCGCAAAGAATTCAGCGGATTAAGCAAACAAATAAAGATTTGGTTGTTCTACTCAAAGAACTACACCAGTCTACTCAGGGTCCAAAGATACCCGTACATTTTGAATCCTCTACACAAGAAGGAGCCCAGGTCATTACAATACCTGAACTGTAGTTGGATACGACCAACAAAACTAATGATGCCACCCATCTCACAGGAGATCTAGACACCGGCGACATCAAAAAGAAAGTCCTCCAAATGGAAGAGACCCTTCGTGCTATCAAAGGAATTGGAACACACGGGAGTGTTTCATATGCTGATCTTTGCATTTTCCCTGGTGTTCATTAGCAAGAAAAGTTTAAGACTCCTTACTTCGAAAAAGATAACGGATTAGGAGATCCTTACACACATTTAAAGGTGTTCATTGGAGAACTAGGATCTTATGCAGAGACGAAAACTTCGAGAATGCAAATCTGTTCCAAAAGAGTCCTTTTGGAGAAGCCCGCCTAAGTGGTACACAAGATTAGACAACTCAAAGATCCATAGCTGGGAAGAGCTAGCACATGCCTTCCTCACTCAATATAGCTTTCATTCTCAGATGGCTCCTGATCGGTATCAAATTACCAAGATTAAGAAACAGTCTAACGAGTCTTTCAGATAGTATGCTCAAAGGTGGAGATGCCTGGCAGCCCAAGTTATTTCTTCCATAACAGAATTAGAGATGATCATGACTTTCATAGACATACAAGAAGCTCCTTTCTATGAAAGAGTTTTAGCCGGTATCGGCAAACCATTTTCTAAAATGGTCAAACATGGGGAGATGGCTGAGATGGGATTGAAGTCCGAAAAAATTCAAGACCTAGCTGCCCTTAAAGCTGTTGCGGATCACATCCAATCCAGAAATTATAGAAACAACCCTCGGAGGGTCCATAAAAAGAAAGAGGAAGATGTTTCCCTGAAACTACCGGGTCAAAAAGGCAATCAGAATATGCCTATTCAAAGGAGAAACTACACTCCCTTTCAAGCACATTCTTTGAACCCTCCAATACCAAAAGGTGGAGAAGTCAAACGCCCTCGAGTGTTCACACCCTTAGGGGACACACTCGAGAATATTCTCACTCTTCTGACAACACAGAAGAAAATTACGCATCTTCATCCACCAGCCAGCCATAATGGATGGGGTTTCAATGCTGCTCAGAAATGTGCTTATTATGCCAGGGCACCTGGACATGATACTCAGGATTGTTGGGCCTTGAAACACAAGATCCAAGACCTGATAGACAACGGTGAGATCGTGGTCACCAAACCAGATCAGCCTCACGTTCAAGACAACCCTCTTCTTCAACACAAAGAAAAAGAGGTCAACATGATCAATTAGAGCAATGGACAGAGTTTCAATTTCAACTGTGAATCCTCCCAGACCCTCAAAGACGGTGTTGACAAATGGGATTATGTCAAGTTCTAGTTTGCAATGGAACGAAAGACGAAAGATCTATGCAAGCAAATTGAGCAATTGGCAGAACTGGTGACCTATCAACATCAAGTGACACGTCAGTTAATCAGCCAGGAGCATGCCAGTCTCCTAC